>OX608078.1:53518363-54129581 GCA_951509765.1 Sphenella marginata | reverse complement strand
AAGTTTTTTAGAACTATGTTCAAAAAGTGGGCGTGTCCATTCACCGATTTTGTTTATTTTTTCAGCAAAGAGTTAGCTTTATATGTTGAACACTTTCTCTAAATATCGTTTCAATAAGTCAATTTTTACCGGAGTTATGGCATGGAAAGTTTTGTGGAATAATCCCCCATAAAGGGGCGGGGCCACGCCCATTTTCCAAAAATTTGGTGCTTTCGACTTTCTTTGCCCACGAACACTTTAGGGTTGAAATAGAAATGATATACAGCTAGTTTAAGCAAAGTTATTGCATATTCAATATATCTATGATCCTTTTCAAAATCTTTCGTATAAAATTGGGCGTGGACCTAATCCGATTTCGCTAATTTTTTTCGAAATATTGCTTGTACTAATATAAATATGTGTGCTGAATTTTATTTGGCTATCTTGAGCGGTTTTTGATTTATGATTAATAATATTTCCAAATTTGACTTAATCAAAAGTGGGCGGTGCCACGCCCTTTTTTAAAAATTTCTTCAGAAATTTATTTTTTGCCTTAACGCTAAGGTACACACCAAATTTTATCCTTATAGGTGTATTATGTACTGAATAATCAGTCTTTTTGTATTTTCGAAAATATTATATATATAGAAAGTGGGCGTGGCTTTTAACCGATTTTGCCTATTTTCAATAGCGTTCAGAGATAAGTAAAAAGGAACCTGCATACCAAGTTTCATTGAGATATCTCAAGATTTACTCAAAATATCGTGTTTACAGACGGACGGACGGACGGACGGACGGACATGGCTCAATCAATTTCTCTTTTCCTCCTGAACATTTTGATATATATAAGTCAATATCTATCTCGATTCGTTTATGCCGTTACATACTACCGTTAGGCGAATGAAGTTAATATACCTTGTGTGCGAAGCACTACTAGGTATAAAAATAGCCTATAGCTCCTTCCAGACTATAACCTATAGGCGTGCCAAATTTTAACAAAATCCGTCCAGCCATTCTCACGTTTTTAGGGAACAAAAGCAAACGTCTGGACATCGAATTTTGACCGATAACTTAGTTATCGATCAATTTATCGAAACATATCGAAGCCAAAATGAAACCTGGGACCCTCTCCTTTCGTTTGATACGCATATTGTACGATATTTCTATACCTATATGCGAAATATGAAAAAATGAATAGGTTCCTCCCTAGAAATTAGTATATCTTTTTTGTTTGTGGTCCGATTTTGATAAAACAAAGTGAAGATCTCTTCCCAAGATTCAAGCAGTATATTTGTGAAATCATCATTTGTGAAATCATCAAAATCCATTACTTAGTTTCCGAGATCCTTAAGTTCAAACAGATAAACAGACAAACAGAGAGACAATAATTAAAAAATGGATCAGATGAACTCTAGAGCATTCCCCAGGTCATCCCCAGTCATTTTTTCAAAGAAATTTTCAATGTACAGACACGACTTTTCTATAGATTTATTATAGTATAGATTGATACCCACATATTTATTTGAATTTATTTAAGAAAAAAATTTCATAGGTTCCTCCTTAAACATTAGTATATATTTTTTGTTTGTGGTCCGATTTTGATAAAACCGAGTGGAGATCCCTTTCTACGAAATTTTTTTTCTTAAATAAATATTCGTTAGTATTACTTTATAATTAGTCAAGAATAATGCACCTCCCATGATTGGTTTTGAAGACGATATTTTTTTTATTGATTTATGTAGGCTCTATAAATAAGACTTCAGATTTGGAATCGAATTTTGGATATTTAGTTTCTTTAATTTCCTGTTTTGTATAATGCGTTTTTCGATAAAAATGGTGTGCATTGTTCAAAAATTTTTTGTTGGGTGTTCATGGCATATGAGACATTGTCCATTGATTTTGTCAACTCAAGATGAAGACTGTATAATTCAAGTTGCGTTGAGTCGAGACGGCTACACTGGAATTTGATTTCATATGTGATCCAGTTCTGTTTGGCTTTGGCTAGAACACGATTTGTACGGGAGTTTGAAATACTGCATTTTATATTCGCGAATTTGGGGACTATTTTAAATGATTTGCACTGTTTCAAAAAGAAAATATCGGCTTTTATTTTTTCCCTCTTATTCAGTAAACGAGTGTAACGGTTTAATTGTTGCTTGGATTGCATGACTTCATACACTATATAGACAATATTAAAAAAAAAAAAAAAAAAAAAAAAAAAAAAATTTTCTCGGCTCCACCAAAGACAGTACACCCACGTTGGAGCGAAGCGGCATTTACGAAATCAGCTGCTCATCTTGCGATGCAAAATACATAGGCCAAACACGAAGACAAATTTCTGTTCGCTTTAAAGAGCATGAAAAGCATTGCAACAACGAAGAAGTGCATAGATCCGCAGTAGCAGCGCATATGCACAAGACTGACGATAGTCCAATAGAACACAGCATTGGTACCGTAGCAGAGAACTTGCGCTTAATTAAAGCTGTTCACAACAACAAAAAATTAGATGCTTTTGAATCCCTTTATATATTTAAAACTAAGAATGCCATGAATTCTGACAACGGGAATATAAATTCTCCTCTCTTTTCTTTGATTTTAAAATTTTGTTGTAATGACCAAATGTTATTGTTTATACCTCTTTGTTTATTTACTAAAACCTTTTTGTTTAGTAGCGCGTCGCTGATGATGGACAGCAAGTCTGCCCGAAATGCATACGGTTGTGAAAAATAAAATCTATATATGTTTTATATCACCAAACATTAAGGTGTTTTATTTTCACAAAAAATTTTTTGTAGTCCATAAAGGAACTTTTTGTTTAAAAACTTTTGTATAAAAAAGATATACTAATTTTTAGGGAGGAACCTATTCATTTTTTTTCTTAAATAAATTTAAATAAATATGTGGGTATCAGCATATCTATACTATAATAAATCTCTAGAAAAGTCGAGTCTGTTCATTGAAAATTTCTTTGAAAAAATTACTGGGGATGACCTGGGGAATGCTATAGAGTTCATCTGACCCATTTTTAAAATTACTGTCTGTCTGTTTGTCTGTTTATCTGTTTGTCTGTGTCAACTTAAGGATCGCGGAAACTAAGAAATGGATTTAGATGAGACTTTCACAAATATACTGCTTGAAGCTTAGAAAGGGATCTCCACTAAGATTTATCAAAATCGGACCACAAACAAACAAGATATACTAATCTTTAAGGAGGAACCTATGAAATTCCTCCCTAAAAATTAGTATATCTTTTTTCTTTGTGATCCGATTTTGATAAAACAAAGTGCAGATCCCTTTCTAAGCTTCAAGCAGTATATTTGCGAAAGTCTCATCAAAATCCATTGCTTAGTTTCCGAGATCCTTAAGTTCAAACAGACAAACAGACAGACAATAATTTTAAAAATGGATCAGATGAACTCTATAGCATTCCCCTTGTCATCCCCAGTCATCTTTTCAAAGAAATTTTCAATGTACAGACACGACTCTTCTAGAGATTTATTATAGTACTAGCAGGGTACCCGGCGTTGCTCGGGGTGTAAGTAGTTAGTGGGCCTTTCAAAATCAATAATATACTTTAAGATTTCATATTTATATAATATTATTGCCCATTGTGATACTACTGAAGAATTTACCAAATTCGAATATTTTGAAAAAAGAGTATTAAAAACCGGTTTTCAAAAATTTTCTTTTGCCGTATTCGTTGGTAACGTTAGGGGGCCTTTCAAGAATTCAATTTTGACAAATTGTGTCAGGATGAATCGAAATTCAAAAGCTGATTTAATACCATATTCTAGGTAAATTTTAAGGTTTTAGGGCAATCACATTCTCACCGATAACTAAATTAACGATAAATTTATTGAAATATATCGAAGTAAAAATGAAACCCGGGACCATCCCCATTCGTTTGATACCCATATTGTAGGGTAATATTTAGGTTTTCGGGAATTCGCATTTTGACCGATAACTCAGTTATCGATCAATTTATCGAAATATATCGAAGTCCAAATGAAACCTGGAGCTTTTCCCATTCGTTTGATACCCATATTGTAGGGCAAGTTTAAGGTTTTTGGGCAATCACATTTTCACCGATAACTCATCATCGATACATTTATCGAAACCAATCGAAGTCTAAATGAAACCTGCGGCCTTCTCCTTTCGTTTTATACCCATATTATTTGGTAATGTTAAGTTTTTTGGGAAATCACCGATAGCTCAGATACCGATAAACTTATCGAAATATATCGAAGTACAAATGAAACCTGGGGCCTTCCCCTTTCGTTTGATACCCATATTGTAGGCCATTTTTAAGGTTTTTGTGCAATCATATTTTGACCGATAACTCAGCTATGGAAAAATGTATCGAAATATATCGAAGTATAAATGAAACCTTTGGACCTCCCCTTTCATTTGATATCCATATTGCAGGGAAATTTTAAGATTTTTGGATTTTCTGACGTATAATTAAGTTATCGATAAATTTATCGAATTATATCGAAGTTTAAATGAAAAAAGGGGACTTCCTCTTTCGGTTGATACTCAAATTGTAGGAAAGTTTTGAGGTTTTAGGGCAACCTTATTTTCGCCGATAACTCTGTTATCGATTAATTTATCAAACAAATATCATCTCCATGAATCCTTCCAGGTCACGGAGAATATGTGTACAAAGTTTCATACTGCTACGTGCCTTATAGGCTATTCATGCTGAGGCTGCATTTTGCATTTACTTCGCATTTTAGCATTTAGCCTGAAAAGCAGCTTTTATTTTCGCATTTTCCATACAAAATTTGACACCTAAATGCAACTTTATTTTTGCATTAGCATTATAAATGCAGAAATCAACCCTGCAACCTTCGAAGAAAATCGCGATTCGAATTTAAAAGAGTGGCAATATTGGTAGTTTTTACTTGGCATTCTCTCATTCTCTGTCTTTCGTAAACATTCAGCAAATTTGCTCGGATTTTAAATTTGTAATTTAGCGCGCGTGTTTGGGATATTGTTAAAATATGTAAATGAATCTACAAGTTAATCTGATGTTTGTGAACGGTTTTAAATAAAAGATTTAATGGAAAGGTGTAAATTTTTTCACCCGTGGCATAACCTCAAAAAAATGTTCGAACTAGCTAAATGTGCATTTGCTAAATGCGCCACCATGAACGCTTTTTCGAAACCAATGTCCGAAAATGTAAAATGCTGCTTTTTAACTTCAGCATGAATGGCACATTAGTTTTGGGTGAAAACGTAACAAACTTTGTTACTTTCCACATAGCGCGGCAGTGTACCTATGCAATTGATTTTTGATTTAGCAGGCATTGAAAAAAAAGTAAACAAAAATTTTAGAAAGGCACGCTTAGTTTTTTTTGACAAACTAAGTGAATTTTTCTTCATATAAATTTATTTAAAAAAAAAATTTCATAGGTTCCTCCCTAAAAATTAGTATATCTTTTTTGTTCGATTTTGATAAAACAAAGTGCAAATCCCTTTCTAAGCTTCAAGCAGTAGACTTGTGAAAGTCTCATCAAAATCCATTCCTTAGTTTCCGAGATCCTTAAGTTCAAACAGACAAACAGACAGACGATAATTCTAAAAATGGGTCAGATGAACTCTATAGTATTCCCCAAGTCACCCCCAGTAATTTTTTCAAAGAAATTTTCAATGCACAGACCCGACTTTTCTAGAGTTTTATTAAAGATATGCTGATACACACATAAATATTTATTTAAATTTATTTAAGAAAAAAAATTTCATAGGTTCCTCCCTGTTTACGCGACTTAGGTAGCCACCCGTCCCAATCCCAAAACCATAATAAAACCCATTACATGAATTGTACAAATATAATAATTTTCATTGAATTACCTCTTTATATCATGTTATATATTTTAGTACAATTATTTTCATATATTATATCTCATATTTATACTATGTATATCTCATTATGAATTACATTATATTGTTCACCTCAACATATAAACACACCCTTAGCTTAAGTATGAAATATGGAAGCATTTGGGACGTGTGGCAACCCTTGCGTAAATCACCCCACACCAATTCGCCGCATGCAAAACAGCTGATGTGGGGGCGGCCATCATTATTATTATTACAAATCTTCCCTGTGTATATACACCGGCTTTTGGCGAAATTTACATATTTTTTATAAATTTGTTATTTATCTACATATATCAATATTGGTATTATAAAGTGAAATAAAGTTATTAAAAGTGCGTCATTCATTACCTATTAATCGAATAGAATAACTTTACATCCCGCTTGATCGCAAGGCCAGTGAAAACATATGTATGTATATATCTGCATACAGGTGTTTGCATATTTTATAGTTCGATTTGCATATCTATTCAAACCCAATAAAAGTGAAATCTCCGATCGTTTAAAATAAGTTAATATCCAATAAACTATAAAGGGTGCAATACTAAACAAAGCATTAGCTTAATTTTCGCAAAGTGAAAAGTCTATTCCTTAAAAAGAGTACAAGGGAAGTCCGGTGCGACAATATTGAGTACGACCCATATTGAAGGTGCAGCTAAATCAGAGCCTCACGAGCAATCACACGGGAAGGTACGCGCCAATTATTTGAATACCCGACAACCGTGAGTACAGCCCAATAATTATACATGGTCCTTCTTCGCCATTGAAGAAACCAGCCCCTGCTCATATACATATATAATATTCTAAAATTATAATCTCAAAATTTATTATTGGTTCCCGCCAAAACCCCTAATTTTCCCGCCAATTATATATATATATAAATCTCGTTGAACCCAAATTAGTTACGGCGAAATTTCACACACATACAGTGTAAGAAATAAATAACACGAAAATCTCTTTTTATAAATATATATATACATATATACGTTCAAAGACAGTGGGCCTAAACGCAAAAGTTTACTCTCCAATCAAATATTTTAAATTTCACTGGTTATTAAAACCATTCCTCACAAATTAGGTAAATTTCAATTTTGGGTCAAACGTAAAATAATAAGCACCGTAAATTAGTGTTGCAAATCCCAAAACAGTAATTGATAAAATTATAAATTACCGCCCCTTATTATATCCATTTATACGTATATAACTACCGTGCACAACGCGTATATACCCTTTTGAGACCAATACATCCCCTGAACAGTGGTACAAGACTACTAAAATCCCAAACAAAATTTTTTTTTTTTGCGTAAATAAAAGCAACAGTCTCAATAGAATCTTCCAAAATTGCTAAAGTCAAGTTAAGCAAATCTCAATTTAGAATGACTACCGTGGCTGAAAATAAATTTATATCTGAAACAGATATTTTTACAGATTACTGTACTCGGTTCCGCGCAACCCCCCTTCAAGACAATACCGAGTCAGCCCTAAAATTAAAAGATAAAAATATCGATGTATTTTGGTCTAGAGTACAGAGTGCCTTTGACGTGGTAGTAGAATCAGACGACCAGGACCTTCCCGATGATTTTAAATCTGCCGCTTTCGGTAAATATCGAGCCTGCCTAACAGCGTATGAGGAGACAAAGGCTCAAATAGGCGATCAACTCCAACTCAAGGAATTGAGTAAACCCGCCCCTCAAGTGCCAACCCAACCCCCCTCAGAGTCCTCCCATATGAACCTGAAAGTCCCCCCATGTGATACAGAAATTTTCTATGGAGGGTATGATCAATGGCCGTCCTTCCGTGACATGTTCACAGCGGTGTATATCAACCACTCCAAACTCTCCAGCGCCCAAAAACTGTATCACCTCCGTCAAAAGACTAAAGGTAAGGCAGGTCAAATAGTAGAACAATTTCCCCTAAGTGACGACAATTTTGCCCTAGCATGGGAAGCTCTCAAGTCACGATATGAGAACAAAAGAGTCCTGGTCGATAATCAAATCCGAATTCTCATGAATC
Organism: Sphenella marginata; assembly: GCA_951509765.1. Taxonomy (NCBI): domain Eukaryota; kingdom Metazoa; phylum Arthropoda; class Insecta; order Diptera; family Tephritidae; genus Sphenella; species Sphenella marginata. Next base: position 54,121,709 of record OX608078.1, on the reverse strand, counting down.
TAAAAGCGATTCAGTCGGAAAATAGTGAGGATATACAAAAATTACAATCCTCAGTAAATAACGCCCTCCAAATACTAGCGACACAACAAGTCGAAACCTCCAGCTGGGATCCCATATTAATATATCTGGTAACGTCAAAGTTACCAGAGAATACAGTTGCCCTGTGGGAGCAATCATTAAGCTCCAGAACAGACCTTCCGAACTGGTCCCAAATGAACCAGTTTCTGACTACTCGCTACGAGATAGTGGAAAGGGTGGATCAATGGCGTCCAGCCAAACCCCGATACAATCCACCCTCCACAAACTTCTCAAGGCCACACCCCAATCAGAACACCCCCCAGTTCAGGCAGTCTCAACCCCAAACCCACAGCAACAACCCCCCAACACATACAAAATCCCACGCCACAGAGCAGCAACGATTTTATACCTGCAAATTATGCAAACAACAAACTCATACCCTACAAAGCTGTTTGCGGTATAAAAAGTTGCCAATCTCAGAACGCAGAAAATTCGTAAGAGACAATAATATCTGCGAAAATTGTTTAGCTCAAACCCATCTCTTGCAAGACTGCCAAAGCACGAGAACGTGCATGCACTGCCAAGGCCGACATAACACCACTCTTCACGACACAGCTTCTCCCAGTACGAGTTCTGGAATTCACAGAACTAGATCTCAGGTGGCCACAATAGAAGCCAGCAATCCAAGGCTTCAAGACGTGAACCAGGCGGCACCCCATGAAAGCGATCCCTCTACACCCAACACATCCCAAGTACAGTCATTCCATGCTGAAAACAATAGCAAAATCATACTCCCTACAGCAATTGTCTTGGTAGAACATAGAGGGGACCTATTCAAGCTTCGGGCTTCATATCCGCCAAAGCTCAAGCAAAACTCCGGCTTCCCTATACCCACTCCCTATTTGAAATCTCGGGTATGGGAGGCGGAGTGGTACAAACATCAAATAAGCTGTGCTCGTTGACCCTAGTCTCAAATGACAGGAAAATAAAAATAAAAGCCCAGGCAATAGTGCTATCCCGTCTAACTAGGCAACTTCCAACCCTCAGGCTGAATGAAAGCCAAATGCGAAAATGGTCCCACCTCGAACTAGCAGACCAGAACACCCAAAACCCCTCTCAAATCGATCTGGTATTGGGTAGTGATCTTATCCCTCAAATAATGCTTAATGGCATAGAAAATATCTCTCCCAGCCTGCTAGCACAAAATACCATCTTTGGATGGATAATAAGTGGCCAAACTCCCGAAAAGGTTGGAGCGCATTCCTCCCAAGCGTGGGAAATAACCAATAGTCAGTTGAATGAAAAACTTAGACAGTTCTGGGAAATCGAAGAGATACCCAGAACCCCAGTGGAAACTCCCGAAGACCAAATGTGCGAAGAATTCTACAAAAGCACAACCACTCGAATAGATAACGGTCGATATATGGTTCGGCTTCCCTTCAAACCCACATTTCCGAACGATATCGACCTATGCCAATCCCGTACTGCAGCCCTACGACAGTTCCACGGCATGGAACGTACACTCTTAAATAAGGGCGATCTCAAGCAGCAGTACGACAAGGTACTCGAAGAATACCTGTCCTCAGGCCACATGGAAGAATGCAGCCCAAATGAGATAGAATCTCAAGGGAAATACTGCTCTTTCTATCTCCCTCACCATGCGGTCGTCAGACCAGACAAAAAGACAACAAAAGTCAGAGTTGTATTTAATGCTTCCAAGAAGTCAGGGTCCGGTCACCCCCTCAATGATACCCTATGCACCGGCCCAACCCTCCAACCCGATCTTCGACTTATGTTGTTGAAATGGAGAACATATAAATATGTGTTTAATGGCGATGTGGAGAAAATGTACCGCCAGATCCTCCTACACCCCGATGACCAAGACTACCACCGGATAATATTCCGAACCCCCGAAACCAGTCCAATAAAGGACTTCAAGTTAAAAACGGTCACCTTTGGACTTAACTGCGCTCCCTTCCTGGCTATTCGCACTCTGCACGAGCTGTCGAAAGACATAGCCGTCTCTCACCCACGCGCAGCCCCAATACTAAAGTCCGAGACGTATGTAGACGATATTTTATCCGGCAGCCATGATCTCCCATCAGCCGAGCAATCCCTAAATGAGACCATTGATGCACTCAACTCAGCCGGCTTCCCATTAAAAAAGATCACGGCAAACCATCCAGACATTCTCAGGCAAATTCCCAAGGCGGACTTACTGGACACCGACTTCCTCGAATTCGAGAAAAGTAGTACCGCCAAAACTCTTGGGATTCAATGGAATGCGCTCTCGGACACATTCTCTTACACTGTGGACTCAGATCCAGCCTCAACGGCAGCCACCAAGCGAGGGATTCTCTCCGCTATTGCAAAACTTTTCGACACCGCAGGGTGGCTGACGCCAGTCATGATACAGGCAAAAATATTGATGCAAGAGTTGTGGCTGGACGGGACTGATTGGGATGAACGAGTCAAACCGATCCGTCTCGTAAAATGGACGCAATTCGCAAAGAATCTGCACTAAATCTCCAATCTCAACATACCCCGATGGATTAACTTCGCCCCTAACCACTTAGTCGAGCTCCATGGTTTTTGCGACGCCTCTGAAAAGGCTTATTGCGCAACCCTCTATGTGCGAACTACTGTCGGCACCCAAGTCTTCTCTCACCTCCTTGTGTCCAAAGGCAAAGTGGCTCCTCTCAAAATTATAAGTCTGCCACGCCTGGAACTATGTGGAGCGCTCTTACTAGCCAAACTAGTCGCAGTAGTGCAACCCCATCTCGGTCTCACTCAAAAAAAGCTGACTATGTGGTCTGATTCGGAAATCGTGTTAGCCTGGCTCGAAAAGCCACCCCACTCATGGAAGACCTATGTCTCTAATCGAACCGCGCAGATAATAGATCTCGTTGGTAATGTCCCATGGCGACACGTACCCAGCAAAGAAAACCCAGCGGATCTGGGCACCCGAGGTTGTACGCCAGTCGATCTCGCAAATTCCGCCCTCTGGTGGCATGGGCCAGAGTGGCTTTCGAAATCCCCCGAAGATTGCCACAACCAACAATTCGTAGCGTCAACCCCCCAGAATCACGTAAAGTAGAAGCCCTACATGCTACGGAAGAGAGTGAGGATCTCTTAGATCGATTCTCTTCCTACCCTCGTGCTTTACGTGTAATGGCCTACTTTCTCAAATTTGTACGTCGGCTGAAAGACGCGGTGAACGGTATTAAAGAACCCACCGAAAACTCCCTAACTCATGCCGATCTCAAAAGATCCAAACATCGCCTCATAATCATGGCCCAAACTCGATATTACGCTCTCGAAAGATCATGTCTAGAGGATGCCCAGTCAATTTCAAAACGAAGTTCCCTACTTGTACTTAACCCCTTCCTAGACAAGAGCGGAGTTCTCCGAGTAAATGGTCGACTAGCCCATGCGTCATCCCATTATCCTACCTGAAAAGTCGCGCCTCTGTACTCTATATATACGATTCCTCCACGAAATGCTCCTACATGCGGAAGCGCGTCTCATGCAACAAACATTAAGGCAAGAATTTCACATTGCCCGTCTCAAACCACTTATAAAAAAGTGCATTTTCCAGTGTAAAGTCAGCACTACTCACAAACAACAAACGCGGTCACAAATCATGGCAGCCTTGCCCCCCGAACGATGTCGATTCGCTCCCCCCTTCACCACAACTGGTGTAGACTTTGCTGGCCCCTTTCAATTAAAAGCATCTATGCTTAGGTCTCAAACCCTCGTAAAGGGCTACGTGGCAGTCTTTGTCTGTTTTCCACCAAAGCGGTCCACCTGGAACTGTGCTCAGACCTCACCAGCAAAGCCTTTCTTGCCGCCTTCGCCCGATTTGTAGGACGCCGAGGATACCCGAACCAGATGATGAGCGACAATGGCAAAACATTTATCGGCGCCAAGCGGGCGACCGAACTCGAATTCGTATCATTTCTGCGAGAAGTCTCGTCAGATATTGTTGAGAAGTACGCCCACGGCGCACCGCACATGGGCGGATTATGGGAATCCGCTGTCAAAAGCTTTAAAACCCATTTCAAAAAGGTAGCCGGAACTCACAATTTTACCTTTGAAGAATTCTCGACTCTATTAATTCGCATAGAAGGCGTACTTAATTCTCGTCCCATATCCCCACTGTCTCAGGACCCGAATGACCTCACTGCCCTCACACCAGGTCATTTTCTTCGAGGAGCACCAATGCTCTCGATCCCCGAACCGAATCACGAAGATCTATCTTTGATAAATAGATGGGAAAGACTGAAAGTTCTGCATCATCAGTTCAGCAAACGCTGGAAAACTGACTACCTCACCGATCTGCAAAAGCGTTACCGATGGAAAAACGCCCAAACTCCCCCGAAAATCGGCGATCTCGTCATCATCAAAGAAGACAATTTACCTCCCACTGAGTGGCGACTAGGTCGATTGGAAAATCTACATCCAGGACGAGATGGACACATTCGTGTCGTAGACGCCTCACAAAACTATGTTTTCTACCGTCAGCCGAGAGTGACGGGGGTTTTAAGAGCCCACTCCCATCTAACAAAACTCATACAGTCCACTAATCTCGTGCTATCGAAAAATTCATACAGTCCACTAATCTCGTGCTATCTCAGGCAACTATTTAGGCATTCTCCCAAACTATGCCCACGCCCAAGCGCATAACTAATATGCATTACTCTCTCCTCTACAGATGAGTCGTCAACGCCCTCCGGTTCCAACCCCACGCCGCTCGTTGGCATCGCAGGTAACCCTGCCCGCAGCCCGCCCGCGCCGTAGCGAACCCGTACCGGATTACCGAAAATGCAGATTGTGCTTGCGTCATCATTCGTTGCTGATGTGCCCATCGTTCACGGCCATGCAGCCACAACAGCGTTTCTTAATCGCTAGGGCACATCAATACTGCACCAACTGTTTAGCGCTATCGCATCGTACCAATCAGTGCACCTCAACCGAGAGCTGTCGGGTCTGCGGGCAGCACCACCACACCTTTCTCCATCGAGGCATCGAAAGCCGTCAACCCGCATACGCCGCCCCGCCTGTAGCGGAGGTACCTCCACCACCACGCCGCCAGGAGCCGCGCCGCCGACCAGCGAGTCACCGTCGTCGCACTCAACAGCAGCCTCCAAGGGCCAACGGTCATGCTCCCCTCGCACGTCAACCGCCACGACCAACCAGCGTCGGCGATCGCACCATCCGATGCACCGCAACCGGCTTGCGCACCTCTACCTACAAAAATAAGGTCGGACGAATCCTCATCCAAAAGGCCGTTCGAGTCCTGCAGGAGCTACAGCATACACTAGGCGCTTAGTACGCCTAGGGGAGGCAGAATGTTTACGCGACTTAGGTAGCCAGACGTCCCAATTCCAAAACTATAATAAAACCCATTACATGAATTGTACATGGACGCGGTGAACGGTATTAAAGAACCCACCGAAAACTCCCTAACTCATGCCGATCTCAAAAGATCCAAACATCGCCTCATAATCATGGCCCAAACTCGATATTACGCTCTCGAAAGATCATGTCTAGAGGATGCCCAGTCAATTTCAAAACGAAGTTCCCTACTTGTACTTAACCCCTTCCTAGACAAGAGCGGAGTTCTCCGAGTAAATGGTCGACTAGCCCATGCGTCATCCCATTATCCTACCTGAAAAGTCGCGCCTCTGTACTCTATATATACGATTCCTCCACGAAATGCTCCTACATGCGGAAGCGCGTCTCATGCAACAAACATTAAGGCAAGAATTTCACATTGCCCGTCTCAAACCACTTATAAAAAAGTGCATTTTCCAGTGTAAAGTCAGCACTACTCACAAACAACAAACGCGGTCACAAATCATGGCAGCCTTGCCCCCCGAACGATGTCGATTCGCTCCCCCCTTCACCACAACTGGTGTAGACTTTGCTGGCCCCTTTCAATTAAAAGCATCTATGCTTAGGTCTCAAACCCTCGTAAAGGGCTACGTGGCAGTCTTTGTCTGTTTTCCACCAAAGCGGTCCACCTGGAACTGTGCTCAGACCTCACCAGCAAAGCCTTTCTTGCCGCCTTCGCCCGATTTGTAGGACGCCGAGGATACCCGAACCAGATGATGAGCGACAATGGCAAAACATTTATCGGCGCCAAGCGGGCGACCGAACTCGAATTCGTATCATTTCTGCGAGAAGTCTCGTCAGATATTGTTGAGAAGTACGCCCACGGCGCACCGCACATGGGCGGATTATGGGAATCCGCTGTCAAAAGCTTTAAAACCCATTTCAAAAAGGTAGCCGGAACTCACAATTTTACCTTTGAAGAATTCTCGACTCTATTAATTCGCATAGAAGGCGTACTTAATTCTCGTCCCATATCCCCACTGTCTCAGGACCCGAATGACCTCACTGCCCTCACACCAGGTCATTTTCTTCGAGGAGCACCAATGCTCTCGATCCCCGAACCGAATCACGAAGATCTATCTTTGATAAATAGATGGGAAAGACTGAAAGTTCTGCATCATCAGTTCAGCAAACGCTGGAAAACTGACTACCTCACCGATCTGCAAAAGCGTTACCGATGGAAAAACGCCCAAACTCCCCCGAAAATCGGCGATCTCGTCATCATCAAAGAAGACAATTTACCTCCCACTGAGTGGCGACTAGGTCGATTGGAAAATCTACATCCAGGACGAGATGGACACATTCGTGTCGTAGACGCCTCACAAAACTATGTTTTCTACCGTCAGCCGAGAGTGACGGGGGTTTTAAGAGCCCACTCCCATCTAACAAAACTCATACAGTCCACTAATCTCGTGCTATCGAAAAATTCATACAGTCCACTAATCTCGTGCTATCTCAGGCAACTATTTAGGCATTCTCCCAAACTATGCCCACGCCCAAGCGCATAACTAATATGCATTACTCTCTCCTCTACAGATGAGTCGTCAACGCCCTCCGGTTCCAACCCCACGCCGCTCGTTGGCATCGCAGGTAACCCTGCCCGCAGCCCGCCCGCGCCGTAGCGAACCCGTACCGGATTACCGAAAATGCAGATTGTGCTTGCGTCATCATTCGTTGCTGATGTGCCCATCGTTCACGGCCATGCAGCCACAACAGCGTTTCTTAATCGCTAGGGCACATCAATACTGCACCAACTGTTTAGCGCTATCGCATCGTACCAATCAGTGCACCTCAACCGAGAGCTGTCGGGTCTGCGGGCAGCACCACCACACCTTTCTCCATCGAGGCATCGAAAGCCGTCAACCCGCATACGCCGCCCCGCCTGTAGCGGAGGTACCTCCACCACCACGCCGCCAGGAGCCGCGCCGCCGACCAGCGAGTCACCGTCGTCGCACTCAACAGCAGCCTCCAAGGGCCAACGGTCATGCTCCCCTCGCACGTCAACCGCCACGACCAACCAGCGTCGGCGATCGCACCATCCGATGCACCGCAACCGGCTTGCGCACCTCTACCTACAAAAATAAGGTCGGACGAATCCTCATCCAAAAGGCCGTTCGAGTCCTGCAGGAGCTACAGCATACACTAGGCGCTTAGTACGCCTAGGGGAGGCAGAATGTTTACGCGACTTAGGTAGCCAGACGTCCCAATTCCAAAACTATAATAAAACCCATTACATGAATTGTACAAATATAATAATTTTCATTGAATTACCTCTTTATATCATGTTATATATTTTAGTACAATTATTTTCATATATTATATCTCATATTTATACTATGTATGTATATCTCATTATGAATTACATTATATTGTTCACCTCAACATATAAACACACCCTTAGCTTAAGTATGAAATATGGAAGCATTTGGGACGTGTGGCAACCCTTGCGTAAATCACCCCACACCAATTCGCCGCATGCAAAACAGCTGATGTGGGGGCGGCCATCATTATTATTATTACAAATCTTCCCTGTGTATATACACCGGCTTTTGGCGAAATTTACATCTTTTTTATACATTTGTTATTTATCTACATATATCAATATTGGTATTATAAAGTGAAATAAAGTTAATAAAAGTGCGTCATTCATTACCTATTAATCGAATAGAATAACTTTACATCCCGCTTGATCGCAAGGCCAGTGAAAACATATGTATGTACACTCGGCAGAATAAGTCTGCGTTCAGGTATTTTTTTGTAATTTTCACCCATTTTTGGTTTGATAAAATTATTTTTTCTATAAAAATATGGGTCAAACTCTAACACAGAAGATGTAAATTTTGTTTTAAAAATGTATAGAAAATTCGGAAAAATTCGACGAATTTTCATCAAAATTTTCAAGTTTTTTCTCAGAATTTTAAGAATTTTTTTGAGTATGCAGTTTTAGAGACGGTTCAATTCTAGCATGATAAAGTGTAAGTCTTAAGTCCGTGAGAAATACTACTGATTTTTGGGAATTTTTTTTCTGCGGAGCTCAAGTATTTTCTTCCATACAAATTTATGAACGGATTTTTTTATATGGAAGACTTACACTTTATCATGCTAGAATTGAACCGTCTCTAAAACTGCATACTCAAAAAAATTCTTAAAATACTGAGAAAAAACTTGAAAATTTTGATGAAAATCCATCGAATTTTTCCGAATTTTCTATACATTTCTAAAACATAATTTACATCTTCTGTGTTAGAGTTTGACCCATTTTTTTATAGAAAATTAGTAAAAATAATTTTATCAAACCAAAAATGGGTGAAAATTACAAAAATATACCTAAACGCAGACTTATTCTGCCGAGTGTATATATCTGCATACAGGTGTTTGCATATTTTATAGTTCGATTTGCATATCTATTCAAACCCAATAAAAGTGAAATCTCCGATCGTTTAAAATAAGTTAATATCCAATAAACTATAAAGGGTGCAATACTAAACAAAGCATTAGCTTAATTTTCGCAAAGTGAAAAGTCGAATCCTTAAAAAGAGTACAAGGGAAGTCCGGTGCAACCATATTGAGTACGACCCATATTGAAGGTGCAGCTAAGTCAGAGCCTCACGAGCAATCACACGGGAAGGTACGTGCCAATTATTTTAAAACCCGACAACCGTGAGTACAGCCCAATAATTATACACTCCCTAAAAATTAGTATATCTTTTTTGTTTGTGGTCCGATTTTGATAAAGCAAAGTGCAGATCCCTTTCTAAGCTTCAAGCAGTATATTTGTGAAAGTCTCATCAAAATCCATTGCTTAGTTTCCGAGATCCTTAAGATCAAACAGACAAACAGACAGACAATAATTTTAAAAATGGATCAGATGAACTCTATAGCATTCCCCAGGTCATCCCCAGTCGTCTTTTCAAAGAAATTTTCAATGTACAGACACGACCCTTCTAGAGATTTATTATAGTATAGATAGATAGATAGATAGATAGATATGCTGATACCCACACAAATATTTATATAAATTATTTAAGAAAAAAAATTTCATAGGTTCCTCCCTAAAAATTAGTATATCTTTTTTGTTTGTGGTTTGATTTTGATAAAACAAAGTGCAGATCCCTTTCTAAGCTTCAAGCAGTATATTTGTCAAAGTCTCATCAAAATCCATTGCTTAGTTTCCGAGATCCTTTAGTTCAAACAGACAAACAGACAGACAATAATTTTAAAAATGGATCAGATGAACTCTATAGCATTCCCCAGGTCATCCCCAGTCATCTTTTCAAAGAAATTTTCAATGTACAGACACGACCCTTCTAGAGATTTATTATAGTATAGATATGCTGATACACACATAAATATTTATTTAAATTTATTTAAGAAAAAAAATTTAATAGGTCCTCCCTAAAAATTAGTATATCTTTTTTGTTTGTGGTTTGATTTTGATAAAACAAAGTGCAGATCCCTTTCTAAGCTTCAAGCAGTATATTTGTCAAAGTCTCATCAAAATCCATTGCTTATTTTCCGAGATCCTTTAGTTCAAACAGACAAACAGACAGACAATAATTTTAAAAATGGATCAGATGAACTCTATAGCATTCCCCAGGTCATCCCCAGTCATCTTTTCAAATAAATTTTCAATGTACAGACACGACCCTTCTAGAGATTTATTATAGTATAGATAGATATGCTGATACCCACATAAATATTTATTAAATTTATTTAAGAAAAAAAATTTCATAGGTTCCTCCCTAAAAATTAGTATATCTTTTTTGTTTGTGGTCCGATTTTGATAAAGCAAAGTGTAGATCCCTTTCCAAGCTTCAAGCAGTATATTTGTGAAAGTCTCATCAAAAATCCATTCCTTAGTTTCCGAGATCCTTAAGTTCAAACAGACAAACAGACAATAATTTTAAAAATGGATCAGATGAACTCTATAGCATTCCCCTGGTCATCCCCAGTCATTTTTTCAAAGAAATTTTCAATGTACAGACACGACTTTTCCAGAGATTTATTATAGTATAGATATGCTGATACCCACATATTTATTTAAATTTATTTAAGAAAAAAAAAATGAATAGGTTCCTCCCTAAAAATTATTATATCTTTTTTGGTTGTGATCCGATTTTGATAAAATAAAGTGAATATCCCTTTCCAAGATTCAAGCAGTATATTTGCGAAAGTCTCATCAAAATCCATTGCTTAGTTTCCGAGATCCTTAAGTTCAAACAGACAAACAGACAGACAATAATTTTAAAAATGGATCAGATGAACTCTATAGCATTCCCCAGGTCATCCCCAGTCATCTTTTCAAAGAAATTTTCAATGTACAGACACGACTCTTCTAGAGTATATAGTATATGCTGATACCCACATAAATATTTATTTAAATTTATTTAAGAAAAAAAATATCATAGGTTCCTCCCTAAAAATTAGTATATATTTTTTGTTTGTGATCTGATTTTGATAAAACAAAGTGCAGATCCCTTTCTAAGCTTCAAGCAGTATATTTGCGAAAGTCTCATCAAAATCTATTCCTTAGTTTCCGAGATCCTTAAGTTCAAACAGACAATAATTTTAAAAATGGATCAGATGAACTCTATAGCATTCCCCTGGTCATCCCCAGTCATTTTTTCAAAGAAATTTTCAATGTAGAGACACGACTTTTTCAGAGATTTATTATAGTATAGATATGCTCATACTCACATATTTATTTAAATTTATTTAAGAAAAAAAAAATGAATAGGTTCCTCCCTAAAAATTAGTATATCTTTTTTGGTTGTGATCAGATTTTGATAAAATAAAGTGAAGATCCCTTTCCAAGATTCAAGCAGTATATTTGTGAAAGTCTCATCAAAATCCTTTTCTTAGTTTCCGAGATCCTTAAGTTCAAACAAACCAACAGATAAACAGACAATAATTTTAAAAATGGATCAGATGAACTCTATAGCATTCCCCAGGTTATCCCCAGTCATCTTTTCAAAGAAATTTTCAATGTACAGACACGACTCTTCTAGAGATTTATTATAGTATAGATATGCTGATACCCACATAAATATTTATTTAAATTTATTTAAGAAAAAAAATTTCATAGGTTCCTCCCTAATAATTAGTATATCTTTTTTGTTTGTGGTCCGATTTTGATAAAACAAAGTTTAGATCCCTTTCTAAGCTTCAAGCAGTATATTTGTGAAAGTCTCATCAAAATCCATTGATTAGTTTCCGAGATCCTTAAGTTCAAACAGACAGACAATAATTTTAAAAATGGATCAGATGAACTCTATAGCATTCCCCAGGTCATCCCCAGTCATCTTTTCAAATAAATTTTCAATGTACAGACACGACCCTTCTAGAGATTTATTATAGTATCTATAGATATGCTGATACACACATAAATATTTATTTAAATTTATTTAAGAAAAAAAATTTCATAGGTCCTCCCTAAAAATTAGTATATCTTTTTTGTTTGTGGTTTGATTTTGATAAAACAAAGTGCATATCCCTTTCTAAGCTTCAAGCAGTATATTTGTGAAAGTCTCATCAAAATCCATTGCTTAGTTTCCGAGAGCCTTAAGTTCAAACAGACAAACAGACAATCAGACAGACAATAATTTTAAAAATGGATCAGATGAACTCTATAGCATTCCCCAGGTCATCCCCAGTCATCTTTTCAAAGAAATTTTCAATGTACAGACACGACCCTTCTAGAGATTTATTATAGTATAGATAGATATGCTGATACCCACATAAATATTTATTAAATTTATTTAAGAAAAAAAATTTCATAGGTTCCTCCCTAAAAATTAGTATATCTTTTTTGTTTGTGGTCCGATTTTGATAAAACAAAGTGCAGATCCCTTTATAAGCTTCAAGCGGTATATTTGTGAAAGTCTCATCAAAATCCATTGCTTAGTTTCCGAGATCCTTAAGTTCAAACAGACAAACAGACAGACAATAGTTTTAAAAATGGATCAGATGAACTCTATAGTATTCCCCTGGTCATCCCCAGTCATCTTTTCAAAGAAATTTTCAATGTACAGACACGACTCTTCTAGAGATTTATTATAGTATAGATATGCTGATACCCACATAGGTTAGGTTAGGTTTAAGTGGCTGCCATAACGGCACACTTAGGCCAGTTGTGGTAGGCCCGTTGTGATACCACAGATAGACACCGTTACTCCTCATCCTCGAACCACTTTGTTGACTTGGTGTAGGTCATCAAGTCCCTGACGTCCAGCTCCGCTACTTGGCGAAGGTTGACCAGATAGGAGGCTCCCAGATAGCGCCGTCTGGCCTCAGTTAAGGCGGGGCAGGCGCAGATTAGGTGTTCGACTGTTTCCTCCTCTTCATCCTCTTTACAGCTTCTGCAACACCGACGATAGGGCACTCCCAGTCTCTCCGCGTGTTTGCCTATGAGACAATGTCCGGTTAGTACCCCTATTACTTTGGATATTTCATCCCTTCTTAAAGTATATATACGACGAGATTTCTTCGGATCCCATTTTGGCCAGGTCTGCTTAGATATCTGGCAACCTGCTGTTTGGAGCCATCTTTTTTTGGCTTGGTCGTAGATGTATTCTTTCAGCATTAGCTTGCATGTGGCGAAGGGCATCCCTAAGCGTTCTTTATCTGGAAGAACCTGCTCGGTCGTGCCCTTGCAGTTTCCCTCGATGTCCCTGTGCCCCGGGACCCAGATGAGGTTCACACAGTTCTGTTGGGCCATCTCCTGTAGAGATCGGCGACAGTTTAGCGTAAGTTCAGAATTGACCGAGTACGAGCCGAGAGCTTTGATGGCCGCTTGGCTATCACTAAAAATAAAAATTTCCTTGCCGATAGTGTCATTCCCTATCTTTTTAGTGGCTTCCCATATTGCTGAAACTTCAGCCTGAAAGACACTGCAGTGATCCGGTAGTCTGAAAGACAGTTCGAGGTTTTGGTCCTTCGAGTAAACCCCTCCTCCCACTCTACCGTTTAATTTAGAGCCGTCGGTGTATATGGACACACCGCCTTTCGCCGTAAAGCAATTATTAGGCTCCTCCCAGTCTTCCCTTCTGGGAATACGTATTTTGAAGTAACGGTCATCAGCTGTTGTTGTCGCACAGCGATCCGTTCTTGTGGGGAGAAAACTGTATTGGTTCAGTATGCTGGAATGCCCCGTGGTTTTTATACTCCAGCAGGACGTTTCCCTCAGACGCAGGGCTGATGCTGCCGCTGCTTGGTATCCTGCAAGGTCTACAGGCAGTACGTCAAGGATGACCTGAAGAGCTTCACTCGGTGCAGTCCTCAGGGCCCCGCTGATACTGATCATACTGGACCTATGGACCTTGTCAAGTAAGTTTCGGTATGACGCCTTGCCCAGGGCAGGCCACCATACTACGACCCCGTAGAGAAGTATGGGTCGTATAATCGCAGTGTAAATCCATTTGCAGGTTTTGGGGCCGAGTCCCCATTTCCTCCCAATCGCTCTCTTACACGTATATAATGCTATGTAAGCTTTATTTTGACGCTGAACGAGATTATCTTTCCAGTTCAGCTTTTTGTCTAGAATTACTCCTAGGAATTTCGCCTTATCGGCTAGTTCGAGGCGCACCCCGTTTAGTTCTGGTAGAGCTAGGGGTGGTATTTTGTACCGTTTGGTGTATAGAACAAGTTCCACTTTCTCTGAGTTGACGCTTAGCCCGCATCGAGAGGACCATGAGGCAACCTCCCGTAGAGCTGCCTGCATCAAGTCGCATAAAGTTTGTGGGAACTTGCCTCTGTATGCAATGGCCAGATCGTCCGCGTAAGCCACAACCTTCCCGCCTCCCCAGCAGGTATCTCTTAGCAGCGAGTTCACTGTGAGGTTCCATAGGAGTGGCGAGAGGACACCGCCTTGTGGTGTGCCCCTTGTGACGTAGCGTTTCATCTCAACTTCACCAAAGGATGAGAGTATTATCCTCCCTCTTAAAAGTTGATCGCTAAATCCCACCAGGGATGTATCTACACCCAAGTTTGTAAGGGCAATGTTAACGGCTTCCGGGGTTATGTTGTTGAAAGCCCCTTCAATGTCCAGGTAGGATACCAGGCAATATTCTTTGTTCTCCAAAGATGTTTCGATCACAGAAACTAGGCTGTGAAGCGCCGTTTCCGTTGATCGTCCCTTGGTGTACGCGTGTTGATAGCCTGATATTAGGTTGCTATCAATAGTGGTAGTGAGGTAATCGCTGATTATCCTCTCCAGAGTCTTGAGTACAAAGGATGAGAGACTGATGGGTCTGTAGTCCTTTGGCTCGTAGTGAGAGGCCTTCCCTGCCTTAGGGATAAAGACCACAGTAGCACTTTTCCATGCACTCGGGATGTGGCCGAGAGCTAGGCATGCTTTGTAAGTATGACTTAACCATTTGGCTGTTATGTCCAAGGTATTGATAAGTTGTGCGGGGATGATCCCGTCAGGTCCGGCAGCTTTGAAAGGCTTAAAGCTTTTCACTGCCCATTTTACCCTGTCCTCCGATATGGGTATGTTCACCGACCGGTTCGTTGCAGGTATTGTTGGTGCACTCTGCAAGTTTACCGGGAAATGTGTATCCAAGAGTAACTCCAGGGTTTCCCCTTCTGAGCTGGTCCAGGTGCCGTCAGATTTCCGCAAGAAACTCAGAGCGGTTTGCGTCTTTGATAGTATGCACCTTAGTCTCGAAGTGTCCTCGACACTTTCAACACCAGTGCAGAAGTTCTTCCACGAAGTTCTTTTCGCCTGTCTTAGAGCCTTTTTATAGGTTCTTAATTTTTCCTTGTATTCCAGCCATTGGAGCTCGGTGTCGAGGCTCTTGGCTGTGTTGAATTGCTTCCTGCAGGATATCCGAAGTGAGTCCAAGTCTTGGGACCACCAATGGGGTTTACGCTTACCGCGCGCTGTTGGCACTGGGCAGGCTTGCTCCAGGGCATTCGAGAGTGCCGAGTTGAGGGTTGTGACCAGATCCTCCAGTTCCTCAGTTGATGAAGGAATTTGGGAGGGTAGTTCCGGTAGTTCCCTAGCTAGTATTTCGTTGTGTACCTCCCAGTTTGTGTTACGTAGGTTACGTTTCACAGTGGGGAAGTCTAAAACTATTTCTATATATCGGTGATCAGAGAACGAGTGTTCATCGAGAACGCGCCATTTTCTGACCCACCTAGAAGCGCTTTCGCTACAAACAGTAAGGTCTATTACCTCTCTTCGGTTTTTAGTAATAAACGTTGGCTCATTGCCTACGTTGCAAACTACCAGGTTAGTTGTTAGCAGGTAATCAAAAAGTGACTCACCTCTAATGTTGATATCGGAACTCCCCCATTGGATGTGATGGGCATTCGCATCCATTCCGATAAGTAAGTGGCCGTTGCTGTGGTCGGTCACCAATTGCCTCACGTTGTTTTGTGGTGGAGGTTCCTCTGAGTCATACGGTATGTAGACCGACGCAAAGGTTAACTTCGTGCCGCTGGTGGAGATAATGACCACCGTTGCGTCGCCGTTGCTATAGTTAGGTAAGAGAAATGTGTTTAGCTCAGACTTAACCAAAATACAGGTTCTAATTTTACCTTTATCATCAGCTCGATACAGCTTAAATCCATTGGCCCCCAGTCCGCAAACCCTCGAGTTATTGACCCAGGGCTCTTGGACAAGGACCACGTCGACGTCGCCTTTAGAAAGGCGACTTATTAGAGCAGCTGACGCTGCTTTAGATTTGTGGAGGTTTATTATTATATTTATTTAAATTTATTTAAAAAAAAATTCATAGGTTCCTCCCTAAAAATTAGTATATCTTTTTTGTTTGTGGTTCCGAGATCCTGAAGTTCAAACAGACAAACAGACAATAATTTTAAAAATGGATCAGATGAACTCTATAGCATTCTCCTGGTCATCCCCAGTCATTTTTTCAAAGAAATTTTCAATGTACAGACACGACTTTTCCAGAGATTTATTATAGTATAGATATGCTGATACCCACATATTTATTTAAATTTATTTAAGAAAAAAAAAATGAATAGGTTCCGAGATCCTTAAGTTCAAACAGACAAACAGACAGACAATAATTTTAAAAATGGATCAGATGAACTCTATAGCATTCCCCAGGTCATCCCCAGTCATCTTTTCAAAGAAATTTTCAATGTACAGACACGACTCTTCTAGAGATTTATTATAGTATATGCTGATACCCACATAAATATTTATTTAAATTTATTTAAGAAAAAAAATATCATAGGTTCCTCCCTAAAAATTAGTATATATTTTTTGTTTGTGATCTGATTTTGATAAAACAAAGTGCAGATCCCTTTCCAAGATTCAAGCAGTATATTTGTGAAAGTCTCATCAAAATCCTTTTCTTAGTTTCCGAGATCCTTAAGTTCAAACAAACCAACAGATAAACAGACAATAATTTTAAAAATGGATCAGATGAACTCTATAGCATTCCCCAGGTTATCCCCAGTCATCTTTTCAAAGAAATTTTCAATGTACAGACACGACTCTTCTAGAGATTTATTATAGTATAGATATGCTGATACCCACATAAATATTTATTTAAATTTATTCAAGAAAAAAAATTTCATAGGTTCCTCCCTAATAATTAGTATATCTTTTTTGTTTGTGGTCCGATTTTGATAAAACAAAGTTTAGATCCCTTTCTAAGCTTCAAGCAGTATACTTGTGAAAGTCTCATCAAAATCCATTGATTAGTTTCCGAGATCCTTAAGTTCAAACAGACAGACAATAATTTTAAAAATGGATCAGATGAACTCTATAGCATTCCCCAGGTCATCCCCAGTCATCTTTTCAGAGAAATTTTCAATGTACAGACATGACCCTTCTAGAGATTTATTATAGTATAGATATGCTGATACACACATAAATATGTATTTAAATTTATTTAAGAAAAAAAATTTCATAGGTCCTCCCTAAAAATTAGTATATCTTTTTTGTTTGTGGTTTGATTTTGATAAAACAAAGTGCATATCCCTTTCTAAGCTTCAAGCAGTATAGTTGTGAAAGTCTCATCAAAATCCATTGCTTAGTTTCCGAGATCCTTAAGTTCAAACAGACAAACAGACAATCAGACAGACAATAATTTTAAAAATGGATCAGATGAACTCTATAGCATTCCCCAGGTCATCCCCAGTCATCTTTTCAAAGAAATTTTCAATGTACAGACACGACCCTTCTAGAGATTTATTATAGTATAGATAGATATGCTGATACCCACATAAATATTTATTAAATTTATTTAAGAAAAAAAATTTCATAGGTTCCTCCCTAAAAATTAGTATATCTTTTTTGTTTGTGGTCCGATTTTGATAAAACAAAGTGCAGATCCCTTTATAAGCTTCAAGCGGTATATTTGTGAAAGTCTCATCAAAATCCATTGCTTAGTTTCCGAGATCCTTAAGTTCAAACAGACAAACAGACAGACAATAGTTTTAAAAATGGATCAGATGAACTCTATAGTATTCCCCTGGTCATCCCCAGTCATCTTTTCAAAGAAATTTTCAATGTACAGACACGACTCTTCTAGAGATTTATTATAGTATAGAGATGCTGATACCCACATAAATATTTATTTAAATTTATTTAAAAAAAATTTCATAGGTTCCTCCCTAAAAATTAGTATATCTTTTTTGTTTGTGGTCCAATTTTGATAAAGCAAAGTGCAGATCCCTTTCCAAGCTTCAAGCAGTATATTTGTGAAAGTCTCATCAAAATCCATTCCTTAGTTTCCGAGATCCTGAAGTTCAAACAGACAATAATTTTAAAAATGGATCAGATGAACTCTATAGCATTCCCCTGGTCATCCCCAGTCATTTTTTCAAAGAAATTTTCAATGTACAGACACGACTTTTCCAGAGATTTATTATAGTATAGATATGCTGATACCCACATATTTATTTAAATTTATTTAAGAAAAAAAAAATGAATAGGTTCCTCCCTAAAAATTATTATATCTTTTTTGGTTGTGATCCGATTTTGATAAAATAAAGTGAAGATCCCTTTCCAAGATTCAAGCAGTATATTTGCGAAAGTCTCATCAAAATCCATTTCTTAGTTTCCGAGATCCTTAAGTTCAAACAGACAAACAGACAGACAATAATTTTAAAAATGGATCAGATGAACTCTATAGCATTCCCCAGGTCATCCCCAGTCATCTTTTCAAAGAAATTTTCAATGTACAGACACGACTCTTCTAGAGATTTATTATAGTATATGCTGATACCCACATAAATATTTATTTAAATTTATTTAAGAAAAAAAATATCATAGGTTCCTCCCTAAAAATTAGTATATATTTTTTGGTTGTGATCTGATTTTGATAAAACAAAGTGCAGATCCCTTTCTAAGCTTCAAGCAGTATATTTGCGAAAGTCTCATCAAAATCTATCCCTTAGTTTCCGAGATCCTTAAGTTCAAACAGACAAACAGACAATAATTTTAAAAATGGATCAGATGAACTCTATAGCATTCCCCTGGTCATCCCCAGTCATTTTTTCAAAGAAATTTTCAATGTACAGACACGACTTTTTCAGAGATTTATTATATTATAGATATGATGATACTCACATATTTATTTAAATTTATTTAAGAAAAAAAAAAATGAATAGGTTCCTCCCTAAAAATTAGTATATCTTTTTTGGTTGTGATCAGATTTTGATAAAATAAAGTGAAGATCCCTTTCCAAGATTCAAGCAGTATATTTGTGAAAGTCTCATCAAAATCCTTTTCTTAGTTTCCGAGATCCTTAAGTTCAAACAAACAAACAGATAAACAGACAATAATTTTAAAAATGGATCAGATGAACTCTATAGCATTCCCCAGGTTATCCCCAGTCATCTTTTCAAAGAAATTTTCAATGTACAAAGACGACTCTTCTAGAGATTTATTATAGTATAGATATGCTGATACCCACATAAATATTTATTTAAATTTATTTAAGAAAAAAAATTTCATAGGTTCCTCCCTAATAATTATTATATCTTTTTTGTTTGTGGTCCGATTTTGATAAAACAAAGTGCAGATCCCTTTCTAAGCTTCAAGCAGTATATTTGTGAAAGTCTCATCAAAATCCATTGCTTAGTTTCCGAGATCCGTAAGTTCAAACAGACAAACAGACAGACAATAATTTTAAAAATGGATCAGATGAACTCTATAGCATTCCCCAGGTCATCCACAGCCATCTTTTCAAAGAAATTTTCAATGTACAGACACGACCCTTCTAGAGATTTATTATAGTATAGATATGCTGATACACACATAAATATTTATTTAAATTTATTTAAGAAAAAAAATTTCATAGGTCCTCCCTAAAAATTAGTATATCTTTTTTGTTTGTGGTTTGATTTTGATAAAACAAAGTGCATATCCCTTTCTAAGCTTCAAGCAGTATATTTGTGAAAGTCTCATCAAAATCCATTGCTTAGTTTCCGAGATCCTTAAGTTCAAACAGACAAACAGACAAACAGACAGACAATAATTTTAAAAATGGATCAGATGAAATCTATAGCATTCCCCAGGTCATCTATAGCATTCCCCAGTTCATCCCCAGTCATTTTTTCAAAGAAATTTTCAATGTACAGACACGACTTTTCCAGAGATTTATTATAGTATAGATATGCTGATACCCACATATTTATTTAAATTTATTTAAGAAAAAAAAAATGAATAGGTTCCTCCCTAAAATTATTATATCTTTTTTGGTTGTGATCCGATTTTGATAAAATAAAGTGAAGATCCCTTTCCAAGATTCAAGCAGTATATTTTCGAAAGTCTCATCAAAATCCATTGTTTAGTTTCCGAGATCCTTAAGTTCAAACAGACAAACAGACAGACAATAATTTTAAAAATGGATCAGATGAACTCTATAGCATTCCCCAGGTCATCCCCAGTCATCTTTTCAAAGAAATTTTCAATGTACAGACACGACTCTTCTAGAGATTTATTATAGTATATGCTGATACCCACATAAATATTTATTTAAATTTATTTAAGAAAAAAAATATCATAGGTTCCTCCCTAAAAATTAGTATATATTTTTTGTTTGTGATCTGATTTTGATAAAACAAAGTGCAGATCCCTTTCTAAGCTTCAAGCAGTATATTTGCTAAAGTCTCATCAAAATCTATTCCTTAGTTTCCGAGATCCTTAAGTTCAAACAGACAAACAGACAATAATTTTAAAAATGGATCAGATGAACTCTATAGCATTCCCCTGGTCATCCCCAGTCATTTTTTCAAAGAAATTTTCAATGTACAGACACGACTTTTTCAGAGATTTATTATAGTATAGATATGCTGATACTCACATATTTATTTAAGAAAAAAAAAATGAATAGGTTCCTCCCTAAAAATTAGAATATCTTTTTTGGTTGTGATCAGATTTTGATAAAATAAAGTGAAGATCCCTTTCCAAGATTCAAGCAGTATATTTGTGAAAGTCTCATCAAAATCCTTTTCTTAGTTTCCGAGATCCTTAAGTTCAAACAAACAAACAGATAAACAGACAATAATTTTAAAAATGGATCAGATGAACTCTATAGCATTCCCCAGGTTATCCCCAGTCATCTTTTCAAAGAAATTTTCAATGTACAGACACGACTCTTCTAGAGATTTATTATAGTACTAGCAGGGTACCCGGCGTTGCTCGGGATGTAAGTAGTTGGGGGGCCTTTCAAAATCAATAATATACTTTAAGATTTCATATTTATATACATACATAAAATATAGCTGACCCGGCAAACTTCGTTCTTCCCAAAATAGATTTTTTTATTAATTTTTCACTACTTCATTGTGCATACAACTTCAAAAATATAAAATTTTAGTATTCCGTTTAAGGCTACACGATACACAAAGTTTTTAGTTTTCTGTCCCGGAGCATAAGTAAATAGCGAAAAAATTTTCCACACGGGAACTATTGATATCATTAATCTCCTGATCAATTTTCAGGTCCTAACTTTAAACACTTTTACGATAACCCCACTTTTATGCGCGAAAATTGTTTTGATATCATTTAGCTCTATACCAATTTCCAGGTTCCTGCCTTAAATACTTTTGGAGATATTTAGCTTGAAAAATTAGTATGGGAGATGCCACGCCCCCATTTTCGTTAACCCCAATTTTTTTGGAGGTGGTAGGGATCGATCTCGTATAACCCCTCACCAAATTTCAGTGGTGTAACCCGAATACTTCCACAGATACGGACAATGAAAAATTTTATTTGTGTGGGAGGTGCCACGCCCACACTGTCGTTATCCCCAGTTTTTTTTGGAGGTGGTAGGGATCGATTCCATATAACCCCTAACCAAGTTTCAATGATCTAACCTAAATACTTCCAGAGATATCGACTAAGAAGTATTTCATTCGTATGGGAGGTGCGACGCCCACACTGTCGCTATCCCCAGTTTTTTTGGAGGTGGTAGGGATCGATTCCATATAATCTCTCACCAAATTTCAGTGGTCTAACCTAAATACTTCCAAAGATATCGACTAAGAAGTATTTCATTCGTATGGGAGGTGCCACGCCCCCTTTTTCGTTATCCCCAGTTTTTTTGGAGGTGGTAGGGATCGATTGCATATAACCCCTAACCAAGTTTCAATGATCTAACCTAAATACTTCCAGAGATATCGACTAAGAAGTATTTCATTCGTATGGGAGGTGCGACGCCCACACTGTCGCTATCCCCAGTTTTTTTGGAGGTGGTAGGGATCGATTCCATATAACCCCTAACCAAATTTTAGTGGTCTAACCTAAATAGTTCCAGAGATATCGACTAAGAAGTATTTCATTCGTATGGGAGGTGCCACGCCCACTTTGTCGTTATCCCCAGTTTTTTTGGAGGTGGTAGGGATCGATTCCATATAATCTCTCACCAAATTTCAGTGGTCTAACCTAAATACTTCCAAAGATATCGACTAAGAAGTATTTCATTCGTATGGGAGGTGCCACGCCCCCTTTTTCGTTATCCCCAGTTTTTTCTGATGGTGGTAGGGATCGATCTCATATAATCTCTCACCAAATTTCAGTGGTCTAACCTAAATAGTTCCAGAGATATCGACTAAGAAGTATTTCATTCGTATGGGAGGTGCCACGCCCACTTTTTCGTTATACCCAGTTGTTTTGGAATTGGTAGGGATCGATCCCATATAACCCCTTACCGAGTTTCAATGGTCTAACATAAATACTTCCGGAGATACGGACAATGGAAAATTCCATTTGTATGGGAGGTGCCACGCCCCCTATATATATCAAAATATTTTTTAGCCTGTGACCATCCCTGGAAGATGTACAGTGGGTGTGTAAAATTTGGTTACGATCGGTTTATAAGTTTAGGACGCAAGTCGATCTATACCTACATACATATATATTTACATAATTTGAATTTTATATATATAGATAGCTGACCCGGCAAACTTCGTTCTTCCCAAAATAGTTTTTTTTTATAAATTTTTCACTACTTCATTGTGCATACAACTTCAAAAATATAAAATTTTAGTATTCCGTTTAAGGCTACACGATACACAAAATTTTTAGTTTTCTGTCCCGGAGCGTAAGGAAATAGCGAAAAAATATTTCCTACACGGGAACTATTGATATCATTAATCTCCTGATCAATTTTCAGGTCCTAACTTTAAACGCTTTTACGATAACCCCACTTTTATGCGCAAAAATGGTTTTGATATCATTTAGCTCTATACCAATTTTCAGGTTCCTGCCTTAAATACTTTTAGAGATATTTAGCTTGAAAAATTAAATTAATTAATCGTATAACCCCTCACCAAATTTCAGTGGTGTAACCCGAATACTTAGAGAGATACGGACAATGAAAAATTCCATTTGTATGGGAGGTGCCACGCATACTTTTTCGTTACACCCAGTTGTTTTGGAGATGGTAGGGATCGATCCCATATAACCCCTTACCGAGTTTCAATGATCTAACAAAAATACTTCCAGAGATATCGACTAAGAAATATTTCATTCGTATGGGAGGTGCCACGCCCCTTTTTCGTTATCCCCAGTTTTTTTTGGAGGTGGTAGGGATCGATCTCATATAATCTCTCACCAAATTTCAGTGGTCTAATCTAAATACTTCCAGAGATATCGACTTAGAAGTATTTCATTCGTATGGGAGGTGACACGCCCACTTTGTCGTTATCCCCAGTTGTTTTAGAGGTGGTAGGGATCGATCCCATATAACCCCTTACCGAGTTTCAATGGTCTAACATAAATACTTCCAGAGA
Organism: Sphenella marginata; assembly: GCA_951509765.1. Taxonomy (NCBI): domain Eukaryota; kingdom Metazoa; phylum Arthropoda; class Insecta; order Diptera; family Tephritidae; genus Sphenella; species Sphenella marginata. Next base: position 54,098,072 of record OX608078.1, on the reverse strand, counting down.
TACGGACAATGGAATATTTCATTCGTATGGGAGGTGCCACTCCCCTTTTTCGTTATCCCCAGTTTTTTTTGGAGGTGGTAGGGATCGATCTCATATAATCTCTCACCAAATTTCAGTGGTCTAATCTAAATACTTCCAGAGATATCGACTTAGAAGTATTTCATTCGTATGGGAGGTGACACGCCCACTTTGTCGTTATCCCCAGTTGTTTTAGAGGTGGTAGGGATCGATCCCATATAACCCCTTACCGAGTTTCAATGGTCTAACATAAATACTTCCAGAGATACGGACAATGGAATATTTCATTCGTATGGGAGGTGCCACTCCCCTTTTTCGTTATCCCCAGTTTTTTTTGGAGGTGGTAGGGATCGATCTCATATAATCTCTCACCAAATTTCAGTGGTCTAACCTAAATACTTCCAGAGATATCGACTAAGAAGTATTTCATTCGTATGGGAGGTGCCACGCCCCCCTTTTCGTTATCCCCAGTTTTTTTTGGAGGTGGTAGGGATCGATCTCATATAATCTCTCACCAAATTTCAGTGGTCTAACCTAAATAGTTCCAGAGATATCGACTAAGAAGTATTTCATTCGTATGGGAGGTGCCACGCCCACTTTGTCGTTATCCCCAGTTTTTTTGGAGGTGGTAGGGATCGATTCCATATAACCCCTAACCAAGTTTCAATGATCTTACCTAAATGCTTCCAGAGATATCGACTAAGAAGTATTTCATTCGTATGGGAGGTGCCACGCCCACTTTTTCGTTATACCCAGTTGTTTTGGAGGTGGTATGGATCGATCCCATATAACCCCTTACCGAGTTTCAATGGTCTAACATAAATACTTCCAGAGATACGGACAATGGAAAATTCCATTTGTATGGGAGGTGCCACGCCCCCTATATATAACAAAATATTTTTTAGCCTGTGACCATCCCTGGAAGATGTACAGTGGGTGTGTAAAATTTGGTTACGATCGGTTCATAAGTTTAGGACGCAAGTCGATCTATACCTACATCCATATATATTTACATAATTTGAATTTTATATATATAGAAGATAGATATGCTGATACCCACATAAATATTTATTTAAATTTATTTACTTAAGAAAAAAAATTTCATAGGTTCCTCCCTAATAATTAGTATGTCTTTTTTGTTTGTGGTCCGATTTTGATAAAACAAAGTGCAGACAGACAAAAAGACAGACAATAATTTTAAAAATGGATCAGATGAACTGTATAGCATTCTCCAGGTCATCCCCAGTCATCTTTTCAAAGAAATTTTCAATGTACAGACACGACCCTTCTAGAGATTTATTATAGTATAGATAGATATGCTGATACCCACATAAATATTTATTAAATTTATTTAAGAAAAAAAATTTCATAGGTTCCTCCCTAAAAATTAGTATATCTTTTTTGTTTGTGGTCCGATTTTGATAAAACAAAGTGCAGATCCCTTTATAAGCTTCAAGCAGTATATTTGCGAAAGTCTCATCAAAATCCATGGCTTAGTTTCCGAGATCCTTAAGTTCAAACAGACAAACAGACAGACAATAATTTTAAAAATGGATCAGATGAACTCTATAGCATTCCCCAGGTCATCCCCAGTCATCTTTTCAAAGAAATTTTCAATGTACAGACACGACTCTTCTAGAGATTTATTATAGTATATGCTGATACCCACATAAATATTTATTTAAATTTATTTAAGAAAAAAAATATCATAGGTTCCTCCCTAAAAATTAGTATATATTTTTTGTTTGTGATCTGATTTTGATAAAACAAAAAGCAGATCCCTTTCTAAGCTTCAAGCTGTATATTTGCGAAAGTCTCATCAAAATCTATTCCTTAGTTTCCGAGATCCTTAAGTTCAAACAGACAAACAGACAATAATTTTAAAAATGGATCAGATGAACTCTATAGCATTCCCCTGGTCATCCCCAGTCATTTTTTCAAAGAAATTTTCAATGTACAGACACGACTTTTTCAGAGATTTATTATAGTATAGATATGCTGATACTCACATATTTATTTAAATTTATTTAAGAAAAAAAAATGAATAGGTTCCTCCCTAAAAATTAGTATATCTTTTTTGGTTGTGATCAGATTTTGATAAAATAAATTGAAGATCCCTTTCCAAGATTCAAGCAGTATATTTGTGAAAGTCTCATCAAAATCCTTTTCTTAGTTTCCGAGATCCTTAAGTTCAAACAAACAAACAGATAAACAGACAATAATTTTAAAAATGGATCAGATGAACTCTATAGCATTCCCCAGGTTATCCCCAGTCATCTTTTCAAAGAAATTTTCAATGTACAGACACGAAAATCATAGAATGTTGAGAGAGTAAGACGTGTTTTTTTCGCGGTGTGCCTAAATAAAGTATTTTTCCCCGTAAATCAATTGATTTTTGCCAAATTTATTACCAAAAATTTTTACCAACCAACAGTGCGTCTTTTGATTTAATCTACCTGTTCCCGATCACATCTAAGTAACCTGCTATCTATCTGGTCACCAGCTCATATTTCTACAATAACAACATAAAATGTCGCCACCACCAACACGAGCCAATCCCCAACGCACGCCCGTTACTCCCTCCTCTGCTGTAACTGATGGCTTAAGTAAGAGGTTTGATGAACTAAGAGCGTCCATAATTGAGCATATGACTACTGTCTTTACTTCGGTTGTGCAGAAAACGGAAGAGAAAATAATGCAGAGAATGGGTGAGTTGCAGGCTGTGACCGCAAATATTAAAACCTCAATAGTTGCTCTCGAAAAAAGAGTAACTGCAGTTGAGAGCATGAGCGCTGAAGTTCGTTCTCTTCGTAGTGAACTTCTCGCTACTCAAGCACAGCTCAGCGCTCTCGAAAGTAATGCCGTCGCTACGGATGTTGTCATCAGCGGTATACCTAAAGCCGATGATGAATGTTTGCCCGAACTTTTTGCAAAAATGTGTGCTGCAGTGCAAGTCAACCCGCCTATTCGCAATGTTTTCCGGCTGAGAAATGCTAAAGGCAATGATCGAGCACGCAACAACACAAACCGAAGCCCTATTATCCTAAAGCTTCACACTGAGTATGACCGTAACCAACTCTTAAGATCGTTGGCTGTTTTTCGAAAAACAAAAAAGAGATCGCTGGCTCTATCTGACGTCGACTTGTCTGGTTATGGGGCTATATATGTGCATGAGAGTCTGCCAAAATCTCTACGCGACGTCATGTCATATGCCTCTGAGCTTAGGCGAAAGAAAAAGTTGGCATCAGCATTCTCTCTGCGCGGGAAAATATATGTACGTGTCAAAGCAAGCGAAGACCCAAAACCTGTTTCCACCACTTCGGAGATCGCAATAACAAACTATTTCTATTTAAAATTTACGAAATGTATGTATGTAAAACTTTCGCTGTGTACTTATGTTTTATAAGCATAGATGCTATTTTAAAACCTAAGCTAAGTAAACATTTTTCTCTTTTCCCATTTCTAGTATCTCTAAAATATTTCCTCTCATACTACATCACATTATCTCTTATCATAACTATATTCATGCTTTGTTATGTTTATTGTTTCATATTTTGTTTTTCTTTTCTCTTCTTACTTCACGCTTCTCTTCTATATTTTTCTACTTTTACGTTAATAACGTGCATTCAATTGTACTTTAAAGTTGTCTGTGTGTCAATGCACTTTGTAATTGTCACCTTTCTAGCTCATTATGTTTGATCCAAACCCCTGCAGGAAATTTGCCTCCAGCAAAGGCGAAAACCATAAAATTTTGCTAGATATTTTTTGCAAAGCACAAAATGGTCTTAAAGTGGTGCATTTCAATGCGCGTAGCCTCAGCAGTGACAAGATGGACTATGTTAGGGATATTTTTGGGGAATCAGGTGTCGATGTCATTTGTGTCTCAGAGACTTGGTTCTCTCCCGATATCCCTGATCAGTACTATGGCATCCCTTATTATAATATTTTAAGACATGACCGTAAAAATAAAAAAGGTGGCGGTGTAGCAATTTATTGCAGAAAAAATCTAAAAATTAAAACTCTAGCAGTTTCAGCTAACACTGACACTGAGTTTGTTATTGCTGAAGTCTCTGATAGTGTCACCAGAGTTCTTGTATCCTGTGTGTACAACCCCCACAGATGTTTTGTTTTGGATTCGTTTTTCTCCGAGTTGTCTATGTTTGTAATAAATTATGAGCGTTATATTATTTGTGGTGATTTTAATGTTAATATTTTGTTGAAGGACTCTTGTGCCGCTAGGCTGTTCGACCAAGTTTCTACCGCAGGACTCGCTATTGTGAACAACTCCTTCCCTACGAGATTCGCCAACAACTCCAACCCCAGCCTCTTAGACTTATTTATTGCATCTAGTTTAGACCATATCCTCAAATTTGAACAAATTAATTTTATCTCTGACCATGACCTCATTTTCTGTACCTTAGATGTTGTTTTAAATCGTCCTGTTGACACTGTTACATTTACGTACCGTGATTTTAAGTCAATAAATGTTAACAATTTGTTTACTGACCTGTTTAATGTTAGCTGGAGTGATTGTTGGTACGTTGAGAGTGTAGATGAAAAACTAAATTTTCTAAACAAAACTTTAAACAAAATGTTAAATGATCATGTCCCTCTTCGTACGGTGCGTTCCTTAAATAGCTCATGTCCCTGGTATAGTAGTGAAGTCCGCTCTGCAATCAAAGTCCGCAATAGATTACATGCCAAGTGTAGAAGAATTAATACTAGATCAGCTTGGACCGAATACAAGATTGCCCGCAATAAAGCATGCTCAATTACAAGACATGCAAAACGCCTTTATTTCAAGTCTATGTTAGATCCTACTCTAGAATCCAAAGCCTTGTGGCGTAACCTAAAAAAGTTAAGTGTACATGGAAAATCTAAGCCGGAGTGTGAAATCGATCCAAATATCTTGAATGATTACTTCATAAGTGCCAGCCAAAATGGCAGTAGTCTCCCAGATCAAAACTTTCCAGCTTATCTGGATACAAATGTAAGCTTTGACTTTAGCGGAGTAACTGAGTCAGAAGTTGCAAAGAGTGTTATGGGCATTAAGTCAAATCCCATTGGTGAAGATGGTATTTCATTGAAATTTGTGAAACTTGTTTTGCCTTTTATTTTAGGCACTCTTACACACATTGTAAATCATTGCCTGACAACCTCGTGTTTTCCCACAGAGTGGAAAAAAGCTGTAATTATTCCCATCCCCAAGATTAATATGCCAACCAAACCTAATGATTATAGGCCGATTAGCATTTTACCTGCTTTTTCCAAAGTGTGCGAGTCCTTAATGGCAACGCAAATTTCACTTTTCATTCACAGTAACAAGTTGCTATCACCTTTTCAGTCTGGCTTCAGACCCATGCATAGCTGCTCTACGGCCATGCTGAAGATAATTGATGACATAAGAATACAATTCGACAGAGGTAACTTGACTCTTCTCTGCCTTTTAGACTTCTCGAAAGCCTTTGATATGGTAAATCATAGTATACTCTGCATAAAGTTAAAGCATTTATTTGGTTTTTCTGACAGCTCTGTTAAGCTCATGGCCAGTTACCTTTCAGGCAGAACCCAAAAGGTTAAGGGTAAAAGCACGTCTTCCGTTCCGTGTATTGTTACGTCCGGTGTTCCCCAAGGCTCAATCCTTGGCCCTCTCTTGTTTAGTCTATTTGTTAATGATGTATTCTCTGTGTGTCAGTATGTTAGTGTGCATGCCTATGCTGATGATATTCAGCTGTATCTGTCCAGTCGTGTTGGGCTCGTTGAGGATTTATGTTATAAAATCAATAAAGATCTGGCAGCAATATCTCATTGGGCTCATAAAAACTGTCTCTGTGTTAATGTGGCCAAATCTTTTGTGTTACCTATTGGCAATAGTGTCATACATGTAGAAAATATTCCTGAGCTCCTTATTGATGACAGTGCCCTTAAGTTTGTGAATAAAGTAAAAAATCTTGGCTTTATTGTTAACTCTTCGTTAAGTTGTTCGGACCATGTTAACAAAATTGTTAGTAGTATTTATGCCATTTTACGTAGATTAAATTTATCTGCTCCATTCACACCTGTTGAAACGCGAAGAAAACTTGCCATCCAACTGATTGTACCTCAAATCACTTATTCTGAACTCGTCTATAGCAAGCTCGATTCAAGCTCATCCCACAAACTAGATGTGGCATTTAACAATGTCACCCGTTATGTCTATGGGCTCAAAAGATATGACCACATTACTATCTGGAAGGACAAACTACTAGGGTGTAACATTTTCAGTTATCTTGCGGCTAGAAATTGTATATATATATATAAGCTTGTCGAACTAAAAAGTCCGCACTACCTCTATGAGAAACTGCGGTTAACTAAGTCTAGTAGACTACGTAGCCTGGTTGTCCCTAAATATTCCTACTTGTCCTCATCTCGACTGTTTTTCGTCAATGCTGTGAGGCTTTGGAACTCTATTCCTGAGTCTATCAAGGCGGCGATGAATAGGACAAATTACGGAGTGGTGATACATACCTACTATAATTCTCTTGGTTGAATGCAAATATAAAACTTTTCTTCTCTTTTTCCACTATATCTGCATTCTTCTTTTTCTTGCTTTCAGTAAGTTTAAAGTTCTTGTTTAAGCATTAATTTTAAATTATTTTTAAGTTATATACTGTCACTGAGTGTTATGCTTGATTGTACCTTATTTATTTTATAATAAGTATAAAGAAACCGCTGTAAGTACCCACCTACTGGTGTACTATAAAAGACCTAGAAGTCTTACATGTACAGTCCGATGTTATTTTTAATAAATTGAAAATTGAAATTGAAATTGAAATTGACTCTTCTAGAGATTTATTATAGTATAGATATGCTGATACCCACATAAATATTTATTTAAATTTATTTAAGAAAAAATATCATAGGTTCCTCCCCAAAAATTAGTATATCTTTTTTGTTTGTGATCCGATTTTGATAAAGCAAAGTGCAGATCCCTTTCCAAGCTTCAAGCAGTATATTTGTGAAAGTCTCATCAAAATCCATTCCTTAGTTTCCGAGATCCTTAAGTTCAAACAGACAAACAGACAGACAATAATTTTAAAAATGGATCAGATGAACTCTATAGCATTCCCCAGGTCATCCCCAGTCATCTTTTCAAAGAAATTTGCAATTAACAGACACGACTCTTCTAGAGATTTATTATAGTATAGATATGCTGATACCCACATAAATATTTATTTAAATTTATTTAAAAAAAATTTCATAGGTTCCTCCCTAAAAATTAGTATATCTTTTTTGTTTGTGGTCCGATTTTGATAAAGCAAAGTGCAGATCCCTTTTTAAGCTTCAAGCAGTATATTTGTGAAAGTCTCATCAAAATCCATTGCTTAGTTTCCGAGATCCTTAAGTTCAAACAGACAAACAGACAGACAATAATTTTAAAAATGGATCAGATGAACTCTATAGCATTCCCCAGGTCATCCCCAGTCATCTTTTCAAAGAAATTTGCAATTAACAGACACGGCTCTTCTAGAGATTTATTATAGTATAGATATGCTGATACCTACATAAATATTTATTTAAATTTATTTAAAAAAAATTTCATAGGTTCCTCCCTAAAAATTAGTATATCTTTTTTGTTTGTGGTCCGATTTTGATAAAACAAAGTGCAGATCCCTTTATAAGCTTCAAGTGGTATATTTGTGAAAGTCTCATCAAAATCCATTCCTTAGTTTCCGAGATCCTTAAGTTCAAACAGACAAACAGACAATAATTTTAAAAATGGATCAGATGAACTCTATAGCATTCCCCTGGTCATCCCCAGTCATTTTTTCAAAGAAATTTTCAATGTACAGACACGACTTTTCCAGAGATTTATTATAGTATAGATATGCTGATACCCACATATTTATTTAAATTTATTTAAGAAAAAAAAAATGAATAGGTTCCTCCCTAAAAATTAGTATATCTTTTTTGTTTGTGGTCCGATTTTGATAAAGCAAAGTGCAGATCCCTCACTAAGCTTCAAGCAGTATATAAGTGAAAGTCTCATCAAAATCCATTGCTTAGTTTCCGAGATCCTTAAGTTCAAACAGACAAACAGACAGACAATAATTTAAAAAATGGATCAGATGAACTCTATAGCATTCCCCAGATCATCCCCAGTCATCTTTTCAAAGAAATTTGCAATTAACAGACACGACTCTTCTAGAGATTTATTATAGTATAGATATGCTGATACCCACATAAATATTTATTTAAATTTATTTAAAAAAAATTTCATAGGTTCCTCCCTAAAAATTAGTATATCTTTTTTGTTTGTGGTCCGATTTTGATAAAGCAAAGTGCAGATCCCTTTCTAAGCTTCAAGCAGTATATTTTTGAAAGTCTCATCAAAATCCATTGCTTAGTTTCCGAGATCCTTAAGTTCAAACAGACAAACAGACAAACAATAGTTTTAAAAATAGACCAGATGAACTCTATAGTATTCCCCAGGTCATCCCCAGTCATCTTTTCAAAGAAATTTGCAATTAACAGACACGACTCTTCTAGAAATTTATTATAGTATAGATATGCTGATACCCACATAAATATTTATTTAAATTTATTTAAAAAAAATTTCATAGGTTCCTCCCTAAAAATTAGTATATCTTTTTTGTTTGTGGTCCGATTTTGATAAGGCAAAGTGCAGATCCCTTTCTAAGCTTCAAGCAGTATATTTGTGAAAGTCTCATCAAAATCCATTCCTTAGTTTCCGAGATCCTTAAGTTCAAACAGACAAACAGACAATAATTTTAAAAATGGATCAGATGAACTCTATAGCATTCCCCTGGTCATCCCCAGTCATTTTTTCAAAGAAATTTTCAATGTACAGACACGACTTTTCCAGAGATTTATTATAGTATAGATATGCTGATACCCACATATTTATTTAAATTTATTTAAGAAAAAAAAAATGAATAGGTTCCTCCCTAAAAATTAGTATATCTTTTTTGGTTGTGATCCGATTTTGATAAAATAAAGTGAAGATCCCTTTCCAAGATTCAAGCAGTATATTTGCGAAAGTCTCATCAAAATCCATTGCTTAGTTTCCGAGATCCTTAAGTTCAAACAGACAAACAGACAGACAATAATTTTAAAAATGGATCAGATGAACTCTATAGCATTCCCCAGGTCATCCCCAGTCATCTTTTCAAAGAAATTTTCAATGTACAGACACGACTCTTCTAGAGATTTATTATAGTATATGCTGATACCCACATAAATATTTATTTAAATTTATTTAAGAAAAAAAATATCATAGGTTCCTCCCTAAAAATTAGTATATATTTTTTGTTTGTGATCTGATTTTGATAAAACAAAGTGCAGATCCCTTTCTAAGCTTCAAGCTGTATATTTGCGAAAGTCTCATCAAAATCTATTCCTTAGTTTCCGAGATCCTTAAGTTCAAACAGACAAACAGACAATAATTTTAAAAATGGATCAGATGAACTCTATAGCATTCCCCTGGTCATTCCCAGTCATTTTTTCAAAGAAATTTTCAATGTACAGACACGACTTTTTCAGAGATTTATTATAGTATAGATATGCTGATACTCACATATTTATTTAAATTTATTTAAGAAAAAAAAATGAATAGGTTCCTCCTTAAAAATTAGTATATCTTTTTTGGTTGTGATCAGATTTTGATAAAATAAATTGAAGATCCTTTTCCAAGATTCAAGCAGTATATTTGCGAAAGTCTCATCAAAATCCATTGCTTAGTTTCCGAGATCCTTAAGTTCAAACAGACAAACAGACAGACAATAATTTTAAAAATGGATCAGATGAACTCTATAGCATTCCCCAGGTCATCCCCAGTCATCTTTTCAAAGAAATTTGCAATTAACAGACACGACTCTTCTAGAGATTTATTATAGTATAGATATGCTGATACCTACATAAATATTTATTTAAATTTATTTAAAAAAAATTTCATAGGTTCCTCCCTAAAAATTAGTATATCTTTTTTGTTTGTGGCCCGATTTTGATAAAATAAAGTGAAGAGCCCTTTCCAAGATTCAAGCAGTATATTTGCGAAAGTCTCATCAAAATCCATTGCTTAGTTTCCGAGATCCTTAAGTTCAAACAGACAAACAGACAGACAATAATTTTAAAAATGGATCAGATGAACTCTATAGCATTCCCCAGGTCATCCCCAGTCATCTTTTCAAAGAAATTTTCAATGTACAGACAGGACTCTTCTAGAGATTTATTATAGGATATGCTGATACCCACATATTTATTTAAATTTATTTAAGAAAAAAAAAATGAATAGGTTCCTCCCTAAAAATTAGTATATCTTTTTTTGTTGTGATCCGATTTTGATAAAATAAAGTGAAGATCCCTTTCCAAGATTCAAGCAGTATATTTGCGAAAGTCTCATCAAAATCCATTGCTTAGTTTCCGAGATCCTTAAGTTCAAACAGACAAACAGACAGACAATAATTTTAAAAATGGATCAGATGAACTCTATAGCATTCCCCAGGTCATCCCCAGTCATCTTTTCAAAGAAATTTTCAATGTACAGACACGACTCTTCTAGAGATTTATTATAGTATATGCTGATACCCACATAAATATTTATTTAAATTTATTTAAGAAAAAAAATATCATAGGTTCCTCCCTAAAAATTAGTATATATTTTTTGTTTGTGATCTGATTTTGATAAAACAAAGTGCAGATCCCTTTCTAAGCTTCAAGCTGTATATTTGCGAAAGTCTCATCAAAATCTATTCCTTAGTTTCCGAGATCCTTAAGTTCAAACAGACAAACAGACAATAATTTTAAAAATGGATCAGATGAACTCTATAGCATTCCCCTGGTCATTCCCAGTCATTTTTTCAAAGAAATTTTCAATGTACAGACACGACTTTTTCAGAGATTTATTATAGTATAGATATGCTGATACTCACATATTTATTTAAATTTATTTAAGAAAAAAAAATGAATAGGTTCCTCCTTAAAAATTAGTATATCTTTTTTGGTTGTGATCAGATTTTGATAAAATAAATTGAAGATCCTTTTCCAAGATTCAAGCAGTATATTTGCGAAAGTCTCATCAAAATCCATTGCTTAGTTTCCGAGATCCTTAAGTTCAAACAGACAAACAGACAGACAATAATTTTAAAAATGGATCAGATGAACTCTATAGCATTCCCCAGGTCATCCCCAGTCATCTTTTCAAAGAAATTTGCAATTAACAGACACGACTCTTCTAGAGATTTATTATAGTATAGATATGCTGATACCTACATAAATATTTATGTATTTAAATTTATTTAAAAAAAATTTCATAGGTTCCTCCCTAAAAATTAGTATATCTTTTTTGTTTGTGGCCCGATTTTGATAAAGCAAAGTGCAGATCCCTTTCTAAGCTTCAAGCAGTATATTTGCGAAAGTCTCATCAAAATCCATTGCTTAGTTTCCGAGATCCTTAAGTTCAAACAGACAAACAGACAGACAATAATTTTAAAAATGGATCAGATGAACTCTATAGCATTCCCCAGGTCATCCCCAGTCATCTTTTCAAAGAAATTTGCAATTAACAGACACAACTCTTCTAGAGATTTATTATAGTATAGATATGCTGATACCTACATAAATATTTATTTAAATTTATTTAAAAAAAATTTCATAGGTTCCTCCCTAAAAATTAGTATATCTTTTTTGTTTGTGGCCCGATTTTGATAAAATAAAGTGAAGATCCCTTTCTAAGCTTCAAGCAGTATATTTGTGAAAGTCTCATCAAAATCCATTGCTTAGTTTCCGAGATCCTTAAGTTCAAACAGACAAACAGACAGACAATAATTTTAAAAATGGATCAGATGAACTCTATAGCATTCCCCAGGTCATCCCCAGTCATCTTTTCAAAGAAATTTGCAATTAACAGACACGACTCTTCTAGAGATTTATTATAGTATAGATATGCTGATACCTACATAAATATTTATGTATTTAAATTTATTTAAAAAAAATTTCATAGGTTCCTCCCTAAAAATTAGTATATCTTTTTTGTTTGTGGCCCGATTTTGATAAAGCAAAGTGCAGATCCCTTTCTAAGCTTCAAGCAGTATATTTGCGAAAGTCTCATCAAAATCCATTGCTTAGTTTCCGAGATCCTTAAGTTCAAACAGACAAACAGACAGACAATAATTTTAAAAATGGATCAGATGAACTCTATAGCATTCCCCAGGTCATCCCCAGTCATCTTTTCAAAGAAATTTTCAATGTACAGACAGGACTCTTCTAGAGATTTATTATAGGATATGCTGATACCCACATATTTATTTAAATTTATTTAAGAAAAAAAAAATGAATAGGTTCCTCCCTAAAAATTAGTATATCTTTTTTTGTTGTGATCCGATTTTGATAAAATAAAGTGAAGATCCCTTTCCAAGATTCAAGCAGTATATTTGCGAAAGTCTCATCAAAATCCATTGCTTAGTTTCCGAGATCCTTAAGTTCAAACAGACAAACAGACAGACAATAATTTTAAAAATGGATCAGATGAACTCTATAGCATTCCCCAGGTCATCCCCAGTCATCTTTTCAAAGAAATTTTCAATGTACAGACACGACTCTTCTAGAGATTTATTATAGTATATGCTGATACCCACATAAATATTTATTTAAATTTATTTAAGAAAAAAAATATCATAGGTTCCTCCCTAAAAATTAGTATATATTTTTTGTTTGTGATCTGATTTTGATAAAACAAAGTGCAGATCCCTTTCTAAGCTTCAAGCTGTATATTTGCGAAAGTCTCATCAAAATCTATTCCTTAGTTTCCGAGATCCTTAAGTTCAAACAGACAAACAGACAATAATTTTAAAAATGGATCAGATGAACTCTATAGCATTCCCCTGGTCATTCCCAGTCATTTTTTCAAAGAAATTTTCAATGTACAGACACGACTTTTTCAGAGATTTATTATAGTATAGATATGCTGATACTCACATATTTATTTAAATTTATTTAAGAAAAAAAAATGAATAGGTTCCTCCCTAAAAATTAGTATATCTTTTTTGGTTGTGATCAGATTTTGATAAAATAAATTGAAGATCCTTTTCCAAGATTCAAGCAGTATATTTGCGAAAGTCTCATCAAAATCCATTGCTTAGTTTCCGAGATCCTTAAGTTCAAACAGACAAACAGACAGACAATAATTTTAAAAATGGATCAGATGAACTCTATAGCATTCCCCAGGTCATCCCCAGTCATCTCTTCAAAGAAATTTGCAATTAACAGACACGACTCTTCTAGAGATTTATTATAGTATAGATATGCTGATACCTACATAAATATTTATGTATTTAAATTTATTTAAAAAAAATTTCATAGGTTCCTCCCTAAAAATTAGTATATCTTTTTTGTTTGTGGCCCGATTTTGATAAAGCAAAGTGCAGATCCCTTTCTAAGCTTCAAGCAGTATATTTGTGAAAGTCTCATCAAAATCCATTGCTTAGTTTCCGAGATCCTTAAGTTCAAACAGACAAACAGACAGACAATAATTTTAAAAATGGATCAGATGAACTCTATAGCATTCCCCAGGTCATCCCCAGTCATCTTTTCAAAGAAATTTGCAATTAACAGACACGACTCTTCTAGAGATTTATTATAGTATAGATATGCTGATACCCACATAAATATTTATTTAAATTTATTTAAAAAAAATTTCATAGGTTCCTCCCTAAAAATTAGTATATCTTTTTTGTTTGTGGTCCGATTTTGATAAAGCAAAGTGCAGATCCCTTTCTAAGCTTCAAGCAGTATATTTGTGAAAGTCTCATCAAAATCCATTGCTTAGTTTCCGAGATCCTTAAGTTCAAACAGACAAACAGACAGACAATAATTTTAAAAATGGATCAGATGAACTCTATAGCATTCCCCAGGTCATCCCCAGTCATCTTTTCAAAGAAATTTGCAATTAACAGACACGACTCTTCTAGAGATTTATTATAGTATAGATATGCTGATACCCACATAAATATTTATTTAAATTTATTTAAAAAAAATTTCATAGGTTCCTCCCTAAAAATTAGTATATCTTTTTTGTTTGTGGTCCGATTTTGATAAAACAAAGTGCAGATCCCTTTATAAGCTTCAAGTGGTATATTTGTGAAAGTCTCATCAAAATCCATTCCTTAGTTTCCGAGATCCTTAAGTTCAAACAGACAGACAGACAATAATTTTAAAAATGGATCAGATGAACTCTATAGCATTCCCCAGGTCATCCCCAGTCATCTTTTCAAAGAAATTTGCAATTAACAGACACGACTCTTCTAGAGATTTATTATAGTATAGATATGCTGATACCCACATAAATATTTATTTAAATTTATTTAAAAAAAATTTCATAGGTTCCTCCCTAAAAATTAGTATATCTTTTTTGTTTGTGGTCCGATTTTGATAAAGCAAAGTGCAGATCCCTTTCTAAGCTTCAAGCAGTATATTTGTGAAAGTCTCATCAAAATCCATTGCTTAGTTTCCGAGATCCTTAAGTTCAAACAGACAAACAGACAAACAATAGTTTTAAAAATAGATCAGATGAACTCTATAGTATTCCCCAGGTCATCCCCAGTCATCTTTTCAAAGAAATTTGCAATTAACAGACACGACTCTTCTAGAGATTTATTATAGTATAGATATGCTGATACCCACATAAATATTTATTTAAAAAAAATTTCATAGGTTCCTCCCTAAAAATTAGTATATCTTTTTTGTTTGTGGTCCGATTTTGATAAGGCAAAGTGCAGATCCCTTTCTAAGCTTCAAGCAGTATATTTGTGAAAGTCTCATCAAAATCCATTCCTTAGTTTCCGAGATCCTTAAGTTCAAACAGACAAACAGACAATAATTTTAAAAATGGATCAGATGAACTCTATAGCATTCCCCTGGTCATCCCCAGTCATTTTTTCAAAGAAATTTTCAATGTACAGACACGACTTTTCCAGAGATTTATTATAGTATAGATATGCTGATACCCACATATTTATTTAAATTTATTTAAGAAAAAAAAAAATGAATAGGTTCCTCCCTAAAAATTAGTATATCTTTTTTGGTTGTGATCCGATTTTGATAAAATAAAGTGAAGATCCCTTTCCAAGATTCAAGCAGTATATTTGCGAAAGTCTCATCAAAATCCATTGCTTAGTTTCCGAGATCCTTAAGTTCAAACAGACAAACAGACAGACAATAATTTTAAAAATGGATCAGATGAACTCTATAGCATTCCCCAGGTCATCCCCAGTCATCTTTTCAAAGAAATTTTCAATGTACAGACACGACTCTTCTAGAGATTTATTATAGTATATGCTGATACCCACATAAATATTTATTTAAATTTATTTAAGAAAAAAAATATCATAGGTTCCTCCCTAAAAATTAGTATATATTTTTTGTTTGTGATCTGATTTTGATAAAACAAAGTGCAGATCCCTTTCTAAGCTTCAAGCTGTATATTTGCGAAAGTCTCATCAAAATCTATTCCTTAGTTTCCGAGATCCTTAAGTTCAAACAGACAAACAGACAATAATTTTAAAAATGGATCAGATGAACTCTATAGCATTCCCCTGGTCATTCCCAGTCATTTTTTCAAAGAAATTTTCAATGTACAGACACGACTTTTTCAGAGATTTATTATAGTATAGATATGCTGATACTCACATATTTATTTAAATTTATTTAAGAAAAAAAAATGAATAGGTTCCTCCCTAAAAATTAGTATATCTTTTTTGGTTGTGATCAGATTTTGATAAAATAAATTGAAGATCCTTTTCCAAGATTCAAGCAGTATATTTGCGAAAGTCTCATCAAAATCCATTGCTTAGTTTCCGAGATCCTTAAGTTCAAACAGACAAACAGACAGACAATAATTTTAAAAATGGATCAGATGAACTCTATAGCATTCCCCAGGTCATCCCCAGTCATCTTTTCAAAGAAATTTGCAATTAACAGACACGACTCTTCTAGAGATTTATTATAGTATAGATATGCTGATACCTACATAAATATTTATTTAAATTTATTTAAAAAAAATTTCATAGGTTCCTCCCTAAAAATTAGTATATCTTTTTTGTTTGTGGCCCGATTTTGATAAAATAAAGTGAAGATCCCTTTCCAAGATTCAAGCAGTATATTTGCGAAAGTCTCATCAAAATCCATTGCTTAGTTTCCGAGATCCTTAAGTTCAAACAGACAAACAGACAGACAATAATTTTAAAAATGGATCAGATGAACTCTATAGCATTCCCCAGGTCATCCCCAGTCATCTTTTCAAAGAAATTTTCAATGTACAGACAGGACTCTTCTAGAGATTTATTATAGGATATGCTGATACCCACATATTTATTTAAATTTATTTAAGAAAAAAAAAATGAATAGGTTCCTCCCTAAAAATTAGTATATCTTTTTTTGTTGTGATCCGATTTTGATAAAATAAAGTGAAGATCCCTTTCCAAGATTCAAGCAGTATATTTGCGAAAGTCTCATCAAAATCCATTGCTTAGTTTCCGAGATCCTTAAGTTCAAACAGACAAACAGACAGACAATAATTTTAAAAATGGATCAGATGAACTCTATAGCATTCCCCAGGTCATCCCCAGTCATCTTTTCAAAGAAATTTTCAATGTACAGACACGACTCTTCTAGAGATTTATTATAGTATATGCTGATACCCACATAAATATTTATATAAATTTATTTAAGAAAAAAAATATCATAGGTTCCTCCCTAAAAATTAGTATATATTTTTTGTTTGTGATCTGATTTTGATAAAACAAAGTGCAGATCCCTTTCTAAGCTTCAAGCTGTATATTTGCGAAAGTCTCATCAAAATCTATTCCTTAGTTTCCGAGATCCTTAAGTTCAAACAGACAAACAGACAATAATTTTAAAAATGGATCAGATGAACTCTATAGCATTCCCCTGGTCATTCCCAGTCATTTTTTCAAAGAAATTTTCAATGTACAGACACGACTTTTTCAGAGATTTATTATAGTATAGATATGCTGATACTCACATATTTATTTAAATTTATTTAAGAAAAAAAAATGAATAGGTTCCTCCCTAAAAATTAGTATATCTTTTTTGGTTGTGATCAGATTTTGATAAAATAAATTGAAGATCCTTTTCCAAGATTCAAGCAGTATATTTGCGAAAGTCTCATCAAAATCCATTGCTTAGTTTCCGAGATCCTTAAGTTCAAACAGACAAACAGACAGACAATAATTTTAAAAATGGATCAGATGAACTCTATAGCATTCCCCAGGTCATCCCCAGTCATCTTTTCAAAGAAATTTGCAATTAACAGACACGACTCTTCTAGAGATTTATTATAGTATAGATATGCTGATACCTACATAAATATTTATGTATTTAAATTTATTTAAAAAAAATTTCATAGGTTCCTCCCTAAAAATTAGTATATCTTTTTTGTTTGTGGCCCGATTTTGATAAAGCAAAGTGCAGATCCCTTTCCAAGATTCAAGCAGTATATTTGCGAAAGTCTCATCAAAATCCATTGCTTAGTTTCCGAGATCCTTAAGTTCAAACAGACAAACAGACAGACAATAATTTTAAAAATGGATCAGATGAACTCTATAGCATTCCCCAGGTCATCCCCAGTCATCTTTTCAAAGAAATTTTCAATGTACAGACACGACTCTTCTAGAGATTTATTATAGGATATGCTGATACCCACATATTTATTTAAATTTATTTAAGAAAAAAAAAATGAATAGGTTCCTCCCTAAAAATTAGTATATCTTTTTTGGTTGTGATCCGATTTTGATAAAATAAAGTGAAGATCCCTTTCCAAGATTCAAGCAGTATATTTGCGAAAGTCTCATCAAAATCCATTGCTTAGTTTCCGAGATCCTTAAGTTCAAACAGACAAACAGACAGACAATAATTTTAAAAATGGATCAGATGAACTCTATAGCATTCCCCAGGTCATCCCCAGTCATCTTTTCAAAGAAATTTTCAATGTACAGACACGACCCTTCTAGAGATTTATTATAGTATAGATAGATATGCTGATACATACATAAATATTTATTAAATTTATTTAAGAAAAAAAATTTCATAGGTTCCTCCCTAAAAATTAGTATATCTTTTTTGTTTGTGGTCCGATTTTGATAAAACAAAGTGCAGATCCCTTTATAAGCTTCAAGCGGTATATTTGTGAAAGTCTCATCAAAATCCATTGCTTAGTTTCCGAGATCCTTAAGTTCAAACAGACAAACAGACAGACAATAATTTAAAAAATGGATCAGATGAACTCTATAGTATTCCCCTGGTCATCCCCAGTCATCTTTTCAAAGAAATTTTCAATGTACAGACACGACTCTTCTAGAGATTTATTATAGTATAGATATGCTGATACCCACATAAATATTTATTTAAATTTATTTAAGAAAAAAAATATCATAGGTTCCTCCCTAAAAATTAGTATATCTTTTTTGTTTGTGGTCCGATTTTGATAAAGCAAAGTGCAGATCCCTTTCTAAGCTTCAAGCAGTATATTTGTGAAAGTCCCATCAAAATCCATTGCTTAGTTTCCGAGATCCTTAAGTTCAAACAGACAAACAGACAGACAATAATTTAAAAAATGGATCAGATGAACTCTATAGTATTCCCCTGGTCATCCCCAGTCATCTTTTCAAAGAAATTTTCAATGTACAGACACGACTCTTCTAGAGATTTATTATAGTATAGATATGCTGATACCCACATAAATATTTATTTAAATTTATTTAAAAAAAATTTCATAGCTTCCTCCCTAAAAATTAGTATATCTTTTTTGTTTGTGATCCGATTTTGATAAAGCAAAGTGCAGATCCCTTTCTAAGCTTCAAGCAGTATATTTGTGAAAGTCTCATCAAAATCCATTGCTTAGTTTCCGAGATCCTTAAGTTCAAACAGACAAACAGACAGACAATAATTTTAAAAATGGATCAGATGAACTCTATAGCATTCCCCAGGTCATCCCCAGTCATCTTTTCAAAGAAATTTTCAATGTACAGACACTACCCTTCTAGAGATTTATTATAGTATAGATAGATATGCTGATACCCACATAAATATTTATTAAATTTATTTAAGAAAAAAAATTTCATAGGTTCCTCCCTAAAAATTAGTATATCTTTTTTGTTTGTGGTCCGATTTTGATAAAACAAAGTGCAGATCCCTTTATAAGCTTCAAGCGGTATATTTGTGAAAGTCTCATCAAAATCCATTGCTTAGTTTCCGAGATCCTTAAGTTCAAACAGACAAACAGACAGACAATAATTTTAAAAATGGATCAGATGAACTCTATAGCATTCCCCAGGTCATCCCCAGTCATCTTTTCAAAGAAATTTTCAATGTACAGACAGGACTCTTCTAGAGATTTATTATAGGATATGCTGATACCCACATATTTATTTAAATTTATTTAAGAAAAAAAAAATTAATAGGTTCCTCCCTAAAAATTAGTATATCTTTTTTTGTTGTGATCCGATTTTGATAAAATAAAGTGAAGATCCCTTTCCAAGATTCAAGCAGTATATTTGCGAAAGTCTCATCAAAATCCATTGCTTAGTTTCCGAGATCCTTAAGTTCAAACAGACAAACAGACAGACAATAATTTTAAAAATGGATCAGATGAACTCTATAGCATTCCCCAGGTCATCCCCAGTCATCTTTTCAAAGAAATTTTCAATGTACAGACACGACTCTTCTAGAGATTTATTATACCCACATAAATATTTATTTAAATTTATTTAAGAAAAAAAATATCATAGGTTCCTCCCTAAAAATTAGTATATATTTTTTGTTTGTGATCTGATTTTGATAAAACAAAGTGCAGATCCCTTTCTAAGCTTCAAGCTGTATATTTGCGAAAGTCTCATCAAAATCTATTCCTTAGTTTCCGAGATCCTTAAGTTCAAACAGACAAACAGACAATAATTTTAAAAATGGATCAGATGAACTCTATAGCATTCCCCTGGTCATTCCCAGTCATTTTTTCAAAGAAATTTTCAATGTACAGACACGACTTTTTCAGAGATTTATTATAGTATAGATATGCTGATACTCACATATTTATTTAAATTTATTTAAGAAAAAAAAATGAATAGGTTCCTCCCTAAAAATTAGTATATCTTTTTTGGTTGTGATCAGATTTTGATAAAATAAATTGAAGATCCTTTTCCAAGATTCAAGCAGTATATTTGCGAAAGTCTCATCAAAATCCATTGCTTAGTTTTCGAGATCCTTAAGTTCAAACAGACAAACAGACAGACAATAATTTTAAAAATGGATCAGATGAACTCTATAGCATTCCCCAGGTCATCCCCAGTCATCTTTTCAAAGAAATTTGCAATTAACAGACACGACTCTTCTAGAGATTTATTATAGTATAGATATGCTGATACCTACATAAATATTTATGTATTTAAATTTATTTAAAAAAAATTTCATAGGTTCCTCCCTAAAAATTAGTATATCTTTTTTGTTTGTGGCCCGATTTTGATAAAATAAAGTGAAGATCCCTTTCCAAGATTCAAGCAGTATATTTGCGAAAGTCTCATCAAAATCCATTGCTTAGTTTCCGAGATCCTTAAGTTCAAACAGACAAACAGACAGACAATAATTTTAAAAATGGATCAGATGAACTCTATAGCATTCCCCAGGTCATCCCCAGTCATCTTTTCAAAGAAATTTTCAATGTACAGACACGACTCTTCTAGAGATTTATTATAGGATATGCTGATACCCACATATTTATTTAAATTTATTTAAGAAAAAAAAAATGAATAGGTTCCTCCCTAAAAATTAGTATATCTTTTTTGGTTGTGATCCGATTTTGATAAAATAAAGTGAAGATCCCTTTCCAAGATTCAAGCAGTATATTTGCGAAAGTCTCATCAAAATCCATTGCTTAGTTTCCGAGATCCTTAAGTTCAAACAGACAAACAGACAGACAATAATTTTAAAAATGGATCAGATGAACTCTATAGCATTCCCCAGGTCATCCCCAGTCATCTTTTCAAAGAAATTTTCAATGTACAGACACGACCCTTCTAGAGATTTATTATAGTATAGATAGATATGCTGATACCCACATAAATATTTATTAAATTTATTTAAGAAAAAAAATTTCATAGGTTCCTCCCTAAAAATTAGTATATCTTTTTTGTTTGTGGTCCGATTTTGATAAAACAAAGTGCAGATCCCTTTATAAGCTTCAAGCGCTATATTTGTGAAAGTCTCATCAAAATCCATTGCTTAGTTTCCGAGATCCTTAAGTTCAAACAGACAAACAGACAGACAATAATTTAAAAAATGGATCAGATGAACTCTATAGTATTCCCCTGGTCATCCCCAGTCATCTTTTCAAAGAAATTTTCAATGTACAGACACGACTCTTCTAGAGATTTATTATAGTATAGATATGCTGATACCCACATAAATATTTATTTAAATTTATTTAAGAAAAAAAATATCATAGGTTCCTCCCTAAAAATTAGTATATCTTTTTTGTTTGTGGTTTGATTTTGATAAAACAAAGTGCATATCCCTTTCTAAGCTTCAAGCAGTATAGTTGTGAAAGTCTCATCAAAATCTATTCCTTAGTTTCCGAGATCCTTAAGTTCAAACAGACAAACAGACAATAATTTTAAAAATGGATCAGATGAACTCTATAGCATTCCCCAGGTCATCCCCAGTCATCTTTTCAAAGAAATTTTCAATGTACAGACACGACCCTTCTAGAGATTTATTATAGTATAGATAGATATGCTGATACCCACATAAATATTTATTAAATTTATTTAAGAAAAAAAATTTCATAGGTTCCTCCCTAAAAATTAGTATATCTTTTTTGTTTGTGGTCCCATTTTGATAAAACAAAGTGCAGATCCCTTTATAAGCTTCAAGCGGTATATTTGTGAAAGTCTCATCAAAATCCATTGCTTAGTTTCCGAGATCCTTAAGTTCAAACAGACAAACAGACAGACAATAATTTTAAAAATGGATCAGATGAACTCTATAGCATTCCCCAGGTCATCCCCAGTCATCTTTTCAAAGAAATTTTCAATGTACAGACACGACTCTTCTAGAGATTTATTATAGGATATGCTGATACCCACATATTTATTTAAATTTATTTAAGAAAAAAAAAATGAATAGGTTCCTCCCTAAAAATTAGTATATCTTTTTTGGTTGTGATCCGATTTTGATAAAATAAAGTGAAGATCCCTTTCCAAGATTCAAGCAGTATATTTGCGAAAGTCTCATCAAAATCCATTGCTTAGTTTCCGAGATCCTTAAGTTCAAACAGACAAACAGACAGACAATAATTTTAAAAATGGATCAGATGAACTCTATAGCATTCCCCAGGTCATCCCCAGTCATCTTTTCAAAGAAATTTTCAATGTACAGACACGACTCTTCTAGAGATTTATTATAGTATATGCTGATACCCACATAAATATTTATTTAAATTTATTTAAGAAAAAAAATATCATAGGTTCCTCCCTAAAAATTAGTATATATTTTTTGTTTGTGATCTGATTTTGATAAAACAAAGTGCAGATCCCTTTCTAAGCTTCAAGCTGTATATTTGTGAAAGTCTCATCAAAATCCATTGCTTAGTTTCCGAGATCCTTAAGTTCAAACAGACAAACAGACAATAATTTTAAAAATGGATCAGATGAACTCTATAGCATTCCCCTGGTCATTCCCAGTCATTTTTTCAAAGAAATTTTCAATGTACAGACACGACTTTTTCAGAGATTTATTATAGTATAGATATGCTGATACTCACATATTTATTTAAATTTATTTAAGAAAAAAAAATGAATAGGTTCCTCCCTAAAAATTAGTATATCTTTTTTGGTTGTGATCAGATTTTGATAAAATAAATTGAAGATCCCTTTCCAAGATTCAAGCAGTATATTTGTGAAAGTCTCATCAAAATCCTTTTCTTAGTTTCCGAGATCCTTAAGTTCAAACAAACAAACAGATAAACAGACAATAATTTTAAAAATGGATCAGATGAACTCTATAGCATTCCCCAGGTCATCCCCAGTCATCTTTTCAAAGAAATTTGCAATTAACAGACACGACTCTTCTAGAGATTTATTATAGTATAGATATGCTGATACCCACATAAATATTTATTTAAATTTATTTAAAAAAAATTTCATAGGTTCCTCCCTAAAAATTAGTATATCTTTTTTGTTTGTGATCCGATTTTGATAAAGCAAAGTGCAGATCCCTTTCTAAGCTTCAAGCAGTATATTTGTGAAAGTCTCATCAAAATCCATTGCTTAGTTTCCGAGATCCTTAAGTTCAAACAGACAAACAGACAGACAATAATTTTAAAAATGGATCAGATGAACTCTATAGCATTCCCCAGGTCATCCCCAGTCATCTTTTCAAAGAAATTTTCAATGTACAGACACGACCCTTCTAGAGATTTATTATAGTATAGATAGATATGCTGATACCCACATAAATATTTATTAAATTTATTTAAGAAAAAAAATTTCATAGGTTCCTCCCTAAAAATTAGTATATCTTTTTTGTTTGTGGTCCGATTTTGATAAAACAAAGTGCAGATCCCTTTATAAGCTTCAAGCGGTATAGTTGTGAAAGTCTCATCAAAATCTATTCCTTAGTTTCCGAGATCCTTAAGTTCAAACAGACAAACAGACAATAATTTTAAAAATGGATCAGATGAACTCTATAGTATTCCCCTGGTCATCCCCAGTCATCTTTTCAAAGAAATTTTCAATGTACAGACACGACTCTTCTAGAGATTTATTATAGTATAGATATGCTGATACCCACATAAATATTTATTTAAATTTATTTAAGAAAAAAAATATCATAGGTTCCTCCCTAAAAATTAGTATATATTTTTTGTTTGTGATCTGATTTTGATAAAACAAAGTGCAGATCCCTTTCTAAGCTTCAAGCAGTATATTTGCGAAAGTCTCATCAAAATCCATTGCTTAGTTTCCGAGATCCTTAAGTTCAAACAGACAAACAGACAGACAATAATTTTAAAAATGGATCAGATGAACTCTATAGCATTCCCCAGGTCATCCCCAGTCATCTTTTCAAAGAAATTTTCAATGTACAGACACGACTCTTCTAGAGATTTATTATAGTATAGATATGCTGATACCCACATAAATATTTATTTAAATTTATTTAAGAAAAAAAATATCATAGGTTCCTCCCTAAAAATTAGTATATATTTTTTGTTTGTGATCTGATTTTGATAAAACAAAGTGCAGATCCCTTTCTAAGCTTCAAGCAGTATATTTGCGAAAGTCTCATCAAAATCCATTGCTTAGTTTCCGAGATCCTTAAGTTCAAACAGACAAACAGACAGACAATAATTTTAAAAATGGATCAGATGAACTCTATAGCATTCCCCAGGTCATCCCCAGTCATCTTTTCAAAGAAATTTTCAATGTACAGACACGACTCTTCTAGAGATTTATTATAGTATATGCTGATACCCACATAAATATTTATTTAAATTTATTTAAGAAAAAAAATATCATAGGTTCCTCCCTAAAAATTAGTATATATTTTTTGTTTGTGATCTGATTTTGATAAAACAAAGTGCAGATCCCTTTCTAAGCTTCAAGCTGTATATTTGTGAAAGTCTCATCAAAATCCATTGCTTAGTTTCCGAGATCCTTAAGTTCAAACAGACAAACAGACAATAATTTTAAAAATGGATCAGATGAACTCTATAGTATTCCCCTGGTCATCCCCAGTCATCTTTTCAAAGAAATTTTCAATGTACAGACACGACTCTTCTAGAGATTTATTATAGTATAGATATGCTGATACCCACATAAATATTTATTTAAATTTATTTAAGAAAAAAAATATCATAGGTTCCTCCCTAAAAATTAGTATATCTTTTTTGTTTGTGGTTTGATTTTGATAAAACAAAGTGCATATCCCTTTCTAAGCTTCAAGCAGTATAGTTGTGAAAGTCTCATCAAAATCTATTCCTTAGTTTCCGAGATCCTTAAGTTCAAACAGACAAACAGACAATAATTTTAAAAATGGATCAGATGAATTCTATAGCATTCCCCTGGTCATCCCCAGTCATTTTTTCAAAGAAATTTTCAATGTACAGACACGACTTTTTCAGAGATTTATTATAGTATAGATATGCTGATACTCACATATTTATTTAAATTTATTTAAGAAAAAAAAATGAATAGGTTCCTCCCTAAAAATTAGTATATCTTTTTTGGTTGTGATCAGATTTTGATAAAATAAAGTGAAGATCCCTTTCCAAGATTCAAGCAGTATATTTGTGAAAGTCTCATCAAAATCCTTTTCTTAGTTTCCGAGATCCTTAAGTTCAAACAAATAAACAGATAAACAGACAATAATTTTAAAAATGGATCAGATGAACTCTATAGCATTCCCCAGGTTATCCCCAGTCATCTTTTCAAAGAAATTTTCAATGCAGACACGACTCTTCTAGAGATTTATTATAGTATAGATATGCTGATACCCACATAAATATTTTTAATTAAATTTATTTAAGAAAAAAATATCATAGGTTCCTCCCCAAAAATTAGTATATCTTTTTTGTTTGTGATCCGATTTTGATAAAGCAAAGTGCAGATCCCTTTCCAAGCTTCAAGCAGTATATTTGTGAAAGTCTCATCAAAATCCATTCCTTAGTTTCCGAGATCCTTAAGTTCAAACAGACAAACAGACAGACAATAATTTTAAAAATGGATCAGATGAACTCTATAGCATTCCCCAGGTCATCCCCAGTCATCTTTTCAAAGAAATTTGCAATTAACAGACACGACTCTTCTAGAGATTTATTATAGTATAGATATGCTGATACCCACATAAATATTTATTTAAATTTATTTAAAAAAAATTTCATAGGTTCCTCCCTAAAAATTAGTATATCTTTTTTGTTTGTAGTCCGATTTTGATAAAGCAAAGTGCAGATCCCTTTCCAAGCTTCAAGCAGTATATTTGTGAAAGTCTCATCAAAATCCATTCCTTAGTTTCCGAGATCCTTAAGTTCAAACAGACAGACAATAATTTTAAAAATGGATCAGATGAACTCTATAGCATTCCCCAGGTCATCCCCAGTCATCTTTTCAAAGAAATTTGCAATTAACAGACACGACTCTTCTAGAGATTTATTATAGTATAGATATGCTGATACCCACATAAATATTTATTTAAATTTATTTAAAAAAAATTTCATAGGTTCCTCCCTAAAAATTAGTATATCTTTTTTGTTTGTGGTTTGATTTTGATAAAACAAAGTGCAGATCCCTTTATAAGCTTCAAGCGGTATATTTGTGAAAGTCTCATCAAAATCCATTGCTTAGTTTCCGAGATCCTTAAGTTCAAACAGACAAACAGACAGACAATAATTTAAAAATGGATCAGATGAACTCTGTAGCATTCCCCTGGTCATCCCCAGTCATCTTTTCAAAGAAATTTTCAATGTACAGACACGACCCTTCTAGAGATTTATTATAGTATAGATAGATATGCTGATACCCACATAAATATTTATTAAATTTATTTAAGAAAAAAAATTTCATAGGTTCCTCCCTAAAAATTAGTATATCTTTTTTGTTTGTGGTCCGATTTTGATAAAGCAAAGTGCAGATCCCTTTATAAGCTTCAAGCGGTATATTTGTGAAAGTCTCATCAAAATCCAGTGCTTAGTTTCCGAGATCCTTAAGTTCAAACAGACAAACAGACAGACAATAATTTAAAAAATGGATCAGATGACTCTATAGTATTCCCCTGGTCATCCCCAGTCATCTTTTCAAAGAAATTTTCAATGTACAGACACGAATCTTCTAGAGATTTATTATAGTATAGATATGCTGATACCCACATAAATATTTATTTAAATTTATTTAAAAAAAATTTCGTAGGTTCCTCCCTAAAAATTAGTATATCTTTTTTGTTTGTGGTCCGATTTTGATAAAGCAAAGTGCAGATCCCTTTCCAAGCTTCAAGCAGTATATTTGTGAAAGTCTCATCAAAATCCATTCCTTAGTTTCCGAGATCTTTAAGTTCAAACAGACAAACAGACAATAATTTTAAAAATGGATCAGATGAACTCTATAGCATTCCCCAGGTCATCCCCAGTCATCTTTTCAAAGAAATTTTCAATGTACAGACACGACTCTTCTAGAGATTTATTATAGTATAAATATGCTGATACCCACATAAATATTTATTTACATTTATTTAAGAAAAAAAATATCATAGGTTCCTCCCTAAAAATTAGTATATATTTTTTGTTTGTGATCTGATTTTGATAAAACAAAGTGCAGATCCCTTTCTAAGCTTCAAGCAGTATATTTGCGAAAGTCTCATCAAAATCCATTGCTTAGTTTCCGAGATCTTTAAGTTCAAACAGACAAACAGACAATAATTTTAAAAATGGATCAGATGAACTCTATAGCATTCCCCAGGTCATCCCCAGTCATCTTTTCAAAGAAATTTTCAATGTACAGACACGACTCTTCTAGAGATTTATTATAGTATAAATATGCTGATACCCACATAAATATTTATTTACATTTATTTAAGAAAAAAAATATCATAGGTTCCTCCCTAAAAATTAGTATATATTTTTTGTTTGTGATCTGATTTTGATAAAACAAAGTGCAGATCCCTTTATAAGCTTCAAGCGGTATATTTGTAAAAGTCTCATCAAAATCCATTGCTTAGTTTCCGAGATCCTTAAGTTCAAACAGACAAACAGACAGACAATAATTTTAAAAATGGATCAGATGAACTCTATAGCATTCCCCTGGTCATCCCCAGTCATCTTTTCAAAGAAATTTTCAATGTACAGACACGACTCTTCTAGAGATTTATTATAGTATAGATATGCTGATACCCACATAAATATTTATTTAAATTTATTTAAGAAAAAAATATCATAGGTTCCTCCCTAAAAATTAGTATATCTTTTTTGTTTGTGATCCGATTTTGATAAAACAAAGGGCAGATCCCTTTCTAAGCTTCAAGCAGTATATTTGCGAAAGTCTCATCAAAATCCATTGCTTAGTTTCCGAGATCCTTAAGTTCAAACAGACCAACAGACAGACAATAATTTTAAAAATGGATCAGATGAACTCTATAGCATTCCCCAGGTCATCCCCAGTCATCTTTTCAAAGAAATTTTCAATGTACAGACACGACTCTTCTAGAGATTTATTATAGTATAGATATGCTGATACCCACATAAATATTTATTTAAATTTATTTACAAAAAATTTCATAGGTTCCTCCCTAAAATTAGTATATCTTTTTTGTTTGTGGTTTGATTTTGATAAAACAAAGTGCAGATCCCTTTCTAAGCTTCAAGCAGTATATTTGCGAAAGTCTCATCAAAATCCATTGCTTAGTTTCCGAGATCCTTAAGTTCAAACAGACAAAATGACAAACAGACAGACAATAATTTTAAAAATGGATCAGATGAACTCTGTAGCATTCCCCTGGTCATCCCCAGTCATCTTTTCAAAGAAATTTTCAATGTACAGACACGACTTTTCCAGAGATTTATTATAGTATAGATATGCTGATACCCACATATTTATTTAAATTTATTTAAGAAAAAAAAAATTTCATAGGTTCCTCCCTAAAAATTAGTATATCTTTTTTGTTTGTGGTCCGATTTTGATAAAGCAAAGTGCAGATCCCTTTCCAAGCTTCAAGCAGTATATTTGTGAAAGTCTCATCAAAATCCATTGCTTAGTTTCCGAGATCCTTAAGTTCAAACAGACAAACAGACAGACAATAATTTTAAAAATGGATCAGATGAACTCTATAGCATTCCCCTGGTCATCCCCAGTCATTTTTTCAAAGAAATTTTCAATGTACAGACACGACTTTTTCAGAGATTTATTATAGTATAGATATGCTGATACTCACATATTTATTTAAATTTATTTAAGAAAAAAAAAAAATGAATAGGTTCCTCACTAAAAATTAGTATATCTTTTTTGGTTGTGATCAGATTTTGATAAAATAAAGTGAAGATCCCTTCCCAAGATTCAAGCAGTATATTTGTGAAAGTCTCATCAAAATCCATTCCTTAGTTTCCGAGCTCCTTAAGTTCAAACAGACAAACAGACAGACAATAATTTTAAAAATGGATCAGATGAACTCTATAGCATTCCCCAGGTCATCCCCAGTCATCTTTTCAAAGAAATTTGCAATTAACAGACACGACTCTTCTAGAGATTTATTATAGTATAGATATGCTGATACCCACATAAATATTTATTTAAATTTATTTAAGAAAAAAATATCATAGGTTCCTCCAAAAAAATTAGTATATCTTTTTTGTTTGTGATCCGATTTTGATAAAGCAAAGTGCAGATCCCTTTCCAAGCTTCAAGCAGTATATTTGTGAAAGTCTCATCAAAATCCATTTTTTAGTTTCCGAGATCCTTAAGTTCAAACAGACAAACAGACAGACAATAATTTTAAAAATGGATCAGATGAACTCTATAGCATTCCCCAGGTCATCCCCAGTCATCTTTTCAAAGAAACTTGCAATTAACAGACACGACTCTTCTAGAGATTTATTATAGTATAGATATGCTGATACCCACATAAATATTTATTTAAATTTATTTAAAAAAAATTTCATAGGTTCCTCCCTAAAAATTAGTATATCTTTTTTGTTTGTGGTCCGATTTTGATAAAGCAAAGTGCAGATCCCTTTCCAAGCTTCAAGCAGTATACTTGTGAAAGTCGCATCAAAATCCATTCCTTAGTTTCCGAGATCCTTAAGTTCAAACAGACAAACAGACAATAATTTTAAAAATGGATCAGATGAACTCTATAGCATTCCCCTGGTCATCCCCAGTCATTTTTTCAAAGAAATTTTCAATGTACAGACACGACTTTTCCAGAGATTTATTATAGTATAGATATGCTGTTACCCACATATTTATTTAAATTTATTTAAGAAAAAAAAAATGAATAGGTTCCTCCCTAAAAATTAGTATATCTTTTTTGGTTGTGAACCGATTTTGATAAAATAAAGTGAAGATCCCTTTCCAAGATTCAAGCAGTATATTTGCGAAAGTCTCATAAAAATCCATTGCTTAGTTTCCGAGATCCTTAAGTTCAAACAGACAAACAGACAGACAATAATTTTAAAAATGGATCAGATGAAATCTATAGCATTCCCCAGGTCATCCCCAGTCATCTTTTCAAAGAAATTTTCAATGTACAGACACGACTCTTCTAGAGATTTATTATAGTATAAATATGCTGATACCCACATAAATATTTATTTACATTTATTTAAGAAAAAAAATATCATAGGTTCCTCCCTAAAAATTAGTATATATTTTTTGTTTGTGATCTGATTTTGATAAAACAAAGTGCAGATCCCTTTCTAAGCTTCAAGCAGTATATTTGCGAAAGTCTCATCAAAATCCATTGCTTAGTTTCCGAGATCCTTAAGTTCAAACAGACAAACAGACAGACAATAATTTTAAAAATGGGTCAGATGAACTCTATAGCATTCCCCAGGTCATCCCCAGTCATCTTTTCAAAGAAATTTTCAATGTACAGACACGACCCTTCTAGAGATTTATTATAGTATAGATATGCTGATACACACATAAATATTTATTTAAATTTATTTAAGAAAAAAATTTCATAGGTCCTCCCTAAAAATTAGTATATATTTTTTGTTTGTGGTTTGATTTTGATAAAACAAAGTGCAGATCCCTTTCTAAGCTTCAAGCAGTATATTTGTGAAAGTCTCATCAAAATCCATTGCTTAGTTTCCGAGATCCTCAAGTTCAAACAGACAAAATGACAAACAGACAGACAATAATTTTAAAAATGGATCAGATGAACTCTGTAGCATTCCCCTGGTCATCCCCAGTCATCTTTTCAAAGAAATTTTCAATGTACAGACACGACTTTTCCAGAGATTTATTATAGTATAGATATGCTGATACCCACATATTTATTTAAATTTATTTAAGAAAAAAAAAATTTCATAGGTTCCTCCCTAAAAATTAGTATATCTTTTTTGTTTGTGGTCTGATTTTGATAAAACAAAGTGCAGATCCCTTTATAAGCTTCAAGCGGTATATTTGTAAAAGTCTCATCAAAATCCATTGCTTAGTTTCCGAGATCCTTAAGTTCAAACAGACAAACAGACAGACAATAATTTTAAAAATGGATCAGATGAACTCTATAGCATTCCCCTGGTCATCCCCAGTCATCTTTTCAAAGAAATTTTCAATGTACAGACACGACTCTTCTAGAGATTTATTATAGTATAGATATGCTGATACCCACATAAATATTTATTTAAATTTATTTAAGAAAAAAATATCATAGGTTCCTCCCTAAAAATTAGTATATCTTTTTTGTTTGTGATCCGATTTTGATAAAACAAAGGGCAGATCCCTTTCTAAGCTTCAAGCAGTATATTTGCGAAAGTCTCATCAAAATCCATTGCTTAGTTTCCGAGATCCTTAAGTTCAAACAGACCAACAGACAGACAATAATTTTAAAAATGGATCAGATGAACTCTATAGCATTCCCCAGGTCATCCCCAGTCATCTTTTCAAAGAAATTTTCAATGTACAGACACGACTCTTCTAGAGATTTATTATAGTATAGATATGCTGATACCCACATAAATATTTATTTAAATTTATTTACAAAAAATTTCATAGGTTCCTCCCTAAAATTAGTATATCTTTTTTGTTTGTGGTTTGATTTTGATAAAACAAAGTGCAGATCCCTTTCTAAGCTTCAAGCAGTATATTTGCGAAAGTCTCATCAAAATCCATTGCTTAGTTTCCGAGATCCTTAAGTTCAAACAGACAAAATGACAAACAGACAGACAATAATTTTAAAAATGGATCAGATGAACTCTGTAGCATTCCCCTGGTCATCCCCAGTCATCTTTTCAAAGAAATTTTCAATGTACAGACACGACTTTTCCAGAGATTTATTATAGTATAGATATGCTGATACCCACATATTTATTTAAATTTATTTAAGAAAAAAAAAATTTCATAGGTTCCTCCCTAAAAATTAGTATATCTTTTTTGTTTGTGGTCCGATTTTGATAAAGCAAAGTGCAGATCCCTTTCCAAGCTTCAAGCAGTATATTTGTGAAAGTCTCATCAAAATCCATTGCTTAGTTTCCGAGATCCTTAAGTTCAAACAGACAAACAGACAGACAATAATTTTAAAAATGGATCAGATGAACTCTATAGCATTCCCCTGGTCATCCCCAGTCATTTTTTCAAAGAAATTTTCAATGTACAGACACGACTTTTTCAGAGATTTATTATAGTATAGATATGCTGATACTCACATATTTATTTAAATTTATTTAAGAAAAAAAAAAAATGAATAGGTTCCTCACTAAAAATTAGTATATCTTTTTTGGTTGTGATCAGATTTTGATAAAATAAAGTGAAGATCCCTTTCCAAGATTCAAGCAGTATATTTGTGAAAGTCTCATCAAAATCCATTCCTTAGTTTCCGAGCTCCTTAAGTTCAAACAGACAAACAGACAGACAATAATTTTAAAAATGGATCAGATGAACTCTATAGCATTCCCCAGGTCATCCCCAGTCATCTTTTCAAAGAAATTTGCAATTAACAGACACGACTCTTCTAGAGATTTATTATAGTATAGATATGCTGATACCCACATAAATATTTATTTAAATTTATTTAAGAAAAAAATATCATAGGTTCCTCCAAAAAAATTAGTATATCTTTTTTGTTTGTGATCCGATTTTGATAAAGCAAAGTGCAGATCCCTTTCCAAGCTTCAAGCAGTATATTTGTGAAAGTCTCATCAAAATCCATTTTTTAGTTTCCGAGATCCTTAAGTTCAAACAGACAAACAGACAGACAATAATTTTAAAAATGGATCAGATGAACTCTATAGCATTCCCCAGTCATCTTTTCAAAGAAACTTGCAATTAACAGACACGACTCTTCTAGAGATTTATTATAGTATAGATATGCTGATACCCACATAAATATTTATTTAAATTTATTTAAAAAAAATTTCATAGGTTCCTCCCTAAAAATTAGTATATCTTTTTTGTTTGTGGTCCGATTTTGATAAAGCAAAGTGCAGATCCCTTTCCAAGCTTCAAGCAGTATATTTGTGAAAGTCGCATCAAAATCCATTCCTTAGTTTCCGAGATCCTTAAGTTCAAACAGACAAACAGACAATAATTTTAAAAATGGATCAGATGAACTCTATAGCATTCCCCTGGTCATCCCCAGTCATTTTTTCAAAGAAATTTTCAATGTACAGACACGACTTTTCCAGAGATTTATTATAGTATAGATATGCTGTTACCCACATATTTATTTAAATTTATTTAAGAAAAAAAAAATGAATAGGTTCCTCCCTAAAAATTAGTATATCTTTTTTGGTTGTGAACCGATTTTGATAAAATAAAGTGAAGATCCCTTTCCAAGATTCAAGCAGTATATTTGCGAAAGTCTCATAAAAATCCATTGCTTAGTTTCCGAGATCCTTAAGTTCAAACAGACAAACAGACAGACAATAATTTTAAAAATGGATCAGATGAAATCTATAGCATTCCCCAGGTCATCCCCAGTCATCTTTTCAAAGAAATTTTCAATGTACAGACACGACTCTTCTAGAGATTTATTATAGTATAAATATGCTGATACCCACATAAATATTTATTTACATTTATTTAAGAAAAAAAATATCATAGGTTCCTCCCTAAAAATTAGTATATATTTTTTGTTTGTGATCTGATTTTGATAAAACAAAGTGCAGATCCCTTTCTAAGCTTCAAGCAGTATATTTGCGAAAGTCTCATCAAAATCCATTGCTTAGTTTCCGAGATCCTTAAGTTCAAACAGACAAACAGACAGACAATAATTTTAAAAATGGGTCAGATGAACTCTATAGCATTCCCCAGGTCATCCCCAGTCATCTTTTCAAAGAAATTTTCAATGTACAGACACGACCCTTCTAGAGATTTATTATAGTATAGATATGCTGATACACACATAAATATTTATTTAAATTTATTTAAGAAAAAAATTTCATAGGTCCTCCCTAAAAATTAGTATATCTTTTTTGTTTGTGGTTTGATTTTGATAAAACAAAGTGCAGATCCCTTTCTAAGCTTCAAGCAGTATATTTGTGAAAGTCTCATCAAAATCCATTGCTTAGTTTCCGAGATCCTCAAGTTCAAACAGACAAAATGACAAACAGACAGACAATAATTTTAAAAATGGATCAGATGAACTCTGTAGCATTCCCCTGGTCATCCCCAGTCATCTTTTCAAAGAAATTTTCAATGTACAGACACGACTTTTCCAGAGATTTATTATAGTATAGATATGCTGATACCCACATATTTATTTAAATTTATTTAAGAAAAAAAAAATTTCATAGGTTCCTCCCTAAAAATTAGTATATCTTTTTTGTTTGTGGTCTGATTTTGATAAAACAAAGTGCAGATCCCTTTATAAGCTTCAAGCGGTATATTTGTAAAAGTCTCATCAAAATCCATTGCTTAGTTTCCGAGATCCTTAAGTTCAAACAGACAAACAGACAGACAATAATTTTAAAAATGGATCAGATGAACTCTATAGCATTCCCCTGGTCATCCCCAGTCATCTTTTCAAAGAAATTTTCAATGTACAGACACGACTCTTCTAGAGATTTATTATAGTATAGATATGCTGATACCCACATAAATATTTATTTAAATTTATTTAAGAAAAAAATATCATAGGTTCCTCCCTAAAAATTAGTATATCTTTTTTGTTTGTGATCCGATTTTGATAAAACAAAGGGCAGATCCCTTTCTAAGCTTCAAGCAGTATATTTGCGAAAGTCTCATCAAAATCCATTGCTTAGTTTCCGAGATCCTTAAGTTCAAACAGACAAAATGACAAACAGACAGACAATAATTTTAAAAATGGATCAGATGAACACTGTAGCATTCCCCTGGTCATCCCCAGTCATCTTTTCAAAGAAATTTTCAATGTACAGACACGACTTTTCCAGAGATTTATTATAGTATAGATATGCTGATACCCACATATTTATTTAAATTTATTTAAGAAAAAAAAAATTTCATAGGTTCCTCCCTAAAAATTAGTATATCTTTTTTGTTTGTGGTCCGATTTTGATAAAGCAAAGTGCAGATCCCTTTGCA
Source organism: Sphenella marginata (assembly GCA_951509765.1). Lineage (NCBI taxonomy): Eukaryota > Metazoa > Arthropoda > Insecta > Diptera > Tephritidae > Sphenella > Sphenella marginata. The sequence goes on along the minus strand of OX608078.1, from coordinate 54,062,784 downwards.
AGCTTCAAGCAGTATATTTGTGAAAGTCTCATCAAAATCCATTGCTTAGTTTCCGAGATCCTTAAGTTCAAACAGACAAACAGACAGACAATAATTTTAAAAATGGATCAGATGAACTCTATAGCATTCCCCAGGTCATCCCCAGTCATCTTTTCAAAGAAATTTTCAATGTACAGACACGACCCTTCTAGAGATTTATTATAGTATAGATATGCTGATACACACATAAATATTTATTTAAATTTATTTAAGAAAAAAAATTTCATAGGTCCTCCCTAAAAATTAGTATATCTTTTTTGTTTGTGGTCCGATTTTGATAAAGCAAAGTGCAGATCCCTTTATAAGCTTCAAGCGGTATATTTGTGAAAGTCTCATCAAAATCCATTGCTTAGTTTCCGAGATCCTTAAGTTCAAACAGACAAAATGACAAACAGACAGACAATAATTTTAAAAATGGATCAGATGAACACTGTAGCATTCCCCTGGTCATCCCCAGTCATCTTTTCAAAGAAATTTTCAATGTACAGACACGACTTTTCCAGAGATTTATTATAGTATAGATATGCTGATACCCACATATTTATTTAAATTTATTTAAGAAAAAAAAAATTTCATAGGTTCCTCCCTAAAAATTAGTATATCTTTTTTGTTTGTGGTCCGATTTTGATAAAGCAAAGTGCAGATCCCTTTGCAAGCTTCAAGCAGTATATTTGTGAAAGTCTCATCAAAATCCATTGCTTAGTTTCCGAGATCCTTAAGTTCAAACAGACAAACAGACAGACAATAATTTTAAAAATGGATCAGATGAACTCTATAGCATTCCCCAGGTCATCCCCAGTCATCTTTTCAAAGAAATTTTCAATGTACAGACACGACCCTTCTAGAGATTTATTATAGTATAGATATGCTGATACACACATAAATATTTATTTAAATTTATTTACAAAAAATTTCATAGGTTCCTCCCTAAAATTAGTATATCTTTTTTGTTTGTGGTTTGATTTTGATAAAACAAAGTGCAGATCCCTTTCTAAGCTTCAAGCAGTATATTTGCGAAAGTCTCATCAAAATCCATTGCTTAGTTTCCGAGATCCTTAAGTTCAAACAGACAAAATGACAAACAGACAGACAATAATTTTAAAAATGGATCAGATGAACACTGTAGCATTCCCCTGGTCATCCCCAGTCATCTTTTCAAAGAAATTTTCAATGTACAGACACGACTTTTCCAGAGATTTATTATAGTATAGATATGCTGATACCCACATATTTATTTAAATTTATTTAAGAAAAAAAAAATTTCATAGGTTCCTCCCTAAAAATTAGTATATCTTTTTTGTTTGTGGTCCGATTTTGATAAAGCAAAGTGCAGATCCCTTTGCAAGCTTCAAGCAGTATATTTGTGAAAGTCTCATCAAAATCCATTGCTTAGTTTCCGAGATCCTTAAGTTCAAACAGACAAACAGACAGACAATAATTTTAAAAATGGATCAGATGAACTCTATAGCATTCCCCAGGTCATCCCCAGTCATCTTTTCAAAGAAATTTTCAATGTACAGACACGACCCTTCTAGAGATTTATTATAGTATAGATATGCTGATACACACATAAATATTTATTTAAATTTATTTAAGAAAAAAAATTTCATAGGTCCTCCCTAAAAATTAGTATATCTTTTTTGTTTGTGGTCCGATTTTGATAAAGCAAAGTGCAGATCCCTTTATAAGCTTCAAGCGGTATATTTGTGAAAGTCTCATCAAAATCCATTGCTTAGTTTCCGAGATCCTTAAGTTCAAACAGACAAACAGACAGACAATAATTTAAAAAATGGATCAGATGACTCTATAGTATTCCCCTGGTCATCCCCGGTCATCTTTTCAAAGAAATTTTCAATGTACAGACACGACTCTTCTAGAGATTTATTATAGTATAGATATGCTGATACCCACATAAATATTTATTTAAATTTATTTAAAAAAAATTTCGTAGGTTCCTCCCTAAAAATTAGTATATCTTTTTTGTTTGTTGTCCGATTTTGATAAAGCAAAGTGCAGATCCCTTTCCAAGCTTCAAGCAGTATATTTGTGAAAGTCTCATCAAAATCCATTCCTTAGTTTCCGAGATCTTTAAGTTCAAACAGACAAACAGACAATAATTTTAAAAATGGATCAGATGAACTCTATAGCATTCCGCTGGTCATCCCCAGTCATTTTTTCAAAGAAATTTTCAATGTACAGACACGACTTTTCCAGAGATTTATTATAGTATAGATATGCTGATACCCACATATTTATTTAAATTTATTTAAGAAAAAAAAAATGAATAGGTTCCTCCCTAAAAATTAGTATATCTTTTTGGTTGTGATCCAATTTTGATAAAATAAAGTGGAGATCCCTTTCCAAGATTCAAGCAGTATATTTGCGAAAGTCTCATCAAAATCCATTGCTTAGTTTCCGAGATCCTTAAGTTCAAACAGACAAACAGACAGACAATAATTTTATAAATGGATCAGATGAACTCTATAGCATTCCCCAGATCATCCCCAGTCATCTTTTCAAAGAAATTTTCAATGTACAGACACGACTCTTCTAGAGATTTATTATAGTATATGCTGATACCCACATAAATATTTATTTAAATTTATTTAAGAAAAAAAATATCATAGGTTCCTCCCTAAAAATTAGTATATATTTTTTGTTTGTGATCTGATTTTGATAAAACAAAGTGCAGATCCCTTTCTAAGCTTCAAGCAGTATAGTTGCGAAAGTCTCATCAAAATCTATTCCTTAGTTTCCGAGATCCTTAAGTTCAAACAGACAAACAGACAATAATTTTAAAAATGGATCAGATGAACTCTATAGCATTCCCCTGGTCATTCCCAGTCATTTTTTCAAAGAAATTTTCAATGTACAGACACGACTTTTTCAGAGATTTATTATAGTATAGATATGCTGATACTCACATATTTATTTAAATTTATTTAAGAAAAAAAAAAATGAATAGGTTCCTCCCTAAAAATTAGTATATCCTTTTTGGTTGTGATCAGATTTTGATAAAATAAAGTGAAGATCCCTTTCCAAGATTCAAGCAGTATATTTGTGAAAGTCTCATCAAAATCCATTCCTTAGTTTCCGAGATCCTTAAGTTCAAACAGACAAACAGACAGACAATAATTTTAAAAATGGATCAGATGAACTCTATAGCATTCCCCAGGTCATCCCCAGTCATCTTTTCAAAGAAATTTGCAATTAACAGACACGACTCTTCTAGAGATTTATTATAGTATAGATATGCTGATACCCACATAAATATTTATTTAAATTTATTTAAGAAAAAAATATCATAGGTTCCTCCAAAAAAATTAGTATATCTTTTTTGTTTGTGATCCGATTTTGATAAAGCAAAGTGCAGATCCCTTTCCAAGCTTCAAGCAGTATATTTGTGAAAGTCTCATCAAAATCCATTTTTTAGTTTCCGAGATCCTTAAGTTCAAACAGACAAACAGACAGACAATAATTTTAAAAATGGATCAGATGAACTCTATAGCATTCCCCAGGTCATCCCCAGTCATCTTTTCAAAGAAATTTGCAATTAACAGACACGACTCTTCTAGAGATTTATTATAGTATAGATATGCTGATACCCACATAAATATTTATTTAAATTTATTTAAAAAAAATTTCATAGGTTCCTCCCTAAAAATTAGTATATCTTTTTTGTTTGTGGTCCGATTTTGATAAAGCAAAGTGCAGATCCCTTTCCAAGCTTCAAGCAGTATATTTGTGAAAGTAGCATCAAAATCCATTCCTTAGTTTCCGAGATCCTTAAGTTCAAACAGACAAACAGACAATAATTTTAAAAATGGATCAGATGAACTCTATAGCATTCCCCTGGTCATCCCCAGTCATTTTTTCAAAGAAATTTTCAATGTACAGACACGACTTTTCCAGAGATTTATTATAGTATAGATATGCTGATACCCACATATTTATTTAAATTTATTTAAGAAAAAAAAAATGAATAGGTTCCTCCCTAAAAATTATTATATCTTTTTTGGTTGTGATCCGATTTTGATAAAATAAAGTGAAGATCCCTTTCCAAGATTCAAGCAGTATATTTGCGAAAGTCTCATCAAAATCCATTGCTTAGTTTCCGAGATCCTTAAGTTCAAACAGACAAACAGACAGACAATAATTTTAAAAATGGATCAGATGAACTCTATAGTATTCCCCAGGTCATCCCCAGTCATCTTTTCAAAGAAATTTTCAATGTACAGACACGACTCTTCTAGAGATTTATTATAGTATATGCTGATACCCACATAAATATTTATTTAAATTTATTTAAGAAAAAAAATATCATAGGTTCCTCCCTAAAAATTAGTATATATTTTTTGGTTGTGATCTGATTTTGATAAAACAAAGTGCAGATCCCTTTCTAAGCTTCAAGCAGTATATTTGCGAAAGTCTCATCAAAATCCATTGCTTAGTTTCCGAGATCCTTAAGTTCAAACAGACAAACAGACAGACAATAATTTTAAAAATGGGTCAGATGAACTCTATAGCATTCCCCAGGTCATCCCCAGTCATCTTTTCAAAGAAATTTTCAATGTACAGACACGACCCTTCTAGAGATTTATTATAGTATAGATATGCTGATACACACATAAATATTTATTTAAATTTATTTAAGAAAAAAAATTTCATAGGTCCTCCCTAAAAATTAGTATATCTTTTTTGTTTGTGGTTTGATTTTGATAAAACAAAGTGCAGATCCCTTTCTAAGCTTCAAGCAGTATATTTGTGAAAGTCTCATCAAAATCCATTGCTTAGTTTCCGAGATCCTCAAGTTCAAACAGACAAAATGACAAACAGACAGACAATAATTTTAAAAATGGATCAGATGAACTCTGTAGCATTCCCCTGGTCATCCCCAGTCATCTTTTCAAAGAAATTTTCAATGTACAGACACGACTTTTCCAGAGATTTATTATAGTATAGATATGCTGATACCCACATATTTATTTAAATTTATTTAAGAAAAAAAAATTTCATAGGTTCCTCCCTAAAAATTAGTATATCTTTTTTGTTTGTGGTCCGATTTTGATAAAACAAAGTGCAGATCCCTTTATAAGCTTCAAGCGGTATATTTGTAAAAGTCTCATCAAAATCCATTGCTTAGTTTCCGAGATCCTTAAGTTCAAACAGACAAACAGACAGACAATAATTTTAAAAATGGATCAGATGAACTCTATAGCATTCCCCTGGTCATCCCCAGTCATCTTTTCAAAGAAATTTTCAATGTACAGACACGACCCTTCTAGAGATTTATTATAGTATAGATATGCTGATACACACATAAATATTTATTTAAATTTATTTAAGAAAAAAAATTTCATAGGTCCTCCCTAAAAATTAGTATATCTTTTTTGTTTGTGATCAGATTTTGATAAAATAAAGTGAAGATCCCTTTCCAAGATTCAAGCAGTATATTTGTGAAAGTCTCATCAAAATCCATTCCTTAGTTTCCGAGATCCTTAAGTTCAAACAGACAAACAGACAGACAATAATTTTAAAAATGGATCAGATGAACTCTATAGCATTCCCCAGGTCATCCCCAGTCATCTTTTCAAAGAAATTTGCAATTAACAGACACGACTCTTCTAGAGATTTATTATAGTATAGATATGCTGATACCCACATAAATATTTATTTAAATTTATTTAAGAAAAAAATATCATAGGTTCCTCCCCAAAAATTAGTATATCTTTTTTGTTTGTGATCTGATTTTGATAAAACAAAGTGCAGATCCCTTTCTAAGCTTCAAGCAGTATAGTTGCGAAAGTCTCATCAAAATCTATTCCTTAGTTTCCGAGATCCTTAAGTTCAAACAGACAAACAGACAGACAATAATTTTAAAAATGGATCAGATGAACTCTGTAGCATTCCCCTGGTCATCCCCAGTCATCTTTTCAAAGAAATTTTCAATGTACAGACACGACTTTTCCAGAGATTTATTATAGTATAGATATGCTGATACCCACATATTTATTTAAATTTATTTAAGAAAAAAAAAATTTCATAGGTTCCTCCCTAAAAATTAGTATATCTTTTTTGTTTGTGGTCCGATTTTGATAAAGCAAAGTGCAGATCCCTTTCCAAGCTTCAAGCAGTATATTTGTGAAAGTCTCATCAAAATCCATTCCTTAGTTTCCGAGATCCTTAAGTTCAAACAGACAGACAATAATTTTAAAAATGGATCAGATGAACTCTATAGAATTCCCCAGGTCATCCCCAGTCATCTTTTCAAAGAAATTTGCAATTAACAGACACGACTCTTCTAGAGATTTATTATAGTATAGATATGCTGATACCCACATAAATATTTATTTAAATTTATTTAAAAAAAATTTCATAGGTCCTCCCTAAAAATTAGCATATCTTTTTTGTTTGTGGTTTGATTTTGATAAAATAAAGTGAAGATCCCTTTCCAAGATTCAAGCAGTATATTTGTGAAAGTCTCATCAAAATCCATTCCTTAGTTTCCGAGATCCTTAAGTTCAAACAGACAAACAGACAGACAATAATTTTAAAAATGGATCAGATGAACTCTATAGCATTCCCCAGGTCATCCCCAGTCATCTTTTCAAAGAAATTTTCAATGTACAGACACGACCCTTCCAGAGATTTATTATAGTATAGATATGCTGATACCCACATATTTATTTAAATTTATTTAAGAAAAAAAAAATTTCATAGGTTCCTCCCTAAAAATTAGTATATCTTTTTTGTTTGTGGTCCGATTTTGATAAAGCAAAGTGCATATCCCTTTCCAAGCTTCAAGCAGTATATTTGTGAAAGTCTCATCAAAATCTATTCCTTAGCTTCCGAGATCCTTAAGTTCAAAGAGACAAACAGACAGACAATAATTTTAAAAATGGATCAGATGAACTCTGTAGCATTCCCCTGGTCATCCCCAGTCATCTTTTCAAAGAAATTTTCAATGTACAGACACGACTTTTCCAGAGATTTATTATAGTATAGATATGCTGATACCCACATATTTATTTAAATTTATTTAAGAAAAAAAAAATTTCATAGGTTCCTCCCTAAAAATTAGTATATCTTTTTTGTTTGTGGTCCGATTTTGATAAAACAAAGTGCAGATCCCTTTATAAGCTTCAAGCGGTATATTTGTAAAAGTCTCATCAAAATCCATTGCTTAGTTTCCGAGATCCTTAAGTTCAAACAGACAAACAGACAGACAATAATTTTAAAAATGGATCAGATGAACTCTATAGCATTCCCCTGGTCATCCCCAGTCATCTTTTCAAAGAAATTTTCAATGTACAGACACGACTCTTCTAGAGATTTATTATAGTATAGATATGCTGATACCCACATAAATATTTATTTAAATTTATTTAAGAAAAAAATATCATAGGTTCCTCCCTAAAAATTAGTATATCTTTTTTGTTTGTGATCCGATTTTGATAAAACAAAGGGCAGATCCCTTTCCAAGCTTCAAGCAGTATATTTGTGAAAGTCTCATCAAAATCCATTCCTTAGTTTCCGAGATCCTTAAGTTCAAACAGACAAACAGACAGACAATAATTTTAAAAATGGATCAGATGAACTCTATAGCATTCCCCAGGTCATCCCCAGTCATCTTTTCAAAGAAATTTGCAATTAACAGACACGACTCTTCTAGAGATTTATTATAGTATAGATATGCTGATACCCACATAAATATTTATTTAAATTTATTTAAGAAAAAAATATCATAGGTTCCTCCCCAAAAATTAGTATATCTTTTTTGTTTGTGATCTGATTTTGATAAAACAAAGTGCAGATCCCTTTCTAAGCTTCAAGCAGTATAGTTGCGAAAGTCTCATCAAAATCTATTCCTTAGTTTCCGAGATCCTTAAGTTCAAACAGACAAACAGACAGACAATAATTTTAAAAATGGATCAGATGAACTCTGTAGCATTCCCCTGGTCATCCCCAGTCATCTTTTCAAAGAAATTTTCAATGTACAGACACGACTTTTCCAGAGATTTATTATAGTATAGATATGCTGATACCCACATATTTATTTAAATTTATTTAAGAAAAAAAAAATTTCATAGGTTCCTCCCTAAAAATTAGTATCTTTTTTGTTTGTGGTCCGATTTTGATAAAGCAAAGTGCAGATCCCTTTCCAAGCTTCAAGCAGTATATTTGTGAAAGTCTCATCAAAATCCATTGCTTAGTTTCCGAGATCCTTAAGTTCAAACAGACAAACAGACAGACAATAATTTTAAAAATGGATCAGATGAACTCTATAGCATTCCCCAGGTCATCCCCAGTCATCTTTTCAAAGAAATTTTCAATGTACAGACACGACCCTTCTAGAGATTTATTATAGTATAGATATGCTGATACACACATAAATATTTATTTAAATTTATTTAAGAAATAAAATTTCATAGGTCCTCCCTAAAAATTAGTATATCTTTTTTGATTGTGATCAGATTTTGATAAAATAAAGTAAAGATCCCTTTCCAAGATTCAAGCAGTATATTTGTGAAAGTCTCATCAAAATCCATTCCTTAGTTTCCGAGATCCTTAAGTTCAAACAGACAAACAGACAGACAATAATTTTAAAAATGAATCAGATGAACTCTATAGCATTCCCCAGGTCATCCCCAGTCATCTTTTCAAAGAAATTTGCAATTAACAGACACGACTCTTCTAGAGATTTATTATAGTATAGATATGCTGATACCCACATAAATATTTATTTAAATTTATTTAAGAAAAAAATATCATAGGTTCCTCCCCAAAAATTAGTATATCTTTTTTGTTTGTGATCTGATTTTGATAAAACAAAGTGCAGATCCCTTTCTAAGCTTCAAGCAGTATAGTTGCGAAAGTCTCATCAAAATCTATTCCTTAGTTTCCGAGATCCTTAAGTTCAAACAGACAAACAGACAGACAATAATTTTAAAAATGGATCAGATGAACTCTGTAGCATTCCCCTGGTCATCCCCAGTCATCTTTTCAAAGAAATTTTCAATGTACAGACACGACTTTTCCAGAGATTTATTATAGTATAGATATGCTGATACCCACATATTTATTTAAATTTATTTAAGAAAAAAAAAATTTCATAGGTTCCTCCATAAAAATTAGTATATCTTTTTTGTTTGTGGTCCGATTTTGATAAAGCAAAGTGCAGATCCCTTTCCAAGCTTCAAGCAGTATATTTGTGAAAGTCTCATCAAAATCCATTCCTTAGTTTCCGAGATCCTTAAGTTCAAACAGACAGACAATAATTTTAAAAATGGATCAGATGAACTCTATAGAATTCCCCAGGTCATCCCCAGTCATCTTTTCAAAGAAATTTGCAATTAACAGACACGACTCTTCTAGAGATTTATTATAGTATAGATATGCTGATACCCACATAAATATTTATTTAAATTTATTTAAAAAAAATTTCATAGGTCCTCCCTAAAAATTAGCATATCTTTTTTGTTTGTGGTTTGATTTTGATAAAATAAAGTGAAGATCCCTTTCCAAGATTCAAGCAGTATATTTGTGAAAGTCTCATCAAAATCCATTGCTTAGTTTCCGAGATCCTTAAGTTCAAACAGACAAACAGACAGACAATAATTTTAAAAATGGATCAGATGAACTCTATAGCATTCCCCAGGTCATCCCCAGTCATCTTTTCAAAGAAATTTGCAATTAACAGACACGACTCTTCTAGAGATTTATTATAGTATAGATATGCTGATACCCACATATTTATTTAAATTTATTTAAGAAAAAAAAAATTTCATAGGTTCCTCCCTAAAAATTAGTATATCTTTTTTGTTTGTGGTCCGATTTTGATAAAGCAAAGTGCATATCCCTTTCCAAGCTTCAAGCAGTATATTTGTGAAAGTCTCATCAAAATCCATTGCTTAGTTTCCGAGATCCTTAAGTTCAAACAGACAAACAGACAGACAATAATTTTAAAAATGGATCAGATGAACTCTATAGCATTCCAGAGGTCATCCCCAGTCATCTTTTCAAAGAAATTTGCAATTAACAGACACGACTCTTCTAGAGATTTATTATAGTATAGATATGCTGATACCCACATAAATATTTATTTAAATTTATTTAAGAAAAAAATATCATAGGTTCCTCCCCAAAAATTAGTATATCTTTTTTGTTTGTGATCTGATTTTGATAAAACAAAGTGCAGATCCCTTTCCAAGATTCAAGCAGTATATTTGTGAAAGTCTCATCAAAATCTATTCCTTAGTTTCCGAGATCCTTAAGTTCAAACAGACAAACAGACAGACAATAATTTTAAAAATGGATCAGATGAACTCTGTAGCATTCCCCTGGTCATCCCCAGTCATCTTTTCAAAGAAATTTTCAATGTACAGACACGACTTTTCCAGAGATTTATTATAGTATAGATATGCTGATACCCACATATTTATTTAAATTTATTTAAGAAAAAAAAATGTCATAGGTTCCTCCCTAAAAATTAGTATATCTTTTTTGTTTGTGGTCCGATTTTGATAAAGCAAAGTGCAGATCCCTTTCCAAGCTTCAAGCAGTATATTTGTGAAAGTCTCATCAAAATCCATTTCTTAGTTTCCGAGATCCTTAAGTTCAAACAGACAGACAATAATTTTAAAAATGGATCAGATGAACTCTATAGCATTCCCCAGGTCATCCCCAGTCATCTTTTCAAAGAAATTTGCAATTAACAGACACGACTCTTCTAGAGATTTATTATAGTATAGATATGCTGATACCCACATAAATATTTATTTAAATTTATTTAAAAAAAATTTCATAGGTCCTCCCTAAAAATTAGTATATCTTTTTTGTTTGTGGTTTGATTTTGATAAAATAAAGTGAAGATCCCTTTCCAAGATTCAAGCAGTATATTTGTGAAAGTCTCATCAAAATCCATTCCTTAGTTTCCGAGATCCTTAAGTTCAAACAGACAAACAGACAGACAATAATTTTAAAAATGGATCAGATGAAGTCTATAGCATTCCCCAGGTCATCCCCAGTCATCTTTTCAAAGAAATTTTCAATGTACAGACACGACCCTTCTAGAGATTTATTATAGTATAGATATGCTGATACACACATAAATATTTATTTAAATTTATTTAAGAAAAAAAATTTCATAGGTCCTCCCTAAAAATTAGTATATCTTTTTTGTTTGTGATCAGATTTTGATAAAATAAAGTGAAGATCCCTTTCCAAGATTCAAGCAGTATATTTGTGAAAGTCTCATCAAAATCCATTCCTTAGTTTCCGAGATCCTTAAGTTCAAACAGACAAACAGACAGACAATAATTTTAAAAATGGATCAGATGAACTCTATAGCATTCCAGAGGTCATCCCCAGTCATCTTTTCAAAGAAATTTGCAATTAACAGACACGACTCTTCTAGAGATTTATTATAGTATAGATATGCTGATACCCACATAAATATTTATTTAAATTTATTTAAGAAAAAAATATCATAGGTTCCTCCCCAAAAATTAGTATATCTTTTTTGTTTGTGATCTGATTTTGATAAAACAAAGTGCAGATCCCTTTCCAAGATTCAAGCAGTATATTTGTGAAAGTCTCATCAAAATCTATTCCTTAGTTTCCGAGATCCTTAAGTTCAAACAGACAAACAGACAGACAATAATTTTAAAAATGGATCAGATGAACTCTGTAGCATTCCCCTGGTCATCCCCAGTCATCTTTTCAAAGAAATTTTCAATGTACAGACACGACTTTTCCAGAGATTTATTATAGTATAGATATGCTGATACCCACATATTTATTTAAATTTATTTAAGAAAAAAAAAATTTCATAGGTTCCTCCCTAAAAATTAGTATATCTTTTTTGTTTGTGGTCCGATTTTGATAAAGCAAAGTGCAGATCCCTTTCCAAGCTTCAAGCAATATATTTGTGAAAGTCTCATCAAAATCCATTCCTTAGTTTCCGAGATCCTTACGTTCAAACAGACAGACAATAATTTTAAAAATGGATCAGATGAACTCTATAGCATTCCCCAGGTCATCCCCAGTCATCTTTTCAAAGAAATTTGCAATTAACAGACACGACTCTTCTAGAGATTTATTATAGTATAGATATGCTGATACCCACATAAATATTTATTTAAATTTATTTAAAAAAAATTTCATAGGTCCTCCCTAAAAATTAGTATATCTTTTTTGTTTGTGGTTTGATTTTGATAAAATAAAGTGAAGATCCCTTTCCAAGATTCAAGCAGTATATTTGTGAAAGTCTCATCAAAATCCATTCCTTAGTTTCCGAGATCCTTAAGTTCAAACAGACAAACAGACAGACAATAATTTTAAAAATGGATCAGATGAAGTCTATAGCATTCCCCAGGTCATCCCCAGTCATCTTTTCAAAGAAATTTTCAATGTACAGACACGACCCTTCTAGAGATTTATTATAGTATAGATATGCTGATACACACATAAATATTTATTTAAATTTATTTAAGAAAAAAAATTTCATAGGTCCTCCCTAAAAATTAGTATATCTTTTTTGTTTCTGGTTTGATTTTGATAAAACAAAGTGCAGATCCCTTTCTAAGCTTCAAGCAGTATATTTGTGAAAGTCTCATCAAAATCCATTGGTTAGTTTCCGAGATCCTTAAGTTCAAACAGACAAACAGACAGACAATAATTTTAAAAATGGATCAGATGAACTCTATTGCATTCCCCAGGTCATCCCCAGTCATCTTTTCAAAGAAATTTTCAATGTACAGACACGACCCTTCTAGAGATTTATTATAGTATAGATAGATATGCTGATACCCACATAAATATTTATTAAATTTATTTAAGAAAAAAAATTTCATAGGTTCCTCCCTAAAAATTAGTATATCTTTTTTGTTTGTGGTTTGATTTTGATAAAACAAAGTGCAGATCCCTTTATAAGCTTCAAGCGGTATATTTGTGAAAGTCTCATCAAAATCCATTGCTTAGTTTCCGAGATCCTTAAGTTCAAACAGACAAACAGACAGACAATAATTTAAAAAATGGATCAGATGAACTCTATAGCATTCCCCAGGTCATCCCCAGTCATCTTTTCAAAGAAATTTTCAATGTACAGACACGACCCTTCTAGAGATTTATTATAGTATAGATATGCTGATACACACATAAATATTTATTTAAATTTATTTAAGAAAAAAAATTTCATAGGTCCTCCCTAAAAATTAGTATATCTTTTTTGTTTGTGATCAGATTTTGATAAAATAAAGTGAAGATCCCTTTCCAAGATTCAAGCAGTATATTTGTGAAAGTCTCATCAAAATCCATTCCTTAGTTTCCGAGATCCTTAAGTTCAAACAGACAAACAGACAGACAATAATTTAAAAAATGGATCAGATGAACTCTATAGCATTCCCCAGGTCATCCCCAGTCATCTTTTCAAAGAAATTTTCAATGTACAGACACGACCCTTCTAGAGATTTATTATAGTATAGATATGCTGATACACACATAAATATTTATTTAAATTTATTTAAGAAAAAAAATTTCATAGGTCCTCCCTAAAAATTAGTATATCTTTTTTGTTTGTGGTTTGATTTTGATAAAACAAAGTGCAGATCCCTTTCTAAGCTTCAAGCAGTATATTTGTGAAAGTCTCATCAAAATCCATTGGTTAGTTTCCGAGATCCTTAAGTTCAAACAGACAAACAGACAGACAATAATTTTAAAAATGGATCAGATGAACTCTATAGCATTCCCCAGGTCATCCCCAGTCATCTTTTCAAAGAAATTTTCAATGTACAGACACGACCCTTCTAGAGATTTATTATAGTATAGATATGCTGATACACACATAAATATTTATTTAAATTTATTTAAGAAAAAAAATTTCATAGGTCCTCCCTAAAAATTAGTATATCTTTTTTGTTTGTGATCAGATTTTGATAAAATAAAGTGAAGATCCCTTTCCAAGATTCAAGCAGTATATTTGTGAAAGTCTCATCAAAATCCATTCCTTAGTTTCCGAGATCCTTAAGTTCAAACAGACAAACAGACAGACAATAATTTTAAAAATGGATCAGATGAACTCTATAGCATTCCCCAGGTCATCCCCAGTCATCTTTTCAAAGAAATTTGCAATTAACAGACACGACTCTTCTAGAGATTTATTATAGTATAGATATGCTGATACCCACATAAATATTTATTTAAATTTATTTAAGAAAAAAATATCATAGGTTCCTCCCCAAAAATTAGTATATCTTTTTTGTTTGTGATCTGATTTTGATAAAACAAAGTGCAGATCCCTTTCTAAGCTTCAAGCAGTATAGCTGCGAAAGTCTCATCAAAATCTATTCCTTAGTTTCCGAGATCCTTAAGTTCAAACAGACAAACAGACAGACAATAATTTTAAAAATGGATCAGATGAACTCTGTAGCATTCCCCTGGTCATCCCCAGTCATCTTTTCAAAGAAATTTTCAATGTACAGACACGACTTTTCCAGAGATTTATTATAGTATAGATATGCTGATACCCACATATTTATTTAAATTTATTTAAGAAAAAAAAAATTTCATAGGTTCCTCCCTAAAAATTAGTATATCTTTTTTGTTTGTGGTCCGATTTTGATAAAGCAAAGTGCAGATCCCTTTCCAAGCTTCAAGCAGTATATTTGTGAAAGTCTCATCAAAATCCATTCCTTAGTTTCCGAGATCCTTAAGTTCAAACAGACAGACAATAATTTTAAAAATGGATCAGATGAACTCTATAGAATTCCCCAGGTCATCCCCAGTCATCTTTTCAAAGAAATTTGCAATTAACAGACACGACTCTTCTAGAGATTTATTATAGTATAGATATGCTGATACCCACATAAATATTTATTTAAATTTATTTAAAAAAAATTTCATAGGTCCTCCCTAAAAATTAGCATATCTTTTTTGTTTGTGGTTTGATTTTGATAAAATAAAGTGAAGATCCCTTTCCAAGATTCAAGCAGTATATTTGTGAAAGTCTCATCAAAATCCATTCCTTAGTTTCCGAGATCCTTAAGTTCAAACAGACAAACAGACAGACAATAATTTTAAAAATGGATCAGATGAACTCTATAGCATTCCCCAGGTCATCCCCAGTCATCTTTTCAAAGAAATTTTCAATGTACAGACACGACCCTTCCAGAGATTTATTATAGTATAGATATGCTGATACCCACATATTTATTTAAATTTATTTAAGAAAAAAAAAATTTCATAGGTTCCTCCCTAAAAATTAGTATATCTTTTTTGTTTGTGGTCCGATATTGATAAAGCAAAGTGCAGATCCCTTTCCAAGCTTCAAGCAGTATATTTGTGAAAGTCTCATCAAAATCCATTCCTTAGTTTCCGAGATCCTTAAGTTCAAACAGACAAACAGACAGACAATAATTTTAAAAATGGATCAGATGAACTCTATAGCATTCCCCAGGTCATCCCCAGTCATCTTTTCAAAGAAATTTTCAATGTACAGACACGACTCTTCTAGAGATTTATTATAGTATAGATATGCTGATACCCACATAAATATTTATTTAAATTTATTTAAGAAAAAAATATCATAGGTTCCTCCCTAAAAATTAGTATATCTTTTTTGTTTGTGGTCCGATTTTGATAAAGCAAAGTGCAGATCCCTTTCCAAGCTTCAAGCAGTATATTTGTGAAAGTCTCATCAAAATCCATTCCTTAGTTTCCGAGATCCTTAAGTTCAAACAGACAGACAATAATTTTAAAAATGGATCAGATGAATTCTATAGCATTCCCCAGGTCATCCCCAGTCATCTTTTCAAAGAAATTTGCAATTAACAGACACGACTCTTCTAGAGATTTATTATAGTATAGATATGCTGATACCCACATAAATATTTATTTAAATTTATTTAAAAAAAATTTCATAGGTCCTCCCTAAAAATTAGTATATCTTTTTTGTTTGTGGTTTGATTTTGATAAAATAAAGTGAAGATCCCTTTCCAAGATTCAAGCAGTATATTTGTGAAAGTCTCATCAAAATCCATTCCTTAGTTTCCGAGATCCTTAAGTTCAAACAGACAAACAGACAGACAATAATTTTAAAAATGGATCAGATGAACTCTATAGCATTCCCCAGGTCATCCCCAGTCATCTTTTCAAAGAAATTTTCAATGTACAGACACGACCCTTCTAGAGATTTATTATAGTATAGATATGCTGATACACACATAAATATTTATTTAAATTTATTTAAGAAAAAAAATTTCATAGGTCCTCCCTAAAAATTAGTATATCTTTTTTGTTTGTGGTTTGATTTTGATAAAACAAAGTGCAGATCCCTTTCTAAGCTTCAAGCAGTATATTTGTGAAAGTCTCATCAAAATCCATTGGTTAGTTTCCGAGATCCTTAAGTTCAAACAGACAAACAGACAGACAATAATTTTAAAAATGGATCAGATGAACTCTATAGCATTCCCCAGGTCATCCCCAGTCATCTTTTCAAAGAAATTTTCAATGTACAGACACGACCCTTCTAGAGATTTATTATAGTATAGATAGATATGCTGATACCCACATAAATATTTATTAAATTTATTTAAGAAAAAAAATTTCATAGGTTCCTCCCTAAAAATTAGTATATCTTTTTTGTTTGTGGTCCGATTTTGATAAAACAAAGTGCAGATCCCTTTATAAGCTTCAAGCGGTATATTTGTGAAAGTCTCATCAAAATCCATTGCTTAGTTTCCGAGATCCTTAAGTTCAAACAGACAAACAGACAGACAATAATTTAAAAAATGGATCAGATGAACTCTATAGTATTCCCCTGGTCATCCCCAGTCACCTTTTCAAAGAAATTTTCAATGTATAGACACGACTCTTCTAGAGATTTATTATAGTATAGATATGCTGATACCCACATAAATATTTATTTAAATTTATTTAAAAAAAATTTCGTAGGTTCCTCCCTAAAAATTCCGAGATCCTTAAGTTCAAACAGACAAACAGACAGACAATAATTTTAAAAATGGATCAGATGAACTCTATAGCATTCCCCAGGTCATCCCCAGTCATCTTTTCAAAGAAATTTTCAATGTACAGACACGACCCTTCTAGAGATTTATTATAGTATAGATATGCTGATACACACATAAATATTTATTTAAATTTATTTAAGAAAAAAAAATTTCATAGGTTCCTCCCTAAAAATTAGTATATCTTTTTTGTTTGTGGTCCGATTTTGATAAAGCAAAGTGCAGATCCCTTTCCAAGCTTCAAGCAGTATATTTGTGAAAGTCTCATCAAAATCCATTCCTTAGTTTCCGAGATCCTTAAGTTCAAACAGACAGACAATAATTTTAAAAATGGATCAGATGAATTCTATAGCATTCCCCAGGTCATCCCCAGTCATCTTTTCAAAGAAATTTGCAATTAACAGACACGACTCTTCTAGAGATTTATTATAGTATAGATATGCTGATACCCACATAAATATTTATTTAAATTTATTTAAAAAAAATTTCATAGGTCCTCCCTAAAAATTAGTATATCTTTTTTGTTTGTGGTTTGATTTTGATAAAATAAAGTGAAGATCCCTTTCCAAGATTCAAGCAGTATATTTGTGAAAGTCTCATCAAAATCCATTCCTTAGTTTCCGAGATCCTTAAGTTCAAACAGACAAACAGACAGACAATAATTTTAAAAATGGATCAGATGAACTCTATAGCATTCCCCAGGTCATCCCCAGTCATCTTTTCAAAGAAATTTTCAATGTACAGACACGACCCTTCTAGAGATTTATTATAGTATAGATATGCTGATACACACATAAATATTTATTTAAATTTATTTAAGAAAAAAAATTTCATAGGTCCTCCCTAAAAATTAGTATATCTTTTTTGTTTGTGGTTTGATTTTGATAAAACAAAGTGCAGATCCCTTTCTAAGCTTCAAGCAGTATATTTGTGAAAGTCTCATCAAAATCCATTGGTTAGTTTCCGAGATCCTTAAGTTCAAACAGACAAACAGACAGACAATAATTTTAAAAATGGATCAGATGAACTCTATAGCATTCCCCAGGTCATCCCCAGTCATCTTTTCAAAGAAATTTTCAATGTACAGACACGACCCTTCTAGAGATTTATTATAGTATAGATAGATATGCTGATACCCACATAAATATTTATTAAATTTATTTAAGAAAAAAAATTTCATAGGTTCCTCCCTAAAAATTAGTATATCTTTTTTGTTTGTGGTCCGATTTTGATAAAACAAAGTGCAGATCCCTTTATAAGCTTCAAGCGGTATATTTGTGAAAGTCTCATCAAAATCCATTGCTTAGTTTCCGAGATCCTTAAGTTCAAACAGACAAACAGACAGACAATAATTTAAAAAATGGATCAGATGAACTCTATAGTATTCCCCTGGTCATCCCCAGTCACCTTTTCAAAGAAATTTTCAATGTATAGACACGACTCTTCTAGAGATTTATTATAGTATAGATATGCTGATACCCACATAAATATTTATTTAAATTTATTTAAAAAAAATTTCGTAGGTTCCTCCCTAAAAATTAGTATATCTTTTTTGTTTGTGGTCCGATTTTGATAAAGCAAAGTGCAGATCCCTTTCCAAGCTTCAAGCAGTATATTTGTGAAAGTCTCATCAAAATCCATTCCTTAGTTTCCGAGATCTTTAAGTTCAAACAGACAAACAGACAATAATTTTAAAAATGGATCAGATGAACCCTATAGCATTCCCCTGGTCATCCCCAGTCATTTTTTCAAAGAAATTTTCAATGTACAGACACGACTTTTCCAGAGATTTATTATAGTATAGATATGCTGATACCCACATATTTATTTAAATTTATTTAAGAAAAAAAAAATGAATAGGTTCCTCCCTAAAAATTAGTATATCTTTTTTGGTTGTGATCCGATTTTGATAAAATAAAGTGGAGATCCCTTTCCAAGATTCAAGCAGTATATTTGCGAAAGTCTCATCAAAATCCATTGCTTAGTTTCCGAGATCCTTAAGTCCAAACAGACAGACAATAATTTTATAAATGGATCAGATGAACTCTATAGCATTCCCCAGATCATCCCCAGTCATCTTTTCAAAGAAATTTTCAATGTACAGACACGACTCTTCTAGAGATTTATTATAGCATATGCTGATACCCACATAAATATTTATTTAAATTTATTTAAGAAAAAAAATATCATAGGTTCCTCCCTAAAAATTAGTATATATTTTTTGTTTGTGATCTGATTTTGATAAAACAAAGTGCAGATCCCTTTCTAAGCTTCAAGCAGTATAGTTGCGAAAGTCTCATCAAAATCTATTCCTTAGTTTCCGAGATCCTTAAGTTCAAACAGACAAACAGACAATAATTTTAAAAATGGATCAGATGAACTCTATAGCATTCCCCTGGTCATCCCCAGTCATTTTTTCAAAGAAATTTTCAATGTACAGACACGACTTTTTCAGAGATTTATTATAGTATAGATATGCTGATACTCACATATTTATTTAAATTTATTTAAGAAAAAAAAAATGAATAGGTTCCTCCCTAAAAATTAGTATATCTTTTTTGGTTGTGATCAGATTTTGATAAAATAAAGTGAAGATCCCTTTCCAAGATTCAAGCAGTATATTTGTGAAAGTCTCATCAAAATCCATTCCTTAGTTTCCGAGATCCTTAAGTTCAAACAGACAAACAGACAGACAATAATTTTAAAAATGGATCAGATGAACTCTATAGCATTCCCCAGGTCATCCCCAGTCATCTTTTCAAAGAAATTTGCAATTAACAGACACGACTCTTCTAGAGATTTATTATAGTATAGATATGCTGATACCCACATAAATATTTATTTAAATTTATTTAAGAAAAAAATATCATAGGTTCCTCCCCAAAAATTAGTATATCTTTTTTGTTTGTGATCCGATTTTGATAAAGCAAAGTGCAGATCCCTTTCCAAGCTTCAAGCAGTATATTTGTGAAAGTCTCATCAAAATCCATTCCTTAGTTTCCGAGATCCTTAAGTTCAAACAGACAAACAGACAGACAATAATTTTAAAAATGGATCAGATGAACTCTATAGCATTCCCCAGGTCATCCCCAGTCATCTTTTCAAAGAAATTTGTAATTAACAGACACGACTCTTCTAGAGATTTATTATAGTATAGATATGCTGATACCCACATAAATATTTATTTAAATTTATTTAAAAAAAATTTCATAGGTTACTCCCTAAAAATTAGTATATCTTTTTTGTTTGTAGTCCGATTTTGATAAAGCAAAGTGCAGATCCCTTTCCAAGCTTCAAGCAGTATATTTGTGAAAGTCTCATCAAAATCCATTCCTTAGTTTCCGAGATCTTTAAGTTCAAACAGACAAACAGACAATAATTTTAAAAATGGATCAGATGAACCCTATAGCATTCCCCTGGTCATCCCCAGTCATTTTTTCAAAGAAATTTTCAATGTACAGACACGACTTTTCCAGAGATTTATTATAGTATAGATATGCTGATACCCACATATTTATTTAAATTTATTTAAGAAAAAAAAAATGAATAGGTTCCTCCCTAAAAATTAGTATATCTTTTTTGGTTGTGATCCGATTTTGATAAAATAAAGTGGAGATCCCTTTCCAAGATTCAAGCAGTATATTTGCGAAAGTCTCATCAAAATCCATTGCTTAGTTTCCGAGATCCTTAAGTTCAAACAGACAGACAATAATTTTATAAATGGATCAGATGAACTCTATAGCATTCCCCAGATCATCCCCAGTCATCTTTTCAAAGAAATTTTCAATGTACAGACACGACTCTTCTAGAGATTTATTATAGCATATGCTGATACCCACATAAATATTTATTTAAATTTATTTAAGAAAAAAAATATCATAGGTTCCTCCCTAAAAATTAGTATATATTTTTTGTTTGTGATCTGATTTTGATAAAACAAAGTGCAGATCCCTTTCTAAGCTTCAAGCAGTATAGTTGCGAAAGTCTCATCAAAATCTATTCCTTAGTTTCCGAGATCCTTAAGTTCAAACAGACAATAATTTTAAAAATGGATCAGATGAACTCTATAGCATTCCCCTGGTCATCCCCAGTCATTTTTTCAAAGAAATTTTCAATGTACAGACACGACTTTTTCAGAGATTTATTATAGTATAGATATGCTGATACTCACATATTTATTTAAATTTATTTAAGAAAAAAAAAATGAATAGGTTCCTCCCTAAAAATTAGTATATCTTTTTTGGTTGTGATCAGATTTTGATAAAATAAAGTGAAGATCCCTTTCCAAGATTCAAGCAGTATATTTGTGAAAGTCTCATCAAAATCCATTCCTTAGTTTCCGAGATCCTTAAGTTCAAACAGACAAACAGACAGACAATAATTTTAAAAATGGATCAGATGAACTCTATAGCATTCCCCAGGTCATCCCCAGTCATCTTTTCAAAGAAATTTGCAATTAACAGACACGACTCTTCTAGAGATTTATTATAGTATAGATATGCTGATACCCACATAAATATTTATTTAAATTTATTTAAGAAAAAAATATCATAGGTTCCTCCCCAAAAATTAGTATATCTTTTTTGTTTGTGATCCGATTTTGATAAAGCAAAGTGCAGATCCCTTTCCAAGCTTCAAGCAGTATATTTGTGAAAGTCTCATCAAAATCCATTCCTTAGTTTCCGAGATCCTTAAGTTCAAACAGACAAACAGACAGACAATAATTTTAAAAATGGATCAGATGAACTCTATAGCATTCCCCAGGTCATCCCCAGTCATCTTTTCAAAGAAATTTGTAATTAACAGACACGACTCTTCTAGAGATTTATTATAGTATAGATATGCTGATACCCACATAAATATTTATTTAAATTTATTTAAAAAAAATTTCATAGGTTCCTCCCTAAAAATTAGTATATCTTTTTTGTTTGTAGTCCGATTTTGATAAAATAAAGTGAAGATCCCTTTCCAAGATTCAAGCAGTATATTTGCGAAAGTCTCATCAAAATCCATTGCTTAGTTTCCGAGATCCTTAAGTTCAAACAGACAAACAGACAGACAATAATTTTAAAAATGGATCAGATGAACTCTATAGCATTCCCCAGGTCATCCCCAGTCATCTTTTCAAAGAAATTTTCAATGTACAGACACGACTCTTCTAGAGATTTATTATAGTATAAATATGCTGATACCCACATAAATATTTATTTACATTTATTTAAGAAAAAAAATATCATAGGTTCCTCCCTAAAAATTAGTATATATTTTTGTTTGTGATCTGATTTTGATAAAACAAAGTGCAGATCCCTTTCTAAGCTTCAAGCAGTATATTTGCGAAAGTCTCATCAAAATCCATTGCTTAGTTTCCGAGATCCTTAAGTTCAAACAGACAAACAGACAGACAATAATTTTAAAAATGGGTCAGATGAACTCTATAGCATTCCCCAGGTCATCCCCAGTCATCTTTTCAAAGAAATTTTCAATGTACAGACACGACTTTTCCAGAGATTTATTATAGTATAGATATGCTGATACCCACATATTTATTTAAATTTATTTAAGAAAAAAAAAATGAATAGGTTCCTCCCTAAAAATTAGTATATCTTTTTTGGTTGTGATCCGATTTTGATAAAATAAAGTGGAGATCCCTTTCCAAGATTCAAGCAGTATATTTGCGAAAGTCTCATCAAAATCCATTGCTTAGTTTCCGAGATCCTTAAGTTCAAACAGACAGACAATAATTTTATAAATGGATCAGATGAACTCTATAGCATTCCCCAGATCATCCCCAGTCATCTTTTCAAAGAAATTTTCAATGTACAGACACGACTCTTCTAGAGATTTATTATAGCATATGCTGATACCCACATAAATATTTATTTAAATTTATTTAAGAAAAAAAATATCATAGGTTCCTCCCTAAAAATTAGTATATATTTTTTGTTTGTGATCTGATTTTGATAAAACAAAGTGCAGATCCCTTTCTAAGCTTCAAGCAGTATAGTTGCGAAAGTCTCATCAAAATCTATTCCTTAGTTTCCGAGATCCTTAAGTTCAAACAGACAAACAGACAATAATTTTAAAAATGGATCAGATGAACTCTATAGCATTCCCCTGGTCATCCCCAGTCATTTTTTCAAAGAAATTTTCAATGTACAGACACGACTTTTTCAGAGATTTATTATAGTATAGATATGCTGATACTCACATATTTATTTAAATTTATTTAAGAAAAAAAAAATGAATAGGTTCCTCCCTAAAAATTAGTATATCTTTTTTGGTTGTGATCAGATTTTGATAAAATAAAGTGAAGATCCCTTTCCAAGATTCAAGCAGTATATTTGTGAAAGTCTCATCAAAATCCATTCCTTAGTTTCCGAGATCCTTAAGTTCAAACAGACAAACAGACAGACAATAATTTTAAAAATGGATCAGATGAACTCTATAGCATTCCCCAGGTCATCCCCAGTCATCTTTTCAAAGAAATTTGCAATTAACAGACACGACTCTTCTAGAGATTTATTATAGTATAGATATGCTGATACCCACATAAATATTTATTTAAATTTATTTAAGAAAAAAATATCATAGGTTCCTCCCTAAAAATTAGTATATCTTTTTTGTTTGTGATCTGATTTTGATAAAACAAAGTGCAGATCCCTTTCTAAGCTTCAAGCAGTATAGTTGCGAAAGTCTCATCAAAATCTATTCCTTAGTTTCCGAGATCCTTAAGTTCAAACAGACAAACAGACAATAATTTTAAAAATGGATCAGATGAACTCTATAGCATTCCCCAGGTCATCCCCAGTCATCTTTTCAAAGAAATTTGTAATTAACAGACACGACTCTTCTAGAGATTTATTATAGTATAGATATGCTGATACCCACATAAATATTTATTTAAATTTATTTAAAAAAAATTTCATAGGTTCCTCCCTAAAAATTAGTATATCTTTTTTGTTTGTAGTCCGATTTTGATAAAGCAAAGTGCAGATCCCTTTCCAAGCTTCAAGCAGTATATTTGTGAAAGTCGCATCAAAATCCATTCCTTAGTTTCCGAGATCCTTAAGTTCAAACAGACAAACAGACAATAATTTTAAAAATGGATCAGATGAACTCTATAGCATTCCCCTGGTCATCCCCAGTCATTTTTTCAAAGAAATTTTCAATGTACAGACACGACTTTTCCAGAGATTTATTATAGTATAGATATGCTGATACCCACATATTTATTTAAATTTATTTAAGAAAAAAAAAATGAATAGGTTCCTCCCTAAAAATTAGTATATCTTTTTTGGTTGTGAACCGATTTTGATAAAATAAAGTGAAGATCCCTTTCCAAGATTCAAGCAGTATATTTGCGAAAGTCTCATCAAAATCCATTGCTTAGTTTCCGAGATCCTTAAGTTCAAACAGACAAACAGACAGACAATAATTTTAAAAATGGATCAGATGAACTCTATAGCATTCCCCAGGTCATCCCCAGTCATCTTTTCAAAGAAATTTTCAATGTACAGACACGGCTCTTCTAGAGATTTATTATAGTATAAATATGCTGATACCCACATAAATATTTATTTACATTTATTTAAGAAAAAAAATATCATAGGTTCCTCCCTAAAAATTAGTATATATTTTTGTTTGTGATCTGATTTTGATAAAACAAAGTGCAGATCCCTTTCTAAGCTTCAAGCAGTATATTTGCGAAAGTCTCATCAAAATCTATTGCTTAGTTTCCGAGATCCTTAAGTTCAAACAGACAAACAGACAGACAATAATTTTAAAAATGGGTCAGATGAACTCTATAGCATTCCCCAGGTCATCCCCAGTCATCTTTTCAAAGAAATTTTCAATGTACAGACACGACCCTTCTAGAGATTTATTATAGTACCTATAGATATGCTGATACACACATAAATGTTTATTTAAATTTATTAAAGAAAAAAAATTTCATAGGTTCCTCCCTAAAAATTAGTATATATTTTTTGTTTGTGATCTGATTTTGATAAAACAAAGTGCAGATCCCTTTCTAAGCTTCAAGCAGTATATTTGCGAAAGTCTCATCAAAATCCATTGCTTAGTTTCCGAGATCCTTAAGTTCAAACAGACAAGCAGACAGACAATAATTTTAAAAATGGGTCAGATGAACTCTATAGCATTCCCCAGGTCATCCCCAGTCATCTTTTCAAAGAAATTTTCAATGTACAGACACGACCCTTCTAGAGATTTATTATAGTATAGATATGCTGATACACACATAAATATTTATTTAAATTTATTTAAGAAAAAAAATTTCATAGGTCCTCCCTAAAAATTAGTATATCTTTTTTGTTTGTGGTTTGATTTTGATAAAACAAAGTGCAGATCCCTTTCTAAGCTTCAAGCAGTATATTTGCGAAAGTCTCATCAAAATCCATTGCTTAGTTTCCGAGATCCTTAAGTTCAAACAGACAAACAGACAGACAATAATTTTAAAAATGGGTCAGATGAACTCTATAGCATTCCCCAGGTCATCCCCAGTCATCTTTTCAAAGAAATTTTCAATGTACAGACACGACCCTTCTAGAGATTTATTATAGTACCTATAGATATGCTGATACACACATAAATGTTTATTTAATTTTATTTAAGAAAAAAAATTTCATAGGTTCCAGACAGACAATAATTTTAAAAATGGATCAGATGAACTCTATAGCATTCCCCAGGTCATCCCCAGTCATCTTTTCAAAGAAATTTTCAATGTACAGACACGACTCTTCTAGAGATTTATTATAGTATAGATATGCTGATACCCACATATTTATTTAAATTTATTTAAGAAAAAAAAAATTTCATAGGTTCCTCCCTAAAAATTAGTATATCTTTTTTGTTTGTGGTCCGATTTTGATAAAGCAAAGTGCAGATCCCTTTCCAAGCTTCAAGCAGTATATTTGCGACGGTCTCATCAAAATCCATTTGTTAGTTTCCGAGATCCTTAAGTTCAAACAGACAAACAGACAATAATTTTAACTAGTAAGGAAGTCTAAGTTCGGGTGCAACCGAACATTAAATACCTAGTAGTGATCTGTTTTGGTATCCCAATTTACTCAGGTCTATTTTAATAACGGAAAAGTTGTTATAAAGACAACTGATTGTTTTCGATTAAAAACACTTCTTTTGTGAGTGGTAAATTCAATTATCACTAAATAACAAAATATAAATAGCTTTCCTCATGTTCATGAAAGGTATGAAAATAAAAAAAATTAATTTAAAAAAAGGCAGTAGGGTGTTAACTACTTGCCCGTAAATCTTGCTTGTTTGTTATTCGATTTGCGTAATTTTTGGCAGGAGTATACTACATACTATTGGGAAGCATCTCACAAAATTTCATTGAAATACATTCTTGAAATTCCAACCAATCGCTTTTGAAAATAGCAGAGCTTTTATGCTAAAAAGTGGGAGGCGCCACGCCTACTTCACCAAAATCCACAAAATTTTTTTACAGTTTAGTTTTGTTTAAAAAGGCTAATATGTGTGTAAAATCTTATTTATATAACTTATACAATTATGGAAATATCGCGATTTTAATTTTACGAAGAAATTTTTTAGAACTATGTTCAAAAAGTTGGCGTGTCCGTTCACCGATTTTGTTTATTTTTTCAGCAAAGAGTTAGCTTTATATGTGAACACTTTCTTCAAATATCGTTTTAATAAATCAATTTTTACCGGAGTTATGGCATGGAAAGTTTTGTGGAATAATCCCCCATAAAGGGGCGGGGCCACGCCCATTTTCCAAAAATTTTGTGCTTTCGACTTTCTTTGCCCACGAACACTTTAGAGGTGAAATAGAAATGATATACAGCTAGTTTAAGCAAAGTTATAGCATATTCAATATATCCATGATCCTTTTCAAAATCTTTCGTATAAAATTGGGCGTGGACCTAATCCGATTTCGCAAATTTTTTTTCGAAATATTGCCTGTATTAATATAAATATGTGTGCTGAATTTTATTTTGCTATCTTGAGCGGTTTTTGATTTATGATTAATAATATTTCCAAATTTGACTTAATCAAAAGTGGGCGGTGCCACGCCCTTTTTTAAAAATTTCTTCACAAATTTATTTTTTGCTTTAACGGTAAGGTACACACCAAATTTTATCCTTATAGGTGTATTATGTACTGAATAATCACTCTTTTTGTATTTTCGAAAATATTATATATATAGAAAGTGGGCGTGGCTTTTAACCGATTTTGCCTATTTTCAATACCGTTCAGAGATATGTAAAAAGGAACCTGCATACAAAGTTTCATTGAGATATCTCAAGATTTACTCAAGTTATCGTGTTCACAGACGGACGGACGGACGGACGGACCGACGGACATGGCTCAATCAATTTCTCTTCTCCTCCTGAACATTTTGATATATATAAGTCAATAACTATCTCGATTCGTTTATGCCGTTACATACTACCGTTAGGCCAATGAAGTTAATATACCTTGTGTGCGAAGCACTACTAGGTATAAAAATGGATCAGATGAACTCTATAGCATTCCCCAGGTCATCCCCAGTCATCTTTTCAAAGAAATTTTCAATGTAAGAAAAAAATATCATAGGTTCCTCCCTAAAAATTAGTATATCTTTTTTGTTTGTGATCCGATTTTGATAAAACAAAGGGCAGATCCCTTTCTAAGCTTCAAGCAGTATATTTGCGAAAGTCTCATCAAAATCCATTGCTTAGTTTCCGAGATCCTTAAGTTCAAACAGACAAACAGACAGACAATAATTTTAAAAATGGATCAGATGAACTCTATAGCATTCCCCAGGTCATCCCCAGTCATCTTTTCAAAGAAATTTTCAATGTACAGACACGACTCTTCTAGAGATTTATTATAGTATAGATATGCTGATACCCACATAAATGTTTATTTAAATTTATTTAAAAAAAATTTCATAGGTTCCTCCCTAAAATTAGTATATCTTTTTTGTTTGTGGTCCGATTTTGATAAAGCAAAGTGCAGATAGATCCCTTTCCAAGCTTCAAGCAGTATACTTGTGAAAGTCTCATCAAAATCCATTCCTTAGTTTCCGAGATCCTTAAGTTCAAACAGACAAACAGACAATAATTTTAAAAATGGATCAGAGGAACTCTATAGCATTCCCCTGGTCATCCCCAGTCATTTTTTCAAAGAAATTTTCAATGTACAGACACGACTTTTCCAGAGATTTATTATAGTATAGATATGCTGATACCCACATATTTATTTAAATTTATTTAAGAAAAAAAAAATGAATAGGTTCCTCCCTAAAAATTAGTATATCTTTTTTGGTTGTGATCCGATTTTGATAAAATAAAGTGAAGATCCCTTTCCAAGATTCAAGCAGTATATTTGCGAAAGTCTCATCAAAATCCATTGCTTAGTTTCCGAGATCCTTAAGTTCAAACAGACAAACAGACAGACAATAATTTTAAAAATGGATCAGATGAACTCTATAGAATTCCCCAGGTCATCCCCAGTCATCTTTTCAAAGAAATTTTCAATGTACAGACACGACTCTTCTAGAGATTTATTATAGTATAGATATGCTGATACCCACATAAATATTTATTTCAATTTATTTAAGAAAAAAAATATCATAAGTTCCTCCCTAAAAATTAGTATATATTTTTTGTTTGTGATCTGATTTTGATAAAACAAAGTGCAGATCCCTTTCTAAGCTTCAAGCAGTATATTTGCGAAAGTCTCATCAAAATCCATTGCTTAGTTTCCGAGATCCTTAAGTTCAAACAGACAGACAATAATTTTAAAAATGGATCAGATGAACTCTATAGCATTCCCCAGGTCATCCCCAGTCATCTTTTCAAAGAAATTTGCAATGTACAGACACGACTCTTCTAGAGATTTATTATAGTAGAGATATGCTGATACCCACATAAATATTTATTTAAATTTATTTAAGAAAAAAAATGTCATAGGTTCCTCCCTAAGAATTAGTATATCTTTTTTATTTGTGGTCCGATTTTGATAAAGCAAAGTGCAGATCCCTTTCCAAGCTTCAAGCAGTATACTTGTGAAAGTCTCATCAAAATCCATTCCTTAGTTTCCGAGATCCTTAAGTTCAAACAGACAAACAGACAATAATTTTAAAAATGGATCAGATGAACTCTATAGCATTCCCCTGGTCATCCCCAGTCATTTTTTCAAAGAAATTTTCAATGTACAGACACGACTTTTCCAGAGATTTATTATAGTATAGATATGCTGATACCCACATATTTATTTAAATTTATTTAAGAAAAAAAAAATGAATAGGTTCCTCCCTAAAAATTAGTATATCTTTTTTGGTTGTGATCCGATTTTGATAAAATAAAGTGAAGATCCCTTTCCAAGATTCAAGCAGTATATTTGCGAAAGTCTCATCAAAATCCATTGCTTAGTTTCCGAGATCCTTAAGTTCAAACAGACAAACAGACAGACAATAATTTTAAAAATGGATCAGATGAACTCTATAGAATTCCCCAGGTCATCCCCAGTCATCTTTTCAAAGAAATTTTCAATGTACAGACACGACTCTTCTAGAGATTTATTATAGTATAGATATGCTGATACCCACATAAATATTTATTTCAATTTATTTAAGAAAAAAAATATCATAAGTTCCTCCCTAAAAATTAGTATATATTTTTTGTTTGTGATCTGATTTTGATAAAACAAAGTGCAGATCCCTTTCTAAGCTTCAAGCAGTATATTTGCGAAAGTCTCATCAAAATCCATTGCTTAGTTTCCGAGATCCTTAAGTTCAAACAGACAGACAATAATTTTAAAAATGGATCAGATGAACTCTATAGTATTCCCCAGGTCATCCCCAGTCATCTTTTCAAAGAAATTTGCAATGTACAGACACGACTCTTCTAGAGATTTATTATAGTAGAGATATGCTGATACCCACATAAATATTTATTTAAATTTATTTAAGAAAAAAAATGTCATAGGTTCCTCCCTAAGAATTAGTATATCTTTTTTATTTGTGGTCCGATTTTGATAAAGCAAAGTGCAGATCCCTTTCTAAGCTTCAAGCAGTATATTTGTGAAAGTCTCATCAAAATCCATTTCTTAGTTTCCGCGATCCTTAAGTTGAAACAGACAAACAGATAAACAGAAGAACAGACAGACAGTAATTTTAAAAATGGGTCAGATGAACTCTATAGCATTCCCCAGGTCTTCCCCAGCAATTTTATCAAAGAAATTTTCAATGTACAGACACGACTTTTCCAGAGATTTATTATAGTATAGATATGCTGATACCCACATATTTATTTAAGAAAAAAAACTAATAGGTTCCTCCCTAAAAATTGGTATATCTTTTTTGTTTGTGGTCCGATTTTGATAAAGCAAAGTGCAGATCCCTTTCCAAGCTTCAAGCAGTATATTTGTGAAAGTTTCCGAGATCCTTAAGTTCAAACAGACAAACAGACAGACAATAATTTTAAAAATGGATCAGATGAACTCTATAGCATTCCCCAGGTCATCCCCAGTCATCTTTTCAAAGAAATTTTCAATGTACAGACACGACTCTTCTAGAGATTTATTATAGTATAGATATGCTGATACCCACATAAATGTTTATTTAAATTTATTTAAAAAAAATTTCATAGGTTCCTCCCTAAAATTAGTATATCTTTTTTGTTTGTGGTCCGATTTTGATAAAGCAAAGTGCAGATCCCTTTCCAAGCTTCAAGCAGTATACTTGTGAAAGTCTCATCAAAATCCATTCCTTAGTTTCCGAGATCCTTAAGTTCAAACAGACAAACAGACAATACTTTTAAAAATGGATCAGAGGAACTCTATAGCATTCCCCTGGTCATCCCCAGTCATTTTTTCAAAGAAATTTTCAATGTACAGACACGACTTTTCCAGAGATTTATTATAGTATAGATATGCTGATACCCACATATTTATTTAAATTTATTTAAGAAAAAAAAAATGAATAGGTTCCTCCCTAAAAATTAGTATATCTTTTTTGGTTGTGATCCGATTTTGATAAAATAAAGTGAAGATCCCTTTCCAAGATTCAAGCAGTATATTTGCGAAAGTCTCATCAAAATCCATTGCTTAGTTTCCGAGATCCTTAAGTTCAAACAGACAAACAGACAGACAATAATTTTAAAAATGGATCAGATGAACTCTATAGAATTCCCCAGGTCATCCCCAGTCATCTTTTCAAAGAAATTTTCAATGTACAGACACGACTCTTCTAGAGATTTATTATAGTATAGATATGCTGATACCCACATAAATATTTATTTCAATTTATTTAAGAAAAAAAATATCATAAGTTCCTCCCTAAAAATTAGTATATATTTTTTGTTTGTGATCTGATTTTGATAAAACAAAGTGCAGATCCCTTTCTAAGCTTCAAGCAGTATATTTGCGAAAGTCTCATCAAAATCCATTGCTTAGTTTCCGAGATCCTTAAGTTCAAACAGACAGACAATAATTTTAAAAATGGATCAGATGAACTCTATAGCATTCCCCAGGTCATCCCCAGTCATCTTTTCAAAGAAATTTGCAATGTACAGACACGACTCTTCTAGAGATTTATTATAGTAGAGATATGCTGATACCCACATAAATATTTATTTAAATTTATTTAAGAAAAAAAATGTCATAGGTTCCTCCCTAAGAATTAGTATATCTTTTTTATTTGTGGTCCGATTTTGATAAAGCAAAGTGCAGATCCCTTTCTAAGCTTCAAGCAGTATATTTGTGAAAGTCTCATCAAAATCCATTTCTTAGTTTCCGCGATCCTTAAGTTGAAACAGACAAACAGATAAACAGAAGAACAGACAGACAGTAATTTTAAAAATGGGTCAGATGAACTCTATAGCATTCCCCAGGTCTTCCCCAGCAATTTTATCAAAGAAATTTTCAATGTACAGACACGACTTTTCCAGAGATTTATTATAGTATAGATATGCTGATACCCACATATTTATTTAAGAAAAAAAACTAATAGGTTCCTCCCTAAAAATTGGTATATCTTTTTTGTTTGTGGTCCGATTTTGATAAAGCAAAGTGCAGATCCCTTTCCAAGCTTCAAGCAGTATATTTGTGAAAGTTTCCGAGATCCTTAAGTTCAAACAGACAAACAGACAGACAATAATTTTAAAAATGGATCAGATGAACTCTATAGCATTCCCCAGGTCATCCCCAGTCATCTTTTCAAAGAAATTTTCAATGTACAGACACGACTCTTCTAGAGATTTATTATAGTATAGATATGCTGATACCCACATAAATATTTATTTAAATTTATTTAAAAAAAATTTCATAGGTTCCTCCCTAAAAATTAGTATATCTTTTTTGTTTGTGGTCCGATTTTGATAAAGCAAAGTACAGATCCCTTTCCAAGCTTCAAGCAGTATATTTGTGAAAGTCTCATCAAAATCCATTCCTTAGTTTCCGAGATCCTTAAGTTCAAACAGACAAACAGACAATAATTTTAAAAATGGATCAGATGAACTCTATAGCATTCCCCTGGTCATCCCCAGTCATTTTTTCAATTTCAGACACGACTTTTCCAGAGATTTATTATAGTATAGATATGCTGATACCCACATATTTATTTAAATTTATTTAAGAAAAAAAAAAATGAATAGGTTCCTTTCTAAAAATTAGTATATCTATTTTGTTTGTGATCCGATTTTGATAAAACAAAGTGCAGATCCCTTTCTAAGCTTCAAGCAGTATATTTGCGAAAGTCTCATCAAAATCCATTGCTTAGTTTCCGAGATCCTTAAGTTCAAACAGACAAACAGACAGACAATAATTTTGAGAAATTTTCAATGTACAGACACGACTCTTCTAGAGATTTATTATAGTATAGATATGCTGATACCCACATAAATATTTATTTAAATTTATTTAAGAAAAAAAATTTCATAGGTTCCTCCCTAAGAATTAGTATATCTTTTTTGTTTGTGGTCCGATTTTGATAAAGCAAAGTGCAGATCCCTTTCCAAGCTTCAAGCAGTATATTTGTGAAAGTCTCATCAAAATCCATTCCTTAGTTTCCGAGATCCTTAAGTTCAAACAGACAAACAGACAGACAATAATTTGTTACGTGCTGGTTGACGGTGCCACTGACTCATCAGCCCCATGTTGCATGCCCCGGGAGTCTCGCAGGTATGCTTGCTTATTGCGCGAACTAGCTCGCCGGACTATGGGGTGGTTCTTTGATCCCGAGGCATACCCACCGCACCATACAAAAAAAATCATACCTGACTCTTAAATTCGCATTGGGGCCCCCGGTTCGCACCCCTTCAGACTACCCGCCCTTAGCCATAGGTGTTGTTTTGGCCGTCCACTCTTCACCCACCCTACCATGGTCGACAGTGGCAATAATTGGTGTCGACGCCAATTCAAACCCCCCCTTATTACCCTCTCAGATTTTCCCCTTCCCTGTCATCGTCCAGTCCGTCTGTCCACACCACATCTGAAAGAAAGAATCACTTGGTTATACTGTTTATTAACAACGCATGGTATTTATTAAAAATAAGCAAAAATCAAAAGTGTATATGTATGTTTGTGTACATGGTACTACGTGTAGGTGTTTATTACTATACAACTAGGCTATCAATTATTATAAGTGGCGTTACGCCTTCAAAGAAAATTCAAGTTAGGGACCCAACAATTCGGCCCTTATTTCATGTATAACTAGGTCTACTCTTCAAGAGTTTAGGCCAAGCACCTTTCAAAATCAAAAGAATTTACATCTGGACTTAATACTATCGGAGTTAGGTTAGATACATAGCAAATTACGTATGTATGCGTTAATATGCAATTTTAATCTTGTAAAGACTTAGTGGACAAAAGGAATATACTCTTCGTGAGTTTGCTTACATAAACTAAGGCTATCGTCTTAGACTAATCGTATGTGTTTGAACCAAATCCTGTTTATATACGTAAGTACACAGGTGTTTCATTAACGTGAACTTATTTTTTATACCATAAACAGGTATGGGTGTATTCTTTTCATTCTTTTTCTAGACTATCTAAGAATGTGCATGGAGGAGAGAGTCGGGACTGAGGCTCGAGGTGCCCACTTAGAGGGGTGGAGATATCGACTCCCCAACTTGGCCCAGTCCGACCCACTTACACCCTCATACACGCCGTCAGGGCGTCAAAACAACAATTTACAAAATTACGTTGGCTTATATCCGCCAATCAAATTAATGAAAAAAATGAAAAGGTGGAACTTTTAAAAGATGGCCACGCAAGTGGAAGGCTTCGGTTACTTTCTCCCCGGGTTTAAACAAAGAAAAATTTGCAACTTCCTAACCCCGCCCTGGCCTACAAGACGTCTTGTTATAAGAGTGGTAGAAAGGGGCTTACTACGAGTGCAACTTAGTTGTGCACCTATACGCGGTTCTACTTCTCACCAATCGTGGGGGTAATGGATGCCGTCGACTTGGGGACCTAATTCCGACCTCTTGTTTTAACCATGTTTTATACTCAACACCACATATTTTATATTTAACCCTACATAAAAATACGACCTGCTTGTTCTTTTCCACTTGAGCTGAGCTCGTACAAAAATTTCCTTGGGGTGGATAATAAAATTTGGGGCCCTGGCCGGCCGTCCCGGCTACAGGTGATGACAAATGTCTTAACTACTCACTACACACTACACTTAACCTAAAAACCTGGCCTTGATCTGCTCCCTTATCGTGAGGATGGTGCTGCTTGTGGTGGTTGTTGGTGGTGGTGGCAATATCCAGCTTTGCGGGATGCGTGCTGTTTGATGTAGTTGTTGTTGTTGTTGTTGTTGGTGGTGGTGGTAATATCCTTCTTCCCAACGGTTGGCGGATTTTTTATGGTGGCGGTTTTGGTGGTTGGTGGTGTTGACTCACCGTACGTGGCGAATTGCGCCGATTGTGGCAACAGAACTTAGATTCGCCTGCCTCGGTGGCACGTGTGGGACACCCGTGGCGGTAATGGTGGTGGAAAAATGTCGTTGTTACTGCGCTGGCAGTAACCTGCATGAACGCGGAGTGATACTGCGTGGAGACGTCGGTTCCTGCACCAAGGAAGGTTATTAGACACAGGTTTTAACCGAGATTAACGCTCTCGTCAACTTACCACTGAAAATTTTTTTTCTCCGGCCCGTAGTCGTTGTGGGTGTATTCCCCAACGACGGATTCCATATATTATGGGACTGATATTCCCGCAGCACTCCCCGATGGAGTGATCGCAAAATTAAACTTATAGGTTGCATCCACTTCTGGATGTCCAGGGATTTAAACAAAATTGTATTTTATTGTCGGTACTTTACCGAATGTTGCGTCTGGTCTCTGCTGCTGCTGCTGAAGGATAGGCCGGAAATCGTAAACGCTGAAGTAAGCTGCGTTTTGGTATGACGTTTGCCTTGCTGACGTGGCATGACGTTTAAAGGATGCGTTCTGAGAATTGGGTTGCCGGATCGCGTAGTTTGACAGTTAGGGTAGTGGGTAGCTGTATAATGACCGTAACAGGGCGAGCGCTGCAGCTGCCCTTGTGGTAGGTAGGCGCTCGAAAGACTGGTCATCCTATTTATCGTCTCAGATCTTTAGCGTGGTAAATCCCTACCGAGCGTCCGTTTGAATCGCCGAGCTCATATAACGCGTTCCCTTTGACCGCTAATACCATCGACCGGAGATACTTTGGTGCGAGCTTTGCGTTGAACCCCTCCGCTGCATTACTCAGTTTGAAATTCCTTCGGTAAACTATCTCGCCCTCTCTGTATCTGACCGGCCGGGCTCTTGTGTTATAGCTTTGTTGTCCCTTCCTAAAGGCTTCCTCTAAATTTAGGATGAGTTTCTCCCTTATCAGTGCCACCCGGTCCCTGTCGTGCAACAGCCCTATATCACCTTCTTTTAACGCCTCTATTTGTCTCAAAGTTTCGTACGCGCCGGCATGCTGGATCATCGCCTGCCCGAATACCGCTCTATAGGGCTCAAGCCCGATCGCCTCGTGTACGGCGCTTCGTAGAGCGAACGCTGCATGTGATACGTGTTGGTCCCAGAGGCTCTGATCCAGCCCCGCGACATATGTCCTCAGCATTGCGAGAAGCGACCGATTGACCCTCTCGGACGCATTCGCTTGAGGCGCATATGCTGCAGTCCTTATATGCTGGATCCCATACGTTTTCAGGAGTCCTGCGAACGAATCAGCCATAAATTGCCGCCTGCCGTTGTTCGAGTGCAAGGTTTCCGGAACCCCGAAGACGTGGAATATGTCCTTTTGCAAATAGCTGATGACGTCCGACGCTAAGGCTTGCCTCATTGGTTTTAGGAAGACGAACTTTGTCAAATGATCGAGCGCAACAAATATGACCGTGTTTCCCGTTCGGGATCGTGGGTATGGTCCACAGAAGTCGACGTACAGCCGTTGGAAGGGTCTTTCTGATTTGAAGCGATCGGTCATTGGAGGCCTCGATGATGCGTTCGGCGCCTTGGAACATTTGCACAGCTCACATCTTGCAACGAAATCCCTCACTGTGCCAGTCCTACCTGGCCAGAAACATTTTCCCCTCAACCTATACAACGTTTTCGCTGTCCCCCCGTGGCCTGCCGAACGATCACCGTGTGCCTGCTCTAATAGCTGCTGCCTCATCCCCTCCGGAATCCAAACCCTCCATACAGCTTCTTCAGTATCTTCCACGCCTCTGGGCGCACCCGTTTGTAAACCACGCCGTCGACCACCCGTACATCTGGCAACCTCCCTGCATTCTGTTCGATCTGACGCGCAAGTGACGTGTATGCTTCGCTGGCAAATTCCGGCGATGTGAAATCTATCTCTGCGACTGCGTCTGGGACGCTCACCTCGTCCATATGCATGCGGCTTAACGTGTCTGGAACGATGTTCTGTGCACCCTTTCTATGTTCGATTTTGAAGTCGAAACCCTGTAACTTTAAGCTCCACCTGGCCAACCGTCCGGAGAGGTCCTTCTGCCCCATGAGCCACTTAAGGCTCATGTGGTCAGTGATTATTGTGAAGGGCAAGCCCTCCACATACGCGCGGAATTTTTTCACGCTCACGACCGCTGCCAGACACTCTAACTCTGTTATGGTGTAGTTGCGCTGGGCAGAGTTAAGCTTTTGGGACATAAACGCGATGGGCCTCTCATTGCCTTCGCCGTCCTTCTGAAATAATACGCTGCCCATTCCTTGGGTGGACGCGTCACACTGGACATAAAAATGTTTAGAGAAATCAGGGTTTACTAGTACATCGGCCGAGGTGAGCGCCCGTTTCAACTCCTCGAACGCTTGCACCGCTTCTGGTGTCATGGCGAAAACTTTGGCTTTGCGCAAACACTCGGTCATCGGCCCCGCGATCGTAGCAAAATTGGAAATAAACCGCCGGTACCATCCACACATGCCTAGAAATCGGCGCAGCTGTCTGATAGTTGCTGTTATGGGGAATTTCACGATGGATCGTACTTTATCGGGATCGGTTTTGAGCTCTCCCTGCCCTACAATAAACCCCAAGTATTTCAATTCCTTTTGGCAAAACTTTGATTTGGTCAGGTTTATCGTAAGCCCTGCATTAGCGAGACATTCGGCCACCTCCGCCAGATGAACCAAATGGGTCTCGAAGTCCTGGGAGGAAACGAGGAGGTCGTCGATGTACACAAAGACGTTTTCCCTTAAGCGCGAGGGGATGACCTTATCCATTAATCTGCATAACCGCTGGGGCGCGTTGCACAATCCGAAGGGCATTACCTTGAATTGGTATAACGGCCGCCCTGGGACCGTGAACGCCGTCTTTTCGCGTGACGATTGTTCCAGCGGTATCTGCCAGAATGCGTCTTTAAGGTCAATCCCCGATATAAAATGTGTCTCTCTCAAGCACGTTAGGATTCCTTCTATGTGCGGCGTCGGGTAGGCGTCTTTTTTCGTTCTATCGTTGAGCTTCCTCATGTCTACACAAAGACGCTTTTTCCCCGGTTTCTCCTCAATGACATCGAGTGCCAGCATACGATCGATTTCTTCATACGCGTACTTCTGCTTCACCGGTGACATGGGGTAGTGGCGTTGTTTGATGGGGATCGTTTCATCCGCTACCTCGATTACATGCTCAATGAGATGCGTTCTCCCAAGCCCCAAATCGGCAAACGAGGGATACAGCTTCTTCACGCGCTCTAACTCCCGATATTGTACGGCCGACATCTCCAGCTTTCCCTGGGTATCAAGTTCCGAGACTGCTATTGATGCTACTCCAAAAGCATCCCAGAAATCGATGCCCAGGTACAGCTCTTGCTTCAGGCTAGGAACCAGATACAACGTCATGGGTTTTGCTTTTCTTCTCCATGTCATCTCCACGTCTATCCTGCCTACAACCGCTTGCGCCTTACCATCCGCTGTCTTCAACCGCTCGTTTAGCTTGCATAATCTGTTCCCCATCTTTTCCTCCCAAACGCGCTCCACTGACCCCAGGCAACTGATCGACGCACCGCTATCTAATAAACCCTGTATACGAACTCCCTCAATGTCAACTTGTGTATATGACGCTTGTCAATGGCGTCCCGAATAACCGTCTCTTCTATCGACCGCGCCTCGCTTCACCTCGCGCGCGTACGCTTGCGCAGCTCCACTATCTTCCGCCAAGTCTTGCTTGTTCCGCGCTGTGTTGCGCTGCTATCAGTACCAATGCCTTCTACATCCTGTGTTGTGAAAAAATCCTTTTCCGCGCTGCTTCATAGCGCGCTTGCCTCTCCGGTAACGTTAGATGTGGTCTTGGACCGCGCGCTGGTTTCGCCTTACTATTCATTAAAATTTTTATTGTTTTGTCTAAATTGGGTTTGCCTCGATCGCCGTGATCGAGCACGTCTAAGCTGGTAGTTGTTACTTCTCCGGGGTCTGACGAGGCTGGCAAGGCTCCCCGGGTTTCCCGCCGCTCTCCAGGTTTTTCGGTTTACACTCTTCGCACAACTGTCTGCTTGGCTGGTGGAATTTATAGCAAATCATGCTATGTAAGCGCCCGTCGCAACTGTCTGGTTTCCTTGGCGTCAATACCTCCCGCTTTGTCCCCGCATCGCCCCTTGTTTCGGGATGTAGCGGTCTGTCCCTGACTGGCCGATGGAAAGCTTCTAACGCGTCCAGCGGCTCCTCCTCATGGTCGCCCTCCAACTCGTCTATCGCCTTTCTGGGCTGGGGTTTCGATTCGAATTCCGCTAGGTGTTTTTCCGCCCGACGACACTCCTTCCGCAACTCCTCCAGTGATGCTATCCGGCAACCGAAGATTAAGTTTTTGATTCTTGGTCTCAGATTGCGGCGCATAAGGTTCACTAGACTCAGCTCCGGTAGCCGCGTCCTCATGGTGAGCTCTAACCCCCTAACTTCCGCGTAGTATTCTTCAAATTTCTCATTATATCCCTGTTTGCGCTCGTTCATGGCTTGACGAATCTCCTCATCACAATCTGCCCTGCGGAAGTGCTCAACCATCGCCGATCGAAATTCTTGAAAATCTATGGCACCGTGCTCTGGATGCTCCTCGGTATACAACCAATACCACTCCTGCGCTTGACCCTCGAGCAGTAAGTGGAAGTTTGCATACAAGTCCTGTGACGATATGTTGTGCTTCTTCCGCAGGGTCTCCACGCGGAATAAGAAGCGCTCAATGGGAATCGCCTTAGACCCCCCATCAAATTTTAAGTGCCAGTCGCGTATCGCTTTCGTCGCGCCCCTTTCGAACCGCGCGGTCGCCGTGCCGCTCCTGCGTTCCGTGCTTGGAGGATCCATTCGTCGGTTGCCACTTGGTCCACGCCCATTCCCTACTTCGGCCGCGCTAGGACTTCTCACCTGATTTCCCCCATCCAGCAACCAATCATCGCTCGTTGACTCTGAGTGCACGCGCTCGCCGGCCTCTTCCAAATGTGACAGTCGACCCGCCAGACCATTGATCTCCCTCTTCAGCGTCTTCCCCAACCCTTTGACCGCGTCGGTGGTAGAGTGGCTCACCTCTAACTGGTGTTGCACAAACATTAACTCGAACTTTTCCATAAAATCTTCGCCTAGGAAATTCGTTGGCGCTACTCCAGCACTCCCGGCCAATTCCCCGCGCGCTCCTTCATCGTCGACAATTTTCTCATTCCCTTCCTCACGCTGCTCGTCTAGTTGCTGCTCGCCGTCATCAGGTCTGTCCTGGTTATCAAGCGCGTCGCTCTCCTCCCCACTTTGCTGGTCGCTATCATCACCTTCCTTTTTGTCCAAGTCCTGTTCGTCGCGCTGGTCCCTCTTCTCGCTCCTAAGCCCTTTCCGTTTACCCTGATCCGCCATCTATCGCGATATTGCTAATCTTACCTAGCCTCGAAGCCCGCTTACTTTGGGCGTGCTGTTGGTAACCAAAAACTATAATACCCCAGAAGAAGATGGAAAACAAGATTTGGGACTGAAACCCTAATTCACGTTTGCCCCCTAACCCCGCGGTACTGTTGCGCGTTCGACGTTGCTGTTGTGATTCGATAGCTACTTAGGCGCTGTGTTAAATACGCTGACACTTAGACGCCGGTGAGGATAATACAGGATCGAAGATGCCAATCAAATGGCGGAATTGACTTTGCTCCAAAAACAAAAAAAAAAAAAAATTGCGAAAAGACTCAAAATCCAACCAACGTACCAAACCTTGTGTAAACCGGACGATAACTTATCCTCGGATCTCCAAAGGATAACGCCGATAAGGAATACCAATATTGTTGACAGCCAATCGCAACCACAAGTCGAGACGAAGCAAAATGTTGATAACAAAAACCAAAGTCAAAAAAAAAAGTGTTGTAGAGATAAAATATGGGTCGATTTCCACGAAGGGTACCTTTACCCGGAACGTGGGATGTGAACAAAAAATATATGAAATATACGTGGTCATAAACGTAAAATGAAAACGTAATAAAATTTGAAAATCAAAATAATAATGAAAATAAACAGTGTCTTTTCTTTCAGATGCAGTGTCCGTCTTAGCCCCCCCCTTTAATACACTCACCCAACAGTTGTAGATACTATTAGCTGGCGTTGACCTAACCAACTAAGCTACCTAGACAACGCACACCCCCCGATCAGAATCCCTCCGCGAACACTATCATCCACCCTGTTAACTCGGCAAAACGAGATATCCGCGGACCCGATTCTTGATGGATGAGGTCAGAACCCTGCCACTATTGTCCAGCTTGACCCTCACCAAAACAAGTTGGCAGACCTCTACACCCCACCTCACCATCCCCCCTACATCAACACTATTGCCTGGCTATACGCAGCCAAGACAAGCTGCTGATGTACGACAATGTAAATGGTAAGAATTTGAAATTGGTATAAAAATACGAAAACCCCCGAACCCCCAAAGTCAAAATATAATAAAACCCTAAAGGTGCGAACGTACCCCCATTGCGTGTCCGAAAAACTAAACTAATCACTGAGGCTCCACTAGGCTGTGGGCCCCACGTTGGGCGCCATTTCTGTTACGTGCTGGTTGCCGGTTGACGGTGCCACTGACTCATCAGCCCCATGTTGCATGCCCCGGGAGTCTCGCAGGTATGCTTGCTTATTGCGCGAACTAGCTCGCCGGACTATGGGGTGGTTCTTTGACCCCGAGGCATACCCACCGCACCATACAAAAAAAATCATACCTGACTCTTAAATTCGCATTGGGGCCCCCGGTTCGCACCCCTTCAGACTACCCGCCCTTAGCCATAGGTGTTGTTTTGGCCGGCCACTCTTCACCCACCCTACCATGGTCGACAGTGGCAATAGTTGGTGTCGACGCCAATTCAAACCCCCCCTTATTACCCTCTCAGATTTTCCCCTTCCCTGTCATCGTCCAGTCCGTCTGTCCACACCACATCTGAAAGAAAGAATCACTTGGTTATACTGTTTATTAACAACGCATGGTATTTACTAAAAATAAGCAAAAATCAAAAGTGCATATGTATGTTTGTGTACATGGTACTACGTGTAGGTGTTTATTACTATACAACTAGGCTATCAATTATTATAAGTGGCGTTACGCCTTCAAGGAAAATTCAAGTTAGGGACCCAACAATTCGGCCCTTATTTCATGTATAACTAGGTCTACTCTTCAAGAGTTTAGGCCAAGCACCTTTCAAAATCAAAAGAATTTACATCTGGACTTAATACTATCGTAGTTAGGTTAGATACATAGCAAATGACGTATGTATGCGTTAATATGCAATTTTAATCTTGTAAAGACTTAGTGGACAAAAGGAATATACTCCTCGTGAGTTTGCTTACATAAACTAAGGCTATCGTCTTAGACTAATCGTATGTGTTTGAACCAAATCCTGTTTATATACGTAAGTACACAGGTGTTTCATTAACGTGAACTTACTTTTTATACCATAAACAGGTATGGGTGTATTCTTTTCTTTCTTTTTCTAGACTATCTAAGAATGTGCATGGAGGAGAGAGTCGGGACTGAGGCTCGAGGTGCCCACTTAGAGGGGTGGAGATATCGACTCCCCAACTTGGCCCAGTCCGACCCACTTACACCCTCATACACGCCCTCAGGGCGTCAAAACAACAATTTACAAAATTACGTTGGCTTATATCCGCCAATCAAATTAATGAAAAAAATGAAAAGGTGGAACTTTTAAAAGATGGCCACGCAAGTGGAAGGCTTCGGTTACTTTCTCGCCGGGTTTTAACAAAGAAAAATTTGCAACTTCCTAACCCCGCCCTGGCCTACAAGACGTCTTGTTATAAGGGTGGTAGAAAGGGGCTTACTACGAGTGCAACTTAGTTGTGCACCTATACGCGGTTCTACTTCTCACCAATCGTGGGGGTAATGGATGCCGTCGACTTGGGGACCTAATTCCGACCTGTTGTTTTAACCATTGTTTTATACTCAACACCACATATTTTATATTTAACCCTACATAAAAATACGACCTGCTTGTTCTTTTCCACTTGAGCTGAGGTCGTACAAAAATTTCCTTGGGGTGGATAATAAAATTTGGGGCCCTGGCCGGCCGTCCCGGCTACAGGTGATGACAAATGTCTTAACTACTCACTACACACTACACTTAACCTAAAAACCTGGGGGGTTATCCTGTATCGCGATGCGAAAGAAATTTCTTTCGCATTTGAAAAAAAAATGTATGTGATTTGACAGCTTGCTAATAGCATTTGCTTTCGCATCGCGATACAGAATAACCCCCCTGGCCTTGATCTGCTCCCTTATCATGAGGATGGTGCTGTTTGTCGTGGTTGTTGTTGTTGTTGGTGGTGGTGGCAATATCCAGCTTTGCGGGATGCGTGCTGTTTGATGTAGTTGTTGTTGTTGTTGTTGTTGGTGGTGGTGGTAATATCCTTCTTCCCAACGGTTGGCGGATTTTTTATGGGGGCGATTTTGGTGGTTGGTGGTGTTGACTCACCGTACGTGGCGAATTGCGCCGATTGTGGCTTCGCCTGCCTCGGTGGCACGTGTGCGACACCCGTGGCGGTAATGGTGGTGGAAAAATGTCGTTGTTACTGCGCTGGCAGTAACCTGCATGAACGCGGAGTGATACTGCGTGGAGACGTCGGTTCCTGCACCAAGGAAGGTTATTAGACACAGGTTTTAACCGAGATTAA
Source organism: Sphenella marginata (assembly GCA_951509765.1). NCBI lineage: Eukaryota > Metazoa > Arthropoda > Insecta > Diptera > Tephritidae > Sphenella > Sphenella marginata. Next base: position 54,019,121 of record OX608078.1, on the reverse strand, counting down.
CGCTCTCGTCAACTTACCACTGAAAATTTTTTTTCTCCGGCCCCGTAGTCGTTGTGGGTGTATTCCCCAACGACGGATTCCATATATTATGGGACTGATATTCCCGCAGCACTCCCCGATGGAGTGATCGCAAAATTAAACTTATAGGCTGCATCCACTTCTGGATGTCCAGGGATTTAAACAAAATTGTATTTTATTGTCGGTACTTTACCGAATGTTGCGTCTGGTCTCTGCTGCTGCTGCTGAAGGATAGGCCGGAAATCGTAAACGCTGAAGTAAGCTGCGTTTTGGTATGACGTTTGCCTTGCTGACGTGGCATGACGTTTAAAGGATGCGTTCTGAGAATTGGGTTGCCGGATCGCGTAGTTTGACAGTTAGGGTAGTGGGTAGCTGTATAATGACCGTAACAAATTTTAAAAATGGATCAGATGAACTCTATAGCATTTCCCTGGTCATCCCCAGTCACTTTTTCAAAGAAATTTTCAATGTACAGACACGACTTTTCTAGAGATTTATTATAGTTTAGATATGCTGATACCCACATATGTATTTAAATTTATTTAAGAAAAAAAATTAATAGGTTCCTCCCTAAAAATTGGTATATCTTTTTTGTTTGTGGTCCGATTTTGATAAAATAAAGTGAAGATCCCTTTCCAAGATTCAAGCAGTATATTTGCGAAAGTCTCATCAAAATCCATTGCTTAGTTTCCGAGATCCTTAAGTTCAAACAGACAGACAATAATTTTAAAAATGCATCAGATGAACTCTATAGCATTCCCCAGGTCATCCCCAGTCATCTTTTCAAAGAAATTTTCAATGTATAGACATGACTCTTCTAGAGATTTATTATAGTATAGATATGCTGATACCCACATAAATATTTATTTAAATTTATTTAAGAAAAAAAATATCATAGGTTCCTCCCTAAAAATTAGTATATCTTTTTTGTTTGTGATCCGATTTTGATAAAACAAAGTGCAGATCCCTTTCTAAGCTTCATGCAGTATATTTGCGAAAGTCTCATCAAAATCCATTCCTTAGTTTCCGAGATCCTTAAGTTCAAACAGACAAACAGACAATAATTTTAAAAATGGATCAGATGAACTCTATAGCATTCCCCTGGTCATCCCCAGTCATCTTTTCAAAGAAACTTTCAATGTACATACACGACTCTTCTAGAGATTTATTATAGTATAGATATGCTGATACCCACATAAATATTTATTTAAGAAAAAAAATTTCATAGGTTCCTCCATAAGAATTAGTATATCTTTTTTGTTTGTGGTCCGATTTTGATAAAGCAAAGTGCAGATCCCTTTCCAAGCTTCAAGCAGTATATTTGTGAAAGTCTCATCAAAATCCATTGCTTAGTTTTCGAGATCCTTAAGTTCAAACAGACAAACAGACAGACAATAATTTTAAAAATGGATCAGATGAACTCTATAGCATTCCCCAGTCATCTTTTCAAAGAAATTTTCAATGTACAGACACGACTCTTCTAGAGATTTATTATAGTATAGATATGCTGATACCCACATAAATATTTATTTAAATTTATTTAAGAAAAAAAATTTCATAGGTTCCTCCCTAAGAATTAGTATATCTTTTTTGTTTGTGGTCCGATTTTGATAAAGCAAAGTGCAGATCCCTTTCCAAGCTTCAAGCAGTATATTTGTGAAAGTCTCATCAAAATCCATTCCTTAGTTTCCGAGATCCTTAAGTTCAAACAGACAATAATTTTAAAAATGGATCAGATGAACTCTATAGCATTCCCCTGGTCATCCCCAGTCTGTTTTTCAAAGAAATTTTCAATGTACAGACACGACTTTTCCAGAGATTTATTATAGTATAGATATGCTGATACCCACATATTTATTTAAATTTATTTAAGAAAAAAAATTAATAGGTTCCTCCCTAAAAATTGGTATATCTTTTTTGTTTGAGGTCCGATTTTGATAAAATAAAGTGAAGACCCCTTCCCAAGATTCAAGCAGTATATTTGCGAAAGTATCATCAAAATCCATTCCTTAGTTTCCGAGATCCTTAAGTTCAAACAGACAAACAGACAATAATTTTAAAAATGGATCAGATGAACTCTATAGCATTCCCCTGGTCATCCCCAGTCATGTTTTCAAAGAAATTTTCAATGTACAGACACGACTCTTCTAGAGATTTATTATAGTATAGATATGCTGATACCCACATAAATATTTATTTAAGAAAAAAAATTTCATAGGTTCCTCCCTAAGAATTAGTATATCTTTTTTGTTTGTGGTCCGATTTTGATAAAGCAAAGTGCAGATCCCTTTCCAAGCTTCAAGCAGTATATTTGTGAAAGTCTCATCAAAATCTATTCCTTAGTTTCCGAGATCCTTAAGTTCAAACAGACAATAATTTTAAAAATGGATCAGATGAACTCTATAGCATTCCCCTGGTCATCCCCAGTCATTTTTTCAAAGAAATTTTCAATGTACAGACACGACTTTTCCAGAGATTTATTATAGTATAGATATGCTGATACCCACATATTTATTTAAATTTATTTAAGAAAAAAAATTAATAGGTTCCTCCCTAAAAATTGGTATATCTTTTTTGTTTGTGGTCCGATTTTGATAAAATAAAGTGAAGACCCCTTCCCAAGATTCAAGCAGTATATTTGCGAAAGTATCATGAAAATCCATTCCTTAGTTTCCGAGATCCTTAAGTTCAAACAGACAAGCAGACAATAATTTTAAAAATGGATCAGATGAACTCTATAGCATTCCCCTGGTCATCCCCAGTCATTTTTTCAAAGAAATTTTCAATGTACAGACACGACTCTTCTCGAGATTTATTATAGTATAGATATGCTGATACCCACATAAATATTTATTTAAGAAAAAAAATTTCATAGGTTTCTCCCTAAGAATTAGTATATCTTTTTTGTTTGTGGTCCGCTTTTGATAAAGCAAAGTGCAGATCCCTTTCCAAGCTTCAAGCAGTATATTTGAGAAAGTCTCATCAAAATCCATTCCTTAGTTTCCGAGATCCTTAAGTTCAAACAGACAATAATTTTAAAAATGGATCAGATGAACTCTATAGCATTCCCCTGGTCATCCCCAGTCATCTTTTCAAAGAAATTTTCAATGTACAGACACGACTCTTCTCGAGATTTATTATAGTATAGATATGCTGATACCCACATAAATATTTATTTAAGAAAAAAAATTTCATAGGTTCCTCCCTAAGAATTAGTATATCTTTTTTGTTTGTGGTCCGATTTTGATAAAGCAAAGTGCAGATCCCTTTCCAAGCTTCAAGCAGTATATTTGTGAAAGTCTCATCAAAATCTATTCCTTAGTTTCCGAGATCCTTAAGTTCAAACAGACAAACAGACAGACAATAATTTTAAAAATGGATCAGATGAACTCTATAGCATTCCCCAGGTCATCCCCAGTCATCTTTTCAAAGAAATTTTCAATGTACAGACACGACTCTTCTAGAGATTTATTATAGTATAGATATGCTGGTACCCACATAAATATTTATTTAAATTTATTTAAGAGAAAAAATATCATAGGTTCCTCCCTAAAAATTAGTATATCTTTTTTGGTTGTGATCCGATTTTGATAAAACAAAGTGCAGATCCCTTTCTAAGCTTCAAGCAGTATATTTGCGAAAGTCTCAGCAAAATCCATTCCTTAGTTTCCGAGATCCTTAAGTTCAAACAGACAAACAGACAATAATTTTAAAAATGGATCAGATGAACTCTATAGCGTTCCCCTGGTCATCCCCAGTCATCTTTTCAAAGAAATTTTCAATGTACAGACACGACTCTTCTAGAGATTTATTATAGTATAGATATGCTGATACCCACATAAATATTTATTTAAGAAAAAAAATTTCATAGGTTCCTCCCTAAGAATTAGTATATCTTTTTTGTTTGTGGTCCGATTTTGATAAAGCAAAGTGCAGATCCCTTTCCAAGCTTCAAGCAGTATATTTGTGAAAGTCTCATCAAAATCTATTCCTTAGTTTCCGAGATCCTTAAGTTCAAACAGACAATAATTTTAAAAATGGATCAGATGAACTCTATAGCATTCCCCTGGTCATCCCCAGTCATTTTTTCAAAGAAATTTTCAATGTACAGACACGACTTTTCCAGAGATTTATTATAGTATAGATATGCTGATACCCACATATTTATTTAAATTTATTTAAGAAAAAAAATTAATAGGTTCCTCCCTAAAAATTGGTATATCTTTTTTGTTTGTGGTCCGATTTTGATAAAATAAAGTGAAGACCCCTTCCCAAGATTCAAGCAGTATATTTGCGAAAGTATCATGAAAATCCATTCCTTAGTTTCCGAGATCCTTAAGTTCAAACAGACAAGCAGACAATAATTTTAAAAATGGATCAGATGAACTCTATAGCATTCCCCTGGTCATCCCCAGTCATTTTTTCAAAGAAATTTTCAATGTACAGACACGACTCTTCTCGAGATTTATTATAGTATAGATATGCTGATACCCACATAAATATTTATTTAAGAAAAAAAATTTCATAGGTTTCTCCCTAAGAATTAGTATATCTTTTTTGTTTGTGGTCCGCTTTTGATAAAGCAAAGTGCAGATCCCTTTCCAAGCTTCAAGCAGTATATTTGAGAAAGTCTCATCAAAATCCATTCCTTAGTTTCCGAGATCCTTAAGTTCAAACAGACAATAATTTTAAAAATGGATCAGATGAACTCTATAGCATTCCCCTGGTCATCCCCAGTCATCTTTTCAAAGAAATTTTCAATGTACAGACACGACTCTTCTCGAGATTTATTATAGTATAGATATGCTGATACCCACATAAATATTTATTTAAGAAAAAAAATTTCATAGGTTCCTCCCTAAGAATTAGTATATCTTTTTTGTTTGTGGTCCGATTTTGATAAAGCAAAGTGCAGATCCCTTTCCAAGCTTCAAGCAGTATATTTGTGAAAGTCTCATCAAAATCTATTCCTTAGTTTCCGAGATCCTTAAGTTCAAACAGACAAACAGACAGACAATAATTTTAAAAATGGATCAGATGAACTCTATAGCATTCCCCAGGTCATCCCCAGTCATCTTTTCAAAGAAATTTTCAATGTACAGACACGACTCTTCTAGAGATTTATTATAGTATAGATATGCTGGTACCCACATAAATATTTATTTAAATTTATTTAAGAGAAAAAATATCATAGGTTCCTCCCTAAAAATTAGTATATCTTTTTTGGTTGTGATCCGATTTTGATAAAACAAAGTGCAGATCCCTTTCTAAGCTTCAAGCAGTATATTTGCGAAAGTCTCAGCAAAATCCATTCCTTAGTTTCCGAGATCCTTAAGTTCAAACAGACAAACAGACAATAATTTTAAAAATGGATCAGATGAACTCTATAGCGTTCCCCTGGTCATCCCCAGTCATCTTTTCAAAGAAATTTTCAATGTACAGACACGACTCTTCTAGAGATTTATTATAGTATAGATATGCTGATACCCACATAAATATTTATTTAAGAAAAAAAATTTCATAGGTTCCTCCCTAAGAATTAGTATATCTTTTTTGTTTGTGGTCCGATTTTGATAAAGCAAAGTGCAGATCCCTTTCCAAGCTTCAAGCAGTATATTTGTGAAAGTCTCATCAAAATCTATTCCTTAGTTTCCGAGATCCTTAAGTTCAAACAGACAATAATTTTAAAAATGGATCAGATGAACTCTATAGCATTCCCCTGGTCATCCCCAGTCATTTTTTCAAAGAAATTTTCAATGTACAGACACGACTCTTCTAGAGATTTATTATAGTATAGATATGCTGATACCCACATAAATATTTATTTAAATTTATTTAAGAAAAAAAATTTCATAGGTTCCTCCCTAAGAATTAGTATATCTTTTTTGTTTGTGGTCCGATTTTGATAAAGCAAAGTGCAGATCCCTTTCCAAGCTTCAAGCAGTATATTTGTGAAAGTCTCATCAAAATCCATTCCTTAGTTTACGAGATCCTTAAGTTCAAACAGACAAACAGACAATAATTTTAAAAATGGATCAGATGAACTCTATAGCATTCCCCTGGTCATCCCCAGTCATTTTTTCAAAGAAATTTTCAATGTACAGACACGACTTTTCCAGAGATTTATTATAGCATACATATGCTGATACCCACATATTTATTTAAGAAAAAAAATGAATAGGTTCCTCCCTAAAAATTGGTATATCTTTTTTGTTTGTGGTCCGATTTTGATAAAGCAAAGTGCAGATCCCTTTCCAAGCTTCAAGCAGTATATTTGTGAAAGTCTCATCAAAATCCATTGCTTAGTTTTCGAGATCCTTAAGTTCAAACAGACAAACAGACAGGCAATAATTTTAAAAATGGATCAGATGAACTCTATAGCATTCCCCAGGTCATCCCCAGTCATCTTTTCAAAGAAATTTTCAATGTACAGACACGACTCTTCTAGAGATTTATTATAGTATAGATATGCTGATACCCACATAAATATTTATTTAAATTTATTTAAGAAAAAAAATATCATAGGTTCCTCCCTAAAAATTAGTATATCTTTTTATGTTTGTGATCCGATTTTGATAAAACAAAGTGCAGATCCCTTTCTAAGCTTCAAGCAGTATATTTGCGAAAGTCTCATCAAAATCCATTGCTTAGTTTCCGAGATCCTTAAGTTCAAACAGACAAACAGACAGACAATAATTTTAAAAATGGATCAGATGAACTCTATAGCATTCCCCAGGTCATCCCCAGTCATCTTTTCAAAGAAATTTTCAATGTACAGACACGACTCTTCTAGAGATTTATTATAGTATAGATATGCTGATACCCACATAAATATTTATTTAAGAAAGAAAATTTCATAGGTTCCTCCCTAAGAATTAGTATATCTTTTTTTGTTTGTGGTCCGATTTTGATAAAACAAAGTGCAGATCCCTTTCTAAGCTTCAAGCAGTATATTTGCGAAAGTCTCATCAAAATCCATTGCTTAGTTTCCGAGATCCTTAAGTTCAAACAGACAAACAGACAGACAATAATTTTAAAAATGGATCAGATGAACTCTATAGAATTCCCCAGGTCATCCCCAGTCATCTTTTCAAAGAAATTTTCAATGTACAGACACGACTCTTCTAGAGATTTATTATAGTATAGATATGCTGATACCCACATAAATATTTATTTAAATTTATTTAAGAAAAAAAATATCATAGGTTCCTCCCTAAGAATTAGTATATCTTTTTTATCTATCACGACTCTTCTAGAGGTTTATTATAGTATATATATGCTGATACCCACATAAATATTTATTTAAGAAAAAAAATTTCATAGGTTCCTCCCTAAGAATTAGTATATCTTTTTTGTTTGTGGTCCGATTTTGATAAAGCAAAGTGCAGATCCCTTTCCAAGCTTCAAGCAGTATATTTGTGAAAGTCTCATCAAAATCCATTGCTTAGTTTTCGAGATCCTTAAGTTCAAACAGACAAACAGACAGACAATAATTTTAAAAATGGATCAGATGAACTCTATAGCATTCCCCAGGTCATTACCAGTCATCTTTTCAAAGAAATTTTCAATGTACAGACACGACTCTTCTAGAGATTTATTATAGTATAGATATGCTGATACCCACATAAATATTTATTTAAGAAAAAAAATTTCATAGGTTCCTCCCTAAGAATTAGTATATCTTTTTTGTTTGTGGTCCGATTTTGATAAAGCAAAGTGCAGATCCCTTTACAAGCTTCAAGCAGTATATTTGTGAAAGTCTCATCAAAATCCATTGCTTAGTTTTCGAGATCCTTAAGTTCAAACAGACAAACAGACAATAATTTTAAAAATGGATCAGATGAACTCTATAGCATTCCCCTGGTCATTTTTTCAAAGAAATTTTCAATGTACAGACACGACTTTTCCAGAGATTTATTATAGTATAGATATGCTGATACCCACATATTTATTTAAATTTATTTAAGAAAAAAAAAATGAATAGGTTCCTCCCTAAAAATTAGTATATCTTTTTTGTTTGTGGTCCGATTTTGATAAAGCAAAGTGCAGATCCCTTTCCAAGCTTCAAGCAGTATATTTGTGAAAGTCTCATCAAAATCCATTCCTTAGTTTCCGAGATCCTTAAGTTCAAACAGACAAACAGACAATAATTTTAAAAATGGATCAGATGAACTCTATAGCATTCCCCTGGTCATCCCCAGTCATCTTTTCAAAGAAATTTTCAATGTACAGACACGACTCTTCTAGGGATTTATTATAGTATAGATATGCTGATACCCACATAAATATTTATTTAAGAAAAAAAATTTCATAGGTTCCTCCCTAAGAATTAGTATATCTTTTTTGTTTGTGGTCCGATTTTGATAAAGCAAAGTGCAGATCCCTTTCCAAGCTTCAAGCAGTATATTTGTGAAAGTCTCATCAAAATCTATTCCTTAGTTTCCGAGATCCTTAAGTTCAAACAGACAAACAGACAATAATTTTAAAAATGGATCAGATGAACTCTATAGCATTCCCCTGGTCATCCCCAGTCATTTTTTCAAAGAAATTTTCAATGTACAGACACGACTTTTCCAGAGATTTATTATAGTATAGATATGCTGATACCCACATATTTATTTAAGAAAAAAAAGGAATAGGTTCCTCCCTAAAAATTGGTATATCTTTTTTGTTTGTGGTCCGATTTTGATAAAGCAAAGTGCAGATCCCTTTCCAAGCTTCAAGCAGTATATTTGTGAAAGTCTCATCAAAACCCATTGCTTAGTTTTCGAGATCCTTAAGTTCAAACAGACAAACAGACAGACAATAATTCTAAAAATGGATCAGATGAACTCTATAGCATTCCCCAGGTCATTACCAGTCATCTTTTCAAAGAAATTTTCAATGTACAGACACGACTCTTCTAGAGATTTATTATAGTATAGATATGCTGATACCCACATAAATATTTATTTAAATTTATTTAAGAAAAAAAATTTCATAGGTTCCTCCCTAAGAATTAGTATATCTTTTTTGTTTGTGGTCCGATTTTGTTAAAGCAAAGTGCAGATCCCTTTCCAAGCTTCAAGCAGTATATTTGTGAAAGTCTCATCAAAATCCATTCCTTAGTTTCCGAGATCCTTAAGTTCAAACAGACAATAATTTTAAAAATGGATCAGATGAACTCTATAGCATTCCCCTGGTCATCCCCAGTCATTTTTTCAAAGAAATTTTCAATGTACAGACACGACTTTTCCAGAGATTTATTATAGTATAGATATGCTGATACCCACATATTTATTTAAATTTATTTAAGAAAAAAAATGAATAGGTTCCTCCCTAAAAATTAGTATATCTTTTTTGTTTGTGGTCCGATTTTGATAAAGCAAAGTGCAGATCCCTTTCCAAGCTTCAAGCAGTATATTTGTGAAAGTCTCATCAAAATGTATTCCTTAGTTTCCGAGATCCTTAAGTTCAAACAGACAAACAGACAATAATTTTAAAAATGGATCAGATGAAGTCTATAGCATTCCCCTGGTCATCCCCAGTCATCTTTTCAAAGAAATTTTCAATGTACAGACACGACTCTTCTAGAGATTTATTACAGTATAGATATGCTGATACCCACATAAATATTTATTTAAGAAAAAAAATTTCATAGGTTCCTCCCTAAGAATTAGTATATCTTTTTTGTTTGTGGTCCGATTTTGATAAAGCAAAGTGCAGATCCCTTTCCAAGCTTCAAGCAGTATATTTGTGTAAGTCTCATCAAAATTCATTCCTTAGTTTCCGAGATCCTTAAGTTCAAACAGACAAACAGACAATAATTTTAAAAATGGATCAGATGAACTCTATAGCATTCCCCTGGTCATCCCCAGTCATCTTTTCAAAGAAATTTTCAATGTACAGACACGACTCTTCTAGAGATTTATTATAGTATAGATATGCTGATACCCACATAAATATTTATTTAAGAAAAAAAATTTCATAGGTTCCTCCCTAAGAATTAGTATATCTTTTTTGTTTGTGGTCCGATTTTGATAAAGCAAAGTGCAGATCCCTTTCCAAGCTTCAAGCAGTATATTTGTGAAAGTCTCATCAAAATCTATTCCTTAGTTTCCGAGATCCTTAAGTTCAAACAGACAATAATTTTAAAAATGGATCAGATGAACTCTATAGCATTCCCCTGGTCATCCCCAGTCATTTTTTCAAAGAAATTTTCAATGTACAGACACGACTTTTCCAGAGATTTATTATAGTATAGATATGCTGATACCCACATATTTATTTAAGAAAAAAAAGGAATAGGTTCCTCCCTAAAAATTGGTATATCTTTTTTGTTTGTGGTCCGATTTTGATAAAGCAAAGTGCAGATCCCTTTCCAAGCTTCAAGCAGTATATTTGTGAAAGTCTCATCAAAACCCATTGCTTAGTTTTCGAGATCCTTAAGTTCAAACAGACAAACAGACAGACAATAATTCTAAAAATGGATCAGATGAACTCTATAGCATTCCCCAGGTCATTACCAGTCATCTTTTCAAAGAAATTTTCAATGTACAGACACGACTCTTCTAGAGATTTATTATAGTATAGATATGCTGATACCCACATAAATATTTATTTAAATTTATTTAAGAAAAAAAATTTCATAGGTTCCTCCCTAAGAATTAGTATATCTTTTTTGTTTGTGGTCCGATTTTGTTAAAGCAAAGTGCAGATCCCTTTCCAAGCTTCAAGCAGTATATTTGTGAAAGTCTCATCAAAATCCATTTCTTAGTTTCCGAGATCCTTAAGTTCAAACAGACAATAATTTTAAAAATGGATCAGATGAACTCTATAGCATTCCCCTGGTCATCCCCAGTCATTTTTTCAAAGAAATTTTCAATGTACAGACACGACTTTTCCAGAGATTTATTATAGTATAGATATGCTGATACCCACATATTTATTTAAATTTATTTAAGAAAAAAAATGAATAGGTTCCTCCCTAAAAATTAGTATATCTTTTTTGTTTGTGGTCCGATTTTGATAAAGCAAAGTGCAGATCCCTTTCCAAGCTTCAAGCAGTATATTTGTGAAAGTCTCATCAAAATGTTTTCCTTAGTTTCCGAGATCCTTAAGTTCAAACAGACAAACAGACAATAATTTTAAAAATGGATCAGATGAACTCTATAGCATTCCCCTGGTCATCCCCAGTCATCTTTTCAAAGAAATTTTCAATGTACAGACACGACTCTTCTAGAGATTTATTACAGTATAGATATGCTGATACCCACATATTTAGTTAAGAAAAAAAATGAATAGGTTCCTCCCTAAAAATTGGTATATCTTTTTTGTTTGTGGTCCGATTTTGATAAAGCATAGTGCAGATCCCTTTCCAAGCTTCAAGCAGTATATTTGTGAAAGTCTCATCAAAATCCATTGCTTAGTTTTCGAGATCCTTAAGTTCAAACAGACAGACAATAATTTTAAAAATGGATCAGATGAACTCTATAGCATTCCCCTGGTCATCCCCAGTCATTTTTTTAAAGAAATTTTCAATGTACAGACACGACTTTTCCAGAGATTTATTATAGTATAGATATGCTGATACCCACATATTTATTTAAGAAAAAAAATGAATAGGTTCCTCCCTAAAAATTGGTATATCTTTTTTGTTTGTGGTCCGATTTTGATAAAGCATAGTGCAGATCCTTTTCCAAGCTTCAAGCAGTATACTTGTGAAAGTCTCATCAAAATCCATTGCTTAGTTTTCGAGATCCTTAAGTTCAAACAGACAGACAATAATTTTAAAAATGGATCAGATGAACTCTATAGCATTCCCCAGGTCATTACCAGTCATCTTTTCAAAGAAATTTTCAATGTACAGACACGACTCTTCTAGAGATTTATTATAGTATAGATATGCTGATACCCACATTAATATTTATTTAAATTTATTTAAGAAAAAAAATATCATAGGTTCCTCCCTAAAAATTAGTATATCTTTTTTGTTTGTGATCCGATTTTGATAAAACAAGTTCCTTAGTTTCCGAGATCCTTAAGTTCAAACAGACAAACAGACAATAATTTTAAAAATGGATCAGATGAACTCTATAGCATTCAGCTGGTCATCCCCAGTCATCTTTTCAAAGAAATTTTCAATGTACAGACACGACTCTTCTAGAGATTTATTATAGTATAGATATGCTGATACCCACATAAATATTTATTTAAGAAAAAAAATTTCATAGGTTCCTCCCTAAGAATTAGTATATCTTTTTTGTTTGTGGTCCGATTTTGATAAAGCAAAGTGCAGATCCCTTTCCAAGCTTCAAGCAGTATATTTGTGAAAGTCTCATCAAAATCTATTTCTTAGTTTCCGAGATCCTTAAGTTCAAACAGACAAACAGACAATAATTTTAAAAATGGATCAGATGAACTCTATAGCATTCCCCTGGTCATCCCCAGTCATTTTTTCAAAGAAATTTTCAATGTACAGACACGACTTTTCCAGAGATTTATTATAGTATAGATATGCTGATACCCACATATTTATTTAAATTTATTTAAGAAAAAAAAATGAATAGGTTCCTCCCTAAAAATTAGTATATCTTTTTTGTTTGTGGTCCGATTTTGATAAAGCATAGTGCAGATCCTTTTCCAAGCTTCAAGCAGTATATTTGTGAAAGTCTCATCAAAATCCATTGCTTAGTTTTCGAGATCCTTAAGTTCAAACAGACAGACAATAATTTTAAAAATGGATCAGATGAACTCTATAGCATTCCCCAGGTCATTACCAGTCATCTTTTCAAAGAAATTTTCAATGTACAGACACGACTCTTCTAGAGATTTATTATAGTATAGATATGCTGATACCCACATTAATATTTATTTAAATTTATTTAAGAAAAAAAATATCATAGGTTCCTCCCTAAAAATTAGTATATCTTTTTTGTTTGTGATCCGATTTTGATAAAACAAGTTCCTTAGTTTCCGAGATCCTTAAGTTCAAACAGACAAACAGACAATAATTTTAAAAATGGATCAGATGAACTCTATAGCATTCAGCTGGTCATCCCCAGTCATCTTTTCAAAGAAATTTTCAATGTACAGACACGACTCTTCTAGAGATTTATTATAGTATAGATATGCTGATACCCACATAAATATTTATTTAAGAAAAAAAATTTCATAGGTTCCTCCCTAAGAATTAGTATATCTTTTTTGTTTGTGGTCCGATTTTGATAAAGCAAAGTGCAGATCCCTTTCCAAGCTTCAAGCAGTATATTTGTGAAAGTCTCATCAAAATCTATTTCTTAGTTTCCGAGATCCTTAAGTTCAAACAGACAAACAGACAATAATTTTAAAAATGGATCAGATGAACTCTATAGCATTCCCCTGATCATCCCCAGTCATTTTTTCAAAGAAATTTTCAATGTACAGACACGACTTTTCCAGAGATTTATTATAGTATAGATATGCTGATACCCACATATTTATTTAAATTTATTTAAGAAAAAAAAATGAATAGGTTCCTCCCTAAAAATTAGTATATCTTTTTTGTTTGTGGTCCGAATTTGATAAAGCAAAGTGCAGATCCCTTTCCAAGCTTCAAGCAGTATATTTGTGAAAGTCTCATCAAAATCTATTCCTTAGTTTCCGAGATCCTTAAGTTCAAACAGACAAACAGACAATAATTTTAAAAATGGATCAGATGAACTCTATAGCATTCCCCTGGTCATCCCCAGTCATCTTTTCAAAGAAATTTTCAATGTACAGACACGACTCTTCTAGAGATTTATTATAGTATAGATATGCTGATACCCACATAAATATTTATTTAAGAAAAAAAATTTCATAGGTTCCTCCCTAAGAATTAGTATATCTTTTTTGTTTGTGGTCCGATTTTGATAAAGCAAAGTGCAGATCCCTTTCCAAGCTTCAAGCAGTATATTTGTGAAAGTCTCATCAAAATCTATTCCTTAGTTTCCGAGATCCTTAAGTTCAAACAGACAAACAGACAATAATTTTAAAAATGGATCAGATGAAATCTATAGCATTCCCCTGGTCATCCCCAGTCATTTTTTCAAAGAAATTTTCAATGTACAGACACGACTTTTCCAGAGATTTATTATAGTATAGATATGCTGATACCCACATATTTATTTAAGAAAAAAATGAATAGGTTCCTCCTTAAAAATTGGTATATCTTTTTTGTTTGTGGTCCGATTTTGATAAAGCAAAGTGCAGATCCCTTTCCAAGCTTCAAGCAGTATATTTGTGAAAGTCTCATCAAAATCTATTCCTTAGTTTCCGAGATCCTTAAGTTCAAACAGACAAACAGACAATAATTTTAAAAATGGATCAGATGAACTCTATAGCATTCCCCTGGTCATCCCCAGTCATTTTTTTAAAGAAATTTTCAATGTACAGACACGACTTTTCCAGAGATTTATTATAGTATAGATATGCTGATACCCACATATTTATTTAAGAAAAAAAAGGAATAGGTTCCTCCCTAAAAATTGGTCATCTTTTCAAAGAAATTTTCAATGTACAGACACGACTCTTCTAGAGATTTATTATAGTATAGATATGCTGATACCCACATAAATATTTATTTAAATTTATTTAAGAAAAAAAATTTCATAGGTTCCTCCCTAAGAATTAGTATATCTTTTTTGTTTGTGGTCCGATTTTGATAAAGCAAAGTGCTAATCCCTTTCCAAGCTTCAAGCAGTATATTTGTGAAAGTCTCATCAAAATCTATTCCTTAGTTTCCGAGATCCTTAAGTTCAAACAGACAAACAGACAATAATTTTAAAAATGGATCAGATGAACTCTATAGCATTCAGCTGGTCATCCCCAGTCATCTTTTCAAAGAAATTTTCAATGTACAGACACGACTCTTCTAGAGATTTATTATAGTATAGATATGCTGATACCCACATAAATATTTATTTAAGAAAAAAAATTTCATAGGTTCCTCCCTAAGAATTAGTATATCTTTTTTGTTTGTGGTCCGATTTTGATAAAGCAAAGTGCAGATCCCTTTCCAAGCTTCAAGCAGTATATTTGTGAAAGTCTCATCAAAATCTATTTCTTAGTTTCCGAGATCCTTAAGTTCAAACAGACAAACAGACAATAATTTTAAAAATGGATCAGATGAACTCTATAGCATTCCCCTGGTCATCCCCAGTCATTTTTTCAAAGAAATTTTCAATGTACAGACACGACTTTTCCAGAGATTTATTATAGTATAGATATGCTGATACCCACATATTTATTTAAATTTATTTAAGAAAAAAAAATGAATAGGTTCCTCCCTAAAAATTAGTATATCTTTTTTGTTTGTGGTCCGAATTTGATAAAGCAAAGTGCAGATCCCTTTCCAAGCTTCAAGCAGTATATTTGTGAAAGTCTCATCAAAATCTATTCCTTAGTTTCCGAGATCCTTAAGTTCAAACAGACAAACAGACAATAATTTTAAAAATGGATCAGATGAACTCTATAGCATTCCCCTGGTCATCCCCAGTCATCTTTTCAAAGAAATTTTCAATGTACAGACACGACTCTTCTAGAGATTTATTATAGTATAGATATGCTGATACCCACATAAATATTTATTTAAGAAAAAAAATTCATAGGTTCCTCCCTAAGAATTAGTATATCTTTTTTGTTTGTGGTCCGATTTTGATAAAGCAAAGTGCAGATCCCTTTCCAAGCTTCAAGCAGTATATTTGTGAAAGTCTCATCAAAATCTATTCCTTAGTTTCCGAGATCCTTAAGTTCAAACAGACAAACAGACAATAATTTTAAAAATGGATCAGATGAAATCTATAGCATTCCCCTGGTCATCCCCAGTCATTTTTTCAAAGAAATTTTCAATGTACAGACACGACTTTTCCAGAGATTTATTATAGTATAGATATGCTGATACCCACATATTTATTTAAGAAAAAAATGAATAGGTTCCTCCTTAAAAATTGGTATATCTTTTTTGTTTGTGGTCCGATTTTGATAAAGCAAAGCGCAGATCCCTTTCCAAGCTTCAAGCAGTATATTTGTGAAAGTCTCATCAAAATCTATTCCTTAGTTTCCGAGATCCTTAAGTTCAAACAGACAAACAGACAATAATTTTAAAAATGGATCAGATGAACTCTATAGCATTCCCCTGGTCATCCCCAGTCATTTTTTTAAAGAAATTTTCAATGTACAGACACGACTTTTCCAGAGATTTATTATAGTATAGATATGCTGATACCCACATATTTATTTAAGAAAAAAAATGAATAGGTTCCTCCCTAAAAATTGGTATATCTTTTTTGTTTGTGGTCCGATTTTGATAAAGCATAGTGCAGATCCCTTTCCAAGCTTCAAGCAGTATATTTGTGAAAGTCTCATCAAAATCCATTGCTTAGTTTTCGAGATCCTTAAGTTCAAACAGACAGACAATAATTTTAAAAATGGATCAGATGAACTCTATAGCATTCCCCTGGTCATCCCCAGTCATTTTTTCAAAGAAATTTTCAATGTACAGACACGACTTTTCCAGAGATTTATTATAGTATAGATATGCTGAACCCACATATTTATTTAAATTTATTTAAGAAAAAAAAATGAATAGGTTCCTCCCTAAAAATTAGTATATCTTTTTTGTTTGTGGTCCGAATTTGATAAAGCAAAGTGCAGATCCCTTTCCAAGCTTCAAGCAGTATATTTGTGAAAGTCTCATCAAAATCTATTCCTTAGTTTCCGAGATCCTTAAGTTCAAACAGACAAACAGACAATAATTTTAAAAATGGATCAGATGAAATCTATAGCATTCCCCTGGTCATCCCCAGTCATTTTTTCAAAGAAATTTTCAATGTACAGACACGACTTTTCCAGAGATTTATTATAGTATAGATATGCTGATACCCACATATTTATTTAAGAAAAAAATGAATAGGTTCCTCCTTAAAAATTGGTATATCTTTTTTGTTTGTGGTCCGATTTTGATAAAGCAAAGTGCAGATCCCTTTCCAAGCTTCAAGCAGTATATTTGTGAAAGTCTCATCAAAATCCATTGCTTAGTTTTCGAGATCCTTAAGTTCAAACAGACAAACAGACAGACAATAATTTTAAAAATGGATCAGATGAACTCTATAGCATTCCCCAGGTCATTACCAGCCATCTTTTCAAAGAAATTTTCAATGTACAGACACGACTCTTCTAGAGATTTATTATAGTATAGATATGCTGATACCCACATTAATATTTATTTAAATTTATTTAAGAAAAAAAATATCATAGGTTCCTCCCTAAAAATTAGTATATCTTTTTTGTTTGTGATCCGATTTTGATAAAACAAGTTCCTTAGTTTCCGAGATCCTTAAGTTCAAACAGACAAACAGACAATAATTTTAAAAATGGATCAGATGAACTCTATAGCATTCCCCTGGTCATCCCCAGTCATTTTTTCAAAGAAATTTTCAATGTACAGACACGACTTTTCCAGAGATTTATTATAGTATAGATATGCTGATACCCACATATTTATTTAAGAAAAAAATGAATAGGTTCCTCCTTAAAAATTGGTATATCTTTTTTGTTTGTGGTCCGATTTTGATAAAGCAAAGTGCAGATCCCTTTCCAAGCTTCAAGCAGTATATTTGTGAAAGTCTCATCAAAATCTATTCCTTAGTTTCCGAGATCCTTAAGTTCAAACAGACAAACAGACAATAATTTTAAAAATGGATCAGATGAACTCTATAGCATTCCCCTGGTCATCCCCAGTCATTTTTTTAAAGAAATTTTCAATGTACAGACACGACTTTTCCAGAGATTTATTATAGTATAGATATGCTGATACCCACATATTTATTTAAGAAAAAAAATGAATAGGTTCCTCCCTAAAAATTGGTATATCTTTTTTGTTTGTGGTCCGATTTTGATAAAGCATAGTGCAGATCCCTTTCCAAGCTTCAAGCAGTATATTTGTGAAAGTCTCATCAAAATCCATTGCTTAGTTTTCGAGATCCTTAAGTTCAAACAGACAGACAATAATTTTAAAAATGGATCAGATGAACTCTATAGCATTCCCCTGGTCATCCCCAGTCATTTTTTCAAAGAAATTTTCAATGTACAGACACGACTTTTCCAGAGATTTATTATAGTATAGATATGCTGATACCCACATATTTATTTAAATTTATTTAAGAAAAAAAAATGAATAGGTTCCTCCCTAAAAATTAGTATATCTTTTTTGTTTGTGGTCCGAATTTGATAAAGCAAAGTGCAGATCCCTTTCCAAGCTTCAAGCAGTATATTTGTGAAAGTCTCATCAAAATCTATTCCTTAGTTTCCGAGATCCTTAAGTTCAAACAGACAAACAGACAATAATTTTAAAAATGGATCAGATGAAATCTATAGCATTCCCCTGGTCATCCCCAGTCATTTTTTCAAAGAAATTTTCAATGTACAGACACGACTTTTCCAGAGATTTATTATAGTATAGATATGCTAATACCCACATATTTATTTAAGAAAAAAATGAATAGGTTCCTCCTTAAAAATTGGTATATCTTTTTTGTTTGTGGTCCGATTTTGATAAAGCAAAGTGCAGATCCCTTTCCAAGCTTCAAGCAGTATATTTGTGAAAGTCTCATCAAAATCCATTGCTTAGTTTTCGAGATCCTTAAGTTCAAACAGACAAACAGACAGACAATAATTTTAAAAATGGATCAGATGAACTCTATAGCATTCCCCAGGTCATTACCAGCCATCTTTTCAAAGAAATTTTCAATGTACAGACACGACTCTTCTAGAGATTTATTATAGTATAGATATGCTGATACCCACATTAATATTTATTTAAATTTATTTAAGAAAAAAAATATCATAGGTTCCTCCCTAAAAATTAGTATATCTTTTTTGTTTGTGATCCGATTTTGATAAAACAAGTTCCTTAGTTTCCGAGATCCTTAAGTTCAAACAGACAAACAGACAATAATTTTAAAAATGGATCAGATGAACTCTATAGCATTCCCCTGGTCATCCTCAGTCATTTTTTCAAAGAAATTTTCAATGTACAGACACGACTTTTCCAGAGATTTATTATAGTATAGATATGCTGATACCCACATATTTATTTAAGAAAAAAAAGGAATAGGTTCCTCCCTAAAAATTGGTATATCTTTTTTGTTTGTGATCCGATTTTGATAAAGCAAAGTGCAGATCCCTTTCCAAGCTTCAAGCAGTATATTTGTGAAAGTCTCATCAAAATCCATTGCTTAGTTTTCGAGATCCTTAAGTTCAAACAGACAATAATTTTAAAAATGGATCAGATGAACTCTATTGCATTCCCCTGGTCATCCCCAGTCATCTTTTCAAAGAAATTTTCAATGTACAGACACGACTCTTCTAGAGATTTATTATAGTATAGATATGCTGATACCCACATTAATATTTATTTAAATTTATTTAAGAAAAAAAATATCATAGGTTCCTCCCTAAAAATTAGTATATCTTTTTTGTTTGTGATCCGATTTTGATAAAACAAGTTCCTTAGTTTCCGAGATCCTTAAGTTCAAACAGACAAACAGACAATAATTTTAAAAATGGATCAGATGAACTCTATAGCATTCCCCTGGTCATCCCCAGTCATTTTTTCAAAGAAATTTTCAATGTACAGACACGACTTTTCCAGAGATTTATTATAGTATAGATATGCTGATACCCACATATTTATTTAAGAAAAAAAAGGAATAGGTTCCTCCCTAAAAATTGGTATATCTTTTTTGTTTGTGATCCGATTTTGATAAAGCAAAGTGCAGATCCCTTTCCAAGCTTCAAGCAGTATATTTGTGAAAGTCTCATCAAAATCCATTGCTTAGTTTTCGAGATCCTTAAGTTCAAACAGACAATAATTTTAAAAATGGATCAGATGAACTCTATTGCATTCCCCTGGTCATCCCCAGTCATCTTTTCAAAGAAATTTTCAATGTACAGACACGACTCTTCTAGAGATTTATTATAGTATAGATATGCTGATACCCACATAAATATTTATTTAAGAAAAAAAATTTCATAGGTTCCTCCCTAAGAATTAGTATATCTTTTTTGTTTGTGGTCCGATTTTGATAAAGCAAAGTGCAGATCCCTTTCCAAGCTTCAAGCAGTATATTTGTGAAAGTCTCATCAAAATCTATTCCTTAGTTTCCGAGATCCTTAAGTTCAAACAGACAAACAGACAATAATTTTAAAAATGGGTCAAATGAACTCTATAGCATTCCCCTGGTCATCCGCAGTCATCTTTTCAAAGAAATTTTCAATGTACAGACACGACTCTTCTAGAGATTTATTATAGTATAGATATGCTGATACCCACATAAATATTTATTTAAGAAAAAAAATTTCATAGGTTCCTCCCTAAGAATTAGTATATCTTTTTTTTTGTGGTCCGATTTTGATAAAGCAAAGTGCAGATCCCTTTCCAAGCTTCAAGCAGTATATTTGTGAAAGTCTCATCAAAATCTATTCCTTAGTTTCCGAGATCCTTAAGTTCAAACAGACAAACAGACAATAATTTTAAAAATGGATCAGATGAACTCTATAGCATTCCCCTGGTCATCCCCAGTCATTTTTTTAAAGAAATTTTCAATGTACAGACACGACTTTTCCAGAGATTTATTATAGTATAGATATGCTGATACCCACATATTTATTTAAGAAAAAAAATGAATAGGTTCCTCCCTAAAAATTGGTATATCTTTTTTGTTTGTGGTCCGATTTTGATAAAGCATAGTGCAGATCCCTTTCCAAGCTTCAAGCAGTATATTTGTGAAAGTCTCATCAAAATCCATTGCTTAGTTTTCGAGATCCTTAAGTTCAAACAGACAGACAATAATTTTAAAAATGGATCAGATGAACTCTATAGCATTCCCCTGGTCATCCCCAGTCATTTTTTCAAAGAAATTTTCAATGTACAGACACGACTTTTCCAGAGATTTATTATAGTATAGATATGCTGATACCCACATATTTATTTAAGAAAAAAATGAATAGGTTCCTCCTTAAAAATTGGTATATCTTTTTTGTTTGTGGTCCGATTTTGATAAAGCAAAGTGCAGATCCCTTTCCAAGCTTCAAGCAGTATATTTGTGAAAGTCTCATCAAAATCCATTGCTTAGTTTTCGAGATCCTTAAGTTCAAACAGACAAACAGACAGACAATAATTTTAAAAATGGATCAGATGAACTCTATAGCATTCCCCAGGTCATTACCAGCCATCTTTTCAAAGAAATTTTCAATGTACAGACACGACTCTTCTAGAGATTTATTATCGTATAGATATGCTGATACCCACATTAATATTTATTTAAATTTATTTAAGAAAAAAAATATCATAGGTTCCTCCCTAAAAATTAGTATATCTTTTTTGTTTGTGATCCGATTTTGATAAAACAAGTTCCTTAGTTTCCGAGATCCTTAAGTTCAAACAGACAAACAGACAATAATTTTAAAAATGGATCAGATGAACTCTATAGCATTCCCCTGGTCATCCCCAGTCATTTTTTCAAAGAAATTTTCAATGTACAGACACGACTTTTCCAGAGATTTATTATAGTATAGATATGCTGATACCCACATATTTATTTAAGAAAAAAATGAATAGGTTCCTCCTTAAAAATTGGTATATCTTTTTTGTTTGTGGTCCGATTTTGATAAAGCAAAGTGCAGATCCCTTTCCAAGCTTCAAGCAGTATATTTGTGAAAGTCTCATCAAAATCTATTCCTTAGTTTCCGAGATCCTTAAGTTCAAACAGACAAACAGACAATAATTTTAAAAATGGATCAGATGAACTCTATAGCATTCCCCTGGTCATCCCCAGTCATTTTTTTAAAGAAATTTTCAATGTACAGACACGACTTTTCCAGAGATTTATTATAGTATAGATATGCTGATACCCACATATTTATTTAAGAAAAAAAATGAATAGGTTCCTCCCTAAAAATTGGTATATCTTTTTTGTTTGTGGTCCGATTTTGATAAAGCATAGTGCAGATCCCTTTCCAAGCTTCAAGCAGTATATTTGTGAAAGTCTCATCAAAATCCATTGCTTAGTTTTCGAGATCCTTAAGTTCAAACAGACAGACAATAATTTTAAAAATGGATCAGATGAACTCTATAGCATTCCCCTGGTCATCCCCAGTCATTTTTTCAAAGAAATTTTCAATGTACAGACACGACTTTTCCAGAGATTTATTATAGTATAGATATGCTGATACCCACATATTTATTTAAATTTATTTAAGAAAAAAAAATGAATAGGTTCCTCCCTAAAAATTAGTATATCTTTTTTGTTTGTGGTCCGAATTTGATAAAGCAAAGTGCAGATCCCTTTCCAAGCTTCAAGCAGTATATTTGTGAAAGTCTCATCAAAATCTATTCCTTAGTTTCCGAGATCCTTAAGTTCAAACAGACAAACAGACAATAATTTTAAAAATGGATCAGATGAAATCTATAGCATTCCCCTGGTCATCCCCAGTCATTTTTTCAAAGAAATTTTCAATGTACAGACACGACTTTTCCAGAGATTTATTATAGTATAGATATGCTAATACCCACATATTTATTTAAGAAAAAAATGAATAGGTTCCTCCTTAAAAATTGGTATATCTTTTTTGTTTGTGGTCCGATTTTGATAAAGCAAAGTGCAGATCCCTTTCCAAGCTTCAAGCAGTATATTTGTGAAAGTCTCATCAAAATCCATTGCTTAGTTTTCGAGATCCTTAAGTTCAAACAGACAAACAGACAGACAATAATTTTAAAAATGGATCAGATGAACTCTATAGCATTCCCCAGGTCATTACCAGCCATCTTTTCAAAGAAATTTTCAATGTACAGACACGACTCTTCTAGAGATTTATTATAGTATAGATATGCTGATACCCACATTAATATTTATTTAAATTTATTTAAGAAAAAAAATATCATAGGTTCCTCCCTAAAAATTAGTATATCTTTTTTGTTTGTGATCCGATTTTGATAAAACAAGTTCCTTAGTTTCCGAGATCCTTAAGTTCAAACAGACAAACAGACAATAATTTTAAAAATATATCAGATGAACTCTATAGCATTCCCCTGGTCATCCCCAGTCATTTTTTCAAAGAAATTTTCAATGTACAGACACGACTTTTCCAGAGATTTATTATAGTATAGATATGCTGATACCCACATATTTATTTAAGAAAAAAAAGGAATAGGTTCCTCCCTAAAAATTGGTATATCTTTTTTGTTTGTGATCCGATTTTGATAAAGCAAAGTGCAGATCCCTTTCCAAGCTTCAAGCAGTATATTTGTGAAAGTCTCATCAAAATCCATTGCTTAGTTTTCGAGATCCTTAAGTTCAAACAGACAATAATTTTAAAAATGGATCAGATGAACTCTATTGCATTCCCCTGGTCATCCCCAGTCATCTTTTCAAAGAAATTTTCAATGTACAGACACGACTCTTCTAGAGATTTATTATAGTATAGATATGCTGATATCCACATTAATATTTATTTAAATTTATTTAAGAAAAAAAATATCATAGGTTCCTCCCTAAAAATTAGTATATCTTTTTTGTTTGTGATCCGATTTTGATAAAACAAGTTCCTTAGTTTCCGAGATCCTTAAGTTCAAACAGACAAACAGACAATAATTTTAAAAATGGATCAGATGAACTCTATAGCATTCCCCTGGTCATCCCCAGTCATTTTTTCAAAGAAATTTTCAATGTACAGACACGACTTTTCCAGAGATTTATTATAGTATAGATATGCTGATACCCACATATTTATTTAAGAAAAAAAAGGAATAGGTTCCTCCCTAAAAATTGGTATATCTTTTTTGTTTGTGATCCGATTTTGATAAAGCAAAGTGCAGATCCCTTTCCAAGCTTCAAGCAGTATACTTGTGAAAGTCTCATCAAAATCCATTGCTTAGTTTTCGAGATCCTTAAGTTCAAACAGACAATAATTTTAAAAATGGATCAGATGAACTCTATTGCATTCCCCTGGTCATCCCCAGTCATCTTTTCAAAGAAATTTTCAATGTACAGACACGACTCTTCTAGAGATTTATTATAGTATAGATATGCTGATACCCACATAAATATTTATTTAAGAAAAAAAATTTCATAGGTTCCTCCCTAAGAATTAGTATATCTTTTTTGTTTGTGGTCCGATTTTGATAAAGCAAAGTGCAGATCCCTTTCCAAGCTTCAAGCAGTATATTTGTGAAAGTCTCATCAAAATCTATTCCTTAGTTTCCGAGATCCTTAAGTTCAAACAGACAAACAGACAATAATTTTAAAAATGGATCAAATGAACTCTATAGCATTCCCCTGGTCATCCGCAGTCATCTTTTCAAAGAAATTTTCAATGTACAGACACGACTCTTCTAGAGATTTAGTATAGTATAGATATGCTGATACCCACATAAATATTTATTTAAGAAAAAAAATTTCATAGGTTCCTCCCTAAGAATTAGTATATCTTTTTTGTTTGTGGTCCGATTTTGATAAAGCAAAGTGCAGATCCCTTTCCAAGCTTCAAGCAGTATATTTGTGAAAGTCTCATCAAAATCCATTGCTTAGTTTTCGAGATCCTTAAGTTCAAACAGACAAACAGATAGACAATAATTTTAAAAATGGATCAGATGAACTCTATAGCATTCCCCAGGTCATTACCAGTCATCTTTTCAAAGAAATTTTCAATGTACAGACACGACTCTTCTAGAGATTTATTATAGTATAGATATGCTGATACCCACATTAATATTTATTTAAATTTATTTAAGAAAAAAAATATCATAGGTTCCTCCCTAAAAATTAGTATATCTTTTTTGTTTGTGATCCGATTTTGATAAAACAAGTTCCTTAGTTTCCGAGATCCTTAAGTTCAAACAGACAAACAGACAATAATTTTAAAAATGGATCAGATGAACTCTATAGCATTCCCCTGGTCATCCCCAGTCATTTTTTCAAAGAAATTTTCAATGTACAGACACGACTTTTCCAGAGATTTATTATAGTATAGATATGCTGATACATACATATTTATTTAAGAAAAAAAAAGGAATAGGTTCCTCCCTAAAAATTGGTATATCTTTTTTGTTTGTGGTCCGATTTTGATAAAGCAAAGTGCAGATCCCTTTCCAAGCTTCAAGCAGTATATTTGTGAAAGTCTCATCAAAACCCATTGCTTAGTTTTCGAGATCCTTAAGTTCAAACAGACAAACAGACAGACAATAATTTTAAAAATGGATCAGATGAACTCTATAGCATTCCCCAGGTCATCCCCAGTCATCTTTTCAAAGAAATTTTCAATGTACAGACACGACTCTTCTAGAGATTTATTATATTATAGATATGCTGATACCCACATAAATATTTATTTAAATTTATTTAAAAAAAATTTCATAGGTTCCTCCCTAAAAATTAGTATATCTTTTTTGTTTGTGATCTGATTTTGATAAAACAAAGTGCAGATCCCTTTCTAAGCTTCAAGCAGTATATTTGCGAAAGTCTCATCAAAATCTATTCCTTAGTTTCCGAGATCCTTAAGTTCAAACAGACAAACAGACAATAATTTTAAAAATGGATCAGATGAACTCTATAGCATTCCCCTGGTCATCCCCAGTCATTTTTTCAAAGAAATTTTCAATGTACAGACCCGATTTTTCTATAGATTTATTATAGTATAGATATACTGATACCCACATATTTATTTAAATTTATTTAAGAAAAAAAATTCAAAGGTCCTCCCTAAGAATTAGTAGATCTCGTTCTAGTCCAGGAGCCATGGATCACTGGTGAAAGGATCTGTGGGTTGCGGACGCCTGGTTACAAGCTTATATGTGCTCATAACAAGGGTAAGCCACGAACATGTATTCTAGCTAAGTCTACTCTTAATGTTTTTCTTCTTCCGCAAGTGATGGAGATCTGACAGCGATCAGCGTCGAGGGGACGGGTAGGAGGTGCACGTTTGCGTCCTTCTATCTCGCCCATGATCACCAGGGCTCATTACCACCATATAACTTCCGGGAACTCGTGAGGCAGTCAAACCCGCGGGATGAAATGCTTGTACTCGGAGGTGACGCAAATGCCCATCATGCGCGTGGGGCAGCACGGATACAAATGACAGGGGTGAGTCTCTTTATGATTATCTTCTAGGTACAAATCTTGGTATATGTAACAGGGGTAGCGATCCCACCTTTATCACTAGAAACAGGGAGGAGGTCCTTGACATCACCCTAGTCACGGACTCCTTCAGTGATCAAATCGAATCTTGGAAGGTTCTTAGCGAACACTCCTTCTCGGATCATAGGTACATTAGCTTCAATGTATCGCAAACAGCCACTAGACCTAAGGTTGTTAAAAATGTTAGAAGAACAAACTGGGGCTACTATAGAAAGATTATTGTTAAAAATCTGCCAGACAGGTTACAAACCCCCACTAACAATTCCGAGCTTGACGGGCTCGTAAACAATTTCAGTCAGCTCTGCAGGACTGCGTTAGATAGGGCCTGCCCAAACAGGAGGGCGGCGAAAACCCGCAAACCACCTTGGTGGTCGTCTAATTTCGAGGAGCTTAGGAAGTCCAGTAGGGCGGCTTTTAACAAAGCAAAATATGACGGTCATGAGGAATCATGGGCGGACTATAAGGCGAAACTTAGCAATTATAAGAAAGCTATCCGTAATGAAAAGCGATCATCTTGGGAAGATTTCTGCAGCCAGATTGAAACCACATCTGCCGCCTCCCGTTTAAGGAAGGTGTTATCGAAATCCCCAACCCAGTTAAGCTATGTCCAAAAGCCTGATGGGTCTTGGACGGAGACATGCACAGAAACCATAAGCTTGCTCATGGATACACATTTTCCGACATCCGAAGGTGCGTCTCAAAATTTCGCTGGCGGAGGGCTAACCTCTGATCAACTATTAAAAGAAATCGTAGATGATCGAAAGCTAGACTGGGCCTTATCTACCTTCAAACCATATAAATCACCGGGCCCAGACGGAATATTCCCGACTCAGCTTCAATACACTGCCTCAATTATTAAACCCTGGTTAAAGACGATGTTTCTAAGTTGTCTGAGGCTCAAATATGTACCTAAATCGTGGAGGGAAGTCAGCGTGGTCTTTATCCCTAAAGCAGGGAAACCCTCTCACACAAAACCAAAGGACTACAGGCCAATAAGCCTGTCCTCTTTCCTGCTTAAAACATTTGAAAGGCTCCTGGAGGATTACATCCGGAGGCTGATTGACCCATCGTCTCTATCGCATGCCCAGCATGCCTATACCAAAGGCAGGTCAACCGACACTGCCTTGCACTCACTGGTGTCAGTCATTGAGAGGTCGCTTGACCTCAAGGAGTATACACTTGTGACTTTTCTCGACATAGCGGGCGCCTTTAACAACGTCGTTCCAACTGCAATCACCTCGTGGTGGAACTTGTCTACAATCTGCTTACGGATAGGCGGATTAAAACGGAGCTAGGCGGAAGCGAAGTCCACAGGCTCGCTAACCGAGGCACCCCGCAGGGTGGCGTTCTCTCTCCACTTTTGTGGCTGGTTACTGTAAACCAACTTTTACGTCTCATGGAATCAGAAGGTCATCAATTGATCGCGTATGCTGATGACATCTGTCTCATTGTTAGAGGAAAATTCCCACAAACCCTCTGTAATTTAATGGAAGGGGCACTATCCACAATATCATCCGGGGCTACGAGCTCTGGCCTGGAAGTGAACCCTGAAAAAACCGAGTTAGTTCTCTTTTCAAGGAGGTACAAGATACCAAACATAATACCACCAAGAATCGGGGGCACGTCTCTAGTTCTGAGCGATAAGGTTAAGTACTTGGGGGTTATTCTAGATAAAAAACTGCTCTGGAATGAGAACATAATGGATAGATCAAGGAAGGCAGCTGCGGCGCTTTTCTCCTGCAAGACGGCAGTTGGTGCCTCCTGGGGGTTCTCCCCTAAGGTGGTACACTGGGTCTTTACGGCCATTGTACGCCCGATTCTCCTATATGGCGTTTTGGTCTGGTGGCCTGCACTGACCAAAAGTACCTATCTTAAAGTGCTGCAAAAAGTACAAAGAAGTTCGGAGCTATGTATAACAGGGGCTCTCTGTTCTACTCCCACCGAAGCACTAAACACAATTCTTTACCTGCCACCCCTTGACCTTGTGGCGAGGGAGGTATCTGTTATCTCGGCTCTACGCATACGGGAAACGGGTATCTGGTCAAATGGAACTTGCGGGCATGCCACCATTCTGGGTACAGGCGCCCCAGTCCCCATACCAGCAGTCACTGACTACTGCACATCAAGGAACGTATTCCTCAAGAACTACACAGTGTTAATACCAACGCGACAAGACTGGGATAGTCTCGAACACTGTAAATGTTTTTACCGATGGCTCTAAGCTTGACGGGAAGGTTGGAGCGGGCATCTTCTCACCGGATCTGGGGCTAGAATACTCTTTCCGCCTTCCGGATCACTGCAGTGTATACCAAGCGGAAATGCTGGCAATACACAGAGCCGTAAGCCATCTGGATACTATACCCCGTGATGGCAAACGGGTCTTCATTTTCTCAGACAGCCAGGCTGCACTTAAGGCCCTGGGCTCATTCGTCGACAACTCAAAGTCGCTCACTGAATGCCGCAGATCTCTTAACGAGATGGCTCAGCACTTCAGTATCAACCTTATATGGGTACCTGGACACAGGGTTATTGAGGGTAGCTGCAGAGCGGACGAGCTGGCCAGGAGAGGCACCACCGACCGCATCCTTCCTGGAAATGATTCGGTAGGTATACCTATGGCCTCTTTCAAGCTATGTGTGAGCACGAGCACTATAAGATCTGCAATGAAAAATGGTCGGGAATCTCAACTTGCGAGATATCCAGGCTAACCTGGCCCTCTTATGATAGAGGGCGCACTAGGGAGCTTCTTACCCTAAACAAACCTACGGTAGCATCACTGACAAGGGTTCTAACGGGGCACTGCCTAATTGGCACTCACGGTATCAGATTGGTTGTAGATGTATCGAGGAGGAGGAGAGTGTCACGCACCTCCTGTGCCAGTGTCCTGCACTTGGCAGGCGGCGGTTAGCCTTTCAAGGTTAACCATTTCTAGTAGACCTCTCTGAAATCTCTAAATGTGAGGTCAAGGCTATAGCTAAATTCATTGTCGCCACGAAGTGGTTCGATCACCATGTATAGGCAAGGAATGGATTCGCTTGTTTTTCGAGTCCGTATAGGGTATCAAAACGGGCCTACTGGTGGCCTAAGTGTCGGGCCGTTACCTTGTGGTTTCGGTCCTACCCTCGTAACCTAACCTAACCCTAAGAATTAGTATACATTTTTTGTTTTTAGTCCGATTTTGATACAACAAAGTGCAGATCCCTTTCTAAACTTCAAGCAGTATATTTTTGAAAGTCTCATCAAAATCCATTTCTTAGTTTCCGAGATCCTTAAGTTCAAACAGACAGACAATAATTTTAAAAATGGGTCAGATGAACTCTGTAGCATTCCCCAGTCATTTTTTCAAAGAAATTTTCAATGAACAGACACGACTTTTCTAGAGATTTATTATAATATAGATATACTGATACCCACATATTTAATTAAATTTATTTAAGAAAAAAAATGCATAGGTTCCTCCCTAAGAATTAGTATACATTTTTTGTTTTTAGTCCGATTTTGATAAAACAAAGTGCAGAACCCTTTCTAAGCTTCAAGCAGCATATTTTTGAAAGTCTCATCAAAATCCATTTCTTAGTTTCCGAGATCCTTAAGTTCAAACATACAAACATATAAGCAGACAAACAGACAGACAATAATTTTAACTAGTAAGGAAGTCTAAGTACGGGTGTAACCGAACATGAAATACCTAGTAGTGATCTGTTGTCTATTTTAATATGTACTTGAAAGGTGTTATAAAGGCAACTGATTGTTTTCGATTTAAAACACTCCTGTTGTAAGTGGTAAACTAAATTATCACTAAATAACAAAATATAAATAGTTTTGCATGGGGCTTATGAAAGGTATGAAAATAAAAAAAATTAATAAAAACTGTGTTAACTACTTTCCCCTAAATCTTGCTTGTTTGTTATTCGATTTGCATAATTTTTAGCAGGAGTATACTACATACTATTAGGAAGCATCTCACTTATTTTCATTGAAATACCTTCTTGAAATTTCAAGAAATCGCTTTTGAAAATAATAGACCTTTTTTGCTGAAAAGTGGGCGGCGCCACGCCTACTTCAACAAAATCCACAAAATTTTTTTACAGTTTAGTTTAGCTTAAAAAGCTTATTATGTGTTTAAAATATTATTTATATGACTTTTATAATTAGGAAAATATCGCGATTTTAATTTTACAAAGAAATTTTTCAGAACTGTGTTCAAAAAGTGGGCGTGTCCGTTAACCAATTTTGTTTATTTTTACAGCAAAGAGTTAGCTTTATATATTGAACACTTTCTCCCAATATCGTTTCAATAAATCAATTTTTACCGGAGTTATGGCATGGAAAGTTTTGTGGAATAATCCACCATAAAGGGGCGGGGCCACGCCCATTTTCCAAAAATGTTGTGCATTCGACTTTCTTTGCCCACAAACACTTTAGAGGTGAAATAGAAATGATATACAGGTAGTTTAAGCAAAGTTATTGCATATTCAATATATCTATGATCCTTTTCAAAATCTTTTGTATAAAATTGGGCGTGGATTTACCCGATTTCGGTAATTTTTTTTCGAAATATTGCCTGTATTAATATTAATATGTGTGCTCAATTTCGTTTTGCTATCTTGAGCGGTTTTTGATTTATGATTAATTATATTTCCAAAATTGACTTAATCAAAAGTGGGCGGTGCCACTCCCCTTTTTAAAAATTTCTTCAAAAATTTACTTTATGCCTTAACGCTAACGTACACACCGAATTTTATCCTTGTTGGTGTATAATTTACTGAATAATCACTCTTTTTGTATTTTCGAAAATATTATATATATAGAAAGTGGGCGTGGCTTTTAACCGATTTTGCCTATTTTCAACAGCGCTCCGAGATAAGTCAAAAGGAACCTGCATACCAAATTTCATTGAGATATCTCAAGATTTACTCAAGTTATCGTGTTTACAGACAAAGTGCAGATCCCTTTCTAAGCTTCAAGCAGTATATTTTTGAAAGTCTCATCAAAATCCATTTCTTAGTTTCCGAGATCCTTAAGTTCAAACAGACAAACAGGCAGACAATAATTTAACAAATCGGTCAGATGAACTCTATAGCATTCCCCAGGTCATCCCCAGTCATTTTTTCAAAGAAATTTTCCTACCTAAAAATGAGTATATCTTTTTTGTTTGTAGTTCGATTTTGATAAAACAGAGTGCAGATCCCTTTCTAAGCTTCAAGCAGTATACCTGTAAAACTCTCATCAAAATCCATTACTTAGTTTCCGCGATCCTTAAGTTCAAACATACAAACATATAAGCAGACAAACAGACAGACAATAATTTAAAAAATGGATCAGATGAACTCTATAGCATTCCCCAGGTCATCGCCAGTCATTTTTCAAAGAAATTTTCAATGTACAGACCCGATTTTTCTATAAATTTATTATAATATAGATATGCTGATACCCACATATTTATTTAAATTTATTTAAGATAAAAAATTTCATTGGTTCCTCCCTAAAAATTAGTATATCTTTTTTGTTTGTGTTCCGATTTAAATAAAACAAAGTGCAGATCCCTTTCTAAGCTTCAAGCAGTATATTTTTGAATGTCTCATCAAAATCCATTTCTTAGTTTCCGAGATCCTTAAGTTCAAACAGACAAACAGGCAGACAATAATTTTAAAAATGGGTCAGATGAACTCTATAACATTCCCCAGGTCATCCCCAGTCATTTTTTCAAAGAAATTTTCAATGTACAGACACGACTTTTGTAGTGATTTATTATAGTACAGATATGCTGATACCCACATATGTATTTAAATTTATTTAAGAAAAAAAATTTCATAGGTTCCTCCCTAAGAATTAGTATACATTTTTTGTTTTTAGTCCAATTTTGATAAAACAAAGTGCAGATCCCTTGCTAAGCTTCAAGCAGTATATTTTTGAAAGTCTCATCAAAATACATGTCTTAGTTTCCGAGATCCTTAAGTTCAAACATACAAACATATAAGCAGACAAACAGACAGACAATAATTTTAAAAATGGATCAGATGAACTCTATAGCATTCCCCAGGTCATCGCCAGTCATTTTTTCAAAGAAATTTTCAATGTACAGACCCGATTTTTCTATAAATTTATTATAATATAGATATGCTGATACCCACATATTTATTTAAATTTATTTAAGATAAAAAATTTCATCGGTTCCTCCCTAAAAATTAGTATATCTTTTTTGTTTGTGTTCCGATTTAAATAAAACAATGTGCAGATCCCTTTCTAAGCTTCAAGCAGTATATTTTTGAAAGCCTCATCTAAATCCATTTCTTAGTTTCCGAGATCCTTAAGTTCAAACAGACAAACAGGCAGACAATAATTTTATAAATGGGTCAGATGAACTCTATAGCAAAGAAATTTTCAATGTACAGACACGACTTTTCTAGTGATTTCTTATAGTACAGATATGCTGATACCCACATGGGTATTTAAATTTATTTAAGAAAAAAAATTGCATAGGTTCCTACCTAAAAATTAGTATATCTTTTTTGTTTGTAGTCCGATTTTGATAAAACAGAGTGCAGATCCCTTTCTAAGCTTCAAGCAGTATACTTGTAAAACTCTCATCAAAATCCATTACTTAGTTTCCGCGATCCTTAAGTTCAAACAGACAAACAGACAGACAATAATTTAAAAAATGGATCAGATGAACTCTATAGCATTCCCCAGGTCATTTTTTCAAAAAAATTTTCAATGTACAGACCCGATTTTTCTATAGATTTATTATAGTATAGATATACTGATACCCACATATTTATTTAAATTTATTTAAGAAAAAAAAATTCAAAGGTCCCCCCTAAAAATTAGTATACATTTTTTGTTTGTGTTCCGATTTAAATAAAACAAAGTGCAGATCCCTTTCTAAGCTTCAAGCAGTATATTTTTGAAAGTCTCATCAAAATCCATTTCTTAGTTTTATTATAGTATAGATATACTGATACCCACATATTTATTTAAATTTATTTAAGAAAAAAAATTCAAAGGTCCTCCCTAAGAATTAGTATACATTTTTTGTTTGTGTTCCGATTTTGATACAACAAAGTGCAGATACCTTTCTAAACTTCAAGCAGTATATTTTTGAAAGTCTCATCAAAATCCATTTCTTAGTTTCCGAGATCCTTAAGTTCAAACAGAGAAACCAACAAACAGGCAGACAATAATTTTAAAAATGGGTCAGATGAACTCTATAGCATTCCCCAGGTCATCGCCAGTCATTTTTTCAAAGAAATTTTCAATGTACAGACCCGATTTTTCTATAGATTTATTATAGTATAGATATACTGATACCCACATATTTATTTAAGATAAAAAATGCATAGGTTCCTCCCTAAGAATTAGTATACATTTTTTGTTTTTAGTCCGATTTTCATAAAACAAAGTGCAGATCCCTTGCTAAGCTTCAAGCAGTATATTCATCAAAATCCATGTCTTAGTTTCCGAGATCCTTAAGTTGAAACATACAAACATATAAGCAGACAAACAGACAGACAATAATTTTAAAAATGGATCAGATGAACTCTATAGCATTCCCCAGGTCATCGCCAGTCATTTTTTCAAAGAAATTTTAAATGTACAGACCCGATTTTTCTATAAATTTATTATAATATAGATATGCTGATACCCACATATTTATTTAAATTTATTTAAGAAAAAAAAATGCATAGGTTCCTCCCTAAGAATTAGTATATCTTTTTTGTTTGTGGTCCGATTTTGATAAAACAGAGTGCAGATCCCTTTCTAAGCTTCAAGCAGTATGCTTGTAAAACTCTCATCAAAATCCATTTCTTAGTTTCCGAGATCCTTAAGTTCAAACAGAGAAACAGAGAAACAGGCAGACAATAATTTTAAAAATGGGTCAGATGAACTGTATAGCATTCCCCAGGTCATCGCCAGTCATTTTTTCAAAGAAATTTTAAATGTACAGACCCGATTTTTCTATAAATTTATTTTAATATAGATATGCTGATACCCACATATTTATTTAAGATAAAAAATGCATAGGTTCCTCCCTAAGAATTAGTATACATTTTTTGTTTTTAGTCCGATTTTCATAAAACAAAGTGCAGATCCCTTGCTAAGCTTCAAGCAGTATATTCATCAAAATCCATGTCTTAGTTTCCGAGATCCTTAAGTTCAAACATACAAACATATAAGCAGACAAACAGACAGACAATAATTTTAAAAATGGATCAGATGAACTCTATAGCATTCCCCAGGTCATCGCCAGTCATTTTTTCAAAGAAATTTTAAATGTACAGACCCGATTTTTCTATAAATTTATTATAATATAGATATGCTGATACCCACATATTTATTTAAATTTATTTAAGATAAAAAATTTCATCGGTTCCTCCCTAAAAATTAGTATATCTTTTTTGTTTGTATTCCGATTTAAATAAAGCAAAGTGCAGATCCCTTTCTAAGCTTCAAGCAGTATATTTTTGAAAGTCTCATCAAAATCCATTTCTTAGTTTCCGAGATCCTTAAGTTCAAACAGACAAACAGGCAGACAATAATTTTAAAAATGGGTCAGATGAACTCTATAGCATTCCCCAGGTCATCGCCAGTCATTTTTTCAAAGAAATTTTCAATGTACAGACCCGATTTTTCTATAGATTTATTATAGTATAGATATACTGATACCCACATATTTATTTAAATTTATTTAAGAAAAAAAATTCAAAGGTCCTCCCTAAGAATTAGTATACATTTTTTGTTTGTGTTCCGATTTAAATAAAACAAAGTGCAGATCCCTTTCTAAGCTTCAAGCAGTATATTTTTGAAAGTCTCATCAAAATCCATTTCTTAGTTTTATTATAGTATAGATATACTGATACCCACATATTTATTTAAATTTATTTAAGAAAAAAAATTCAAAGGTCCTCCCTAAGAATTAGTATACATTTTTTGTTTGTGTTCCGATTTAAATAAAACAAAGTGCAGATCACTTTCTAAGCTTCAAGCAGTATATTTTTGAAAGTCTCATCAAAATCCATTTCTTAGTTTCCGAGATCCTTAAGTTCAAACAGAGAAACAGACAAACAGGCAGACAATAATTTTAAAAATGGGTCAGATGAACTCTATAGCATTCCCCAGGTCATCGCCAGTCATTTTTTCAAAGAAATTTTCAATGTACAGACCCGATTTTTCTATAGATTTATTATAGTATAGATATACTGATACCCACATATTTATTCAAATTTATTTAAGAAAAAAAATTCAAAGGTCCTCCCTAAGAATTAGTATACATTTTTTTGTTTTTAGTCCGATTTTGATACAACAAAGTGCAGATACCTTTCTAAACTTCAAGCAGTATATTTTTGAAAGTCTCATCAAAATCCATTTCTTAGTTTCCGAGATCCTTAAGTTCAAACAGAGAAACAGACAAACAGGCAGACAATAATTTTAAAAATGGGTCAGATGAACTCTATAGCATTCCCCAGGTCATCGCCAGTCATTTTTTCAAAGAAATTTTCAATGTACAGACCCGATTTTTCTATAGATTTATTATAGTATAGATATACTGATACCCACATATTTATTTAAATTTATTTAAGAAACAAAAATTCATAGGTTCCTCCCTAAGAATTAGTATACATTTTTTGTTTTTAGTCCGATTTTGATACAACAAAGTGCAGATCCCTTTGTAAGCTTCAAGCAGTATATTTTTGAAAGTCTCATCAAAATCCATTCCTTAGTTTCCGAGATCCTTAAGTTCAAACAGAGAAACAGACAAACAATAATTTTAAAAATGGGTCAGATGAACTCTATAGCATTCCCCAGGTCATCCCCAGTCATTTTTTCAAAGAAATTTTCAATGTACAGACACGACTTTTCTAGTGATTTATTATAGTACAGATATGCTGATACCCACATGGGTATTTAAATTTATTTAAGAAAAAAAATTCATAGGTTCCTCCCTAAGAATTAGTATACATTTTTTGTTTTTAGTCCGATTTTGATACAACAAAGTGCAGATCCCTTTGTAAGCTTCAAGCAGTATATTTTTGAAAGTCTCATCAAAATCCATTCCTTCGTTTCCGAGATCCTTAAGTTCAAACAGAGAAACAGACAAACAATAATTTTAAAAATGGGTCAGATGAACTCTATAGCATTCCCCAGGTCATCCCCAGTCATTTTTTCAAAGAAATTTTCAATGAACAGACACGACTTTTCTAGAAATTTATTATAGTATAGATATACTGATACCCACATATTTATTTAAATTTAAGAAAAAAAAATTCATAGGTTCCTCCCTAAGAATTAGTATACATTTTTTGTTTTTAGTCCAATTTTGATAAAACAAAGTGCAGATCCCTTTCTAAGCTTCAAGCAGTATATTTTTGAAAGTCTCATCAAAATCCATTTCTTAGTTTCCGAGATCCTTAAGTTCAAACAGACAAACAGACTAACAATAATTTTAAAAATGGGTCAGATGAACTCTATAGCATTCCCCAGGTCATCCCCAGTCATTTTTTCAAAGAAATTTTCAATGTACAGACACGACTTTTCTAGTGATTTATTATAGTACAGATATGCTGATACCCACATGGGTATTTAAATTTATTTAAGAAAAAAAATTGCATAGGTTCCTACCTAAAAATTAGTATATCTTTTTTGTTTGTGGTCCGATTTTGATAAAACAGAGTGCAGATCCCTTTCTAAGCTTCAAGCAGTATGCTTGTAAAACTCTCATCAAAATCCATTTCTTAGTTTCCGAGATCCTTAAGTTCAAACAGAGAAACAGAGAAACAGGCAGACAATAATTTTAAAAATGGGTCAGATGAACTGTATAGCATTCCCCAGGTCATCGCCAGTCATTTCTTCAAAGAAATTTTCAATGTACAGACCCGATTTTTCTACAGATTTATTATAGTATAGATATACTGATACCCACATATTTATTTAAATTTATTTAAGAAAAAAAAATGCATAGGTTCCTCCCTAAGAATTAGTATACATTTTTTGTTTTTAGTCCGATTTTCACAAAACAAAGTGCAGATCCCTTGCTAAACTTCAAGCAGTATATTCATCAAAGTCCATGACTTAGTTTCCGAGATCCTTAAGTTCAAACATACAAACATATAAGCAGACAAACAGACAGACAATAATTTTAAAAATGGATCAGATGAACTCTATAGCATTCCCCAGGTCATCGGCAGTCATTTTTTCAAAGAAATTTTAAATGTACAGTCCCGATTTTTCTATAAATTTATTATAATATAGATATGCTGATACCCACATATTTATTTAAATTTATTTAAGATAAAAAATTTCATCGGTTCCTCCCTAAAAATTAGTATATCTTTTTTGTTTGTATTCCGATTTAAATAAAGCAAAGTGCAGATCCCTTTCTAAGCTTCAAGCAGTATATTTTTGTAAGTCTCATCAAAATCCATTTCTTAGTTTCCGAGATCCTTTAGTTCAAACAGACAAACAGGCAGACAATAATTTTAAAAATGGGTCAGATGAACTCTATAGCATTCCCCAGGTCATCACCAGTCATTTTTTCAAAGAAATTTTCAATGTACAGACACGACTTTTCTAGTGATTTATTATAGTACAGATATGCTGATACCCACATGGGTATTTAAATTTATTTAAGAAAAAAAATTGCATAGGTTCCTACCTAAAAATTAGTATATCTTTTTTGTTTGTTGTCCGATTTTGATAAAACAGAGTGCAGATCCCTTTCTAAGCTTCAAGCAGTATATTTTTGAAAGTCTCATCAAAATCCATTTCTTAGTTTCCGAGATCCTTAAGTTCAAACAGACAAACAGACAGACAATAATTTTAAAAATGGGTCAGATGAACTCTATAGCATTCCCCAGGTCATCCCCAGTCATTTTTCAAAAAAATTTTCAATGAACAGACACGTCTTTTCTAGAAATTTATTATAGTATAGATATACTGATACCCACATATTTATTTAAATTTAAGAAAAAAAAATTCATAGGTTCCTCCCTAAGAATAAGTATACATTTTTTGTTTTTAGTCCAATTTTGATAAAACAAAGTGCAGATCCCTTTCTAAGCTTCAAGCAGTATATTTTTGAAAGTCTCATCAAAATCCATTTCTTAGTTTCCGAGATCCTTAAGTTCAAACAGACAAACAGACAGACAATAATTTTAAAAATGGGTCAGATGAACTCTATAGCATTCCCCAGGTCATCCCCAGTCATTTTTTCAAAGAAATTTTCAATGAACAGACACG
Source organism: Sphenella marginata (assembly GCA_951509765.1). Classification (NCBI taxonomy): domain Eukaryota; kingdom Metazoa; phylum Arthropoda; class Insecta; order Diptera; family Tephritidae; genus Sphenella; species Sphenella marginata. The sequence continues at coordinate 53,980,674 of OX608078.1, read as the reverse complement.
ACTTTCCTAGAAATTTATTATAGTATAGATATACTGATACCCACATATTTATTTAAATTTATTTAAGAAAAAAAATTTCATCGGTTCCTCCCTAAAAATTGGTATATCTTTTTTGTTTGTGTTCCGATTTAAATAAAACAAAGTGCAGATCCCTTTCTAAGCTTCAAGCAGTATATTTTTGAAAGCCTCATCAAAATCCATTTCTTAGTTTCCGAGATCCTTAAGTTCAAACAGACAAACAGGCAGACAATAATTTTAAAAATGGGTCAGATGAACTCTATAGCATTCCCCAGGTCATCCCCAGTCATTTTTTCAAAGAAATTTTCAATGTACAGACACGACTTTTCTAGTGATTTATTATAGTACAGATATGCTGATACCCACATGGGTATTTAAATTTATTTAAGAAAAAAAATTGCATAGGTTCCTACCTAAAAATTAGTATATCTTTTTTGTTTGTAGTCCGATTTTGATAAAACAGAGTGCAGATCCCTTTGTAAGCTTCAAGCAGTATATTTTTGAAAGTCTCATCAAAATCCATTCCTTAGTTTCCGAGATCCTTAAGTTCAAACAGACAAACAGACAGACAATAATTTTAAAAATGGGTCAGATGAACTCTATAGCATTCCCCAGGTCATCCCCAGTCATTTTTTCAAAGAAATTTTTAATGAACAGACACGATTTTTCTAGAAATTTATTATAGTAAATTTAAGAAAAGAAAATTCATAGGTTCCTCCCTAAGAATTAGTATACATTTTTTGTTTTTAGTCCAATTTTGATAAAACAAAGTACAGATATGCTGATACCCACATGGGTATTTAAATTTATTTAAGAAAAAAAATTGCATAGGTTCCTACCTAAAAATTAGTATATCTTTTTTGTTTGTGGTCCGATTTTGATAAAACAGAGTGCAGATCCCTTTCTAAGCTTCAAGCAGTATGCTTGTAAAACTCTCATCAAAATCCATTTCTTAGTTTCCGAGATCCTTAAGTTCAAACAGAGAAACAGGCAGACAATAATTTTAAAAATGGGTCAGATGAACTGTATAGCATTCCCCAGGTCATCGCCAGTCATGTTTTCAAAGAAATTTTCAATGTACAGACCCGATTTTTCTATAGATTTATTATAGTATAGATATACTGATACCCACATATTTATTTAAATTTATTTAAGAAAAAAAAAAATGCATAGGTTCCTCCCTAAGAATTAGTATACATTTTTTGTTTTTAGTCCGATTTTCATAAAACAAAGTGCAGATCCCATGCTTCAAGCAGTATATTCATCAAAATCCAAGTTTCCGAGATCCTTAAGTTCAAACATACAAACATATAAGCAGACAAACAGACAGACAATAATTTTAAAAATGGGTCAGATGAACTCTATAGCATTCCCCAGGTCATCGCCAGTCATTTTTTCAAAGAAATTTTCAATGAACAGACACGACTTTCCTAGAAATTTATTATAGTATAGATATACTGATACCCACATATTTATTTAAATTTAAGAAAAAAAAATTCATAGGTTCCTCCCTAAGAATTAGTATACATTTTTTGTTTTTAGTCCAATTTTGATAAAACAAAGTGCAGATCCCTTTCTAAGCTTCAAGCAGTATATTTTTGAAAGTCTCATCAAAATCCATTTCTTAGTTTCCGATATCCTTAAGTTCAAACAGACAAACAGACAGACAATAATTTTAAAAATGGGTCAGATGAACTCTATAGCAAACCCCAGGTGATCCCCAGTCATTTTTTCAAAGAAATTTTCAATGAACAGACACGACTTTTCTAGAAATTTATTATAGTATAGATATACTGATACCCACATATTTATTTAAATTTAAGAAAAAAAAATTCTTAGGTTCCTCCCTAAGAATTAGTATACATTTTTTGTTTTTAGTCCAATTTTGATAAAACAAAGTACAGATATGCTGATACCCACATGGGTATTTAAATTTATTTAAGAAAAAAAATTGCATAGGTTCCTACCTAAAAATTAGTATATCTTTTTTGATACAACAAAGTGCAGATCCCTTTCTAAGCTTCAAGCAGTATATTTTTGAAAGTCTCATCAAAATCCATTTCTTAGTTTCCGAGATCCTTAAGTTCAAACAGAGAAACAGACAAACAGGCAGACAATAATTTTAAAAATGGGTCAGATGAACTCTATAGCATTCCCCAGGTCATCGCCAGTAATTTTTTCAAAGAAATTTTCAATGTACCGACCCGATTTTTCTATAGATTTATTATAGTATAGATATACTGATACCCACGTATCTATGTAAATTTATTTAAGAAAAAAAATGCATAGGTTCCTCCCTAAGAATTAGTATACATTTTTTGTTTTTAGTCCGATTTTCATAAAACAAAGTGCAGATCCCTTGCCAAGCTTCAAGCAGTATATTCATCAAAATCCATGTCTTAGTTTCCGAGATCCTTAAGTTCAAACATACAAACATATAAGCAGACAAACAGACAGACAATAATTTTAAAAATGGATCAGATGAACTCTATAGCATTCCCCAGGTCATCGCCAGTCATTTTTTCAAAGAAATTTTAAATATACAGACCCGATTTTTCGATAAATTTATTATAATATAGATATGCTGATACTCACATATTTATTTAAATTTATTTAAGATAAAAAATTTCATCGGTTCCTCCCTAAAAATTAGTATATGTTTTTTGTTTGTATTCCGATTTAAATAAAGCAAAGTGCAGATCCCTTTCTAAGCTTCAAGCAGTATATTTTTGAAAGTCTCATCAAAATCCATTTCTTAGTTTCCGAGATCCTTAAGTTCAAACAGACAAACAGGCAGACAATAATTTTAAAAATGGGTCAGATGAACTCTATAGCATTCCCCAGGTCATCCCCAGTCATTTTTTCAAAGAAATTTTCAATGTACAGACACGACTTTTCTAGTGATTTATTATAGTACAGATATGCTGATACCCACATGGGTATTTAAATTTATTTAAGAAAAAAAATTGCATAGGTTCCTACCTAAAAATTAGTATATCTTTTGTTTGTAGTCCGATTTTGATAAAACAGAGTGCAGATCCCTTTGTAAGCTTCAAGCAGTATATTTTTGAAAGTCTCATCAAAATCCATTCCTTAGTTTCCGAGATCCTTAAGTTCAAACAGAGAAACAGACAAACAATAATTTTAAAAATGGGTCAGATGAACTCTATAGCATTCCCCAGGTCATCCCCAGTCATTTTTTCAAAGAAATTTTCAATGAACAGACACGACTTTCCTAGAAATTTATTATAGTATAGATATACTGATACCCACATATTTATTTAAATTTAAGAAAAAAAAATTCATAGGTTCCTCCCTAAGAATTAGTATACATTTTTTGTTTTTAGTCCAATTTTGATAAAACAAAGTGCAGATCCCTTTCTAAGCTTCAAGCAGTATATTTTTGAAAGTCTCATCAAAATCCATTTCTTAGTTTCCGAGATCCTTAAGTTCAAACAGACAAACAGACAGACAATAATTTTAAAAATGGGTCAGATGAACTCTATAGCATTCCCCAGGTCATCCCCAGTCATTTTTTCAAAGAAATTTTCAATGAACAGACACGACTTTTCTAGAAATTTATTATAGTATAGATATACTGATACCCACATATTTATTTAAATTTATTTAAGAAAAAAAATTTCATCGGTTCCTCCCTAAAAATTGGTATATCTTTTTTGTTTGTGTTCCGATTTAAATAAAACAAAGTGCAGATCCCTTTCTAAGCTTCAAGCAGTATATTTTTGAAAGCCTCATCAAAATCCATTTCTTAGTTTCCGAGATCCTTAAGTTCAAACAGACAAACAGGCAGACAATAATTTTAAAAATGGGTCAGATGAACTCTATAGCATTCCCCAGGTCATCCCCAGTCATTTTTTCAAAGAAATTTTAAATGTACAGACCCGATTTTTCTATAAATTTATTATAATATAGATATGCTGATACCCACATATTTATTTAAATTTATTTAAGATAAAAAATTTCAACTGTTCCTCCCTAAAAATTAGTATATCTTTTTTGTTTGTATTCCGATTTAAATAAAGCAAAGTGCAGATCCCTTTCTAAGCTTCAAGCAGTATATTTTTGTAAGTCTCATCAAAATCCATTTCTTAGTTTCCGAGATCCTTCACCAGTCATTTTTTCAAAGAAATTTTCAATGTACAGACACGACTTTTCTAGTGATTTATTATAGTACAGATATGCTGATACCCACATGGGTATTTAAATTTATTTAAGAAAAAAAATTGCATAGGTTCCTACCTAAAAATTAGTATATCTTTTTTGTTTGTTGTCCGATTTTGATAAAATAGAGTGCAGATCCCTTTCTAAGCTTCAAGCAGTATATTTTTGAAAGTCTCATCAAAATCCATTTCTTAGTTTCCGAGATCCTTAAGTTCAAACAGACAAACAGACAGACAATAATTTTAAAAATGGGTCAGATGAACTCTATAGCATTCCCCAGGTCATCCCCAGTCATTTTTTCAAAGAAATTTTCAATGAACAGACACGACTTTTCTAGAAATTTATTATAGTATAGATATACTGATACCCACATATTTATTTAAATTTAAGAAAAAAAAATTCATAGGTTCCTCCCTAAGAATTAGTATACATTTTTTGTTTTTAGTCCAATTTTGATAAAACAAAGTGCAGATCCCTTTCTAAGCTTCAAGCAGTATATTTTTGAAAGTCTCATCAAAATCCATTTCTTAGTTTCCGAGATCCTTAAGTTCAAACAGACAAACAGACAGACAATAATTTTAAAAATGGGTCAGATGAACTCTATAGCATTCCCCAGGTCATCCCCAGTCATTTTTTCAAAGAAATTTTCAATGAACAGACACGACTTTCCTAGAAATTTATTATAGTATAGATATACTGATACCCACATATTTATTTAAATTTATTTAAGAAAAAAAATTTCATCGGTTCCTCCCTAAAAATTGGTATATCTTTTTTGTTTGTGTTCCGATTTAAATAAAACAAAGTGCAGATCCCTTTCTAAGCTTCAAGCAGTATATTTTTGAAAGCCTCATCAAAATCCATTTCTTAGTTTCCGAGATCCTTAAGTTCAAACAGACAAACAGGCAGACAATAATTTTAAAAATGGGTCAGATGAACTCTATAGCATTCCCCAGGTCATCCCCAGTCATTTTTTCAAAGAAATTTTCAATGTACAGACACGACTTTTCTAGTGATTTATTATAGTACAGATATGCTGATACCCACATGGGTATTTAAATTTATTTAACAAAAAAAATTGCATAGGTTCCTACCTAAAAATTAGTATATCTTTTTTGTTTGTAGTCCGATTTTGATAAAACAGAGTGCAGATCCCTTTGTAAGCTTCAAGCAGTATATTTTTGAAAGTCTCATCAAAATCCATTCCTTAGTTTCCGAGATCCTTAAGTTCAAACAGACAGACAATAATTTTAAAAATGGGTCAGATGAACTCTATAGCATTCCCCAGGTCATCCCCAGTCATTTTTTCAAAGAAATTTTCAATGAACAGACACGATTTTTCTAGAAATTTATTATAGTAAATTTAAGAAAAGAAAATTCATAGGTTCCTCCCTAAGAATTAGTATATATTTTTTGTTTTTAGTCCAATTTTGATAAAACAAAGTACAGATATGCTGATACCCACATGGGTATTTAAATTTATTTAAGAAAAAAAATTGCATAGGTTCCTACCTAAAAATTAGTATATCTTTTTTGTTTGTGGTCCGATTTTGATAAAACAGAGTGCAGATCCCTTTCTAAGCTTCAAGCAGTATGCTTGTAAAACTCTCATCAAAATCCATTTCTTAGTTTCCGAGATCCTTAAGTTCAAACAGAGAAACAGGCAGACAATAATTTTAAAAATGGGTCAGATGAACTGTATAGCATTCCCCAGGTCATCGCCAGTCATGTTTTCAAAGAAATTTTCAATGTACAGACCCGATTTTTCTATAGATTTATTATAGTATAGATATACTGATACCCACATATTTATTTAAATTTATTTAAGAAAAAAAATTTCATCGGTTCCTCCCTAAAAATTGGTATATCTTTTTTGTTTGTGTTCCGATTTAAATAAAACAAAGTGCAGATCCCTTTCTAAGCTTCAAGCAGTATATTTTTGAAAGCCTCATCAAAATCCATTTCTTAGTTTCCGAGATCCTTAAGTTCAAACAGACAAACAGGCAGAAAATAATATTAAAAATGGGTCAGATGAACTCTATTACATTCCCCAGGTCATCCCCAGTCATTTTTTCAAAGAAATTTTCAATGTACAGACACGACTTTTCTAGTGATTTATTATAGTACAGATATGCCGATACCCACATGGGTATTTAAATTTATTTAAGAAAAAAAATTGCATAGGTTCCTACCTAAAAATTAGTATATCTTTTTTGTTTGTAGTCCGATTTTGATAAAACAGGGTGCAGATCCCTTTGTAAGCTTCAAGCAGTATATTTTTGAAAGTCTCATCAAAATCCCTTCCTTAGTTTCCGAGATCCTTAAGTTCAAACAGAGAAACAGACAAACAATAATTTTAAAAATGGGTCAGATGAACTCTATAGCATTCCCCAGGCCATCCCCAGTCATTTTTTCAAAGAAATTTTCAATGAACAGACACGACTTTCCTAGAAATTTATTATAGTATAGATATACTGATACCCACATATTTATTTAAATTTAAGAAAAAAAAATTCATAGGTTCCTCCCTAAGAATTAGTATACATTTTTTGTTTTTAGTCCAATTTTGATAAAACAAAGTGCAGATCCCTTTCTAAGCTTCAAGCAGTATATTTTTGAAAGTCTCATCAAAATCCATTTCTTAGTTTCCGATATCCTTAAGTTCAAACAGACAAACAGACAGACAATAATTTTAAAAATGGGTCAGATGAACTCTATAGCAAACCCCAGGTCATCCCCAGTCATTTTTTCAAAGAAATTTTCAATGAACAGACACGACTTTTCTAGAAATTTATTATAGTATAGATATACTGATACCCACATATTTATTTAAATTTAAGAAAAAAAAATTCATAGGTTCCTCCCTAAGAATTAGTATACATTTTTTGTTTTTAGTCCAATTTTGATAAAACAAAGTACAGATATGCTGATACCCACATGGGTATTTAAATTTATTTAAGAAAAAAAATTGCATAGGTTCCTACCTAAAAATTAGTATATCTTTTTTGATACAACAAAGTGCAGATCCCTTTCTAAGCTTCAAGCAGTATATTTTTGAAAGTCTCATCAAAATCCATTTCTTAGTTTCCGAGATCCTTAAGTTCAAACAGAGAAACAGACAAACAGGCAGACAATAATTTTAAAAATGGGTCAGATGAACTCTATAGCATTCCCCAGGTCATCGCCAGTCATTTTTTCAAAGAAATTTTCAATGTACAGACCCGATTTTTCTATAGATTTATTATAGTATAGATATACTGATACCCACGTATTTATGTAAATTTATTTAAGAAAAAAAATGCATAGGTTCCTCCCTAAGAATTAGTATACATTTTTTGTTTTTAGTCCGATTTTCATAAAACAAAGTGCAGATCCCTTGCCAAGCTTCAAGCAGTATATTCATCAAAATCCATGTCTTAGTTTCCGAGATCCTTAAGTTCAAACATACAAACATATAAGCAGACAAACAGACAGAGAATAATTTTAAAAATGGATCAGATGAACTCTATAGCATTCCCCAGGTCATCGCCAGTCATTTTTTCAAAGAAATTTTAAATATACAGACCCGATTTTTCGATAAATTTATTATAATATAGATATGCTGATACTCACATATTTATTTAAATTTATTTAAGATAAAAAATTTCATCGGTTCCTCCCTAAAAATTAGTATATGTTTTTTGTTTGTAGTCCAATTTTGATAAAACAGAGTGCAGATCCCTTTGTAAGCTTCAAGCAGTATATTTTTGAAAGTCTCATCAAAATCCATTCCTTAGTTTCCGAGATCCTTAAGTTCAAACAGAGAAACAGACAAACAATAATTTTAAAAATGGGTCAGATGAACTCTATAGCATTCCCCAGGTCATCCCCAGTCATTTTTTCAAAGAAATTTTCAATAAACAGACACGACTTTCCTAGAAATTTATTATAGTATAGATATACTGATACCCACATATTTATTTAAATTTAAGAAAAAAAATTTCATCGGTTCCTCCCTAAAAATTAGTATATGTTTTTTGTTTGTAGTCCAATTTTGATAAAACAGAGTGCAGATCCCTTTGTAAGCTTCAAGCAGTATATTTTTGAAAGTCTCATCAAAATCCATTCCTTAGTTTCCGAGATCCTTAAGTTCAAACAGAGAAACAGACAAACAATAATTTTAAAAATGGGTCAGATGAACTCTATAGCATTCCCCAGGTCATCCCCAGTCATTTTTTCAAAGAAATTTTCAATAAACAGACACGACTTTCCTAGAAATTTATTATAGTATAGATATACTGATACCCACATATTTATTTAAATTTAAGAAAAAAAAATTCATAGGTTCCTCCCTATGAATTAGTATACATTTTTTGTTTTTAGTCCGATTTTGATACAACAAAGTGCAGATCCCTTTCTAAGCTTCAAGAAGTATATTTTTGAAAGTCTCATCAAAATCCATTTCTTAGTTTCCGAGATCCTTAAGTTCAAACAGAGAAACAGGCAGACAATAATTTTTAAAATGGGTCAGATGAACTCTATAGCATTCCCCAGGTCATCGCCAGTCATTTTTTCAAAGAAATTTTCAATGTACAGACCCGATTTTTCTATAGAATTATTATAGTATAGATATACTGATACCCACATATTTATTTAAATTTATTTAAGAAAAAAAATTCAAAGGTCCTCCCTAAGAATTAGTATACATTTTTTGTTTGTGTTCCGATTTAAATAAAAAAGTGCAGATCCCTTTCTAAGCTTCAAATAGTATATTTTTGAAAGTCTCATCAAAATCCATTTCTTAGTTTTATTATAGTATAGATATACTTATACCCACATATTTATTTAAATTTATTTAAGAAAAAAAATTCAAAGGTCCTCCCTAAGAATTGGTATACATTTTTTGTTTGTGTTCCGATTTAAATAAAACAAAGTGCAGATCCCTTTCTAAGATTCAAGCAGTATATTTTTGAAAGTCTCATCAAAATCCATTACTTCGTTTCCGAGATCCTTAAGTTCAAACAGACAAACAGGCAGACAATAATTTTAAAAATGGGTCAGATGAACTCTATAGCATTCCCCAGGTCATCCCCAGTCATTTTTTCAAAGAAATTTTCAATGTACAGACACGACTTTTTCTATAGATTTATTATAGTATAGATATACTGATACCCACATATTTATTCAAATTGATTTAAGAAAAAAAATTCAAAGGTCCTCCCTAAGAATTAGTATACATTTTTTGTTTTTAGTCCGATTTTGATACAACAAAGTGCAGATCCCTTTCTAAACTTCAAGCAGTATATTTTTGAAAGTCTCATCAAAATCCATTTCTTAGTTTCCGAGATCCTTAAGTTCAAACAGAGAAACAGACAAACAGGCAGACAATAATTTTAAAAATGGGTCAGATGAACTCTATAGCATTCCCCAGGTCATCGCCAGTCATTTTTTCAAAGAAATTTTCAATGTACAGACCCGATTTTTCTATAGATTTATTATAGTATAGATATATTGATACCCACATATTTATTTAAATTTATTTAAGAAAAAAAAATTCATAGGTTCCTCCCTAAGAATTAGTATACATTTTTTGTTTTTAGTCCGATTTTGATACAACAAAGTGCAGATCCCTTTGTAAGCTTCAAGCAGTATATTTTTGAAAGTCTCATCAAAATCCATTCCTTAGTTTCCGAGATCCTTAAGTTCAAACAGAGAAACAGACAAACAATAATTTTAAAAATGGGTCAGAAGAACTCTATAGCATTCCCCAGGTCATCCCCAGTCATTTTTTCAAAGAAACTTTCAATGTACAGACACGACTTTTCTAGTGATTTATTATAGTACAGATATGCTGATACCCACATGGGTATTTAAATTTATTTAAGAAAAAAAATTGCATAGGTTCCTACCTAAAAATTAGTATATCTTTTTTGTTTGTGGTCCGATTTTTATAAAACAGAGTGCAGATCCCTTTCTAAGCTTCAAGCAGTATATTCATCAAAATCCATGTCTTAGTTTCCGAGATCCTTAAGTTCAAACATACAAACATATAAGCAGACAAACAGACAGACAATAATTTTAAAAATGGATCAGATGAACTCTATAGCATTCCCCAGGTCATCGCCAGTCATTTTTTCAAAGAAATTTTAAATGTACAGACCCGATTTTTCTATAAATTTATTATAATATAGATATGCTGATACCCACATATTTATTTAAATTTATTTAAGATAAAAAATTTCATCGGTTCCTCCCTAAAAATTAGTATATCTTTTTTGTTTGTATTCCGATTTAAATAAAGCAAAGTGAAGATCCCTTTCTAAGCTTCAAGCAGTATATTTTTGAAAGTCTCATCAAAATCCATTTCTTAGTTTCCGAGATCCTTAAGTTCAAACAGACAAACAGGCAGACAATAATTTTAAAAATGGGTCAGATGAACTCTATAGCATTCCCCAGGTCATCCCCAGTCATTTTTTCAAAGAAATTTTCAATGTACAGACACGACTTTTCCAGTGATTTATTATAGTACAGATATGCTGATACCCACATGGGTATTTAAATTTATTTAAGAAAAAAAATTGCATAGGTTCAAAAATCGCAAAAATCTGAGAAAAAGTCAAAATGGTTTAATTAACACAAGATAGCTACTCTAATCTGACACCATCGTTATTTTAACTTTTTCTTGCCTCTAATAATCTTTTTTTAAACTTTTTAATTTGGAAACATGCCCTTTTGCGAGAATTTTTGGAAATATGCCCTTTTGCTTGACATACTTTTGGAAATAAGCCTTTTTGAAAAATTCATCTTCGAAGAAAATCATCAGTATCGTGGTTTTTTCCTCTTGTTATTTCGATAACGACCAGCCCTGCCATTCACAGAAGTCATTTTATCCTTCAGTCCTATTAAAAGGCATTATACACGATATGTATACGCCAGTTTTTTGTATGGATACAGAAACACCGAGTGAACACAAAATAAAACTAGTAAGGAAGTCTAAGTTCGGGTGTAACCGAACATTAAATACCTAGTAGTGATTTGTTTTGGTATCCTAATTTACTCAGGTCTATTTTAATAACTGAAAATTTGTTATAAAGGCAAGTGATTGGTTTCGATAAAAACATTTCTATTGTAAGTGATAAATTAAACTATCACTAAATAACAAGATATAAATAGCTTTCCCCAGGTTCATGAAAGGTATGAAAATAAAAAAAATTAATACAAAAAAAGAGTAGGGTGTTAACTACTTGTCCGTTTTTTTTGCGTGTTTGCTCTTTGATTTTCGTAATTTTTGGCAGGAGTATACAACATACTATTGGGAAGCACCTCGCTAACTTTCATGAAAATACCTTCTTGAAATTTTAAGCAATCGCTTTTGAAAATAGCTGACCTTTTTTGCTGAAAAATGGGCGGCGCCACGCTTACTTCACCAAAATCCACAACATTTTTTTACAGTTAAGTTTTGCTTTAAAAGCTTATTATGTGTGTAAAATCTTATTTATACAATTATGGAAATATCGCGATTTTAGTTTACAAAGAAATTTTTCAGCACTGTGTTTAAAAAGTGGGCGTGTCCGTTAACCTATTTTGTTAATTTTCACAGCAAAGAGTAAGCTTTATATGTTGAACAATTTCTCCAAATATCGTTTCAATAAATTAATTTTTACATGAGTTATGGCATGGAAAGTTTTATGGAATAATCCACCATAAAGGGGTGGGGCCACGCCCATTTTCCAAAAAGTTTGTGCATTCGACTTTCTTTGCCCACGAACACTTAGAGGTAAAATAGAAATGATATATAGCTAGTTTAAGAAAAGTTATTGCATATTCAATATATCTATGATCCTTTTCAAAATATTTCGAATAAAATTGGGCGTGGACCTTACCAGATTTCGGTAATTTTTTTTCGAAATATTGCCTGTATTTATTAATATAAATATGTGTGCTCAATTTCGTTTTGCTATCTTGAGCGGTTTTTGATTTATGATTAATTATATTTCCAAAATTGACTTAATCAAAAGTGGGCGGTGCCACGCCCCTTTTTAAAAATTTCTTCAAAAATTTACTTTTTGCCTTAACGCTAAAGTACACACCAAATTTTATCCTTATAGGTGTATTATGTACTGAATAATCACTCTTTTTGTATTTTCGAAAATATTATATATATAGAAAGTGGGCGTGGCTTTTAACCGATTTTGATTATTTTCAATAGCACTCCGAGATAAGTAAAAAGGAACATGCATACCAAATTTTATTGAGATATCTCAAGATTTACTCAAGTTATCGTGTTCACAGACGGACGGACGGACGAACATGGCTCAATCAATTTCTCTTCTCCTCCTGAACATTTTGATATACATAAGTCAATATCTATCTCGATTTGTTTATGCCGTTACATACAACCGTTAGGCGAATGAAGTTAATATACCTTGTGTGCGAAGCACTACTAGGTATAAAAATATGAGTACATATGGATTGAAAACTTGACAGGCAGATATGACAATACATATCGCGTATAACAACCATAATCAGAGTTAAAATACATAATAATGATAAGAACACAATTTTATTCACAAGAGCATATGTAACAAAAACAACGTGTAGTACAAAGTATTATAATAATATTTTTAATTATAACGATTTATATTTTTATACGTGTATAAATAACTCCGATTTCTCAAAATAGTCTTCATTTTTAAAAAGGCGCTTCTAAACTTAGTGTTTTTACTTTTATGAAGGCATGGTTTTATGAAGTTAATCCCTAATGGATCCTACTTAAACGAAAATATGGAAATTACAGGTCTTTAAATCAACCAAAAACTTTACTTACTCTTTTTTCTTTCGCACTTTTAAATTGTCCTTTTGTTTTCTTCCTCCGGTATTTAACATAGCCACAAGGGTTTCTTCCATTTTAAAATAAAATTTCAAGGACTTCCCACAATATTAATTCAGAGATACTTTGAAATTATTTTATGAAAGCAAAATCTGTTCACACCTTAATTTTTCATTAAAAGAAACATAAAAATGACAGTTATACCATAGACAATTTTTTATTGACAATTGAAGAAACTGTTGCTATATCGATTTTATAAAAGTGGAACATATTTCAGTGGTTAAGTCGTTTATTTTAAAAATGCCCTTTTGTCTGATTGCTTACGACAAGGTAGCAAAACATAATGGGAAATAAGACGTTTTGATTGAAACAATGCAAACATTTTAAACCACAAATAAATGCCATGGAAATATGTTCCTTTTGGTTGAAACTTATTTTTTGACAGATCTTTTTATATGGTAAAAACATATTTTAGTGGTTTCCATTGAAGACAACATGTGTAATTATGACCAAACAAGCCGATTTCATCAAAATCTCCAATAGAGTGACGAATGGAAATAAGCCCTTTTGTTTATTCACTCCTCATTTTTGAAAGTCTCATCAAAACCCATTTCTTAGTTTCCGAGATCCTTAAGTTCAAACAGACAAACAGACAGACAATAATTTTAAAAATGGGTCAGATGAACTCTATAGCATTCCCCAGGTCATCGCCAGTCATTTTTTCAAAGAAATTTTCAATGTACAGACCCGATTTTTCTATAGATTTATTGTAGTATAGATATACTGATACCCACATATTTATTTAAATTTATTTAAGAAAAAAAATTCAAAGGTCCTCCCTAAGAATTAGTATACATTTTTTGTTTGTGTTCCGATTTAAATAAAAAAGTGCAGATCCCTTTCTAAGCTTCAAGCAGTATATTTTTGAAAGTCTCGTCAAAATCCATTCCATAGTTTCCGAGATCCTTAAGTTCAAACAGACAAACAGACAGGCAATAATTTTAAAAATGGATCAGATGAACTCTATAGCATTCCCCAGGTCATCGCCAGTCATTTTTTCAAAGAAATTTTCAATGTACAGACACGACTTTTCTAGTGATTTATTATAGTACAGATATGCTGATACCCACATGGGTATTTAAATTTATTTAAGAAAAAAAATTGCATAGGTTCCTACCTAAAAATTAGTATATCTTTTTTGTTTGTAGTCCCGATTTTTCTATAGATTTATTATAATACTAGCAGACCCGGCAGACGTTGTTCTGCCTGACCAGTGACTTCCCTAGAAATACATTTTCAAATATTTTTCTTTAACTTTTAACATTCCATTTATTGCAGTGCTTTAGGATATACAATGTTTCTGGCTTTAAAGTCTTTGGTATAAACAAATAAATTTTTTGGATGTCCAACTCAAAAAACGTATCTTTTGAACTCAATGGGTATGACAAAAACCATTATGCGCTGCTGAGCAGATGTATAGTTAGTACTTATTTAATTATATCCATATCTACCTATAATACTCTGGATATGTATGAACGGCAATAACAAACAAAAAAAATTAAGTGCTTTGATTAAGATTTAACAACGTTAAAATGTCACTAAAGCAAATACATTCAGGGATATAACGAATTGATATATTACTTGGCTTGTGGTCTTGGAACTGCCCACTTTTCCAAAGAATTTACAAATGTAGCCTATGTATGTCGTACACAATGAAGATTTTAACGTATTGGAAAAGTTTTAAACAGATCAACCATAAACTTTGGACATTATTGAAGTACAAACAAAGCTTTGAATACAAAAAATTTGGGCGTGGCACCGCCCACATTTCCCAAATTATATAATTCTTGACCAAGGGACACACATATCCAAAAATCTTTAATTTAGAGCCAATATGTTCAGAGTTATGAAGAATTTAAATTTTATATAGACTGGGGGCTTGGCACTGACTACTTTTCCAAAAATTGATGTAGCCTGAATCGTACACAACAATTTTCTTAACCAATCTTGAAAGTTTAAAAGAGATCGACCATAAACTTTGGACATTATTGAAGTACAAACAAAACACAAAAAATTGGGCGTGGCACCGCCCACTTTTCCAAAATTACATAAATCTTGACCAAAAGACACACATATCCAGAAATCATTAATTTAGACCAAATATGTTCAGAGCTACGAAGAATTTAAATTTTATATAGCCTGGGGGCGTGGCATTGGGTACTTTTCCAAAAATTGATATAGCCTGAATCGTACACAACAATTTTCTTAACCAATCTTGAAAGTTTAAAAGAGATCGACCATAAACTTTGGACATTATTGAAGTACAAACAAAACACACAAAATGTGGGCGTGGCACCGCCCACTTTTCCAAAATTACATAAATCTTGACCAAAAGACACACATATCCAGAAATCATTAAATTAGACCAAATATGTTCAGAGCTATGAAGAATTTAAATTTTATATAGCCTGGGGGCGTGGCACCGCCTACTTTTCCAAAAATTGATATAGCCTAAATCGTACACAACAATCTTCTGAACCAATCTTGAAAGTTTAAAAGAGATCGACCATAAACTTTGGACATTATTGAAGTACAAACAAAACACAAAAAATGTGGGCGTGGCACCGCTCTCTTTTCTAAAATTACATAAATCTTGACCAAAGGACACACACATCCAGAAATAATTAATTTTGACCAAATATGTTCAGAGCTATAAAGAATTTAAATTTTATATGGCCTGCGGGCGTAGCACCGCCTACTTTTCCAAAAATTGATATAGCCTAAATGGTACACAACAATCTTCTGAACCAATCTTGAAAGTTTAAAAGAGATCGACCATAAACTTTGGACATTATTGAAGTACAAACAAAACACAAAAAATGTGGGCGTGGTACCGCCCACTTTTCCAAAATTACTTAAACCAAAGGACACAAATATCTAAAAATCATTAATTTAGACCAAATATGTTCAGAGTTATGAAGAATTGTAGTTTTATATAGCCTGGGGGCGTGGCACCGCCCAAATTTCCAAAAATTAATATAGCCTATGCTTTAACCCATGATCCCAAGAATATACTGTGAAAATTTCATAAAAATTGGTTTAGTACTTTGGACGCCCATAAAAGACACACATTCATTTTTATTTATAAGATGGGTTTGTTATTATAATTTGGGGAATCACCAAAAATTCTCTTTATATTTATTTCTTCTCTTTTGTCGAAGGCTTATGCATCTCTTAGTCAAAATACATTTTCTCTACGTAGTGTTCATACACACACGCACATACATTTTTGTTCCGCTGTAGCTTGAGTTTGATCTATGAAAATTCTTATACTTGGATTGTTTGAAGCTTTTATAAATTTCATCCTAGAAATAAGGGGCTTTAAGTTTTGAAAATGGAAAAAATGAAAACGCCACTTGGTTTATTTTAGGGAAGACTTGCTTCTTAAAAAAATTTCATAAAAATTTCATAATTTCATAACTTTTCGAGATTAGCCGTTACGAATATTGTCATATAAGCAATTTTATATAATTAGTATAGATAGATATGCTGATACCCACATATTTATTTAGGTAAATTTATTTAAGAAAAAAAATTTCATCGGTTCCTCCCTAAAAATTGGTATATCTTTTTTGTTTGTGCTCCGATTTAAATAAAACAAAGTGCAGATGCCTTTCTAAGCTTCAAGCAGTATATTTTTGAAAGTCTGGTCAAAATCCATTACTTAGTTTCCGAAATCCTTAAGTTCAAACAGACAGACAATAATTTTAAAAATGGGTCAGATGAACTCTATAGCATTCCCCAGGTCATCCCCAGTAATTTTTTCAAAGAAATTTTCAATGAACAGACACGACTTTTCTACAAATTTATTATAGTATAGATATACTGATACCCACATATTTATTTAAATTTAAGAAAAAAAAAATTCATAGGTTCCTCCCTAAGAATTAGTATACATTTTTTGTTTTTAGTCCAATTTTGATAAAACAAAGTGCAGATCCCTTTCTAAGCTTCAAGCAGTATATTTTTGAAAGTCTCATCAAAATCCATTTCTTAGTTTCCGAGATCCTTAAGTTCAAACAGACAAACAGACAGACAATAATTTTAAAAATGGGTCAGATGAACTCTATAGCATTCCCCAGGTCATCCCCAGTCATTTTTTCAAAGAAATTTTCAATGAACAGACACGACTTTTCTAGAAATTTATTATAGTATAGACATACTGATACACACATATTTATTTAAATTTATTTAAGAAAAAAAATTTCATCGGTTCCTCCCTAAAAATTGGTATATCTTTTTTGTTTGTGTTCCGATTTAAATAAAACAAAGTGCAGATCCCTTTCTAAGCTTCAAGCAGTATATTTTTGAAAGTCTCGTCAAAATCCATTTCTTAGTTTCCGAGATCCTTAAGTTCAAACAGACAAACAGACAGACGATAATTTTAAAAATGGATCAGATGAACTCTATAGCATTCCCCAGGTCATCGCCAGTCATTTTTTCAAAGAAATTTTCAATGTACAGACCCGATTTTTCTATAGATTTATTATAATACTAGCAGACCCGGCAGACGTTGTTCTGCCTGACCAGTGACTTCCCTAGAAATACATTTTCATACAAATAAATTTTTTGGATGTCCAACTCAAAAAACGTATCTTTTGAACTCAATGGGTATGACAAAAACCATTATGCGCTGCTGAGCAGATGTATAGTTAGTACTTATTTAATTATATCCATATCTACCTATAATACTCTGGATATGTATGAACGGCAATAACAAACAAAAAAAATTAAGTGCTTTGATTAAGATTTAAGAACGTTAAAATGTCACTAAAGCAAATACATTCAGGGATATAACGAATTGATATATTACTTAGCTTGTGGTCTTGGAACTGCCCACTTTTCCAAAGAATTTCCAAATGTAGCCTATGTATGTCGTACACAACGAAGATTTTAACGTATTGGAAAAGTTTTAAACAGATCAACCATAAACTTTGGACATTATTGAAGTACAAACAAAGCTTTGAATACAAAAAATGTGGGCGTGGCACCGCCCACATTTCCCAAATTATATAATTCTTGACCAAGGGACACACATATCCAAAAATCTTTAATTTAGAGCCAATCTGTTCAGAGTTATGAAGAATTTAAATTTTATATAGACTGGGGGCTTGGCACTGGCTACTTTTCCAAAAATTGATGTAGCCTGAATCGTACACAACAATTTTCTTAACCAATCTTGAAAGTTTAAAAGAGATCGACCATAAACTTTGGACATTATTGAAGTACAAACAAAACACAAAAAATGTGGGCGTGGCACCGCCCACTTTTCCAAAATTACATAAATCTTGACCAAAAGACACACATATCCAGAAATCATTAATTTAGACCAAATATGTTCAGAGCTACGAAGAATTTAAATTTTATATAGCCTGGGGGCGTGGCATTGGGTACTTTTCCAAAAATTGATATAGCCTGAATCGTACACAACAATTTTCTTAACCAATCTTGAAAGTTTAAAAGAGATCGACCATAAACTTTGGACATTATTGAAGTACAAACAAAACACAAAAAATGTGGGCGTGGCACCGCCCACTTTTCCAAAATTACATAAATCTTGACCAAAAGACACACATATCCAGAAATCATTAATTTAGACCAAATATGTTCAGAGCTATGAAGAATTAAAATTTTATATAGCCTGGGGGCGTGGCACCGCCTACTTTTCCAAAAATTGATTTAGCCTAAATCGTACACAACAATCTTCTGAACCAATCTTGAAAGTTTAAAAGAGATCGACCATAAACTTTGGACATTATTGAAGTACAAACAAAACACAAAAAATGTGGGCGTGGCACCGCCCTCTTTTCTAAAATTACATAAATCTTGACCAAAGGACACACATATCCAGAAATAATTAATTTAGACCAAATATGTTCAGAGCTATGAAGAATTTAAATTTTATATAGCCTGCGGGCGTAGCACCGCCTACTTTTCCAAAAATTGATATAGCCTAAATCGTACACAACAATCTTCTGAACCAATCCTGAAAGTTTAAAAGAGATCGACCATAAACTTTGGACATTATTGAAGTACAAACAAAACACAAAAAATGTGGGCGTGGCACCGCCCACTTTTCCAAAATTACTTAAATCTTGACCAAAGGACACAAATATCTAAAAATCATTAATTTAGACCAAATTGGTTTAGTACTTTGGACGCCCATAAAGGACACACAGACACACATTCATTTTTATTTATAAGATGGGTTTGTTATTATAATTCGGGGAATCACCAAAAATTCTCTTTATATTTCTTCTCTTTTGTCGAAGGCTTATGCATCTCTTAGTCAAAATACATTTTCTCTACGTTGTAGCTTGAGTTTGATCTATGAAAATTCTTATGCTTGGATTGTTTGAAGCTTTTATAAATTTCATCCTAGAAATAAGGGGCTTTAAGTTTTGAAAATGGAAAAAATGAAAACGCCACTTGGTTTATTTTTGGGGAGACTTGCTTCTTAAAAAAATTTCATAAAAATTGGGCCATCACTTTTCGAGATTAGCCGTTACGAGTATTGTCATATAAGCAATTTTATATAATTAGTATAGATAGATATGCTGATACCCACATATTTATTTAGGTAAATTTATTTAAGAAAAAAAATTTCATCGGTTCCTCCCTAAAAATTGGTATATCTTTTTTGTTTGTGCTCCGATTTAAATAAAACAAAGTGCAGATGCCTTTCTAAGCTTCAAGCAGTATATTTTTGAAAGTCTGGTCAAAATCCATTACTTAGTTTCCGAGATCCTTAAGTTCAAACAGACAGACAATAATTTTAAAAATGGGTCAGATGAACTCTATAGCATTCCCCAGGTCATCCCCAGTAATTTTTTCAAAGAAATTTTCAATGAACAGACACGACTTTTCTACAAATTTATTATAGTATAGATATACTGATACCCACATATTTATTTAAATTTAAGAAAAAAAAAAATTCATAGGTTCCTCCCTAAGAATTAGTATACATTTTTTGTTTTTAGTCCAATTTTGATAAAACAAAGTGCAGATGCCTTTCTAAGCTTCAAGCAGTATATTTTTGAAAGTCTGGTCAAAATCCATTACTTAGTTTCCGAGATCCTTAAGTTCAAACAGACAGACAATAATTTTAAAAATGGGTCAGATGAACTCTATAGCATTCCCCAGGTCATCCCCAGTAATTTTTTCAAAGAAATTTTCAATGAACAGACACGACTTTTCTACAAATTTATTATAGTATAGATATACTGATACCCACATATTTATTTAAATTTAAGAAAAAAAAAATTCATAGGTTCCTCCCTAAGAATTAGTATACATTTTTTGTTTGTGTTCCGATTTAAATAAAACAAAGTGCAGATCCCTTTCTAAGCTTCAAGCAGTATATTTTTGAAAGTCTCGTCAAAATCCATTTCTTAGTTTCCGAGATCCTTAAGTTCAAACAGACAAACAGACAGACAATAATTTTAAAAATGGATCAGATGAACTCTATAGCATTCCCCAGGTCATCGCCAGTCATTTTTTCAAAGAAATTTTCAATGTACAGACCCGATTTTTCTATAGATTTATTATAATACTAGCAGACCCGGCAGACGTTGTTCTGCCTGACCAGTGACTTCCCTAGAAATACATTTTCATACAAATAAATTTTTTGGATGTCCAACTCAAAAAACGTATCTTTTGAACTCAATGGGTATGACAAAAACCATTATGCGCTGCTGAGCAGATGTATAGTTAGTACTTATTTAATTATATCCATATCTACCTATAATACTCTGGATATGTATGAACGGCAATAACAAACAAAAAAAATTAAGTGCTTTGATTAAGATTTAAGAACGTTAAAATGTCACTAAAGCAAATACATTCAGGGATATAACGAATTGATATATTACTTAGCTTGTGGTCTTGGAACTGCCCACTTTTCCAAAGAATTTCCAAATGTAGCCTATGTATGTCGTACACAACGAAGATTTTAACGTATTGGAAAAGTTTTAAACAGATCAACCATAAACTTTGTACATTATTGAAGTACAAACAAAGCTTTGAATACAAAAAATGTGGGCGTGGCACCGCCCACATTTCCCAAATTATATAATTCTTGACCAAGGGACACACATATCCAAAAATCTTTAATTTAGAGCCAATCTGTTCAGAGTTATGAAGAATTTAAATTTTATATAGACTGGGGGCTTGGCACTGGCTACTTTTCCAAAAATTGATGTAGCCTGAATCGTACACAACAATTTTCTTAACCAATCTTGAAAGTTTAAAAGAGATCGACCATAAACTTTGGACATTATTGAAGTACAAACAAAACACAAAAAATGTGGGCGTGGCACCGCCCACTTTTCCAAAATTACATAAATCTTGACCAAAAGACACACATATCCAGAAATCATTAATTTAGACCAAATATGTTCAGAGCTATGAAGAATTTAAATTTTATATAGCCTGGGGGCGTGGCACCGCCTACTTTTCCAAAAATTGATTTAGCCTAAATCGTACACAACAATCTTCTGAACCAATCTTGAAAGTTTAAAAGAGATCGACCATAAACTTTGGACATTATTGAAGTACAAACAAAACACAAAAAATGTGGGCGTGGCACCGCCCTCTTTTCTAAAATTACATAAATCTTGACCAAAGGACACACATATCCAGAAATAATTAATTTAGACCAAATATGTTCAGAGCTATGAAGAATTTAAATTTTATATAGCCTGCGGGCGTAGCACCGCCTACTTTTCCAAAAATTGATATAGCCTAAATCGTACACAACAATCTTCTGAACCAATCTTGAAAGTTTAAAAGAGATCGACCATAAACTTTGGACATTATTGAAGTACAAACAAAACACAAAAAATGTGGGCGTGGCACCGCCCACTTTTCCAAAATTACTTAAATCTTGACCAAAGGACACAAATATCTAAAAATCATTAATTTAGACCAAATATGTTCAGAGTTATGAAGAATTGTAGTTTTATATAGCCTGGGGGCGTGGCACCGCCCAAATTTCCAAAAATTAATATAGCCTATGCTTTAACCCATGATCCCAAGAATATACTGTGAAAATTTCATAAAAATTGGTTTAGTACTTTGGACGCCCATAAAGGACACACATACACACATTCATTTTTATTTATAAGATGGGTTTGTTATTATAATTTGGGGAATCACCAAAAATTCTCTTTATATTTCTTCTCTTTTGTCGAAGGCTTATGCATCTCTTAGTCAAAATACATTTTGTCTACGTTGAGTTCATACACACACGCACATACATTTTTGTTCCGCTGTAGCTTGAGTTTGATCTATGAAAATTCGTATGCTTGGATTGTTTGAAGCTTTTATAAATTTCATCCTAGAAATAAGGGGCTTTAAGTTTTGAAAATGGAAAAAATGAAAACGCCACTTGGTTTATTTTTGGGAAGACTTGCTTCTTAAAAAAATTTCATAAAAATTGGGCCATCACTTTTCGAGATTAGCCGTTTCGAATATTGTCATATAAGCAATTTTATATAATTAGTATAGATAGATATGCTGATACCCATATATTTATTTAGGTAAATTTATTTAAGAAAAAAAATGTCATCGGTTCCTCCCTAAAAATTGGTATATCTTTTTTGTTTGTGCTCCGATTTAAATAAAACAAAGTGCAGATGCCTTTCTAAGCTTCAAGCAGTATATTTTTTCTGGTCAAAATCCATTACTTAGTTTCCGAGATCCTTGGCGTGGCACCGCCCACATTTCCCAAATTATATAATTCTTGACCAAGGGACACACATATCCAAAAATCTTTAATTTAGACCCAATATGTTCAGAGCTATGAAGAATTTAAATTTTATATAGACTGGGGGCTTGGCACTGGCTACTTTTCCAAAAATTGATGTAGCCTGAATCGTACACAAGAATTTTCTTAACCAATCTTGAAAGTTTAAAAGAGATCGACCATAAACTTTGGACATTATTGAAGTACAAACAAAACACAAAAAATGTGGGCGTGGCACCGCCCACTTTTCCAAAATTACATAAATCTTGACCAAAAGACACACATATCCAGAAATCATTTATTTAGACCAAATATGTTCATAGCTATGAAGAATTTAAATTTTATATAGCCTGGGGGCGTGGCATTGGGTACTTTTCCAAAAATTGATATAGCCTGAATCGTACACAACAATTTTCTTAACCAATCTTGAAAGTTTAAAAGAGATCGACCATAAACTTTGGACATTATTGAAGTACAAACAAAACACAAAAAATGTGGGCGTGGCACCGCCCACTTTTCCAAAATTACATAAATCTTGACCAAAAGACACACATATCCAGAAATCATTAATTTAGACCAAATATGTTCAGAGCTATGAAGAATTTAAATTTTATATAGCCTGTGGGCGTGGCACCGCCTACTTTTCCAAAAATTGATATAGCCTAAATCGTACACAACAATCTTCTGAACCAATCTTGAAAGTTTAAAAGAGATCGACCATAACCTTTGGACATTATTGAAGTACAAACAAAACACAAAAAATGTGGGCGTGGCACCGCCCACTTTTCCAAAATTACTTAAATCTTGACCAAAGGACACAAATATCTAAAAATCATTAATTTAGACCAAATATGTTCAGAGTTATGAAGAATTGTAGTTTTATATAGCCTGGGGGCGTGGCACCGCCCAAATTTCCAAAAATTAATATAGCCTATGCTTTAACCCATGATCCCAAGAATATACTGTGAAAATTTCATAAAAATTGGTTTAGTACTTTGGACGCCCATAAAGGACACACAGACACACATTCATTTTTATTTATAAGATGGGTTTGTTATTATAATTTGGGGAATCACCATAAATTCTCTTTATATTTATTTCTTCTCTTTTGTCGAAGGCTTATGCATCTCTTAGTCAAAATACATTTTCTCTACGTAGTGTTCATACACACACGCACATACATTTTTGTTCCGCTGTAGCTTGAGTTTGATCTATGAAAATTCTTATACTTG
This sequence comes from Sphenella marginata, assembly GCA_951509765.1. Classification (NCBI taxonomy): domain Eukaryota; kingdom Metazoa; phylum Arthropoda; class Insecta; order Diptera; family Tephritidae; genus Sphenella; species Sphenella marginata. The sequence continues at coordinate 53,956,628 of OX608078.1, read as the reverse complement.
GATTGTTTGAAGCTTTTATAAATTTCATCCTAGAAATAAGGGGCTTTAAGTTTTGAAAATGGAAAAAATGAAAACGCCACTTGGTTTATTTTAGGGAAGACTTGCTTCTTAAAAAAATTTCATAAAATTGGGCCATCACTTTTCGAGATTAGCCGTTACGAATATTTTCATATAAGCAATTTTATATAATTAGTATAGATAGATATGCTGATACCCACATATTTATTTAGGTAAATTTATTTAAAAAAAAAAATTTCATCGGTTCCTCCCTAAAAATTGGTATATCTTTTTTATTTGTGCTCCGATTTAAATAAAACGAAGTGCAGATGCCTTTCTAAGCTTCAAGCAGTATATTTTTGAAAGTCTCGTCAAAATCCATTACTTAGTTTCCGAGATCCTTAAGTTCAAACAGACAAACAGACAGACAATAATTTTAAAAATGGGTCAGATGAACTCTATAGCATTCCCCAGGTCATCCCCAATAGTTTTTTCAAAGAAATTTTCAATGAACAGACACGATTTTTCTAGAAATTTATTATAGTATAGATATACTGATACCCACATATTTATTTAAATTTAAGAAAAAAAAATTCATAGGTTCCTCCCTAAGAATTAGTATACATTTTTTGTTTTTAGTCCAATTTTGATAAAACAAAGTGCAGATCCCTTTCTAAGCTTCAAGCAGTATATTTTTGAAAGTCTCATCAAAATCCATTTCTTAGTTTCCGAGATCCTTAAGTTCAAACAGACAAACAGACAGACAATAATTATAAAAATGGATCAGATGAACTCTATAGCATTCCCCAGGTCATCGCCAGCCATTTTTCCAAAGAAATTTTCAATGTGCAGACCCGATTTTTCTATAGATTTATTATAATATAGATATGCTGATACCCACATAATTATTTAAATTTATTTAAGAAAAAAAATTTCATCGGTTCCTCCCTAAAAATTGCTATATCTTTTTTGTCTGTGCTCCGATTTAAATAAAACAAAGTGCAGATGCCTTTCTAAGCTTCAAGCAGTATATTTTTGAAAGAAATTTATTATAGTATAGATATACTGATACCCACATATTTATTTAAATTTAAGAAAAAAAAATTCATAGGTTCCTCCCTAAGAATTAGTATACATTTGCTTTTAGTCCAATTTTGATAAAACAAACTGCAGATCCCTTTCTAAGCTTCAAGCAGTATATTTTTGAAAGTCTCATCAAAATCCATGTCATAGTTTCCGAGATCCTTAAGTTCAAACATACAAACATATAAGCAGACAAACAGACAGACAATAATTTTAAAAATGGATCAGATGAACTCTATAGCATTTCCCAGGTCATCCCCAGTCATTTTCTCAAAGAAATTTTCAATGTACAGACACGACTTTTCTAGTGATTTATTATAGTACAGATATGCTGATACCCACATGGGTATTTAAATTTATTTAAGAAAAAAAATTGCATAGGTTCCTACCTAAAAATTAGTATATCTTTTTTGTTTGTAGTCCGATTTTGATAAAACAGAGTGCAGATCCCTTTCTAAGCTTCAAGCAGTAGACTTGTAAAACTCTCATCAAAATCCATTACTTAGTTTCCGCGATCCTTATGTTCAAACAGACAAACAGATAAACAGACAAACAGACAGACAATAATTTAAAAAATGGATCAGATGAACTCCATAGCATTCCCCAGGTCATTTTCTCAAAGAAATTTTCAATGTACAGACACGACTTTTCTAGTGATTTATTATAGTACAGATATGCTGATACCCACATGGGTATTTAAATTTATTTAAGAAAAAAAATTGCATAGGTTCCTACCTAAAAATTAGTATATCTTTTTTGTTTGTAGTCCGATTTTGATAAAACAGAGTGCAGATCCCTTTCTAAGCTTCAAGCAGTAGACTTGTAAAACTCTCATCAAAATCCATTACTTAGTTTCCGCGATCCTTATGTTCAAACAGACAAACAGATAAACAGACAAACAGACAGACAATAATTTTAAAAATGGGTCAGATGAACTCTATAGCATTTCCCAGGTCATCCCCAGTCATTTTCTCAAAGAAATTTTCAATGTACAGACCCGATTTTTCTAGAGATTTGTTATAGTATAGATATACTGATACCCACATATTTATTTAAATTTATTTATGAGAAAAAAATTCATCGGTTGCTCCCTAAAAATTAGTATATCTTTTTTGTTTGTGTTCCGATTTAAATAAAACAAAGTGCAGATCCCTTTCTAAGCTTCAAGCAGTATATTTTTGAAAGTCTCATCAAAATCCAGTTCTTAATTTCCGAGATCCTTAAGTTCAAACAGACAAACAGGCAGACAATAATTTTAAAAATGGGTCAGATGAACTCTATAGCATTCCCCAGGATCCATAAGTTCAAACATACAAACATATAAGCAGACAAACAGACAGACAATAATTTTAAAAATGGATCAGATGAACTCTATAGCATTCCCCAGGTCATCGCCAGTCATTTTTTCAAAGAAATTTTCAATGAACAGACCCGATTTTTCTATAGATTTATTATAGTATAGATATACTGATACCCACATATTTATTTAAATTTATTTAAGAAAAAAAATTCATAGGTTCCTCCCTAAGAATCAGTATACATTTTTTGTTTTTAGTCCGATTTTGATACAACAAAGTGCAGATCCCTTTCTAAGCTTCGAGCAGTATATTTTTGAAAGTCTCATCAAAATCCATTTCTTAGTTTCCGAGATCCTTAAGTTCAAACAGACAAACAGGCAGACAATAATTTTAAAAATGGGTCAGATGAACTCTATAGCATTCCCCAGGTCATCCCCAGTCATTTTTTCAAAGAAATTTTCAATGTACAGACACGACTTTTCAAGTGATTTATTATAGTACAGATATGCTGATACCCACATGGGTATTTAAATTTATTTAAGAAAAAAAATTGCATAGGTTCCTACCTAAAAATTAGTATATCTTTTTTGTTTGTAGTCCGATTTTGATAAAACAGAGTGCAGATGCCTTTCTAAGCTTTAAGCAGTATATTTTTGAAAGTCTCGTCCAAATCCATTTCTTAGTTTCCGAGATTCTTAAGTTCAAACAGACAGACAATAATTTAAAAAATGGATCAGATGAACTCTATAGCATTCCCCAGGTCATCCCCAGTAATTTTTTCAAAGAAATTTTCAATGAACAGACACGACTTTTCTAGAAATTTATTATAGTATAGATATACTGATACCCACATATTTATTTAAATTTAAGAAAAAAAATTCATAGGTTCCTCCCTAAGAATTAGTATACATTTTTTGCTTTTAGTCCAATTTTGATAAAACAAACTGCAGATCCCTTTCTAAGCTTCAAGCAGTATATTTTTGAAAGTCTCATCAAAATCCATGTCTTAGTTTCCGAGATCCTTAAGTTCAAACATACAAACATATAAGCAGACAAACAGACAGACAATAATTTTAAAAATGGAACAGATGAACTCTATAGCATTCCCCAGGTCATCCCCAGTCATTTTTTCAAAGAAATTTTCAATGTACAGACACGACTTTTCTAGTGATTTATTATAGTACAGATATGCTGATACCCACATGGGTATTTAAATTTATTTAAGAAAAAAAATTGCATAGGTTCCTACCTAAAAATTAGTATATCTTTTTTGTTTGTAGTCCGATTTTGATAAAACAGAGTGCAGATCCCTTTCTAAGCTTCAAGCAGTATACGTGTTAAACTTTCATCAAAATCCATTACTTAGTTTCCTCGATCCTTAATTTCAAACAGACAAACAGATAAACAGACAAACAGACAGACAATAATTTAAAAAATGGATCAGATGAACTCCATAGCATTCCCCAGGTCATTTTTTCAAAGAAATTTTCAATATACAAACCCGATTTTTCTATAGATTTATTATAGTATAGATATACTGATACCCACATATTTATTTAAATTTATTTAAAAAAAAAATTCATAGGTTCCTCCCTAAGAATTAGTACACATTTTTTGTTTTTAGTCCGATTTTGATACAACAAAGTGCAAATCCCTTTCTAAGCTCCAAGCAGTATATTTTTGAAAGTCTCATCAAAATCCATTTCTTAGTTTCCGAGATCCTTAAGTTCAAACAGAGAAACAGACATACAGGCAGACAATAATTTTAAAAATGGGTCAGATGAACTCTATAGCATTCCCCAGGTCATCCCCAGTAATTTTTTCAAAGAAATTTTCAATGAACAGACACGACTTTTCTAGAGATTTATTATAGTATAGATATACTGATACCCACATATTTAATTAAATTTATTTAAGAAAAAAAAATGCATAGGTTCCTCCCTAAGAATTAGTATACATTTTTTGTTTTTAGTCCGATTTTGATAAATGAAAGTGCAGATCCCTTTCTAAGCTTCAAGCAGTATATTTTTGAAAAACTCATCAAAATCCATTTCTTAGTTTCCGAGATCCTTAAGTTCAAACAGACAGACAATAATTTTAAAAATGGATCAGATGAACTCTATAGCATTCCCCAGGTCATCGCCAGTCATTTTTTCAAAGAAATTTTCAATGTACAGACCCGATTTTTCTATAGATTTATTATAATATAGATGTGCTGATACCCACATATTTAATTAAATTTATTTAAGAAAAAAAAAATGCATAGGTTCCTCCCTAAGAATTAGTATACATTTTTTGTTTTTAGTCCGATTTTGATAAAACAAAGTGCAGATCCCCTTCTAAGCTTCAAGCAGTATATTTTTGGAAAACTCATCAAAATCCAATTCTTAGTTTCCGAGATCCTTAAGTTCAAACATACAAACATATAAGCAGACAAACAGACAGACAATAATTTTAAAAATGGATCAGATGAACTCTATAGCATTCCCCAGGTCATCGCCAGTCATTTTTTCAAAGAAATTTTCAATGTACAGACCCGATTTTTCTATAGATTTATTATAATATTTATTATAATATAGATATGCTGATACCCACATATTTATTTAAATTTATTTAAGATAAAAAATTTCCTCCCTAAAAATTAGTATATCTTTTTTGTTTGTGTTCCGATTTAAATACAACAAAGTGCAGATCCCTTTCTAAACTTCAAGCAGTATATTTTTGAAAGTCTCATCAAAATCCATTTCTTAGTTTCCGAGATCCTTAAGTTCAAACAGACAAACAGACAGACAATAATTTTAAAAATGGGTCAGATGAACTCTATAGCATTCCCCAGGTCATCCCCAGTAATTTTTTCAAAGACAGACACGACTTTTCTAGAGATTTATTATAGTATAGATATACTGATACCCACATATTTAATTAAATTTATATAAGAAAAAAAAATGCATAGGTTCCTCCCTAAGAATTAGTATACATTTTTTGTTTTTAGTCCGATTTTGATACAACAAAGTGCAAATCCCTTTCTAAGCTTCAAGCAGTATATTTTTGAAAGTCTCATCAAAATCCATTTCTTAGTTTCCGAGATCCTTAAGTTCAAACAGAGAAACAGACTTACAGGCAGACAATAATTTTAAAAATGGGTCAGATGAACTCTATAGCATTCCCCAGGTCATCCCCAGTAATTTTTTCAAAGAAATTTTCAATGAACAGACACGACTTTTCTAGAGATTTATTATAGTATAGATATACTGATACCCACATATTTAATTAAATTTATTTAAGAAAAAAAAAATGCATAGGTTCCTCCCTAAGAATTAGTATACATTTTTTGTTTTTAGTTCGATTTTGATAAATGAAAGTGCAGATCCCTTTCTAAGCTTCAAGCAGTATATTTTTGAAAAACTCATCAAAATCCATTTCTTAGTTTCCGAGATTCTTAAGTTCAAACAGACAGACAATAATTTTAAAAATGGATCAGATGAACTCTATAGCATTCCCCAGGTCATCGCTAGTCATTTTTTCAAAGAAATTTTCAATGTACAGACCCGATTTTTCTATAGATTTATTATAATATTTATTATAATATAGATATGCTGATACCCACATATTTATTTAAATTTATTTAAGATAAAAAATTTCCTCCCTAAAAATTAGTATATCTTTTTTGTTTGTGTTCCGATTTAAATACAACAAAGTGCAGATCCCTTTCTAAACTTCAAGCAGTATATTTTTGAAAGTCTCGTCAAAATCCATTTCTTAGTTTCCGAGATCCTTAAGTTCAAACAGACAAACAGACAGACAATAATTTTAAAAATGGGTCAGATGAACTCTATAGCATTCCCCAGGTCATCCCCAGTAATTTTTTCAAAGAAATTTTCAATGAACAGACACGACTTTTCTAGAGATTTATTATAGTATAGATATACTGATACCCACATATTTAATTAAATTTATATAAGAAAAAAAAAATGCATAGGTTCCTCCCTAAGAATTAGTATACATTTTTTGTTTTTAGTCCGATTTTGATACAACAAAGTGCAAATCCCTTTCTAAGCTTCAAGCAGTATATTTTTGAAAGGCTCATCAAAATCCATTTCTTAGTTTCCGAGATCCTTAAGTTCAAACATAGAAACAGACATACAGGCAGACAATAATTTTAAAAATGGGTCAGATGAACTCTATAGCATTCCCCAGGTCATCCCCAGTAATTTTTTCAAAGAAATTTTCAATGAACAGACACGACTTTTCTAGAGATTTATTATAGTATAGATATACTGATACCCACATATTTAATTAAATTTATTTAAGAAAAAAAAATGCATAGGTTCCTCCCTAAGAATTAGTATACATTTTTTGTTTTTAGTTCGATTTTGATAAATGAAAGTGCAGATCCCTTTCTAAGCTTCAAGCAGTATATTTTTGAAAAACTCATCAAAATCCATTTCTTAGTTTCCGAGATCCTTAAGTTCAAACAGACAGACAATAATTTTAAAAATGGATCAGATGAACTCTATAGCATTCCCCAGGTCATCCCCAGTAATTTTTTCAAAGAAATTTTCAATGAACAGACACGACTTTTCTAGAGATTTATTATAGTATAGATATACTGATACCCACATATTTAATTAAATTTATTTAAGAAAAAAAAATGCATAGGTTCCTCCCTAAGAATTAGTATACATTTTTTGTTTTTAGTCCGATTTTGATAAATGAAAGTGCAGATCCCTTTCTAAGCTTCAAGCAGTATATTTTTGAAAAACTCATCAAAATCCATTTCTTAGTTTCCGAGATCCTTAAGTTCAAACAGACAGACAATAATTTTAAAAATGGATCAGATGAACTCTATAGCATTCCCCAGGTCATCGCCAGTCATTTTTTCAAAGAAATTTTCAATGTACAGACCCGATTTTTCTATAGATTTATTATAATATAGATGTGCTGATACCCACATATTTAATTAAATTTATTTAAGAAAAAAAAATGCATAGGTTCCTCCCTAAGAATTAGTATACATTTTTTGTTTTTAGTCCGATTTTGATAAAACAAAGTGCAGATCCCCTTCTAAGCTTCAAGCAGTATATTTTTGGAAAACTCATCAAAATCCAATTCTTAGTTTCCGAGATCCTTAAGTTCAAACATACAAACATATAAGCAGACAAACAGACAGACAATAATTTTAAAAATGGATCAGATGAACTCTATAGCATTCCCCAGGTCATCGCCAGTCATTTTTTCAAAGAAATTTTCAATGTACAGACCCGATTTTTCTATAGATTTATTATAATACTAGCAGACCCGGCAGACGTTGTTCTGCCTGACCAGTGACTCCCCTAGAAATACATTTTCAAATATTTTTCTTTAACTTTTAACATTCCATTTATTGCAGTGCTTTAGGATATACAATGTTTGTGGCTTTAAAGTCTTTGGTATAAACAAATAAATTTTTTGGATGTCCAACTCAAAAAACGGATCTTTTGAACTCAATGGGTATGACAAAAACCATTATGCGCTGCTGAGCAGATGTATAGTTAGTACTTATTTAATTATATCCAATATCTACCTATAATACTCTGGATATGTATGAACGGCAATAATAAACAAAAAAAATTAAGTGCGTTGATTAAGATTTAAGAACGTTAAAATGTCACTAAAGCAAATACATTCAGGGATATAACGAATTGAAATATTACTTAGCTTGTGGTCTTGGAACTGCCCACTTTTCCAAAGAATTTACAAATGTAGCCTATGTACATATGTCGTACCCAACGAAGATTTTAACGTATTGGAAAAGTTTAAAACAGATCAACAGGTGCCACGCCCAGATTTCCCAAATTGTATAATTCTTGACCAAGGGACACACATATCCAAAAATCATTAGTTTAGACCAAAAATATTCAAAGTTATAATGATTTAAATTTTATATAGCCTGGGGGCGTGGCACAACAATCTTCTGAACCAATCTGGAAATTTAGAGAAGATCGACCATAAACTTTGAACTTATTGAAGTACAAACAAAACACAAAACATGTGGGCGTGGCACCGCCCACTTTTCCAAAATAATATACATCTTGACTCAAGGATACACATATCCAAAAATCTTTAATTTAGACCCAATATGTTCAGAGTTATGAAGAATTTAAATTTTATATAGCCTGGGAGCGTGGCACCGCCTACTTTTCCAAAAATTGATATAGCCTGAATCGTACACAACAATCTTCTCAACCAATCTTGAAAGTTTAAAAGAGATCGACCATAAACTTTAATTTAGACCAAATATGTTCAGAGTTATGAAGAATTTAAATTTTATATAGCCTGGGAGCGTGGCACTGGCTACTTTTCCAAAAATTGATATAGCCTGAATCGTACAAAACAATTTTCTTAACCAATCTTGAAAGTTTAAAAGAGATCGACCATAGACTTTGGACATTATTGAAGTACAGACAAAACACAAAAAATGTGGGCGTGGCACCGCCCACTTTTCCAAAATTACATAAATCTTGACCAAAGGACACACATATCCAGAAATCATTAATTTAGACCAAATATGTTCAGAGCTATGAAGAATTTAAATTTTATATAGCCTGGGGGCGTGGCACCGCCTACTTTTCCAAAAATTGATATAGCCTAAATCGTACACAACAATTTTCTTAACCAATCTTGAAAGTTTAAAAGAGATCGACCATAAACTTTGGACATTATTGAAGTACAAACAAAACACAAAAAATGTGGGCGTGTCACCGCCCACTTTTCCAAAATTACACAAATCTTGACTACAGGACACACATATCCAGAAATCATTAATTTAGACCAAATATGTTCAGAGCTATGAAGAATTAAAATTTTATATAGCCTGGGGGCGTGGCACCGCCTACTTTTCCAAAAATTGATATAGCCTAAATCGTACACAACAATCTTCTGAACCAATCTTGAAAGTTTAAAAGAGATCGACCATAAACTTTGGACATTATTGAAGTACAAACAAAACACAAAAAATGTGGGCGTGGCACCGCCCACTTTTCCAAAATTACATAAATCTTGACCAAAGGACACACATATCCAGAAATCATTAATTTAGACCAAATATGTTCAGAGCTATGAAGAATTTACATTTTATATAGCCTGGGGGCGTGGCACCGCCTACTTTTCCAAAAATTGATATAGCCTGGTTGGTTGGTTGGTTGGAGTGGCGAGTCCCAGTGACTCCAATTAGCGCTAGCGCGCCGTTTTGATACCACAGCTCGTGAACTAACCAATGAAGATTACGACAGAAAACTTGCGTGGTGGGACTCTCACCCCTATATCCTAACTATATCCATCCCGTTGAGTCCAGAAATTTTAGAAGTTCCCCAAGCTTAACATCGTTGAGCTCAGAAAGACTCCCGAACAAAGGTTTACCCAGAAATTTTGTTCTGCTCCTGCAGTGCGCAGGACAGCCGCACAGTAGGTGCTCCACCGTCTCTTCCATCCCCGGAAGGTTGCAACTGCGGCACGTAGTATTGTGCTCCATGCCCATCCTTGCCGCGTGCGCCCCGATAGTCCAATGTCCAGTGAGGGCTGAGACTAATCTGAAAAGGTCCCTTCTGTTGTTCCTTAGAAGGGTCGAAGTTCGTGCTTCATTATACGACGGCCATAAATAGCCTAAATCGTACACAACAATTTTCTTAACCAGTCTTGAAAGTTTAAAAGAGATCGACCATAAACTTTGGACATTATTGAAGTACAAACAAAACACAAAAATGTGGGAGTGGCACCGCCCACTTTTCCAAAATTACATAAATCTTGACTAAAGGACACACATATCCAGAAATCATTAATTTAGACCAAATATGTTCAGAGCTATGAAGAATTTAAATTTTATATAGGCGGGGGGCGTGGCACCGCCTACTTTTCCAAAAATTGATATAGCCTAAATCGTACACAACAATCTTCTGAACCAATCTAGAAAGTTTAAAAGAGATCGACTATAAACTTTGGACATTATTGAAGTACAAACAAAACACAAAAAATGTGGGCGTGGCACCGCCCACTTTTCCAAAATTACATAAATCTTGACCAAAGGACACACATATCCAAAAATCATTAATTTAGACCAAATATGTTCAGAGTTATGAAGAGTTGTAATTTTATATAGCCTGGGGGCGTGGCACCGCCCACTTTTCCAAAAATTAATATAGCCTATGCTTTAACCCATGATCCCAAGAATATACTGTGAAAATTTCATAAAAATCGGTTGAGTACTTTGGACGCCCATAAAGGACACACAGACACACAGACACACAGACACAGACACACAGACACGCAGACACACAGACACACATTCATTTTTATTTATAAGATTTATTATAATATAGATATGCTGATACCCACATATTTATTTAAATTTATTTAAGATAAAAAATTTCCTCCCTAAAAATTAGTATATCTTTTTTGTTTGTGTTCCGATTTAAATACAACAAAGTGCAGATCCCTTTCTAAACTTCAAGCAGTATATTTTTGAAAGTCTCATCAAAATCCATTTCTTAGTTTCCGAGATCCTTAAGTTCAAACAGACAAACAGACAGACAATAATTTTAAAAATGGGTCAGATTAACTCTATAGCATTCCCCAGGTCATCCCCAGTAATTTTTTCAAAGACAGACACGACTTTTCTAGAGATTTATTATAGTATAGATATACTGATACCCACATATTTAATTAAATTTATATAAGAAAAAAAAAATGCATAGGTTCCTCCCTAAGAATTAGTATACATTTTTTGTTTTTAGTCTGATTTTGATACAACAAAGTGCAAATCCCTTTCTAAGCTTCAAGCAGTATATTTTTGAAAGTCTCATCAAAATCCATTTCTTAGTTTCCGAGATCCTTAAGTTCAAACAGAGAAACAGACTTACAGGCAGACAATAATTTTAAAAATGGGTCAGATGAACTCTATAGCATTCCCCAGGTCATCCCCAGTAATTTTTTCAAAGAAATTTTCAATGAACAGACACGACTTTTCTAGAGATTTATTATAGTATAGATATACTGATACCCACATATTTAATTAAATTTATTTAAGAAAAAAAAAATGCATAGGTTCCTCCCTAAGAATTAGTATACATTTTTTGTTTTTAGTTCGATTTTTCTATAGATTTATTATAATATTTATTATAATATAGATATGCTGATACCCACATATTTATTTAAATTTATTTAAGATAAAAAATTTCCTCCCTAAAAATTAGTATATCTTTTTTGTTTGTGTTCCGATTGAAATACAACAAATTGCAGATCCCTTTCTAAACTTCAAGCAGTATATTTTTGAAAGTCTCATCAAAATCCATTTCTTAGTTTCCGAGATCCTTAAGTTCAAACAGACAAACAGACAGACAATAATTTTAAAAATGGGTCAGATGAACTCTATAGCATTCCCCAGGTCATCCCCAGTAATTTTTTCAAAGAAATTTTCAATGAACAGACACGACTTTTCTAGAGATTTATTATAGTATAGATATACTGATACCCACATATTTAATTAAATTTATATAAGAAAAAAAAATGCATAGGTTCCTCCCTAAGAATTAGTATACATTTTTTGTTTTTAGTCCGATTTTGATACAACAAAGTGCAAATCCCTTTCTATGCTTCAAGCAGTATATTTTTGAAAGGCTCATCAAAATCCATTTCTTTGTTTCCGAGATCCTTAAGTTCAAACATAGAAACAGACATACAGGCAGACAATAATTTTAAAAATGGGTCAGATGAACTCTATAGCATTCCCCAGGTCATCCCCAGTAATTTTTTCAAAGAAATTTTCAATGAACAGACACGACTTTTCTATAGATTTATTATAATATTTATTATAATATAGATATGCTGATACCCACATATTTATTTAAATTTATTTAAGATAAAAAATTTCCTCCCTAAAAATTAGTATATCTTTTTTGTTTGTGTTCCGATTTAAATACAACAAAGTGCAGATCCCTTTCTAAACTTCAAGCAGTATATTTTTGAAAGTCTCATCAAAATCCATTTCTTAGTTTCCGAGATCCTTAAGTTCAAACAGACAAACAGACAGACAATAATTTTAAAAATGGGTGAGATGAACTCTATAGCATTCCCCAGGTCATCCCCAGTAATTTTTTCAAAGAAATTTTCAATGAACAGACACGACTTTTCTAGAGATTTATTATAGTATAGATATACTGATACCCACATATTTAATTAAATTTATATAAGAAAAAAAAAATGCATAGGTTCCTCCCTAAGAATTAGTATACATTTTTTGTTTTTAGTCCGATTTTGATACAACAAAGTGCAAATCCCTTTCTAAGCTTCAAGCAGTATATTTTTGAAAGGCTCATCAAAATCCATTTCTTAGTTTCCGAGATCCTTAAGTTCAAACATAGAAACAGACATACAGGCAGACAATAATTTTAAAAATGGGTCAGATGAACTCTATAGCATTCCCCAGGTCATCCCCAGTAATTTTTTCAAAGAAATTTTCAATGAACAGACACGACTTTTCTAGAGATTTATTATAGTATAGATATACTGATACCCACATATTTAATTAAATTTATTTAAGAAAAAAAAATGCATAGGTTCCTCCCTAAGAATTAGTATACATTTTTTGTTTTTAGTTCGATTTTGATAAATGAAAGTGCAGATCCCTTTCTAAGCTTCAAGCAGTATATTTTTGAAAAACTCATCAAAATCCATTTCTTAGTTTCCGAGATCCTTAAGTTCAAACATAGAAACAGACATACAGGCAGACAATAATTTTAAAAATGGGTCAGATGAACCCTATAGCATTCCCCAGGTCATCCCCAGTAATTTTTTCAAAGAAATTTTCAATGAACAGACACGGCTTTTCTAGAGATTTATTATAGTATAGATATACTGATACCCACATATTTAATTAAATTTATTTAAGAAAAAAAAATGCATAGGTTCCTCCCTAAGAATTAGTATACATTTTTTGTTTTTAGTTCGATTTTGATAAATGAAAGTGCAGATCCCTTTCTAAGCTTCAAGCAGTATATTTTTGAAAAACTCATCAAAATCCATTTCTTAGTTTCCGAGATCCTTAAGTTCAAACAGACAGACAATAATTTTAAAAATGGATCAGATGAACTCTATAGCATTCCCCAGGTCATCGCCAGTCATTTTTTCAAAGAAATTTTCAATGTACAGACCCGATTTTTCTATAGATTTATTATAATATAGATATGCTGATACCCACATATTTAATTAAATTTATTTAAGAAAAAAAAATGCATAGGTTCCTCCCTAAGAATTAGTATACATTTTTTGTTTTTAGTCCGATTTTGATAAAACAAAGTGCAGATCCCCTTCTAAGCCTCAAGCAGCATATTTTTGGAAAACTCATCAAAATCCAATTCTTAGTTTCCGAGATCCTTAAGTTCAAACATACAAACATATAAGCAGACAAACAGACAGACAATAATTTTAAAAATGGATCAGATGAACTCTATAACATTCCCCAGTACATCGCCAGTCATTTTTTCAAAGAAATTTTCAATGTACAGACCCGATTTTTCTATAGATTTATTATAATATTTATTATAATATAGATATGCTGATACCCACATATTTAATTAAATTTATTTAAGAAAAAAAATGCATAGGTTCCTCCCTAAGAATTAGTATACATTTTTTGTTTTTAGTCCGATTTTGATAAAACAAAGTGCAGATCCCCTTCTAAACTTCAAGCAGTATATTTTTGGAAAACTCATCAAAATCCAATTCTTAGTTTCCGAGATCCTTAAGTTGAAACAGACAAACAGACAGACAATAATTTTAAAAATGGGTCAGATGAACTCTATAGCATTCCCCAGGTCATCCCCAGTAATTTTTTCAAAGAAATTTTCAATGAACAGACACGACTTTTCTAGAGATTTATTATAGTATAGATATGCTGATACCCACATATTTAATTAAATTTATATAAGAAAAAAAAATGCATAGGTTCCTCCCTAAGAATTAGTATACATTTTTTGTTTTTAGTCCGATTTTGATAAAACAAAGTGCAGATCCCCTTCTAAACTTCAAGCAGTATATTTTTGGAAAACTCATCAAAATCCAATTCTTAGTTTCTGAGATCCTTAAGTTCAAACAGACAGACAATAATTTTAAAAATGGATCAGATGAACTCTATAGCATTCCCCAGTTGCCAGTCATTTTTTCAAAGAAATTTTCAATGTACAGTCCCGATTTTTCTATAGATTTATTATAATATAGATATGCTGATACCCACATATTTATTTAAATTTATTTAAGAAAAAAATTTCATCGGTTCCTCCCTAAAAATTGGTATATCTTTTTTGTTTGTGTTCCGATTTAAATAAAACAAAGTGCAGATCCCTTTCTAAGCTTCAAGCAGTATATTTTTGAAAGTCTCATCAAAATCCATTTCTTAGTTTCCGAGATCCTTAAGTTCAAACAGACAAACAGGCAGACAACAATTAAACAATACATTTGGGCCGGTTTTCGAAATTTGAAATACATACATATCTCTACATATAATAAAATTGTAACAGGTCGATGTCTGTACATGGCATCTACCCACCCTTCTCTTTTTCCGTCCGAAATTTTTAAAGATATTTAATTGAAACCATTTGAGATATTTAAATTAAGCGCATCGCATATAACAGTACCCATTGGCACCATTCGTTTGATACCCATATTGTACTCACACATTTTTTTGCAAATATTCGTCGATAACTTCAAGATATCTCCGAAACCATTTGGGATATTTCAATTGATCACATCGCATATTACAGCACTCATTGACACCTTTCGTTTGACATCCATATTGTACTAAGACATTTTTGGTCACCCCTGGTCCACATACTGGGCGATAACTCCAAAACCGGTTGAGATATCGAAAAAAGTAATATCGCAAATTTTAAGTTGAGTATCTAGCAATCCAACGAAAAAAGTTTCATTCATTTCCATTCAGTACTTTCAGAGTGATACGGCCACAAACATACGGACAGACAGATAGACAGACAGACACACAACAATTAAAAAAATGGTTGATTTGGATTCTACTCGTTTAATAATGCTTCCCCCAATCAATTTTTTGTTGATATCTGCCATGTACAGACATTGACCTCTTACAATTTTATTATATGTAGAGATAGATATACTGATACCCACATATTTATTTAAATTTAAGAAAAAAAATGCATAGGTTCCTCCCTAAGAATTAGTATACATTTTTATACCTAGTAGTGCTTCGCACACAAGGTATATTAACTTCATTGGCCTAACGGTAGTATGTAACGGCATAAACGAATCGAGATAGATATTGACTTATATATATCAAAATGTTCAGGAGGAGAAGAGAAATTGACTGAGCCATGTCCGTCCGTCCGTCCGTCCGTCCGTCCGTCTGTGAACACGATAACTTGAGTAAATCTTGAGATATCTCAATGAAACTTTGTATGCAGGTTCCTTTTTACATATCTCTGAACGGTATTGAAAATAGGCAAAATCGGTTAAAAGCCACGCCCACTTTCTATATATATAATATTTTCGAAAATACAAAAAGAGTGATTATTCAGTACATAATACACCTATAAGGATAAAATTTGGTGTGTACCTTACCGTTAAAGCAAAAAATAAATTTGTGAATAAATTTTTAAAAAAGGGCGTGGCACCGCCCACTTTTGATTAAGTCAAATTTGGAAATATTATTAATCATAAATCAAAAACCGCTCAAGATAGCAAAATAAAATTCAGCACACATATTTATATTAATACAGGCAATATTTCGAAAAAAAATTTGCGAAATCGGATTAGGTCCACGCCCAATTTTATACGAAAGATTTTGAAAAGGATCATGGATATATTGAATATGCTATAACTTTGCTTAAACTAGCTGTATATCATTTCTATTTCACCTCTAAAGTGTTCGTGGGCAAAGAAAGTCGAAAGCACAAAATTTTTGGAAAATGGGCGTGGCCCCGCCCCTTTATGGTGGATTATTCCACAAAACTTTCCATGCCATAACTCCGGTAAAAATTGATTTATTAAAACGATATTTGAAGAAAGTGTTCAACATATAAAGCTAACTCTTTGCTGAAAAAATAAACAAAATCGGTGAACGGACACGCCCACTTTTTGAACATAGTTCTAAAATATTTCTTCGTAAAATTAAAATCGCGATATTTCCATAATTGTATAAGTTATTTAAATAAGATTTTACACACATATAAGCCTTTTTAAACAAAACTAAACTGTAAAAAAATTTTGTGGATTTTGGTGAAGTAAACGTGGCGCCTCCCACTTTTTAGCATAAATGCTCTGCTATTTTCAAAAGCGATTGGTTGGAATTTCAAGAATGTATTTCAATGAAATTTTGTGAGATTCTTCCCAATAGTATGTAGTATACTCCTGCCAAAAATTATGCAAATCGAATAACAAACAAGCAAGATTTACGGGCAAGTAGTTAACACCCTACTGCCTTTTTATACCTAGTAGTGCTTCGCACACAAGGTATATTAACTTCATTGGCCTAACGGTAGTATGTAACGGCATAAACGAATCGAGATAGATATTGACTTATATGTATCAAAATGTTCAGGAGGAGAAGAGAAATTGACTGAGCCATGTCCGTCCGTCCGTCCGTCCGTCTGTGAACACGATAACTTGAGTAAATCTTGAGATATCTCAATGAAACTTTGTATGCAGGTTCCTTTTTACATATCTCTGAACGGTATTGAAAATAGGCAAAATCGGTTAAAAGCCACGCCCACTTTCTATATATATAATATTTTCGAAAATACAAAAAGAGTGATTATTCAGTACATAATACACCTATAAGGATAAAATTTGGTGTGTACCTTACCGTTAAAGCAAAAAATAAATTTGTGAATAAATTTTTAAAAAAGGGCGTGGCACCGCCCACTTTTGATTAAGTCAAATTTGGAAATATTATTAATCATAAATCAAAAACCGCTCAAGATAGCAAAATAAAATTCAGCACACATATTTATATTAATACAGGCAATATTTCGAAAAAAAATTAGCGAAATCGGATTAGGTCCACGCCCAATTTTATACGAAAGATTTTGAAAAGGATCATGGATATATTGAATATGCTATAACTTTGCTTAAACTAGCTGTATATCATTTCTATTTCACCTCTAAAGTGTTCGTGGGCAAAGAAAGTCGAAAGCACAAAATTTTTGGAAAATGGGCGTGGCCCCGCCCCTTTATGGGGGATTATTCCACAAAACTTTCCATGCCATAACTCCAGTAAAAATTGATTTATTAAAACGATATTTGAAGAAAGTGTTCAACATATAAAGCTAACTCTTTGCTGAAAAAATAAACAAAATCGGTGAACGGACACGCCCACTTTTTGAACATAGTTCTAAAATATTTCTTCGTAAAATTAAAATCGCGATATTTCCATATTTGTATAAGTTATTTAAATAAGATTTTACACACATATAAGCCTTTTTAAACAAAACTAAACTGTAAAAAAATTTTGTGGATTTTGGTGAAGTAAACGTGGCGCCTCCCACTTTTTAGCATAAATGCTCTGCTATTTTCAAAAGCGATTGGTTGGAATTTCAAGAATGTATTTCAATGAAATTTTGTGAGATGCTTCCCAATAGTATGTAGTATACTCCTGCCAAAAATTATGCAAATCGAATAACAAACAAGCAAGATTTACGGGCAAGTAGTTAACACCCTACTGCCTTTTTTTAAATTAATTTTTTTTATTTTCATACCTTTCATGAACATGAGGAAAGCTATTTATATTTTGTTATTTAGTGATAATTGAATTTACCACTCACAAAAGAAGTGTTTTTAATCGAAAACAATCAGTTGTCTTTATAACAACTTTTCCGTTATTAAAATAGACCTGAGTAAATTGGGATACCAAAACAGATCACTACTAGGTATTTAATGTTCGGTTGCACCCGAACTTAGACTTCCTTACTAGTTTTTTTTAGTCCAATTTTGATAAAACAAAGTGCAGATCCCTTTCTAAGCTTCAAGCAGTATATTTTTGAAAGTCTCATCAAAATCCATGTCTTAGTTTCCGAGATCCATAAGTTCAAACATACAAACATATAAGCAGACAAACAGACAGACAATAATTTTAAAAATGGATCAGATGAACTGTATAGCATTCCCCAGGTCATCGCCAGTCATTTTTTCAAAGAAATTTTCAAAGTACAGACCCGATTTTTCTATAGATTTATTATAACATAGATATGCTGATACCCACATATTTATTTAAATTTATTTATGACAAAAAATTTCATCGGTTCCTCCCTAAAAATTAGTATATCTTTTTTGTTTGTGTTCCGATTTAAATAAAACAAAGTGCAGATCCCTTTCTAAGCTTCAAGCAGTATATTTTTGAAAGTCTCATCAAAATCCATTTCTTAGTTTCCGAGATCCTTAAGTTCAAACAGACAAACAGGCAGACAATAATTTTAAAAATGGGTCAGATGAACTCTATAGCATTCCCCAGGATCCATAAGTTCAAACATACAAACATATAAGCAGACAAACAGACAGACAATAATTTTAAAAATGGATCAGATGAACTCTATAGCATTCCCCAGGTCATCGCCAGTCATTTTTTCAAAGAAATTTTCAATGAACAGACCCGATTTTTCTATAGATTTATTATAGTATAGATATACTGATACCCACATATTTATTTAAATTTATTTAAGAAAAAAAATTCATAGGTTCCTCCCTAAGAATTAGTATAAATTTTTTGTTTTTTTAGTCCGATTTTGATACAACAGAGTGCAGATCCCTTTCTAAGCTTCAAGCAGTATATTTTTGAAAGTCTCATCAAAATGCATTTCTTAGTTTCCGAGATCCTTAAGTTCAAACAGACAAACAGGCAGACAATAATTTTAAAAATGGGTCAGATGAACTCTATAGCATACCCCAGGTCATCCCCAGTCATTTTTTCAAAGAAATTTTCAATGTACAGACACGACTTTTCTAGTGATTTATTATAGTACAGATATGCTGATACCCACATGGGTATTTAAATTTATTTAAGAAAAAAAATTGCATAGGTTCCTACCTAAAAATTAGTATATCTTTTTTGTTTGTAGTCCGATTTTGATAAAACAGAGTGCAGATCCCTTTCTAAGCTTCAAGCAGTATATTTTTGAAAGTCTCATCAAAATGCATTTCTTAGTTTCCGAGATCCTTAAGTTCAAACAGACAAACAGACAGACAATAATTTTAAAAATGGGTCAGATGAACTCTATAGCATTCCCCAGGTCATCGCCAGTAATTTTTTCAAAGAAATTTTCAATGAACAGACACGACTTTTCTAGAAATGTATTATAGTATAGATATACTGATACCCACATATTTATTTAAATTTATTTAAGAAAAAAAATTTCATCGGTTCCTTCCTAAAAATTGGTATATCTTTTTTGTTTGTGCTCCGATTTAAAAAAAAGAAAGTGCAGATGCCTTTCTAAGCTTTAAGCAGTATATTTTTGAAAGTCTCGTCAAAATCCATTTTTTAGTTTCCGAGATTCTTAAGTTCAAACAGACATACAGACAGACAATAATTTTAAAAATGGATCATATGAACTCTATAGCATTCCCCAGGTCATCCCCAGTAATTTTTTCAAAGAAATTTTCAATGAACAGACACGACTTTTCTAGAAATTTATTATAGTATAGATATACTGATACCCACATATTTATTTAAATTTAAGAAAAAAAAATTCATAGGTTCCTCCCTAAGAATTAGTATACATTTTTTGCTTTTAGTCCAATTTTGATAAAACAAACTGCAGACCCCTTTCTAAGCTTCAAGCAATATATTTTTGAAAGTCTCATCAAAATCCATGTCTTAGTTTCCGAGATCCTTAAGTTCAAACATACAAACTTATAAGCAGACAAACAGACAGACAATAATTTTAAAAATGGATCAGATGAACTCTATAGCATTCCCCAGGTCATCCCCAGTCATTTTTTCAAAGAAATTTTCAATGTACAGACACGACTTTTCTAGTGATTTATTATAGTACAGATATGCTGATACCCACATGGGTATTTAAATTTATTTAAGAAAAAAAATTGCATAGGTTCCTACCTAAAAATTAGTATATCTTTTTTGTTTGTAGTCCGATTTTGATAAAACAGAGTGCAGATCCCTTTCTAAGCTTCAAGCAGTATACTTGTTTCCGAGATCCTTAAGTTCAAACATACAAACAGATAAACAGACAAACAGACAGACAATAATTTAAAAAATGGATCAGATGAACTCCATAGCATTCCCCAGGTCATTTTTTCAAAGAAATTTTCAATGTACAGACCCAATTTTTCTATAGATTTATTATAGTATAGATATACTGATACCCACATATTTATTTAAATTTATTTAAGAAAAAAAAATTCATAGGTTCCTCCCTAAGAATTAGTATACATTTTTTGTTTTTAGCCCGATTTTGATAAAAGAAAGTGCAGATCCCTTTCTAAGCTTCAAGCAGTATATTTTTGAAAAACTCATAAAAATCCATTTCTTAGTTTCCGAGATCCTTAAGTTCAAACAGACAGACAATAATTTAAAAAATGGATCAGATGAACTCCATAGCATGCCTCAGGTCATTTTTTCAAAGAAATTTTCAATGTACAGACCCGATTTTTCTATAGATTTATTATAGTATAGATATACTGATACCCACATATTTATTTAAATTTATTTAAGAAAAAAAAATTCATAGGTTCCTCCCTAAGAATTAGTATACATTTTTTGTTTTTAGTCCGATTTTGATAAAAGAAAGTGCAGATCCCTTTCTAAGCTTCAAGCAGTATACTTGAAAAACTCTCATCAAAATCCATTACTTAGTTTCCGCGATCCTTAAGTTCAAACAGACAAACAGATAAACAGACAAACAGACAGACAATAATTTAAAAAATGGATCAGATGAACTCCATAGCATTCCCCAGGTCATTTTTTCAAAGAAATTTTCAATGTACAGACCCGATTTTTCTATAGATTTATTATAGTATAGATATACTGATACCCACATATTTATTTAAATTTATTTAAGAAAAAAAAATTCATAGGTTCCTCCCTAAGAATTAGTATACATTTTTTGTTTTTAGTCCGATTTTGATAAAAGAAAGTGCAGATCCCTTTCTAAGCTTCAAGCAGTATATTTTTGGAAAACTCATCAAAATCCAATTCTTAGTTTCCGAGATCCTTAAGTTCAAACATACAAACATATAAGCAGACAAACAGACAGACAATAATTTTAAAAATGGATCAGATGAACTCTATAGCATTCCCCAGGTCATCCCCAGTAATTTTTTCAAAGAAATTTTCAAAGAACAGACACGACTAGAAATTTATTATAGTATAGATATACTGATACCCACATATTTATTTAAATTTAAGAAAAAAAAATTCATAGGTTCCTCCCTAAGAATTAGTATACATTTTTTGCTTTTAGTCCGATTTTGATAAAACAAACTGCAAATCCCTTTCTAAGCTTCAAGCAGTATATTTTTGAAAGTCTCATCAAAATCCATTTCTTAGTTTCCGAGATCCTTAAGTTCAAACAGAGAAACAGACATACAGGCAGACAATAACACTGTGACACAAAATGAGGGTTCATCTCTCCGTAATTGATGAAACTAATTGGAAGTGAAACTTGATAACTCCCATATCAAAACCTCATACTGGGTTTTTGGCCTATAGGTCTGGTTTTTTTTTTATTCGTATTTGAAGTTGGCAACCCTGTGTATGGGAAAAATTGACTAAAACTTGATCAAATAAGCAATTTTAGGTGGGTTTTTTTTGTATACAACTATTTTTGGGTCGAGGAACTCATTTTTGAAATTAGTTTTTACCTAAATCGCACGGTAGGTGGCGCTGTCATACAATTTTTCAAATTCTTGGTAGTTTCTCATCCAACAATAGTAATAATAGTAAATTTAAAAAGGAAACGTACGAATCTGTGAAGTATCTACTAGAAGCAGTAAACTATGGAAGCCATAAATGGCGTATATGTTGCGATTTGAAAATGGTAGCTCTTCTTTGTGGACCACAAGGTGGATATACGAAGAATACGTGTTTTATATTTATGTTTGTGGAATACATGTTATAAAGGGCACCAATACCAAAAACATGATTGGGAGATCAGAGAAGATTTAGTTGTTGGATCAGATAATATAATACACATGCCCCTTGTTCCAATTGAAAAAGTCTTGCTACCTCCACTACATATCAAATTAGGTATTTTTAAAAATTTTGTTAAAGCACTTCCTGCAGATGGACCAGCTTTTATTACATTAAGGTCAATATTTCCACGACTTAGTGCAAGCAAAGTAAAAGAAGGTATTACATATTTACATATACAAAATATTTTTTAAGATTTATGTAATTACTATGAGGAAGAGGAGGAAGTAAACTTACCGCCTTTAAAAATGTTCAAGTTTTAGTTTTTTATTACCGTTATTCTTGTATGCTTTTTCATGGCATACGTTTTTCAAATTGTCAGAAAATAATTCAAATTTTAACAAAAAGATTACTTTGCTTTTTTTCCTATAAAAATACGTTTACTTAATTTTTTATTACAACACTTTTCACACCTGTAAATATATATGAATAAAGGGAAATTATTGTAAATTGAATTATCTGAGAATGAAAAAAGTTTGGATTTAATTTAGCATCTTCCTCACATTAATATAAATATTTTGCTTATGAGTATACTAGCTTAGTATTTGTAGTTTGCCGTCATACCTTATAAATTGACGTGACCCTTTTAGTAGCAACTAGATTAGTCGTAAAAGTTAACTGTTTGAATAGACAAAACTTTATTTGAGTTTTCCCAAAAAATTAGAATTTTGAGTTAACCCTGTTTACAGTGGAACGAGCGATATATGACCATTTCGACAATAAAACCGATAAAATGCAAGTATTTTTACTTAAACAAACCAAAAACCTTACTTTTCCATGAAAAATTTGAAAAATTGTATGAAGGCGCCACTTACAGTGCAATTTAGGTAAAAACTAATGTTAAAAATTGAGTTCCTCTACCTAAAAATAGTTATATACAAAAAAACCACCTAAAATTGCTTTATTTGATCAAGTTTTAGGCAATTTTTCCCATACACAGGGTTGCCAACTTCAAATACGAATAAAAAAAAAAACAGACCTATAGGCCAAAAACCCAGTATGAGGTTGTGATATGGGAGTGATAAAGTTTAATTTCCAATTGGTTTCATCAATTACGTAGAATCTTGTTGCACAGTGTAATTTTAAAAATGGGTCAGATGAACTCTACAGCATTCCCCAGGTCATCCCCAGTAATTTTTTCAAAGAAATTTTCAATGAACAGACACGACTTTTCTAGAGATTTATTATAGTATAGATATACTGATACCCACATATTTAATTAAATTTATTTAAGAAAAAAAAATGCATAGGTTCCTCCCTAAGAATTAGTATACATTTTTTGTTTTTAGTCCGATTTTGATAAAAGAAAGTGCAGATCCCTTTCTAAGCTTCAAGCAGTATATTTTTGAAAAACTCATCAAAATCCATTTCTTAGTTTCCGAGATCCTTAAGTTCAAACAGACAGACAATAATTTTAAAAATGGATCAGATGAACTCTATAGCATTCCCCAGGTCATCGCCAGTGATTTTTTCAAAGAAATTTTCAATGTACAGACCCGATTTTTCTATAGACTTATTATAATATAGATATGCTGATACCCACATATTTAATTAAATTTATTTAAGAAAAAAAAATGCATAGGTTCCTCCCTAAGAATTAGTATACATTTTTTGTTTTTAGTCCGATTTTGATAAAACAAAGTGCAGATCCCCTTCTAAGCTTCAAGCAGTATATTTTTGGAAAACTCATCAAAATCCAATTCTTAGTTTCCGAGATCCTTAAGTTCAAACATACAAACATATAAGCAGACAAACAGACAGACAATAATTTTAAAAATGGATCAGATGAACTCTATAGCATTCCCCAGGTCATCGCCAGTCATTTTTTTAAAGAAATTTTCAATGTACAGACCCGATTTTTTATATATTTATTGTAATATTTATTATAATATAGATATGCTGATACCCACATATTTATTTAAATTTATTTAAGATAAAAAATTTCCTCCCTAAAAATTAGTATATCTTTTTTGTTTGTGTTCCGATTTAAATACAACAAAGTGCAGATCCCTTTCTAAACTTCAAGCAGTATATTTTTGAAAGTCTCATCAAAATCCATTTCTTAGTTTCCGAGATCCTTAAGTTCAAACAGACAGACAATAATTTTAAAAATGGGTCAGATGAACTCTATAGCATTCCCCAGGTCATCCCCAGTAATTTTTTCAAAGAAATTTTCAATGAACAGACACGACTTTTCTAGAGATTTATTATAGTATAGATATACTGATACCCACATATTTAATTAAATTTATATAAGAAAAAAAAATGCATAGGTTCCTCCTTAATAATTAGTATACATTTTTTGTTTTTAGTCCGATTTTGATAAAACAGAGTGCATATCCCCTTCTAAGCTTCAAGCAGTATATTTTTGGAAAACTCATCAAAATCCAATTCTTAGTTTCCGAGATCCTTAAGTTCAAACAGACAGACAATAATTTTAAAAATGGATCAGATGAACTCTATAGCATTCCCCAGGTCATCGCCAGTCATTTTTTCAAAGAAATTTTCAATGTACAGACCCGAATTTTCTATAGACTTATTATAATATAGATATGCTGATACCCACATATTTATTTAAATTTATTTAGGAAAAAAAATTTCATCGGTTCCTCCCTAAAAATTGGTATATCTTTTTTGCTTGTGTTCCGATTTAAATAAAACAAAGTGCAGATCCTTTTCTAAGCTTCAAGCAGTATATTTTTGAAAGTCTCATCAAAATCCATTTCTTAGTTTCCGAGATCCTTAAGTTCAAACAGACAAACAAGCAGACAACAATTAAACAATACATTTGGGCCAGTTTTCGAAATTTGAAATACATACATATCTCTACATATAATAAAATTGTAACAGGTCGATGTCTGTACATGGCATCTACCCACCCTTCTCTTTTTCCGTCCGAAATTTTTAAAGATATTTAATTGAAACCATTTGAGATATTTAAATTAAGCGCATCGCATATAACAGTACCCATTGGCACTATTCGTTTGATACCCATATTGTACTCACACATTTTTTTGCAAATATTCGTCGATAACTTCAAAATATCTCCGAAACCATTTGGGATATTTCAATTGATCACATCGCATATTACAGCACTCATTGACACCTTTCGTTTGACATCCATATTGTACTAAGACATTTTTGGTCACCCCTGGTCCACATACTGGGCGATAACTCCAAAACCGGTTGAGATATCGAAAAAAGTAATATCGTAAATTTTAAGTTGAGTATCTAGCAATCCAACGAAAAAAGTTGGATTCATTTCCATTCAGTACTTTCAGAGTGATACGGCCACAAACATACGGACAGACAGACAGACAGACAGACACACAACAATTAAAAAAATGGTTGATTTGGATTCTACTCGTTTAATAATGCTTCCCCCAATCAATTTTTTGTTGATATCTGCCATGTACAGACATTGACCTCTTACAATTTTATTATATGTAGAGATAGATATGCTGATACCCACATATTTATTTAAATTTATTTAAGAAAAAAAATTTCATCGGTTCCTCCCTAAAAATTGCTATATCTTTTTTGTTTGTGCTCCGATTTAAAAAAAACAAAGTGCAGATGCCTTATTTTTGAAAAACTCATCAAAATCCATTTCTTAGTTTCCGAGATCCTTAAGTTCAAACAGACAGACAATAATTTTAAAAATGGATCAGATGAACTCTATAGCATTCCCCAGGTCATCCCCAGTAATTTTTTCAAAGAAATTTTCAATGAACAGACACGACTTTTCTAGAAATGTATTATAGTATAGATATACTGATACCCACATATTTATTTAAATTTAAGAAAAAAAAATTCATAGGTTCCTCCCTAAGAATTAGTATACATTTTTTGTTTTTAGTCCAATTTTGATATAACAAAGTGCTGATCCCTTTCTAAGCTTCAAGCAGTATATTTTTGAAAGTCTCATCAAAATCCATGTCTTAGTTTCCGAGATCCATAAGTTCAAACATACAAACATATAAGCAGACAAACAGACAAACAATAATTTTAAAAATGGATCAGATGAACTCTATAGCATTCCCCAGGTCATCGCCAGTCATTTTTTCAAAGAAATTTTCAAAGTACAGACCCGATTTTTCTATAGATTTATTATAATATAGACATGCTGATACCCACATATTTATTTAAATTTATTTAAGACTAGTAAGGCCCGCTTGCTTCGCTGCGTATTAGAACTTATAACAGACTGAGTCCGATTTTAATCATTATAGCCTATACGCACTTTTTCGAAGTTTGACTTTCTCTCTATAACTTGATTGTATAGTTCACAACAACAATTAAAAAATACATTTGGGCCAGTTTTCGAAATTTGAAACATACATATCTCTACATATAATAAAATTGTAACAGGTCGATGTCTGTACATGGCATCTACCCACCCTTCTCTTTTTCCGTCCGAAATTTTTGAAGATATATAATTGAAACCATTTGAGATATTTAAATTAAGCGCATCGCATATAACAGTAGCCATTGGCACCATTCGTTTGATTTGGGATATTTCAATTGATCACATCGCATATTACAGCACTCATTGACAACTTTCGTTTGACATCCATATTGTACTAAGACATTTTTGGTCACCCCTGGTCCACAGATTGGGCGATAACTCCGAAACCGGTTGAGATATCGAAAAAAGTAATATCCTAAATTTTAAGTTGAGTATCTAGCAATCCAACGAAAAAAGTTTCATTCATTCAGTACTTTCAGAGTGATACGGCCACAAACACACGGACAGACAGACATACAGACAGACAGACAGACAGATACACAATTATTTAAAAAATGGTTGATTTGGATTCAACTCGTTTAATAATGCTTCCCCCAATAAATTTTTTGTTGATATCTGCCATGTACAGACATCGACCTGTTACAATTTTATTATATGTAGAGATAAAAAATTTCATCGGTTCCTTCCTAAAAATTAGTATATCTTTTTGTTTGTGTTCCGATTTAAATACAACAAAGTGCAGATCCCTTTCTAAACTTCAAGCAGTATATTTTTGAAAGTCTCATCAAAATAAATTTCTTAGTTTCCGAGATCCTTAAGTTCAAACAGACAAACAGGCAGACAATAATTTTAAAAATGGGTCAGATGAACTCTATAGCACTCCCCAGGTCATTCCCAGTCATTTTGTCAAAGAAATTTTCAATGAACAGATACGACTTTTCTAGATATTTATTATAGTATAGATATGCTGATACCCACATTTTTATTTAAATTTATTTAAGAAAAAAAATTTAATCGGTTCCTACCTTAAAATTAGTATATCTTTTTTGGTTTGTGGTCCGATTTTGATAAAACAAAGTACAGATCCCTTTCTAACCTTCAAGCAGTATATTTTTGAAAGTCTCATCAAAATCCATGTCTTAGTTTCCGAGATTCTTAAGTTCAAACAGACAAACAGACAGACAATAATTTTAAAAATGGATCAGATGAGCTCTATAGCATTCCCCAGGTCATCCCCAGTAATTTTTTCAAAGAAATTTTCAATGAACAGACACGACTTTTCTAGAAATTTATTATAGTATAGATATACTGATACCCAGATATTTATTTAAATTTATTGAAGAAAAAAAAATTCATAGGTTCCTCCCTAAGAATTAGTATACATTTTTTGTTTTTAGTCCGATTTTGATACAACAAAGTGCAAATCCCTTTCTAAGCTTCAAGCAGTATATTTTTGAAAGTCTCGTCAAAATCCATTTCTTAGTTTCCGAGATTCTTAAGTTCAAACAGACAAACAGGCAGACAATAATTTTAAAAATGGATCAGATGAACTCTATAGCATTCCCCAGGTCATCCCCAGTAATTTTTTCAAAGAAATTTTCAATGAACAGACACGAGTTTTCTAGAAATTTATTATAGTATAGATATACTGATACCCACATAATTATTTAAATTTATTTAAGAAAAAAAATTTCATCGGTTCCTCCCTAAAAATTAGTATATCTTTTTTGTTTGAGTTCCTATTTAAATAAAAAAAAGTGCAGATCCATTTCTAAGCTTCAAGCAGTATATTCTTGAAAGTCTCGTCAAAATCCATTTCTTAGTTTCCGAGATCCTTAAGTTCAAACAGACAAACAGACAGACAATAATTTTAAAAATGGGTCAGATGAACTCTATAGCATTCCCCAGGTCATCGCCAGTCATTTATTCAAAGAAATTTTCAATGAACAGACACGACTTTTCTAGAAATTTATTATAGTATAGATATACTGATACCCACATATTTATTTAAATTTATTTAAGAAAAAAAATTTCATCGGTTCCTCCCTAAAAATTGGTATATCTTTTTTGTTTGTGCTCCGATTTAAATAAAACAAAGTGCAGATGCCTTTCTAAGCTTTAAGCAGTATATTTTTGAAAGTCTCGTCAAAATTCATTTCTTAGTTTCCGAGATTCTTAAGTTCAAACAGACAAACAGGCAGACACTAATTTTAAAAATGGATCAGATGAACTCTATAGCATTCCCCAGGTCATCCGCAGTAATTTTTTCAAAGAAATTTTCAATGAACAGACACAACTTTTCTAGAAATTTATTATAGTATAGATATACTGATACCCACATATTTATTTAAATTTAAGAAAAAAAAAATTCATAGGTTCCTGCCTAAGAATTAGTATACATTTTTTGCTTTTAGTCCAATTTTGATAAAACAAACTGCGGATCCCTTTCTAAGCTTCAAGTAGTATATTTTTGAAAGTCTCATCAAAATCCATGTCTTAGTTTCCGAGATCCTTAAGTTCAAACATACAAACATATAAGCAGACAAACAGACAGACAATAATTTTAAAAATGGATCAGATGAACTCTATAGCATTCCCCAGGTCATCCCCAGTCATTTTTTCAAAGAAATTTTCAATGTACAGACACGACTTTTCTAGTGATTTATTAAAGTACAGATATGCTGATACCCACATGGGTATTTAAATTTATTTAAGAAAAAAAATTGCATAGGTTCCTACCTAAAAATTAGTATATCTTTTTTGTTTGTAGTCCGATTTTGATAAAACAGAGTGCAGATCCCTTTCTAAGCTTCAAGCAGTATACTTGTAAAACTCTCATCAAAATCCATTACTTAGTTTCCGCGATCCTTAAGTTCAAACAGACAAACAGATAAACAGACAAACAGACAGACAATAATTTAAAAAATGGATCAGATTAACTCCATAGCATTCCCCAGGTCATTTTTTCAAGGAAATTTTCAATGTACAGACCCGATTTTTCTATAGATTTATTATAGTATAGATATACTGATACCCACATATTTATTTAAATTTATTTAAGAAAAAAAAATTCATAGGTTCCTCCCTAAGAATAAGTATAGATTTTTTGTTTTTAGTCCGATTTTGATACAACAAAGTGCAAATCCCTTTCTAAGCTTCAAGCAGTATATTTTTGAAAGTCTCATCAAAATCCATTTCTTAGTTTCCGAGATCCTTAAGTTCAAACAGACAGACAATAATTTTAAAAATGGATCAGATGAACTCTATAGCATTCCCCAGGTCATCCCCAGTAATTTTTTCAAAGAAATTTTCAATGAACAGACACGACTTTTCTAGAAATGTATTATAGTATAGATATACTGATACCCACATATTTATTTAAATTTAAGAAAAAAAAATTCATAGGTTCCTCCCTAAGAATTAGTATACATTTTTTGTTTTTAGTCCAATTTTGATATAACAAAGTGCTGATCCCTTTCTAAGCTTCAAGCAGTATATTTTTGAAAGTCTCATCAAAATCCATGTCTTAGTTTCCGAGATCCATAAGTTCAAACATACAAACATATAAGCAGACAAACAGACAAACAATAATTTTAAAAATGGATCAGATGAACTCTATAGCATTCCCCAGGTCATCGCCAGTCATTTTTTCAAAGAAATTTTCAAAGTACAGACCCGATTTTTCTATAGATTTATTATAATATAGACATGCTGATACCCACATATTTATTTAAATTTATTTAAGACTAGTAAGGCCCGCTTGCTTCGCTGCGTATTAGAACTTATAACAGACTGAGTCCGATTTTAATCATTATAGCCTATACGCACTTTTTCGAAGTTTGACTTTCTCTCTATAACTTGATTGTATAGTTCACAACAACAATTAAAAAATACATTTGGGCCAGTTTTCGAAATTTGAAACATACATATCTCTACATATAATAAAATTGTAACAGGTCGATGTCTGTACATGGCATCTACCCACCCTTCTCTTTTTCCGTCCGAAATTTTTGAAGATATATAATTGAAACCATTTGAGATATTTAAATTAAGCGCATCGCATATAACAGTAGCCATTGGCACCATTCGTTTGATTTGGGATATTTCAATTGATCACATCGCATATTACAGCACTCATTGACAACTTTCGTTTGACATCCA
This sequence comes from Sphenella marginata, assembly GCA_951509765.1. NCBI lineage: Eukaryota > Metazoa > Arthropoda > Insecta > Diptera > Tephritidae > Sphenella > Sphenella marginata. The sequence continues at coordinate 53,925,637 of OX608078.1, read as the reverse complement.
TATTGTACTAAGACATTTTTGGTCACCCCTGGTCCACAGATTGGGCGATAACTCCAAAACCGGTTGAGATATCGAAAAAAGTAATATCCTAAATTTTAAGTTGAGTATCTAGCAATCCAACGAAAAAAGTTTCATTCATTCAGTACTTTCAGAGTGATACGGCCACAAACATACGGACAGACAGACAGACAGACAGACAGACAGACAGATACACAATTATTTAAAAAATGGTTGATTTGGATTCAACTCGTTTAATAATGCTTCCCCCAATAAATTTTTTGTTGATATCTGCCATGTACAGACATCGACCTGTTACAATTTTATTATATGTAGAGATAAAAAATTTCATCGGTTCCTCCCTAAAAATTAGTATATCTTTTTGTTTGTGTTCCGATTTAAATACAACAAAGTGCAGATCCCTTTCTAAACTTCAAGCAGTATATTTTTGAAAGTCTCATCAAAATAAATTTCTTAGTTTCCGAGATCCTTAAGTTCAAACAGACAAACAGGCAGACAATAATTTTAAAAATGGGTCAGATGAACTCTATAGCACTCCCCAGGTCATTCCCAGTCATTTTGTCAAAGAAATTTTCAATGAACAGATACGACTTTTCTAGATATTTATTATAGTATAGATATGCTGATACCCACATTTTTATTTAAATTTATTTAAGAAAAAAAATTTAATCGGTTCCTACCTTAAAATTAGTATATCTTTTTTGGTTTGTGGTCCGATTTTGATAAAACAAAGTACAGATCCCTTTCTAACCTTCAAGCAGTATATTTTTGAAAGTCTCATCAAAATCCATGTCTTAGTTTCCGAGATTCTTAAGTTCAAACAGACAAACAGACAGACAATAATTTTAAAAATGGATCAGATGAGCTCTATAGCATTCCCCAGGTCATCCCCAGTAATTTTTTCAAAGAAATTTTCAATGAACAGACACGACTTTTCTAGAAATTTATTATAGTATAGATATACTGATACCCACATATTTATTTAAATTTATTGAAGAAAAAAAAATTCATAGGTTCCTCCCTAAGAATTAGTATACATTTTTTGTTTTTAGTCCGATTTTGATACAACAAAGTGCAAATCCCTTTCTAAGCTTCAAGCAGTATATTTTTGAAAGTCTCGTCAAAATCCATTTCTTAGTTTCCGAGATTCTTAAGTTCAAACAGACAAACAGGCAGACAATAATTTTAAAAATGGATCAGATGAACTCTATAGCATTCCCCAGGTCATCCCCAGTAATTTTTTCAAAGAAATTTTCAATGAACAGACACGAGTTTTCTAGAAATTTATTATAGTATAGATATACTGATACCCACATAATTATTTAAATTTATTTAAGAAAAAAAATTTCATCGGTTCCTCCCTAAAAATTAGTATATCTTTTTTGTTTGAGTTCCTATTTAAATAAAAAAAAGTGCAGATCCATTTCTAAGCTTCAAGCAGTATATTCTTGAAAGTCTCGTCAAAATCCATTTCTTAGTTTCCGAGATCCTTAAGTTCAAACAGACAAACAGACAGACAATAATTTTAAAAATGGGTCAGATGAACTCTATAGCATTCCCCAGGTCATCGCCAGTCATTTATTCAAAGAAATTTTCAATGAACAGACACGACTTTTCTAGAAATTTATTATAGTATAGATATACTGATACCCACATATTTATTTAAATTTATTTAAGAAAAAAAATTTCATCGGTTCCTCCCTAAAAATTGGTATATCTTTTTTGTTTGTGCTCCGATTTAAATAAAACAAAGTGCAGATGCCTTTCTAAGCTTTAAGCAGTATATTTTTGAAAGTCTCGTCAAAATTCATTTCTTAGTTTCCGAGATTCTTAAGTTCAAACAGACAAACAGGCAGACAATAATTTTAAAAATGGATCAGATGAACTCTATAGCATTCCCCAGGTCATCCCCAGTAATTTTTTCAAAGAAATTTTCAATGAACAGACACAACTTTTCTAGAAATTTATTATAGTATAGATATACTGATACCCACATATTTATTTAAATTTAAGAAAAAAAAAATTCATAGGTTCCTGCCTAAGAATTAGTATACATTTTTTGCTTTTAGTCCAATTTTGATAAAACAAACTGCGGATCCCTTTCTAAGCTTCAAGTAGTATATTTTTGAAAGTCTCATCAAAATCCATGTCTTAGTTTCCGAGATCCTTAAGTTCAAACATACAAACATATAAGCAGACAAACAGACAGACAATAATTTTAAAAATGGATCAGATGAACTCTATAGCATTCCCCAGGTCATCCCCAGTCATTTTTTCAAAGAAATTTTCAATGTACAGACACGACTTTTCTAGTGATTTATTAAAGTACAGATATGCTGATACCCACATGGGTATTTAAATTTATTTAAGAAAAAAAATTGCATAGGTTCCTACCTAAAAATTAGTATATCTTTTTTGTTTGTAGTCCGATTTTGATAAAACAGAGTGCAGATCCCTTTCTAAGCTTCAAGCAGTATACTTGTAAAACTCTCATCAAAATCCATTACTTAGTTTCCGCGATCCTTAAGTTCAAACAGACAAACAGATAAACAGACAAACAGACAGACAATAATTTAAAAAATGGATCAGATTAACTCCATAGCATTCCCCAGGTCATTTTTTCAAGGAAATTTTCAATGTACAGACCCGATTTTTCTATAGATTTATTATAGTATAGATATACTGATACCCACATATTTATTTAAATTTATTTAAGAAAAAAAAATTCATAGGTTCCTCCCTAAGAATAAGTATAGATTTTTTGTTTTTAGTCCGATTTTGATACAACAAAGTGCAAATCCCTTTCTAAGCTTCAAGCAGTATATTTTTGAAAGTCTCATCAAAATCCATTTCTTAGTTTCCGAGATCCTTAAGTTCAAACAGAGAAACAGACATACAGGCAGACAATAATTTTAAAAATGGGTCAGATGAACTCTATAGCATTCCCCAGGTCATCCCCAGTAATTTTTTAAAGAAATACTGATACCCACATATTTAATTAAATTTATTTAAGAAAAAAAAATGCATAGGTTCCTCCCTAAGAATTAGTATACATTTTTTGTTTTTAGTCCGATTTTGATAAAAGAAAGTGCAGATCCCTTTCTAAGCTTCAAGCAGTATATTTTTGAAAAACTCATCAAAATCCATTTCTTAGTTTCCGAGATCCTTAAGTTCAAACAGACAGACAATAATTTTAAAAATGGATCAGATGAACTCTATAGCATTCCCCATGTCATCGCCAGTCATTTTTTCAAAGAAATTTTCAATGTACAGACCCGATTTTTCTATAGATTTATTATAATATAGATATACTGATACCCACATATTTAATTAAATTTATTTAAGAAAAAAAAATTCATAGGTTCCTCCCTAAGAATTAGTATACATTTTTTGTTTTTAGTCCGATTTTGATAAAAAAAAGTGCAGATCCCCTTCTAAGCTTCAAGCAGTATATTTTTGGAAAACTCATCAAAATCCAATTCTTAGTTTCCGAGATCCTTAAGTTCAAACCGACAGACAATAATTTTAAAAATGGATCAGATGAACTCTATAGCATTCCCCAGGTCATCGCCAGTCATTTTTTCAAAGAAATTTTCAATGTACAGACCCGATTTTTCTATAGATTTATTATAATATAGATATGCTGATACCCACATATTTATTTAAATTTATTTAAGAAAAAAAATTTCATCGGTTCCTCCCTAAAAATTGGTATATCTTGGATTTCGCAAAAATCACAGCACCACCACCGCGCTGAACGCCATAACCACTCAGATAGGGGACGGATTAAACCAAAAGCGTCCAAACCACAGGACGGTGCTAGTTGCGCTTGACCTGGCCAAAGCTTTTGACACCGTCAACCATGCGCAACTAATGAAAGACCTTGAAGACTCGTCCCTTCCTCCCTGTCTTAAACGTTGGACTGCTAACTACCTGAGTGGTCGTCAATCGTCGGTTGAGTTCAGAGGCGCCCGATCAAAACCCAGAATAGTTAAACAAGGGGGGCCATAAAACAAAGTGCAGATCCCTTTCTAAGCTTCAAGCAGTATATTTTTCAAAGTCTCATCAAAATCCATTTCTTAGTTTCCGAGATTCTTAAGTTCAAACAGACAAACAGGCAGTCATTTTTTCAAAGAAATTTTCAATGTACAGACACGACTTTTCTAGTGATTTATTAAAGTACAGATATGCTGATACCCACATGGGTATTTAAATTTATTTAAGAAAAAAAATTGCATAGGTTCCTACCTAAAAATTAGTATATCTTTTTTGTTTGTAGTCCGATTTTGATAAAACAGAGTGCAGATCCCTTTCTAAGCTTCAAGCAGTATACTTGTAAAACTCTCATCAAAATCCATTACTTAGTTTCCGCGATCCTAAGTTCAAACAGACAAACAGATAAACAGACAAACAGACAGACAATAATTTAAAAAATGGATCAGATTAACTCCATAGCATTCCCCAGGTCATTTTTTCAATGGATTTCGCAAAAATCACAGCACCACCACCGCGCTGAACGCCATAACCACTCAGATAGGGGACGGATTAAACCAAAAGCGTCCAAACCACAGGACGGTGCTAGTTGCGCTTGACCTGGCCAAAGCTTTTGACACCGTCAACCATGCGCAACTAATGAAAGACCTTGAAGACTCGTCCCTTCCTCCCTGTCTTAAACGTTGGACTGCCAACTACCTGAGTGGTCGTCAATCGTCGGTTGAGTTCAGAGGCGCCCGATCAAAACCCAGAATAGTTAAACAAGGGGGGCCATAAAACAAAGTGCAGATCCCTTTCTAAGCTTCAAGCAGTATATTTTTCAAAGTCTCATCAAAATCCATTTCTTAGTTTCCGAGATCCTTAAGTTCAAACAGACAAACAGGCAGACAACAATTAAACAATACATTTGGGCCAGTTTTCGAAATTTGAAATACATACATATCTCTACATATAATAAAATTGTAACAGGTCGATGTCTGTACATGGCATCTACCCACCCTTCTCTTTTTCCGTCCGAAATTTTTAAAGATATTTAATTGAAACCATTTGAGATATTTAAATTAAGCGCATCGCATATAACAGTACCCATTGGCACTATTCGTTTGATACCCATATTGTACTCACACATTTTTTTGCAAATATTTTTTTATTTTTATTTATTCAGTAATTAATTAATTAATCAATTACAAAGGTAGTCTACGTAATAAATACTTACAGACTACGTGGAATATATATGTACAGAATTATTAAAAAGCAGAGTTTATTGTAAAAATAGATTAGCAATAACAGATTTAAACGCATGTTTAGATAAAGAAAAATCAATAGCTAAAGAATTTGAAAGGAAATTGAATTCCGACAACGCTCTAAATATGGGAGCGTTAGAGGCATAGACGGTTCGGGCACAATTCAAATAAAATAAATCAGTATTACGGAGAGACCTATTTGGGACATGAAAACCAATTCTCTCGAGGAGGCATGGGGCATCTATAGAACCATTGATAAGATCGAAAACAAAAGTCATTGAAAGTATGGACCTTCTGCCCTGAAGAGTTTGGAGACTAATAAGAGCACACCTGGATGCATAGGAAGGCATTGGATCCGTAAAGTTAAAAGAACGCAGCGCGAAGCGAACAAAGATTTTTTGCACTCGTTCGAGCCTCCTAATATGGCACTCATGATACGGTCTCCAAATAAGGCAGGCGTACTCTAGTTTTGAACGAACGAGCGAAGTAAACAGTAACTTAAGGGTATATGGATCAGTGAAGTCTGAGCCAAAACGGCGTATGAAGGCCAGAACTGAGCAGGATTTAGCAATTGTAGAGTTTAAATGAGTAGTAAACGTAAATTTCGAGTCGAAAACTACTCCTAAGTCTTTAATTTCATTGAGACTTGAGAGGCGGGAGCTATCAATTAAATAAGATGTGGGAATAGAAGAACGCAGCTTTGAGAAAGTAATGTGAAAACATTTGCTTACATTCAGCGGCAGGTTATTAGAATTACACCAGTTAGAGAGGTTATTTAGATCAGACTGAATTTTGCCTGAGTCTGAGGGATTTGAGATCGTTGAGAAAATCTTTAAATCATCAGCATACAGCAGAAAGTTGGAGTATTGGAAACAAGCCGAGATGTCATTTATAAAAATAACAAATAGCAACGGCCCAAGAATGCTACCTTGTGGTACCCCGGAGGTGGCCACAAATGAATTAGAATGAGTATTGTCTATCACGACTACGCAATTTCGCTGCGCTAGGTAGGACTTTACCCAGGATAAAAATACTGAGTGAAAGCCTATACTTGCTAATTTAGAAATCAGGATCGAGTGACTCACCTTGTCAAACGCTTTCGAGAAATCAGTGTAAACAGCATCAACTTGGAGGTGGTTGCTGAAGGCTGAAATGCAGAACTCGGAAAAGATCAGTAAGTTTGACACAGTGGATCTGCCGGACATAAAGCCATGCTGATTGTCAGAGATTAGGCGCTGAACAGCAAAATACATTTTCTGTTTCACAATATACTCAAACAGTTTAGAAGTAGTTGACAATTTAGCAATGGGCCTATAGTTCGCAACGTTATTTTTGTTGCCACTCTTGAAAGTAGGGGTAATAAAGGTTACCTTCCATGCATCAATGAAAACCCCGGTCTCGAGAGATTTGTTAAAAATTAAAAGGAGTGGAAGTGCCAATTCCAAACAGTTTTTAAAAAGATAAGACGATAAACCGTCAATATCAGTCTGTGTAGAAGCTTTTATGTTCTGGATTCCATCAACTACATCAGCGAGTGATAAAGTTAGGGCACCAAAATTTATTTGCGAGTTACCCGCTGTAGGAAACTCCAAAGGGGTATCCGAGTGTGTAACGAAATTGGAGCAGAAAAAATCGGCGAATAGATTAGCCGCATCAGAAGATGTCGAAGCATGTCGCAAATTATAGAACACTGAAGAGGGGATATTTGAGCACTGTTTTTTAGATTTAACATAGTTCCAAAATGCTTTTGGATTTTCCTTAATATCACATTCAAAATTGCGTACGAACTTACTATGTAGCCTCTTGCCTAGCATTTTGAATTTTTTAGCACACCGAATGAACTTAGCCTTATGAATAACTGACTTCGTGGATTTGAATTTCTTGTGAAATCTATTCCTCAGATTCTTTAACTTCTTTAATTTTTTTGTATACCACGGAATTTTATAACAATTCTTTTTTCTTTGCGGAATGCATCTTGTACAAATTTGAGTCATTAAGTTTTTAAAAATATTAAAACAACTAGAAGGTCCAATTCCCAGAAAAAGGGCTTCCCAATCAATCGAAGAAACTTCTTGAGAGACAGTACCATAATTGCCACGTCTAAATGAGAAGCTTGTGATATCATTATCGTTACCGAGACTTTCAAAAATATAAAATTCAATGTCAAGACTTAGCGGGATGTGGTGAATACCAGAGCAAGACAGCGGCTCAAGGCATTCGGTAACCGTACAATTAATATTATCATTAATAAATACAAGATCAAGCGTTCTGGCTAACTGATTGGAGAAGCTATTGATCTGAGAAAGGTTGACACTCAGGAAATTATCGATAAGGTACATCTCCACGGTACTGTTAACATTTTTCGGAATAAGAGTTGCACTATCGTCGAGATGTGTCCATTCAACATTAGGTAAATTAAAGTCGCCAACGATGCAGAAGTTATTACCATCCTGATTGCGTACTACATCAATAACATTGTCTACATGCGATTTGTAAAGAGACTCACTACTAGATGGAGGTATGTACGAAGCACAGATAAAGATCTTAGACTTGCCAACAATAGATACACAAATTTGGTCCAATAAAGAATCGTTATCACACAGATTCACGAGCGTTGAGTGTAAGTGTCGGCGAACAGCAATTAAGACCCCTCCGCCTCTGGATAGTCCAGTTTTCAGGTAATCCCGATCTTTGCGGTAGACATTAAATAAGTTACAATCGAAAAATTCACCATCATAAAAAGAAGTGTTGAGCCAGGTCTCCACAAGCACGAATACGTCATACTCAGAATGCGAACTCAAGTTAAAAAGAGAATTCGATTTAGTACGCAGGCCAGATACATTGTGAAAGTATATATTAAGATGGGATGATTTTGTACCGAATGGATGACCTATGGATTTGGTCCTTCTTTTCCGATTTTCCGAAAAAAACGGAAAGGTCGAATACTGACATTTTTTGGCCAGATTTCCGCATCTAGCAGCTTATCGTAAAACCGATCTGGGATTCCCAACTTAAAGCTCACTTTGCTCAGTGCGTCCAGCTGGGTATCAAGTCTTAGCAATGGATAACACTTAATAAACTTAACCGCTATGTCGGCATGTTTAGACACATAGCTTTTGACATCATCCGCGGATACTTCGGGCGAGAAAGAGGCCACATGCAACCATTTTAATTTTGGGCAGACGGATAATTCGTTGTTGTCGTTTGCACCAACAATGAGAGGCTTACCCAGAGTGCGACGATTACTTATAGCTGCAGGTCTCTGATTACCAGAGCTAGGTGACCCAATATGCTGAATTGAAATAGTATCAGAAGTAGACGTATTATTAATAGCGGTTTTCATAGTTGCGCCATTAGCAGCACCAGAGTCAGCTGCAGAATTTTTAGAAGTTGGCGTACATTGATTACGCTTCTTACTTGTAACCTTTATTACAGCAGGAACATCAGACGATGCATTAGGTATCGGATTACTTGGGGCAATAGCGGTAGCACTTGACGGCACATTTTCCACAACTCCTGTTGCAACAATAGTGCTATATAATTGCGATGTCGAAAGATGAGTACTGCCCACTGTACTTTGGTCAACTGCAGTGAGAGAAATTGTGTTGTTGTTATCGGCAACAGTAGGAAGCGAAAGATTACTTGAGGCGCCAACAACAGCATCACGTAGAGTTTTAATTACCGATGTCAGTTCGATTATGTAGGCATCTTTATCACTAGCAGCAGATTTCAGTGAGCAAATTTCGGCACTCAGTTGCCCACACTTTTCATCCATTTGATTTTTTAACTCTTTAAGAGAGTTCAGAATGCGCTCATTAACTGCTTTGATATCAGCCAGTTCATTTAACAGAGAAAATCGAGGCACTTGCGGCGTACCATTGTTGCTAGTTATGCTATTGCTAACGTTTAAACTATTAGCAGTTAAAGTTGTCAAACCACTTTTCGCTCTAATGCACACTATACATATGTATGTTTTGTCAACATCAGCTGGACCGAGACCAATGCACTCTAAGTGAAAGAGCTCTTTGCAGTTGTTGCATTGAGCTTTCGGTTTGGCGCGATCAACTTTTTGTGCACACACACACGGCATAATAGCCAAATTATATGTATAATTATTATTAGTAGATAATTTTAAATAAAAATGTCACTAAATAAATAGTTCACAGGCATCCTATGGTGGTATACCACAAAATAAATAGTTAACTAAAGAGATTAGCAAAAGAGTCACTGTGTTTTAAAAACAAAACATTCACGGAGCGAAAACAAAGCACGTCCACTCGCGACAAATGCCAGTCAACACGTCGATAACTTCAAGATATCTCCGAAACCATTTGGGATATTTCAATTGATCACATCGCATATTACAGCACTCATTGACACCTTTCGTTTGACATCCATATTGCACTAAGACACTTTTGGTCACCCCTGGTCCACATACTGGGCGATAACTCCAAAACCGGTTGAGATATCGAAAAAAGTAATATCGTAAATTTTAAGTTGAGTATCTAGCAATCCAACGAAAAAAGTTTCATTCATTTCCATTCAGTACTTTCAGAGTGATACGGCCACAAACATACGGACAGACAGACAGACAGACAGACACACAACAATTAAAAAAATGGTTGATTTGGATTCTACTCGTTTAATAATGCTTCCCCCAATAAATTTTTTGTTGATATCTGCCATGTACAGACATTGACCTCTTACAATTTTATTATATGTAGAGATAGACTAGTAAGGCCCGCTTGCTCCGCTGCGTATCAGAACTTATAACAGACTGAGTCCGATTTCAATCATTATAGCCTATACGCACTTGATTGTATAGTTCACAACAACAATTAAAAAATACATTTGGGCCAGTTTTCGAAATTTGAAATACATACATACATATCTCTACATATAATAAAATTGTAACAGGTCGATGTCTGTACATGGCATCTACCCACCCTTCTCTTTTTCCGTCCGAAATTTTTGAAGATATATAATTGAATCCATTTGAGATATTTAAATTAAGCGCATCGCATATAACAGTACCCATTGGCACCATTCGTTTGATACCCATATTGTACTAACACATTTTTTTGCAAATTCATATTCGTCGATAACTTCAAAATATCTCCGAAACCATTTGGGATATTTCAATTGATCACATCGCATAAATCAGCACTCATTGACACCTTTCGTTTGACATCCATATTGTACTAAGACATTTTTGGTCACCCCTGGTCCACATATTGGGCGATAACTCCAAAACCGATTGAGATATCGCAAAAACTAATATCTTAAACTTTAGGCTGAGCGTCTGACAATCCAACGAAGAATTTTCATTCAATTCCATTCAGTACTTTTAGTGATACGGCCACAAACATACAGACAGACATGGGCCACATATTGGGCCATAACTCCAAAACCGTTTGAGATATTGAAAAAAGTAATATCCTAAATTTTAAGTTGAGTATCTAGCAATCCAACAAAAAAAGTTTCATTCATTTCCATTCAGTGCTTTCAGAGTGATACGGCCACAAACATACGGACAGACAGACAGACAGACACACAAAAATTAAAAAAATGGTTGATTTGGATTCTACTCGTTTACTAATGCTTAATAAAATATAAATTGTTTGTTTTTAGTCCGATTTTGATACAACAAAGTGCAGATCCCTTTCTAAACTTCAAGCAGTATAACTGTAAAACTCTCATCAAAATCCATTACTTAGTTTCCGAGATGCTTAAGTTCAAACAGAGAAACAGACAAACAATAATTTAAAAAATGCGTCAGATGAACTCTATAGCATTCCCCAGGTCATCCCCAGTCATTTTTTCAAAGAAATTTTCAATGTACAGACACGACTTTTCTAGTGATTTATTATAGTACAGATATGCTGATACCCACATGGGTATTTAAATTTATTTAAGAAAAAAAATTGCATAGGTTCCTACCTAAAAATTAGTATATCTTTTTTGCTTGTGTTCCGATTTAGATAAAACAGAGTGCAGATCCCTTTCTAAGCTTCAAGCAGTATACTTGTAAAACTCTCATCAAAATCCATTACTTAGTTTCCACGATCCTTAAGTTCAAACAGACAAACAGATAAACAGACAAACAGACAGACAATAATTTAAAAAATGGATCAGATGAACTCTATAGCATTCCCCAGGTCATTTTTTCAAAGAAATTTTCAATGTACAGACCCGATTTTTCTAGAGATTTATTATAGTATAGATATACTGATACCCACATATATAATTAAATTTATTTAAGAAAAAAAAATTCATAGGTTCCTCCCTAAGAATTAGTATAAATTTTTTTGTTTTTTATTCCGATTTTCATACAGATCCTTTTCTAAGCTTCAAGCAGTATACTTGTAAAACTCTCATCAAAATCCATTACTTAGTTGTCGCGATTCTTAAGTTCAAACAGACAAACAGATAAACAGACAGACAATAATTTAAAAAATGGATCAGATGAACTCTATAGCATTCCCCAGGTCATTTTTTCAAAGAAATTTTCAATGTACAGACCCGATTTTTCTAGAGATTTATTATAGTATAGATATACTGATACCCACATATTTATTTAAATTTATTTAAGAAAAAAAAATTCATAGGTTCCTCCCTAAGAATTAGTATAAATTTTTTTGTTTTTTATTCCGATTTTGATACAACAAAGTGCAGATCCCTTTCTAAGCTTCAAGCAGTATATTTTTGAAAGTCTCATCAAAATCCATTTCTTAGTTTCCGAGATCCTTAAGTTCAAACATACAAGCATATAAGCAGACAAACAGACAGACAATAATTTTAAAAATGGGTCAGATGAACTGTATAGCATTCCCCAGGTCATCGCCAGTCATTTTTTCAAAGAAATTTTCAATGTACAGACCCGATTTTTCTATAGATTTATTATAGTGTAGATATACTGATACCCACATATTTATTTAAATTTATTTAAGAAAAAAAAATGCATAGGTTCCTCCCTAAGAATTAGTATAAATTTTTTGGTTTTAGTCCGATTTTCATAAAACAAAGTGCAGATCCCTTGCTAAGCTTCAAGAAGTATATTTTTGAAAGTCTCATCAAAATCCATGTCTTAGTTTCCGAGATCCTTAAGTTCAAACATACACACAGGCAGACAATAATTTAAAAAATGGATCAGATGAACTCTATAGCATTCCCCAGGTCATTTTTTCAAAGAAATTTTCAATGTACAGACCCGATTTTTCTAGAGATTTATTATAGTATAGATATGCTGATACCCACATGGGTATTTAAATTTATTTAAGAAAAAAAATTGCATAGGTTCCTACCTAAAAATTAGTATATCTTTTTTGCTTGTGTTCCGATTTAGATAAAACAGAGTGCAGATCCCTTTCTAAGCTTCAAGCAGTATACTTGTAAAACTCTCATCAAAATCCATTTCTTAGTTTCCGAGATCCTTAAGTTCAAACAGACAAACAGATAAACAGACAAACAGACAGACAATAATTTTAAAAATGGATCAGATGAACTCTATAGCATTCCCCAGGTAATTTTTTCAAAGAAATTTTCAATGTACAGACCCGATTTTTCTATAGATTTATTATAATATAGATATGCTGATACCCACATATTTATTTAAATTTATTTAAGATAAAAAATTGCATAGGTTCCTACCTAAAAATTAGTATATCTTTTTTGCTTGTGTTCCGATTTAGATAAAACAGAGTGCAGATCCCTTTCTAAGCTTCAAGCAGTATACTTGTAAAACTCTCATCAAAATCCATTTCTTAGTTTCCGAGATCCCTAAGTTCAAACAGACAAACAGGCAGACAATAATTTAAAAAATGGGTCAGATGAACTCTATAGCATTCCCCAGGTCATCCCCAGTCATTTTTTCAAAGAAATTTTCAATGTACAGACACGACTTTTCTAGTGATTTATTATAGTACAGATATGCTGATACCCACATGGGTATTAAAATTTATTTAAGAAAAAAAATTGCATGGGTTCCTACCTAAAAATTAGTATATCTTTTTTGTTTGTTGTCCGATTTTGATAAAACAGAGTGCAAATCCTTTTCTAACCTTCAAGCAGTATATTGTAAACCTCTCATCAAAATCCATTACTTAGTTTCCGCGATCCTTAAGTTCAAACAGACAGACAATAATTTAAAAAATGGATCAGATGAACTCTATAGCATTCCCCAGGTCATTTTTTCAAAGAAATTTTCAATGTACAGACCCGATTTTTCTAGAGATTTATTATAGTATAGATATACTGATACCCACATATTTATTTAAATTTATTGGTTTTAGTCCGATTTTCATACAGCAAAGTGCAGATCCCTTTCTAAGCTTCAAGCAGTATATTTTTGAAAGTCTCATCAAAATCCATTTCTTAGTTTCCGAGATCCTTAAGTTCAAACAGAGAAACAGACAAACAGGCAGACAATAATTTTAAAAATGGGTCAGATGAACTCTATAGCATTCCCCAGGTCATCGCCAGTCATTTTTTCAAAGAAATTTTCAATGTACAGACCCGATTTTTCTATAGATTTATTATAGTGTAGATATACTGATACCAACATATTTATTTAAATTTATTTAAGAAAAAAAAATGCATAGGTTCCTCCCTAAGAATTAGTATACATTTTTTGGTTTTAGTCCGATTTTCATACAGCAAAGTGCAGATCCCTTGCTAAACTTCAAGCAGTATATTTTTGAAAGTCTCATCAAAATCCATGTCTTAGTTTCCGAGATCCTTAAGTTCAAACATACAAACATATAAGCAGACAAACAGACAGACAATAATTTAAAAAATGGATCAGATGAACTCTATAGCATTCCCCAGGTCATCGCCAGTCATTTTTTCAAAGAAATTTTCAATGTACAGACCCGATTTTTCTATAGATTTATTATAATATAGATATGCTGATACCCACATATTTATTTAAATTTATTTAAGATAAAAAATTTCATCGGTTCCTCCCTAAAAATTAGTATATCTTTTTTGTTTGTGTTCCGATTTAAATAAAACAAAGTGCAGATCCATTTCTAAGCTTCAAGCAGTATATTTTTGAAAGTCTCATCAAAGTCCATTTCTTAGTTTCCGAGATCCTTAAGTTCAAACAGACAAACAGGCAGACAATAATTTAAAAAATGGGTCAGATGAACTCTATAGCATTCCCCAGTCATTTTTTCAAAGAAATTTTCAATGTACAGACACGACTTTTCTAGTGATTTATTATAGTACAGATATGCTGGGTATTTAAATTTATTTAAGAAAAAAAATTGCATAGGTTCCTACCTAAAAATTAGTATATCTTTTTTGTTTGTAGTCCGATTTTGATAAAACAGAGTGCAGATCCCTTCTAAGCTTCAAGCAGTATACTTGTAAAACTCTCATCAAAATCCATTACTTAGTTTCCGCGATCCTTAAGTTCAAACAGACAAACAGATAAACAGACAGACAGACAATAATTTAAAAAATGGATCAGATGAACTCTATAGCATTCCCCTGGTCATTTTTTCAAAGAAATTTTCAATGTACAGACCCGATTTTTCTATAGATTTATTATAGTATAGATATACTGATACCCACATATTTATTTAAATTTATTTAAGAAAAAAAATTCAAATGTCCTCCCTAAGAATTAGTATACATTATTTGTTTTTAGTCCGATTTTGATACAACAAAGTGTAGATCCCTTTCTAAACTTCAAGCAGTATAGTTTTGAAAGTCTCATCAAATCCATTTCCTAGTTTCCGAGATCCTTAAGTTCAAACAGAGAAACAGACAAACAGGCAGACCATAATTTTAAAAATGGGTCAGATGAACTCTATAGCATTCCCCAGGTCATCGCCAGTCATTTTTTCAAAGAAATTTTCAATGTACAGACCCGATTTTTCTATAGATTTATTATAGTATAGATATACTGATACCCACATATTTAATTAAATTTATTTAAGAAAAAAAATTCAAATGTCCTCCCTAAGAATTAGTATACATTATTTGTTTTTAGTCCGATTTTGATACAACAAAGTGTAGATCCCTTTCTAAACTTCAAGCAGTATAGTTTTGAAAGTCTCATCAAATCCATTTCCTAGTTTCCGAGATCCTTAAGTTCAAACAGAGAAACAGACAAACAGGCAGACCATAATTTTAAAAATGGGTCAGATGAACTCTATAGCATTCCCCAGGTCATCGCCAGTCATTTTTTCAAAGAAATTTTCAATGTACAGACCCGATTTTTCTATAGATTTATTATAGTATAGATATACTGATACCCACATATTTAATTAAATTTATTTAATAAAAAAAAAGCATAGGTTCCTCCCTAAGAATTAGTATACAAGTTAACACAGGTAACCAACCATCCGGCCAAAATATCACTTAATGCTGACGGTGCGTCTGCAACTTTTCACATCAACTCCAAATAATAAGTTAATATCGCAATGCTTCCGGTCATTATGCTGATCGAACACTTTTTACCTTGCGCGTGACAACAACAAACTAAGCGCAAACGGAATTGGGTCGGCAGTTGCTAATGCAAGCAACTAAGAAGTCACGCGGCTAACAACGTGCAGTAACTAAAGTTAGGGCAATTCAGTGTAGGTATTTAGACGCTAGCGTCGCTTGCATGTAATCAGTTATTTCAACTCTTCCGCTGAGACCGGCTGCCCTTGGGATAACCAAGGGAAATAAAATTTTTAAACAAACATAAAGATTTGTTTCACTGGCGCCCAACGTGGGGCCAAGCCAGAGAAAATCCTTGTAAAAGGACACGCGAAGAAAAATCCTCGTAAAAGGACACGCGAACCCGAGTTTGGCCGTGGGTTCGGACCCACCTCCTAGAAAATTAAAAAAATAAACAAAACCTTTGAGACTAAGTGCCACACTAAATATAAGCACTACCATCAAGTGAAAATACAAAAAATTAAGAAAACCTACAAGTAAAATCATCGAAAAGAAAATTTTGACACTACCATCAAGTGAAAATACAAAAAATTAAGAAAAACTACAAGTAAAATCATCGAAAAGAAAATTTTGAGAATAAGTGCCATAATAAATATTAGCACTACAAAATAGAACCATCATCGAGTGAAAATACTTAAAAAAAAATCATCGAAAATATAAGGCTTTGCACGCCACGCAGAGGCGTTGCCAACGAGGGAGTGCAACAAATAAGGATCATCAAATAAGAAAACAGGACCCCAGCAATCATCCACTGAAGACGAGCACTGCCAAATAATATAAGAATGAGAATATTCATATTAACTCTGCTCCTGATAATGGACCGTTGGGCCAACGCCCATACAGGCTCTCACTACATCCCGATAGCAACAGGAAAAGTAATCATCCATGAAAATTATGACTTTTTACTCCACAAGACAAACTTATCAGAATTTGAGGCGATAGCCGAAGAGACGGACACAATAGTAGAGCAATTCCCACATTCCCATGCCCGGCAACTTCTCCGAAACGACGCTGATGAAATATTAAAACTACTGGACGCGGTCAGGATACATCACCGACATGCGCGAGGTATAAATATCTTAGGGACTGCATTAAAGTACATAACCGGCACACCGGACTTTGACGACTTTCAGACAATTGAGACTAGAGCCGAAGCCCTAATAGAAGCAAATGAACAACAGGCAACGATTAATCTAGCTACCCAGAGACAAATTAACGATTTGACCGTGACAGTTAATAAGCTTTTAACACAGGCAAAACGGACGCAGATTGACACAGGAAATCTCTTTTCTTTAGTCAGTGCTAGAAATAGAGCGGTAATAATGCAATTAGAAACTATCATTACATCAGTAGCACTAGCAAAGGTAAATATTATTAATCCCATTCTGCTTAATGGCATGGAAATAAGTAATATATTGGCTGCTGAGCTCTCTACAGATACTAGTATAACTGACATACTTTCTGTTTCTAAATTTAAGATATTTCAAAATACACAACTTATTTATTTCATTATTAAATACCCAAAAATAGCTAGAATTTGTAATAGTGTAAAGTTGCTGCCCGTAATCCAAGAAGGGAAGATTATTTCCTTAGAAACGAATCTTATGGCCGAATGCGACAGAGAATACATCCCACTTTATAATTACAAGGAAGCCATAATAGCAAACTTCTGCCAGCCCTTGAAAGAAAGTCCCTGTGTACGACAACTACTGAACCAACACTACGCAAATTGCAAATCCAAATCCGCCGATCACGTGCCCGTCATTGAGGAGATCGATGACGGCGTAATTCTAATTAATGACCAACCCGCTATAATACAAAACGAGAATTTAACAAGATTAGCTAGAGGAACTTTTTTGATAACATTCAAGGGTGATATTACAATAAACTCCACCGTTTATAGCAACTGGAATGAGGTAATGCGTTCAAATCCCAAGGCGGTACCCGCACAACACGTTAACTTTACCGAACATATTGAGCTATTATCACTTCCACACCTAGAAAGAATTAACATAAAAAACCTCAAGCACATAGCTCACTTACGAAACCTTATTGAGACCCGCTCCATACAATCGGGAAGCGCCTTGCTCCTAATCATATTGGCCGTAGCTATAAGCGTGGCAATATTTCTGCGAAAACGGCAGAGAAATATGGTGGTACTGAAGAACGTCATAAAAGAAACCGAGGACGCTTTCACTTCAAGAGGGGGAGTAGTTAACACAGGTAACCAACCATCCGACCAAAATATCACTTAATGCTGACGGTGCGTCTGCAACTTTTCACATCAACTCCAAATAATAAGTTAATATCGCAATGCTTCCGGTCATTATGCTGATCGAACACTTTTTACCTTGCGCGTGACAACAACAAACTAAGCGCAAACGGAATTGGGTCGGCAGTTGCTAATGCAAGCAACTAAGAAGTCACGCGGCTAACAACGTGCAGTAACTAAAGTTAGGGCAATTCAGTGTAGGTATTTAGACGCTAGCGTCGCTTGCATGTAATCAGTTATTTCAACTCTTCCGCTGAGACCGGCTGCCCTTGGGATAACCAAGGGAAATAAAATTTTTAAACAAACACTTACATTATTTGTTTTTCGTCCGATTTTGATAAAACAAAGTGCAGATCCCTTTCTAAGCTTCAAGCAGTATATTTTTGAAAGTCTCATCAAAATCCATTTCTTAGTTTCCGAGATCCTTAAGTACAAACAGACAAACAGACAGACAATAATTTTAAAAATGGGTCAGATGAACTCTATAGCATTCCCCAGGTCATCGCCAGTCATTTTTTCAAAGAAATTTTCAATGTACAGACCCGATTTTTCTATAGATTTATTATAGTGTAGATATACTGATACCCACATATTTATTTAAATTTATTTAAGAAAAAAAAATGTATAGGTTCCTCCCTAAGAATTAGTATACATTTTTTGGTTTTAGTCCGATTTTCATAAAGCAAAGTGCAGATCCCTTGCTAAGCTTCAAGCAGTATATTTTTGAAAGTCTCATCAAAATCCATGTCTTAGTTTCCGAGATCCTTAAGTTCAAACATACAAACATATAAGCAGACAAACAACAGACACTAATTTTAAAAATGGATCAGATGAACTCTATAGCATTCCCCAGGTCATCGCCAGTCATTTTTTCAAAGAAATTTTCAATGTACAGACCCGATTTTTCTATAGATTTATTATAATATAGATATGCTGATACCCACATATTTATTTAAATTTATTTAAGAAAAAAAATGCATAGGTTCCTACCTAAAAATTAGTATATCTTTTTTGTATGTAGTCCGATTTTGATAAAACAGAGTGCAGATCCCTTCTAAGCTTCAAGCAGTATACTTGTAAAACTCTCATCAAAATCCATTACTTAGTTTCCGCGATCCTTAAGTTCAAACAGACAAACAGATAAACAGACAGACAGACAATAATTTAAAAAATGGATCAGATGAACTCTATAGCATTCCCCTGGTCATTTTTTCAAAGAAATTTTCAATGTACAGACCCGATTTTTCTATAGATTTATTATAGTATAGATATACTGATACCCACATATTTATTTAAATTTATTTAAGAAAAAAAATTCAAATGTCCTCCCTAAGAATTAGTATACATTATTTGTTTTTAGTCCGATTTTGATACAACAAAGTGCAGATTCCTTTCTAAGCTTCAAGCAGTATATTTTTGAAAGTCTCATCAAAATCTATTTCTTAGTTTCCGAGATCCTTAAGTTCAAACAGACAAACAGGCAGACAATAATTTTAAAAATGGGTCAGATGAACTCTATAGCATTCCCCAGGTCATCCCTAGTAATTTTTTCAAAGAAATTTTCAATGAACAGACACGACTTTTCTAGAGATTTATTATAGTAACTATAGATATACTGATACCCACATATTTATTTAAATTTATTTAAGATAAAAAATTTCCTCCCTAAAAATTAGTATATATTTTTTGTTTGTGGTCTGATTTTGATAAAACAAAGTGCAGATCCCTTTCTAAGCTTCAAGCAATATATTTGTGAAAGTCTCATCAAAATCCATTTCTTAGTTTCCGAGACCCTTAAGTTCAAACAGACAAACAGACAGACAATAATTTTAATAAAAAATAGAATAAAAAAAATATTTTTAATTTTAAATGTTTTTAAAATGAACTAAAAACTGCAAAGTAATTTCTCCTCTGCCTACATAGATTTTTCACCACGTAGAGCTTGTCCTGAACATTTATTAGTGGGAATTCTCATAGGCATTACAGTACTTGGCACGATTGATATGCATAAAAACATTTGGCGCTTGCTATATCGTGAAAAGATGATCTTTTTTAGGAAAGTTCATATCGGTAGTAAGATTTTTAGAAACTTATGTGAACCATCTATATCGTGCGCCAATGTTTTATAGATTTCAATCTTGCCAATGCCTATGAGAATTCCCACTAATACATAAATGTTCAGGACAAGCTCTACGTGGTGAAAAATCTATGTAGGCAGAGGAGAAATTATTTTGCAGTTTTTAGTTCATTTTAAAAACATTTTAAATTAAAAATATTTTTTTATTCTATTTTTTATTTTATGCGCTTTAGTTGTGAGTTTGTAAAAATGATAGCATGACGTTGGTTCGTTAATCATCGGCTCCATCTGCACATTATTAGATTATAGCATGATGCTTGATAGTTAATCTTCGGCGCTACTAATGTGCAGATGGCGCTGAAGATTAACTAACGAACGTCATGCTATAATCCACTACTTCCTATAATATCTGTGGCAATAAGACTAAACGACTAAACTCAAGATAGGACGATAAATGGGATTTATGAAATTAAGCAATATTTTTGATTTTTTTTTCGTATAATGCATTGTTAGCGAAGCCTGAACGATGATGAAAATTGCAAAACCCGGAAATGAAACTTTTCAAATATCTCTACCCGTGCGCCACCTATCGGAATTTTTTTTGTTATATGGTGTGGGGGCACAAATCTAAACGATGATGAAAATTTCAAGATTCTACCTCAACGGGAAGTTCGTTGAAAAACGAATTAATCGACACCGAAAACAGACCTTCGCATTTCTTAAATAGAGCGACTCACGCGCCACCTAGCGGGTCTAATTTTTTTTTGAGCATTTGGAAATTGATTAAGTAAAACACGTAAAATATGAGCAATATCGGTCTATAATTACGATTTTGAATTTTCCGCAATATTTTTTTTCATCGTAGTAATACATGTTCCGAATTTCATCCAAATCGGACCATAAATGCGAATTTTGGAAATAACGCGCCACCTATCGTAATTTTTTTTTTCATAATATTGCATTGTTGTCGGGACCTGAACTATGGTGAAAATTTCAAGAGCCTAGCTCAACAGGCAGTTGGTTTAAAATCGAATGCAAAAATCCGCGGACAGATACGACGAAAGCGACCTAATAAAAGCATTTTAAAAATGGGTCAGATGAACTCTATAGCATTCCCCAGGTCATCCCCAGTCATTTTTTCAAAGAAATTTTCAATGTACAGACACGACTTTTCTAGAGATTTATTATAGTATAGATATACTGATACCCACACATTTATTTAAATTTATTTAAGGAAAAAAATTTCATAGGTTCCTACCTGTATAATCTTCACCAACTAATTCGGTAGGCACTACTTTTTTTAAAGAAAACGCGCTTTTAACTTTGACAATATCAAACTTTATATATATATTTTAAATACAGGTATAAAAAATGCGGGGTTTGAGCGAGCGAATATAATCGTTTTGAGGATAGCGAACGACTAACTTTAAAGCGGTCCATTACATTCCATTGGATCGCTTGATTTCTTAAAGAGAGTAAGATTTTTATATATATTTATTCCAGAAACGGTAAGTTAATAATTTATTTACAGGGTGCAAAGGTACGAAGGTAGGTATTTTAGGATTTAAATATTCGAAAGGTAAGTATACAAAATTCATGGTTTTAAGCAAATGTAAGTATTTAACAGGTAAGTATTTAAATATGTGTGTATTAAAGGTAAGTAATTATTTTGAAATGGTAAGTATGTATCAACGTATTTGAACTTTTATGGTTTTCAGCAGATAAGGTCAATCATCAAACTCGATGAGATTCTCGCTCATGTCCTCGACATGCCGGCGGGCCTGCGGGGATGAGATCTCTACCAGATCTTGCAACCTTTGTATGCTGAGTACCGTCTGCTCAAATAAGCCCGGATGCGATTTTGTAATGTACTATTAGTAGGAACGCTTCTGCGTACGACTCGGTTTTGCGTTGGGTGACTACCCAAACGGGATTGGACACTCGTAACAAGAGTGCGTTGCGGCTGGCGAGTACTGCGCTGGCCAGACGACCTCGAGGGTTGATTATCCGCCGGTCGTGGGGATGTAAATGACGAGCGATGAAGTAAAGTGTGGTGTGCCAGCCCACACCGCCTACAGGCATCTGGCGAATCGCAATCACCCGTGTTGTGAGACGTGGCAAGGCAATTTATACAGTAGCGATGAGCCCGCGCTGACTCGTACCTTTCGTCCGGTGTCATCGCCAAAAATGCTCTGCAGTATCGGAGCGAATGCCTCTGACAGCACAAGCGACACGTTAAAAACGTTATTAGATAAGAGTTGTGATGGAGCTTAAAGTAGGGAGTAGAGAGTGGACTGTAAGTGGGGGTAGACTATGGAGGTGGTAGCAAACAGAGTTTGGTTATGTTGCGTGTAATGGTGCCGGCTTGAGTACGGATATCCACCACTCGAACATTATTGTCGGGAGCGGGATGAAGGGCTACGATGCGTCCAACTCGCCATTCATTTGGAGGCAGTAGATCGTCCTTGACGACAACTAGATCTCCCTCGCGTATATTGGATTGCTTGGTTTTCCATTTACATCGTTTATGGAGCTCCTTTAGGTACTCAGTTTTCCAGCGCTTACTGAATTGTTGATGGAGTACTCTTAACCGTTGCCATTTATTTGCTAGGGAGAGATTATCAGCGTTTGGTTCAGGAACTGACAGCAAAGGAGCGCCGCGTAGAAAATGACCTGGCGTTAGGGCTTGCAGATCATCGGGGTCCTGAGACATTTGGGAGAGCGGTCTGGAATTAAGGACTGCCTCAATTCGAATTAGGAGAGTGTTTAACTCCTCAAAGGTGAATTTTTGGTTTCCAGTAACTTTCGTAAAGTGAATTTTGAAGCTCTTAACTGCTGCTTCCCAGAGACCTCCCATATGAGGGGCGTATGGAGGGATGAACTGCCATGCGAGGCCGTGGACTGCATATTTATTTCCGATGTCTTCGGCGGTTTCTTTAAGAAATATGGAGAATTCTCTTTGTAGGCTTCGTTGGGCTCCTATGAACGTCTTGCCGTTGTCGGACATCATTTTAGAGGGTAGGCCTCGGCGGCCAACAAAACGAGCAAATGCCGCTTTGAAAGATTCGGTAGTGAGGTCTGAGCAGACTTCTAAATGTATGGCTTTGGTAGAAAAGCAGACGAAGACGCAGACGTATGCTTTGGCGTAAGATGCACGTCGGAGAATTGACGTTTTCACGAGGAATGGCCCTGCAAAATCCACTCCAGTGGTATGAAAGGGTAGTGAATAAGTCACACGTTCCGGGGGTAGAGCTGCCATCAATTGAGATTGCATCTGTTGTTTGTATATGGTGCATTTCTTGCACTTAAATATGCATTTTTTCACCTTCTGTTTTAGGCGGGGAATATAATATTCTTGTTGTACCATGCGAATCATTAATTGTTTCTCGGCATGAAGTAGTGTTGAATGTAGGAATTCCAAGAAGAGAGTGCAATATCGTGAATTGTCGGGTATGATAATGGGATGACGTTCGTTGTAACTCAGTTCTGCATAGGCGAGGCGTGCATTAACTCGTAATAGTCCCATTTCGTCCATAAAGGGGTTGAGCGGGAGTAACGGACTTCTTTTATCGAGTGACTTTGCAGCTTGGAGGTCTGCTTTTGCTGAGCGTTCGCAATGAGTTGCACCTTCGCCTGGTTAATCTCTTCATGGGTGAGGTCAATGGAAGATGGTATTAGCTCGTTTCTGGTGTTCAGGATAAATCGGCGACTGTAGGCGTGGACTCTCAACGCTCTAGAGAATGATGAGAACCGATCCATAAAATCATGATCTACCAGTGCGTGGAGGGCTTCTATCCGTCGTTGTTCTGGGGGTGAGTCATTTTGCTAGATATCTTTGGGCCAATTAGTGGGGGAAGTTAAGAGCCACTTTGGGCCGTTCCACCGGAGAGAACAGTCGATCAAGTCCTGCGGCCGACATCCTCGCGTGCCCAAATCTGCTGGGTTGTCTCCGCTAGGCACATGTCGCCACGTAGCGTTACTGACATTGTCGAGTATCTGGGATATGCGGTTTGCTACATATGTCTTCCATGTATGTGGCGGCTTTTCGAGCCAAGCCAGCACTATGGAGGAGTCTGTCCACAGAGACAAGTTGCTCTCTGTGAGTTTAAGTGAAAATCGGATATGCTTCACTAATTTGGAGAGGAGCCATGCTCCACAGAGCTCTAATCGGGGAGACTTACTGTTTGTAGAGGTGCGACTTTACTTTTTGCTACGAGTAAATGCGAAGAAACAGAGTTATCGCTGTGTTGAACTCTTAAATAGACACATGCACAGTATGCCTTTTCAGAGGCATCGCAGAAACCATGTATCTGAGTGGGCTCGTTGGGTGTGAATTGAACCCAACGTGGGATTTTTATATCTCCAATTGATGATAGATTTTCCGTAAAGGATTTCCATTTGAGAAATGAACCAGGTTTGACGTGCTCATCCCAATCCGTTCCTTCCATCCAGAGCTGTTGCAGGAGAGTTTTTGCTACTATCATTATAGGCGATAGCCATCCCGCCGGGTCGAAAAGTTTCGCGACGGACGAGAGAATATGTCGCTTGGTTGCCGAGCTTGCGTCTGGTATGGGGTCGTAAGAATAAGAGAAGGCGTCTTCGATTGCGTTCCAGCGAACTCCGAGAGTTTTTGTGGAGCTTGAGTCGTGGAATTTTAGAAAGTCAGCATCGAGAAGATCACACTCGGGGATTGATTCCAATATTTCTGAGTGGTTGGCTGTCATTTTTTTCAGAGGGAAGCCTGCTGACTTTAGTGCTTCGATCAGCTGAGTCATGGTTTCGCGAATGGACTGTATGTTATGTCCGCCTGAGAGAATATCATCCACGTAGGTTTCTCGCAGGAGAACGTTGGTGGCGAGGGGGAGCTCAGCTCTGCAGTCTTCTGCGAGCTGCTGTAGGGTGCGAATCGCCAAGTAGGGTGCACAGTTAACACCGAAGGTTACTGTTTTTAATTTAAAATCTTCAACTTGGCCTTGAGGAGATGGACGAAAGAGTATTCGTTGGAAGTCTTGATCTTCCTTGTGGACGTATATTTGCCGATACATTTTTTCAATGTCGCCGTTAAATACATATTTGTAGAGTCGCCAGTTGAGTATAACGACCATTAAATCATTTTGTAAAACGGGACCTGTATGAAGCACGTCGTTGAGTGATATGCCGGAGTGAGATCGTTTGGATGCATTGAAAACTACTCGGACTTTAGTAGTTTTACTACCGGGTTTGAGTACGGCATGATGTGGTAAGTAAAATGAGAAATACTTTCCATCACGTATAATTTCCCGAGGGGTTGTGGGCTCCATATGATCTAGGGTTAAGTATTCCGCTAAGACGTTGGAGTAGGTCGTTCGTAGCTCTGGTTTTTTCTCAATGCTTCGTTCTATGCTGAGGTATTGTTGTTGAGCAGAGGGTCTAGAGTGCCCTAAAGCTATTGAGTTGGGAAACGAGTCTTTAAATGGGAGTTTTACTACGTAGCGGCCATCATTTCTTCGGAATGTGGTACTTTTGTAGAGCTCTTCACATATAAGGTCATCGTCTTTAAGAGAGGAAGCCGATGGCACTTCTTCTTGCTCCCAAAACCGTTTGAGTAGGTCTTCAAGGGAATCCTTTTGAGTCTCAACTACTTGAGTTGAGAAAGTTGAGATCTGTTCCTTCAGCGGCCCGCTTAATATCCACCCGAAGATTGTGTTCTGAGCTATTAAACTTCCAGCTACATTGGCTTTTAGGCCCGGAATCAGTATTTGAGGGAGTATGTCGCTACCTATTACCATATCTATCTTGGCAGGTGCGAAGCAGTTAGAGTCTGCTAGAGAAAGTGTTGAGTACTCTTTGAGGTCTATATAAGTTACTTTAAACGTTGGCAAGAATTGCGTCAGTTGAGGGAGTATGATCGCCTTAGTTGCGATTGTAATATTGAGATCTGGAGAACATATGGTGATAGAGCACACCTTATCTGCTTTCTGGACTGTTCGTCCGCCCATTCCCAATATTTCGTAATTGGTATTCTGAACGGGTAGACCAAGTAGCTTTTGTATTCTAGAGGTTACAAAAGTTTTTTGGGATCCTTGGTCTAGAAGAGCACGAATAGTAAAGGTTTCTCCTTTGTTTAGCACGGGAATGTTTGCCGTTGGGAGCAAGGTTCGCTCTCTACTACTAGAAAAGTGTGAGAGTACATTCTCCGTGCTATTTTGAGTAGTTGACTCCGAGTTCACCGATGCCGCCTGTTGAGAGGTACAAGGCTTTTCTCCATCGATGGTTACGTGAGATGTTACGAGATTTTTTTTTGGTTTCGCATTATTTTGCGTTTGGTTGCCGGCTGAGTAGCGCAGAAGGGAGTGGTGTCTTTTTTGACAGTAAACGCAAGTGAAACTGCTTCCGCATTGTCGTTCTGAGTGGGAGTAAGCCAAACAGTTCTGGCAATATTTATTTTCCCTTACGAATTTGTTTCTGTCTTGGACTGAGAGCTCTTTGAATTTGACGCAATTCATCAGCGAATGAGGTATGAGTAGAAGAACGCGAGGTGAAATTAGGTTGATTAGGCTTTGGTTTGTTAGGCCTATATGTGGTTAGGCGTTCAACTACCTCATACCGAGTAGTCAGGAACTGGTCCAATTCGGACCACAGAGGAAGTTCCTTGCGGGAATTCAGTGACTGCTCCCATAACGCTAGAGTTTCTTCTGGGAGTTTGGAGGAACAGAGGTGTACTAGTATCGGGTCCCAATTATCTGTGGAAACACCGTTAGCTTTAAGGATTGAGAGGCAATTATTTATTGTGGTTTGCACGTACTGTATCCGTTCTCCATTTTCACTGGCTACGGGTTGTATATTTAAAAGGGTTTCAAGTTGATTGTCGACGAGAATTCTTCGATTCTCATATCGACTCTTTAATGCGTTCCACGCGAGTTCAAAACTCTCATCATTTAATGGGTAATTTTTTATAAGGAGGGATGCTTTTCCCCGGGTTTTTTGCCTTAAATGGTAGAGTTTTTGGGCCGGAGAGAGTTTGGGATGGCTAATGTACACTGCAGTGAACATGTCCCGAAAGGATGGCCAGTCTTCATATCCTCCGTAGAAGACCTCTGTGTCACATGCAGGTACTTTTAAATAAGTTGAGTTTCCAAGAGGGGGGAGAGGCTGGAACTGAGTTGGGACATTTAACGCTGCTGCTGTTGGTATCGGCTGAAGTCTGCTGAGGAGCTCATTAATGCGAAGTCTTGTACCTAGTCCGGAATCGTTTGCTGCATCATAGTTCATTTCGCTTGCTGCTCGGGTGTTTTCTTCAATGTTGCTCATTTGAAGATTCTCGTTCGCTGTATCCACCAAAGCCATATGTCGGTTGAGTTGGTCCAGGTATGTCTTGAGACTGGACTCCGTGTGATCAACCTCGCTTGGATTCCAAAATTTTTGGCAATATTTCTCAAGCCTAGAGACTTCGTATTTAAATTTTTTGTGCAGTAAGATCGCTTCTTCCTCGTCACTTTGTGATTTCGATCGCGTTTTCACTCCTTGTTGGGGTTGGAGAGTTTGGGGTTTTTCTTGTTTGTCTTCGCCTGGACCGCCCATCTTGTATATTTATAAATTAAGGATTGAGTTTTAAGGGGTTAAGATTTAAATAAATTTTACTTCAGATTTGAAGTATTGTGTCCCACTGTATTTGCTTGGACAATTTATTAAGAGAGGGATTACTTGCCTTAGCGCTTCTAAGCACAAGAATGTGTGTGTTTAAATTTTTTCTTTATTGGAAATTGAAGATAACCCACCAAAAAATGCAGTGAGATGCAACTAATGGAGTTCGAAAAAAATATAAAATACAGGGTGAGTAAGTAATTGCTTTAATTTAGCTAATATAGTTTTGGGTTAATATCTATTTAAATATGGATAATTATTTGAGTAAAATTGTTTGTTTAATTTTAGGGTGGAGCACCGGTTATTTAATTTTACGTCGCAACGGGATGTGAGAGAGAGTATAAAAAAACAGTATACGTTGGAATTCAGGAGAACACTTCCAGTGGAGTCTAACGGGTAAGTATATGATGAGGTAAGTATAATAGTAGGTAAGAATATGACAAGGTAAGTATATGAGGAGGTGAGTATTTGAATATGAATATATACGTATGTATATACATATATAAACGTTTTTAGAGTTAGAGAAAAATATATATGAGAAATATATGTATATATAAGACGAGCTCGGCGCAATTTTTATTATGTAAAATGAGAAAATTAATCTTTTTGAGAAAAACGGTATTTTGTATTTGTACCCAAGGTGTCGTCAAAATTACCGTTTGTGAAATGGAATTTTGAGTATAATTCCGCCGTACTTATATATGCGTATGTTTTGGGCAAGGTGTACTTACTTGGGCATATTTTTACTTTACCAGCTTTAAGGGACTTAGAATTTGGAGTCGGTGTTGTTGTTGGGTGGTATTCCTTGTCGTTGATCTGCTGAGCTTTGTGTAGGTTGTAGCTTGCTTGTTGTTACTTTTGCTTCTCACTTGGTGGTCTGGGAATTCTCTTTTGTTGTAGTTAGGTTTGCCGCTGTTTGCAGGTATACTGCTCACGGTGTTAAAAAATTTGCAAAATATATTTAGTGCCGTTACTTTTTGTTGGCCACTATTACAGGTATACTGCTCGTGGTGAGAAAATTTATGTGATCTTGTTTTTCCTTTCAAAAAAGGTATATTTTATGTGTGTAACCAATTTTTTGTTAAAAATTTTCAATTTTCGTATACAATTTTTTTTTTTGAGCACGGGCTAATTTTCGCACTTTTTTCGCACGGCGTAATGTGGAAGAAAACAACTTTTTGCAGCGATTAACTTAGCTTTTAAATTTTTCTAATTTGTAACTTTTCAGTTTTTTTTTTTTGATACGGCCTAATGTGCGCACCTTTTTTTTCTTTTTTCTTTTTTAATAAAAATATAAATTATTTTTTGCCCACTTTTCCATACAAAATTTTACTTAAATTTTTGTTTGGATTTTTACACAAACTGCACCACTGTCCTTATTTTTGCAGTACTAGGAAATAACTGCGTATGTAAGTATACAGATTTTAACTTTTTATTGTCACCCACTTTGTAGGTTTCACTTATGTAGCTGTTGTTTTCTCTCACAAATTATGTACATGTTTATTATTTTTTTTGCTTTTATGTACATATGTATGTACATATGTAGGTATTCTTTAAAAAAAAATTTACGTAGCACCTTTGTATTTTATTTGATTTAAAACTCACACTTTTAATCACTTTATGTATATTGTTTAATTAATTTGTATTTTATATATGTATGTATGTATGTCTAAATTGTTTGTTTTGCACTATATTTATATTTTTGTTTTTCAGCGCGCCGCGAATGCCGAATTTATACTTATGGTAAGTTTGTTAACTTTCATAAATTATATTTTATTTTGTAATGAATGTATTTTTAATTTTTGTTTATAGGTCACTGATTCACACTTATGGCACCAAAAGGACCATGTATAATCTTCACCAACTAATTCGGTAGGCACTACTCCTTTTAAAGAAAACGCGCTTTTAACTTTGACAATATCAAACTTTATATATATATTTTAAATACAGGTATAAAAAATGCGGGGTTTGAGCGAGCGAATATAATCGTTTTGAGGATAGCGAACGACTAACTTTAAAGCGGTCCATTACATTCCATTGGACCGCTTGATTTCTTAAAGAGAGTAAGATTTTTATATATATTTATTCCAGAAACGGTAAGTTAAATATTTATTTACAGGGTGCAAAGGTACGAAGGTAGGTATTTTAGGATTTAAATATTCGAAAGGTAAGTATACAAAATTCATGGTTTTAAGCAAATGTAAGTATTTAAATATGTATGTATTAAAGGTAAGTAATTATTTTGAAATGGTAAGTATGTATCAACGTATTTGAACTTTTATGGTTTTCAGCAGATAAGGTCAATCATCAAACTCGATGAGATTCTCGCTCATGTCCTCTACACTACCTAAAAATTAGTATATCTTTTTTCTTTGTGGTCTGATTTCGATAAAACAAAGTGCAGATTCCTTTCTAAGCTTCAAGCAGTATATTTTTGAAAGTCTCATTAAAATCCATTTCTTTGTTTCCGAGATCTTTAAGTTCAAACAGCCAAACAAGCAGACAATAATTTTAGAAATGTGTCAGATGAACTCTATAGCACTCCCCAGGTCATCCCCAGTCATTTTTTCAAATAAATTTTCAATGTACAGACACGACTTTTCTAGAGATTTATTATAGTTAGATATCTATGCTTATACCCACATATTTATTAAAATTTATTTAAGAAAAAAATTTCACAGGTTCCTTCCTAAGAATTAGTATATCTTTTTTTGTTCTGGTTCGATTTTGATAAACCAAAGTGCATATTTCTTTCTAAGCTTCAAGCAGTATATTTTTGAAAGTCTTATCAAAATCCATTTCTTAGTTTCCGAGATCCTTAAGTTCAAACAGACAAACAGACAGACAATAATTTTAAAAATGGGTCAGATGAAATCTATAGCATTCCCCAGGTCATCCCCAGTAATTTTTTCAAAGAAATTTTCAATGAACAGACACGACTTTTCTAGAGATTTATTATAGTTAGATATGCTTATACCCACATATTTATTTAAATTTATTTAAGAAAAAAAAAATTCATAGCTTCCTCCCTAAAAATTAGTATATCTTTTTTGTTTGTGGTTCGATTTTGATAAGACAAAGTGCAGATCCCTTTCTAAGCTTCAAGCAGTATATTTGTGAAAGTCTCATCAAAATCCATTTCTTAGTTTCTGAGATCCTTAAGTTCAAACAGACAAACAGATAAACAGACAAACAGACAGACAATAATTTTAAAAATGGGTCAGATGAACTCTATAGCACTCCCCAGTCATTTTTCAAAGAAATTTTCAATGCACAGACACGACTTTTCTAGAGATTTATTATAGTTAGATATGCTTATACCCACATATTTATTAAAATTTATTTAAGAAAAAAAATTTCACAGGTTCCTTCCTAAGAATTAGTATATCTTTTTTTGTTCTGGTTCGATTTTGATAAACCAAAGTGCATATCCCTTTTTAAGCTTCAAGCAGTATATTTTTGAAAGTCTCATTAAAATCCATTTCTTAGTTTCCGAGATCCTTAAGTTCAAACAGACAAACAGGCAGACAATAATTTTAAAAATGGGTCAGATGAACTCTATAGCATTCCTCAGTTCATCCCCAGTAATTTTTTCAAAGAAATTTTCAATGTACAGACACGACTTCTCTAGAGATTTATTATAGTTAGATATGCTTATACCCACATATTTATTTAAATTTATTTAAGAAAAAAAAATTCATAGGTTCCTCCCTAAAAATTAGTATATCTTTTTTGTTTGTGGTTCGATTTTGATAAGACAAAGTGCAGATCCCTTTCTAAGCTTCAAGCAGTATATTTGTGAAAGCCTCATCAAAATCCATTGCTTAGTTTCCGAGATCCTTAAGTTCAAACAGATAAACAGACAGACAATAATGTTAAAAATTGGTCAGATGAACTCTATAGCATTCCCCAGGTCATCCCCAGTCATTTTTTCAATGTACAGACACGACTTCTCTAGAGATTTATTATAGTTAGATATGCTTATACCCACATATTTATTTTTATTGGTCAGATGAGCTCCATAGCACTCCCCAGGTCATCCCCAGTAATTTTTTCAAAGAGATTTATTATAGTTAGATATGCTTATACCCACATATTTATTAAAATTTATTTAAGAAAAAAAATTTCACAGGTTCCTTCCTAAGAATTAGTATATCTTTTTTTGTTCTGGTTCGATTTTGATAAACCAAAGTGCATATCCCTTTCTAAGCTTCAAGCAGTATAAGCTTCAGACAGACAGTCATTTTGTCAAAGAAATTTTCAATGAACAGATACGACTTTTCTAGAGATTTATTATAGTATAGATATGCTGATACCCACATATTTATTTAAATTTATTTAAGAAAAAAAATTTAATCGGTTCCTCCCTTAAAATTAGTACATCTTTTTTGGTTTGTGGTCCGATTTTGATAAAACAAAGTACAGATCCGTTTCTAACCTGCAAGCAGTATATTTTTGAAAGTCTCATCAAAATCCATTTCTTAGTTTCCGCGATCCTTAAGTTGAAGCAGACAGACAATAATTTTAAAAATGGATCCGATGAACTCTATAGCATTCCCCAGGTCATCGCCGGTCATTTTTTCAAAGAAATTTTCAATGTACAGACCCGATTTTTCTAGAGATTTATTATAGTATAGATATGCTGATACCCATATATTTATTTAAATTTATTTAAGAAAAAAAATTTAATCGGTTCCTCCCTTAAAATTAGTATATCTTTTTTGGTTTGTGGTCCGATTTTGATAAAACAAAGTAAAAATCCCTTTCTAACTTTCAAGCAGTATATTTTTGAAAGTCTCATCAAAATCCATTTCTTAGTTTCCGAGATCCTTAAGTTCAAGCAGACAGAGACAATAATTTTAAAAATGGATCAGATAAACTCTATAGCATTCCCCAGGTCATCGCCAGTCATTTTTTCAAAGAAATTTTCAATGTACAGACCCGATTTTTCTAGAGATTTATTATAGTATAGATATGCTGATACCCACATATTTATTTAAATTTATTTAAAAAAAAAAAATTTATAGGTTCCTCCCTAAAAATTAGTATACCTTTTTGTGTGTAGTCCGATTTTGATAAAACAAAGTACAGATCCCTTTCTAACCTTCAAGCAGTATATTTTTGAAAGTCTCATCAAAATCCATTTCTTAGTTTCCGCGATCCTTAAGTTCAAACAGACAAACAGACAAACAAGGCAGACAATAATTTAAAAAATGGGTCAGATGAACTCTATAGCATTCCCCAGGTCATCCCCAGTAATTTTTTCAAAGAAATTTTCAATGAACAGACACGACTTTTCTAGAGATTTATTATAGTTAGATATGCTTATACCAGCATCTATATATATAAAAATAAGTCCCCGTATATGTATGTACGTCGCCGAACTACTCATAAACGCGATGTGCAATTTCAACCAAACTTATACACTACGTAGGCAGTGGTCCATATATGGTTTATATGAAGTTTCAAGACCCTATACAACTCGTTTTCCGAGATATCGACCAAAATGTGGACCAGGGGTGACCCTAGAAGGTGTTTACACAATATGGGTATCGAATAAAAGCTGTTGATGAGAGTTTTAACAGGAAGTGGTTCAAAGTCCCATATGGGACCCCGTTTCCGAGATATCGATGAGGGTATTAACAGAAAGTGGTTCAAACTCCAATATGGGACCCCGTTTCCTAGATATCGACCAAGATGTGGACCAGGTGTGACCCTAAAAAGTGTTTGCACAATATGGTACCAAATGAAAGGTGTTGATGACTGTTTAAAAAGGAAGTGGTTCAAAGTCCCATATGGGACCCCATTTCCGAGATATTCACCAAAATGTGGACTAGGTGTGACTCTAAAAAGTGTTTGCACAATATGGTACCAAATGAAAGGTGTTGATGAGGGTTTTAACAGGAAGTGGTTCAAAGTCCCGAGATATCGACCAAAATGTGGACCAGGCGTGACTCTAAAAAGTGTTTGCACAATATGGTACCAAATGAAAGGTGTTGATGACAGTTTAAAAAGGAAGTGGTTCAAAGTCCCATATGGGACCCCATTTCCGAGATATTCACCAAAATGTGGACTAGGTGTGACTCTAAAAAATGTTTACACAATATGGTACCAAATGAAAGGTGTTGATGAGGGTTTTAACAGGAAGTGTTTCAAAGTCCCATATGGGACCCCGTTTCCGAAATATCGACCAAAATGTGGACCAGGCGTGACTCTAAAAAGTGTTTACACAATATGGGTACCAAATGAAAGGTGTTGATGAGGGTTTTAACAGAAAGCGGTTCAAAGTCCCATATGGGACCCCATTTCCGAGATATTCACCAAAATGTGGACCAGGTGTGACTCTAAAAAGTGTTTGCACAATATGGTACCAAATGAAAGGTGTTGAGGACAGTTTAAAAAGGAAGTGGTTCAAAGTCCCATATGGGACCCCATTTCCGAGATATTCACCAAAATGTGGACTTGGTGTGACTCTAAAAAGTGTTTACACAATATGGTACCAAATGAAAGGTGTTGATGAGGGTTTTAACAGGAAGTGGTTCAAAGTCCCATATGGGACCCCGTTTCCGAGATATCGACCAAAATGTGGACCAGGTGTGACTCTAAAAAGTGTGTGCACAACATGTTACCAAATGAAAGGTGTTGCTGAGGCTTTTAATAGGAAGTGGTCCAAAGTCCAATATGGGACCCCGTTTCCTAGATATCGACCAAGATGTGGACCAGGTGTGACCCTAAAAAGTGTTTACACAATATGGGTACCAAATTAGAGCTGTTGGTGACAGTTTAAAAGGGAAGTGGCTCAAAGTCCCATATGGGACACCATTTCCGAGATATCAACCAAAATGTGGACCAGGCGTGACTCTAAAAAGTGTTTACACAATATGGGTACCAAATGAAAGGTGTTGATGAGCATATTAACAGGAAGTGGTTCAAAGTCCCATAGCACCCCGTTTCCGAGATATCGACCAAAATGTGGACCAGGCGTGACCCTAAAAAGTGTTTACACAATATGGTACCAAATGAAGGGTGTTGATGAGCATATTAACAGGAAGTGGTTCAAAGTCCCATAGCACCCGGTTTCCGAGATATCGACCAAAATGTGGACCAGGCGTGACCCTAAAAAGTGTTTACACAATATGGTACCAAATGAAAGGTGTTGCTGAGGGTTTTAATAGGAAGTGGTCCAAAGTTCAATATGGGACCCCGTTTCCTAGATATCGACCAAGATGTGGACCAGGTGTGACCCTAAAAAGTGTTTACACAATATGGGTACCAAATTAAAGCTGTTGATGACAGTTTAAAAGGGAAGTGGTTCAAAGTATCATATGGGACCCCATTTCCGAGATATCAACCAAAATGTGGACCAGGCGTGACTCTAGAAAGTGTTTACACAATATGGGTACCAAATGAAAGGTGTTGATGAGCATATTAACAGGAAGTGGTTCAAAGTATCATAGCACCCCGTTTCCGAGATATCGACCAAAATGTGGACCAGGCGTGACCCTAAAAAGTGTTTACACAATATGGGTACCAAATTAAAGCTGTTGATGAGGGTTTTAACAGGAAGTGGTTCAAAGTCCCATATAGGACCCTGTTTCCGAGATATCAACCAAAATGTGGACTAGGTGTGACTCCAAAAAGTGTTTACACAATATGGGTACCAAATTAAAGCTGTTGATGAGGGTTTTAACAGGAAGTGGTTCAAAGTCCCATATAGGACCCTGTTTCCGAGATATCAACCAAAATGTGGACCAGGCGTGACTCTAAAAATTGTTTACACAATATGGGTACCAAATGAAAGGTGTTGATGAGGGTTTTAACAGGAAGTGGTTCAAAGTCCCACATGGGACCCCGTTTCCGAAATATCGACCAAAATGTGGACCAGGCGTGACTCTAAAAAGTGTTTGCTTAATATGGGTACCAAATGAAAGGTGTTGATGAGGGTTTTACCAGGAAATGGTTCAAAGTCCAATATGGGACCCCATTTCCGAGATATTCACCAAAATGTGGAGCAGGTGTGACTCTAAAAAGTGTTTGCACAATATGGTACCAAATGAAAGGTGTTGATGAGGGTTTTAATAGGAAGTGGTTCAAAGTCCAATATGGGACCCCGTTTCCTACATATTGACGAAGATGTGGACCAGGTGTGACCCTAAAAAGTGTTTACACAATATTTGTACCAAATTAAAGCTGTTGATGACAGTTTAAAAAGGAAGTGGTTCAATGTCCCATATGGGACCCCATTTCCGAGATATTCACCAAAATGTGGACTAGGTGTGACTCTAAAAAGTGTTTGCACAATATGGTACCAAATTAAAGGTGTTGATGAGAATTTTTATAGGAAGTGGTTCAAAGTCCAATATGGGACCCTGTTTCCTAGATGTCGACCAAAATGTGGACCAGGTGGGACCCTAGAAAGAGTTTGGATAATATGGATACCAAATGAAAGGTGTTGACTAAGGTTCCAACAGGGAGTGGTTCAAAGTCCCATATGGGACCCCGTTTCCTAGATATCGACCAAAATGTGGACCAGGTGTGACTCTAAAAAGTGTTTACACAATATGCGTACCAAATGAAAGGTGTTGATGAAGATTTTAACAGGAAGTGGTTCAAAGTCCCATAGCACCCCGTTTCCAAGATATTCACCAAAATGTGGACAAGGTGTGACTCTAAAAATTGTTTGCACAATATGGTACCAAATAAAAGGTGTTGATGAGGATTTTAATAGGAAGTAGTTGTGGTTCAAAGTCCCATATGGGACACCATTTCCGAGATATTCACCAAAATGTGGAACAGGCGTGACTCTAAAAAGTGTTTGCTCAGTATGGGTACCAAATGAAAGGTGTTAATGAGGGTTTTAACAGGAAGTGGTGAAAAGTCCCATATGGGACCCCGTTTCCGAGATATCGACCAAAATGTGGACCAGGCGTGACTCTAAAAAGTGTTTGCACAACATGGTACCAAATGAAAGGTGTTGTTGAGGGTTTTAATAGGAAGTGGTTCAAAGTCCAATATGGGACCCCATTTCCGAGATATTCACCAAAATGTGGACTAGGTGTGACTCTAAAAAGTGTTTGCACAATATGGTACCAAATGAAAGGTGTTGATGAGGGTTTTAATAGGAAGTGGTTCAAAGTTTGGTACGCTGACGGATGTTGTAGCGTATAAAAGTATAATATATCCTTTTGATAATATATCATTTTGACAAGAAAATTAAGAACTTTTTATTTATTGTAGCTTTTGTATCATAAACCTTGGTTAGTATTACCGCGAGGTAAGAAAGCTTTCACTACCCCTCTTCCTCTCAATCAAAATATTTTAACATTTGACAAATTTTTATTTCAAATTTGATTGGGGAAAAAACAATTAAATCAAA
Organism: Sphenella marginata; assembly: GCA_951509765.1. NCBI lineage: Eukaryota > Metazoa > Arthropoda > Insecta > Diptera > Tephritidae > Sphenella > Sphenella marginata. Next base: position 53,888,582 of record OX608078.1, on the reverse strand, counting down.
TGAGCATATTTTCGCTTTTGAATAATTTTTAATTTAAAAAAAAGTTTATGTGTTGTGATTATATTACCATATTGGCTATTGAATAATTTGTTATAGAAAAAAATAGTTTATGTGCTGTGGATGTATTATTGGCTAATTAAATCATTTTATATAACCGTTATTTTTTAAAGAAATACAATGAATTGAGATAATTAGTGGTGTTTTTTTCATAGTTTTCTTTTTAACAGAGGCTCACAATGATCTTAGGTTCATAATGATCCTAGGTATACAATAACAAAAAAACAAAGGCAAAACAACGTTTGCCGGGCTCAGCTAGTATTCATTAAAATTTATTTAAGAAAAAAATTTCACAGGTTCCTTCCTAAGAATTAGTATATCTTTTTTTGTTCTGGTTCGATTTTGATCAACCAAAGTGCATATCCCTTTATAAGCTTCAAGCAGTATATTTTTGAAAGTCTCATTAAAATCCATTTCTTAATTTCCGAGATCCTTAAGTTCAAACAGACAAACAGGCAGACAATAATTTTAAAAATGGGTCAGATGAACTCTATAGCATTCCCCAGTTCATCCCCAGTAATTTTTTCAAAGAAATTTTCAATGTACAGACACGACTTCTCTAGAGATTTATTATAGTTAGATATGCTTATACCCACATATTTATTAAAATTTATTTAAGAAAAAAAATTTCACAGGTTCCTTCCTAAGAATTAGTATATCTTTTTTTGTTCTGGTTCGATTTTGATAAACCAAAGTGCATATCCCTTTATAAGCTTCAAGCAGTATATTTTTGAAAGTCTCATTAAAATCCATTTCTTAATTTCCGAGATCCTTAAGTTCAAACAGACAAACAGGCAGACAATAATTTTAAAAATGGGTCAGATGAACTCTATAGCATTCCCCAGTTCATCCCCAGTAATTTTTTCAAAGAAATTTTCAATGTACAGACACGACTTCTCTAGAGATTTATTACAGTTAGATATGCTTATACCCACATATTTATTTAAATTTATTTAAGAAAAAAAAATTCATAGGTTCCTCCCTAAAAATTAGTATATCTTTTTTGTTTGTGGTTCGATTTTGATAAACCAAAGTGCATATCCCTTTCTAAGCTTCAAGCAGTATATTTTTGAAAGTCTCATTAAAATCCATTTCTTAATTTCCGAGATCCTTAAGTTCAAACAGATAAACAGGCAGACAATAATTTTAAAAATGGGTCAGATGAACTCTATAGCATTCCCCAGTTCATCCCCAGTAATTTTTTCAAAGAAATTTTCAATGTACAGACACGACTTCTCTAGAGATTTATTACAGTTAGATATGCTTATACCCACATATTTATTAAAATTTATTTAAGAAAAAAAATTTCACAGGCTCCTTCCTAAGAATTATTATATCTTTTTTTGTTCTGGTTCGCTTTTGATAAAACAAAGTACAGATCCCTTTCTAACCTTCAAGCAGTAGGTATATTTTTGAAAGTCTCATCAAAATCCATTTCTTAGTTTCCGCGATCCTTAAGTTGAAGCAGACAGACAATAATTTTAAAAATGGATCAGATGAACTCTATAGCATTCGCCAGGTCATCGCCAGTCATTTTTTCAAAGAAATTTTCAATGTACAGACCCGATTTTTCTAGAGATTTATTATAGTATAGATATGCTGATACCCATATATTTATTTAAATTTATTTAAGAAAAAAAATTTAATCGGTTCCTCCCTTAAAATTAGTATATCTTTTTTGGTTTGTGGTCCGATTTTGATAAAACAAAGTGCAGATCCCTTTCTAAGCTTCAAGCAGTATAATTTTGAAAGTCTCATCAAAATCCAGTTCTTAGTTTCCGAGATCCTTAAGTTCAAACAGACAAACATACAGACAATAATTTTAAAAATGGGTCAGATGAACTCTATAGCATTCCCCAGGTCATCCCCAGTCATTTTTTCAAAGAAATTTTCAATGTACAGACACGACTTTTCTAGAGATTTATTATAGTATAGATATGCTGATACCCACATATTTATTTAAATTTATTTAAGAAAAAAAAATTCATAGGTTCTTCCCTAAAAATTAGTATACCTTTTTTGTTTGTAGTCCGATTTTGATAAGACAAAGTACAGATCCCTTTCTAACCTTCAAGCAGTATATTTTTGAAAGTCTCATCAAAATCCAGTTCTTAGTTTCCGAGATCCTTAAGTTCAAACAGACAGACAATAATTTTAAAAATGCATAGGTTCCTCCCTAAAAATTAGTAAACACTTTTTGTTTTTAATCCGATTTTGATAAAACAAAGTGCAGATCCCTTTCTAAGCTTCAAGCAGTATATTTTTGGAAGTCTCATCAAAATCCATTTCTTAGTTTCCGAGATCCTTAAGTTCAAACAGACAAACAGACAGACAATAATTTAAAAAATGGGTCAGATGAACTCTATAGCATTCCCCAGGTCATCCCCAGTAATTTTTTCAAAGAAAGTTTCAATGAACAGACACGACTTTTCTAGAGATTTATTATAGTATAGATATACTGATACCCACATATTTATTTAAATTTATTTAAGGAAAAAAATCTCATAGGTTCCTACATAAAAATTATAATATCTTTTTTGTTTGTGGTCTGGCTTTGATAAAACAAAGTGCAGATCCCTTTCTAAGCTTCAAGCAATATATTTATGAAAGTCTCATCAAAATCCATTTCTTAGTTTCCGAGATCCTTAAGTTCAAACAGACAGACAATAATTTTAAAAATGGGTCAGATGAACTCTATAGCATTCCCCAGGTCATCCCCAGTAATTTTTTCAAAGAAATTATCAATGAACAGACACGACTTTTCTAGAGATTTATTATAGTATAGATATACTGATACCCACATATTTATTTAAATTTATTTAAGGAAAAAAATGTCATAGGTTCCTACCTAAAAATTAGTATATGTTTTTTGGTTTGTGGTCCAATTTAAATAAAACAAAGTTCAGATCCCTTTCTAAGCTTCAAGCAGTATATTTTTGAAAGTCTCATCAAAAGCCAGTTCTTAGTTTCCGAGATCCTTAAGGTCAAACAGACAAACAGACAGACAATAATTTTAAAAATGCATAGGTTCCTCCCTAAAAATTAGTAAACACTTTTTGTTTTTAATCCGATTTTGATAAAACAAAGTGCAGATCCCTTTCTAAGCTTCAAGTAGTATATTTGTGAAAGCCTCATCAAAATCCATTTCTTAGTTTCCGAGATCCTTAAGTTCAAACAGACAAACAGACAGACAATAATTTTAAAAATGGGTCAGATGAACTCTATAGCATTCCCCATATCATCCCCAGTCATTTTTTCAAAGAAATTTTCAATGTACAGACACGACTTCTCTAGAGATTTATTATAGTTAGCTTATACCCACATATTTATTTTTATTGGTCAGATGAACTCTATAGCACACCCCAGGTCATCCCCTGTCATTTTTTCAAAGAAATTTTCAATGTACAGACACGACTTTTCTAGAGATTTATTATAGTTAGATATGCTTATACCCACATATTTATTTAAATTTATTTAAGAAAAAAAAAATCATAGGTTCCTCCCTAAAAATTAGTATATCTTTTTTTGTTCTGGTTCGATTTTGATAAAACAAAGTGCAGATCCCTTTCTAAGCTTCAAGCAGTATATTTTTGAAAGTCTCATTAAAATCCATTTCTTAATTTCCGAGATCCTTAAGTTCAAACAGATAAACAGGCAGACAATAATTTTAAAAATGGGTCAGATGAACTCTATAGCATTCCCCAGTTCATCCCCAGTAATTTTTTCAAAGAAATTTTCAATGTACAGACACGACTTCTCTAGAGATTTATTACAGTTAGATATGCTTATACCCACATATTTATTAAAATTTATTTAAGAAAAAAAATTTCACAGGCTCCTTCCTAAGAATTATTATATCTTTTTTTGTTCTGGTTCGCTTTTGATAAAACAAAGTACAGATCCCTTTCTAACCTTCAAGCAGTAGGTATATTTTTGAAAGTCTCATCAAAATCCATTTCTTAGTTTCCGCGATCCTTAAGTTGAAGCAGACAGACAATAATTTTAAAAATGGATCAGATGAACTCTATAGCATTCGCCAGGTCATCGCCAGTCATTTTTTCAAAGAAATTTTCAATGTACAGACCCGATTTTTCTAGAGATTTATTATAGTATAGATATGCTGATACCCATATATTTATTTAAATTTATTTAAGAAAAAAAATTTAATCGGTTCCTCCCTTAAAATTAGTATATCTTTTTTGGTTTGTGGTCCGATTTTGATAAAACAAAGTGCAGATCCCTTTCTAAGCTTCAAGCAGTATAATTTTGAAAGTCTCATCAAAATCCAGTTCTTAGTTTCCGAGATCCTTAAGTTCAAACAGACAAACAGACAGACAATAATTTTAAAAATGGGTCAGATGAACTCTATAGCATTCCCCAGGTCATCCCCAGTAATTTTTTCAAAGAAATTTTCAATGAACAGACACGACTTTTCTAGAGATTTATTATAGTATAGATATACTGATACCCACATATTTATTTAAATTTATTTAAGGAAAAAAATGTCATAGGTTCCTACCTAAAAATTAGTATATCTTTTTTGTTTGTGGTCTGATTTTGATAAAACAAAGTGCAGATCCCTTTCTAAGCTTCAAGCAGTATAATTTTGAAAGTCTCATCAAAATCCAGTTCTTAGTTTCCGAGATCCTTAAGTTCAAACAGACAAACAGACAGACAATAATTTTAAAAATGGGTCAGATGAACTCTATAGCATTCCCCAGGTCATCCCCAGTCATTTTTTCAAAGAAATTTTCAATGTACAGACACGACTTTTCTAGAGATTTATTATAGTATAGATATGCTGATACCCACATATTTATTTAAATTTATTTAAGAAAAAAAAATTCAAAGGTTCTTCCCTAAAAATTAGTATACCTTTTTTGTTTGTAGTCCGATTTTGATAAGACAAAGTACAGATCCCTTTCTAACCTTCAAGCAGTATATTTTTGAAAGTCTCATCAAAATCCAGTTCTTAGTTTCCGAGATCCTTAAGTTCAAACAGACAGACAATAATTTTAAAAATGCATAGGTTCCTCCCTAAAAATTAGTAAACACTTTTTGTTTTTAATCCGATTTTGATAAAACAAAGTGCAGATCCCTTTCTAAGCTTCAAGCAGTATATTTTTGGAAGTCTCATCAAAATCCATTTCTTAGTTTCCGAGATCCTTAAGTTCAAACAGACAAACAGACAGACAATAATTTAAAAAATGGGTCAGATGAACTCTATAGCATTCCCCAGGTCATCCCCAGTAATTTTTTCAAAGAAAGTTTCAATGAACAGACACGACTTTTCTAGAGATTTATTATAGTATAGATATACTGATACCCACATATTTATTTAAATTTATTTAAGGAAAAAAATGTCATAGGTTCCTACATAAAAATTATAATATCTTTTTTGTTTGTGGTCTGGCTTTGATAAAACAAAGTGCAGATCCCTTTCTAAGCTTCAAGCAATATATTTATGAAAGTCTCATCAAAATCCATTTCTTAGTTTCCGAGATCCTTAAGTTCAAACAGACAGACAATAATTTTAAAAATGGGTCAGATGAACTCTATAGCATTCCCCAGGTCATCCCCAGTAATTTTTTCAAAGAAATTATCAATGAACAGACACGACTTTTCTAGAGATTTATTATAGTATAGATATACTGATACCCACATATTTATTTAAATTTATTTAAGGAAAAAAATGTCATAGGTTCCTACCTAAAAATTAGTATATCTTTTTTGGTTTGTGGTCCAATTTAAATAAAACAAAGTTCAGATCCCTTTCTAAGCTTCAAGCAGTATATTTTTGAAAGTCTCATCAAAAGCCAGTTCTTAGTTTCCGAGATCCTTAACATCAAACAGACAGACAATAATTTTAAAAATGCATAGGTTCCTCCCTAAAAATTAGTAAACACTTTTTGTTTTTAATCCGATTTTGATAAAACAAAGTGCAGATCCCTTTCTAAGCTTCAAGTAGTATATTTGTGAAAGCCTCATCAAAATCCATTTCTTAGTTTCCGAGATCCTTAAGTTCAAACAGACAAACAGACAGACAATAATTTTAAAAATGGGTCAGATGAACTCTATAGCATTCCCCATATCATCCCCAGTCATTTTTTCAAAGAAATTTTCAATGTACAGACACGACTTCTCTAGAGATTTATTATAGTTAGCTTATACCCACATATTTATTTTTATTGGTCAGATGAACTCTATAGCACTCCCCAGGTCATCCCCTGTCATTTTTTCAAAGAAATTTTCAATGTACAGACACGACTTTTCTAGAGATTTATTATAGTTAGATATGCTTATACCAACATATTTATTTAATTTTATTTAAGAAAAAAAAATTCATAGGTTCCTCCCTAAAAATTAGTATATCTTTTTTTGTTCTGGTTCGATTTTGATAAAACAAAGTACAAATCCCTTTCTAAGCTTCAAGCAGTATATTTTTGAAAGTCTCATCAAAATCCAGTTCTTAGTTTCCGAGATCCTTAAGTTCAAACAGACAAACAGACAGACAATAATTTTAAAAATGGATCAGATGAACTCTATAGCATTCCCCAGGTCATCCCCAGTCATTTTTTCAAAGAAATTTTTAATGTACAGACACGACTTTTCTAGAGATTTATTATAGTTAGATATGCTTATACCCACATATTTATTTTTATTGGTCAGATGAACTCTATAGCACTCCCCAGGTCATCCCCAGTCATTTTTTCAAAGAAATTTTCAATGTACAGACACGACTTTTCTAGAGATTTATTATAGTTAGATATGCTTATACTCACATATTTATTAAAATTTATTTAAGAAAAAAAATTTCACAGGCTCCTTCCTAAGAATTAGTATATCTTTTTTTGTTCTGGTTCGCTTTTGATAAACCAAAGTGCATATTCCTTTCTAAGCTTCAAGCAGTATATTTTTGAAAGTCTCATTAAAATCCATTTCTTAGTTTCCGAGATCCTTAAGTTTAAACAGACAAACAGGCAGACAATAATTTTAAAAATGGGTCAGATGAACTCTATAGCATTCCCCAGTTCATCGCCAGTAATTTTTTCAAGTAAATTTTCAATGTACAGACACGACTTCTCTAGAGATTTATTATAGTTAGATATGCTGATACCCACATATTTATTTAAATTTATTTAAGAAAAAAAAAAATCATAGGTTCCTCCCTAAAAATTAGCATATCTTTTTAGTTTGTGGTCCCATTTTGATAAAACAAAGTGCAGATCCCTTTCTAAGCTTCAAGTCGTATATTTGTGAAAGCCTCATCAAAATCCATTTCTTAGTTTCCGAGATCCTTTAGTTCAAACAGACAAACAGACAGACAATAATTTAAAAAATGGGTCAGATGAACTCTATAGCATTCCCCAGGTCATTCCCAGTCATTTTGTCAAAGAAATTTTCAATGAACAGATACGACTTTTCTAGAGATTTATTATAGTATAGATATGCTGATACCCACATATTTATTTAAATTTATTTAAGAAAAAAAATTTAATCGGTTCCTCCCTTAAAATCAGTACATCTTTTTTGGTTTGCGGTCCAATTTTGATAAAACAAAGTACAGATCCCTTTCTAACCTTCAAGCAGTATATTTTTAAAAGCCTCATCAAAATCCATTTCTTAGTTTCCGAGATCCTTAAGTTCAAACAGACAAACAGACAGACAATAATTTTAAAAATGGGTCAGATGAACTCTATAGCATTCCAAAGGTCATTCCCAGTCATTTTGTCAAAGAAATTTTCACTGAACAGATACGACTTTTCTAGAGATTTATTATAGTATAGATATACTGATACCCACATATTTATTTAAATTTATTTAAGGAAAAAAAAAGTCATAGGTTCCTACCTAAAAATTATAATATCTTTTTTGTTTGTGGTCTGGCTTTGATAAAACAAAGTGCAGATCCCTTTCTAAGCTTCAAGCAATATATTTATGAAAGTCTCATCAAAATCCATTTCTTAGTTTCCGAGATCCTTAAGTTCAAACAGACAGACAATAATTTTAAAAATGGGTCAGATGAACTCTATAGCATTCCCCAGGTCATCCCCAGTAATTTTTTCAAAGAAATTTTCAATAAACAGACACGACTTTTCTAGAGATTTATTATAGTATAGATATACTGATACCCACATATTTATTTAAATTTATTTAAGGAAAAAAATGTCATAGGTTCCTACCTAAAAATTAGTATATCTTTTTTGGTTTGTGGTCCAATTTAAATAAAACAAAGTTCAGATCCCTTTCTAAGCTTCAAGCAGTATATTTTTGAAAGTCTCATCAAAAGCCAGTTCTTAGTTTCCGAGATCCTTAACATCAAACAGACAGACAATAATTTTAAAAATGCATAGGTTCCTCCCTAAAAATTAGTAAACACTTTTTGTTTTTAATCCGATTTTGATAAAACAAAGTGCAGATCCCTTTCTAAGCTTCAAGTAGTATATTTGTGAAAGCCTCATCAAAATCCATTTCTTAGTTTCCGAGATCCTTAAGTTCAAACAGACAAACAGACAGACAATAATTTTAAAAATGGGTCAGATGAACTCTATAGCATTCCCCATATCATCCCCAGTCATTTTTTCAAAGAAATTTTCAATGTACAGACACGACTTCTCTAGAGATTTATTATAGTTAGCTTATACCCACATATTTATTTTTATTGGTCAGATGAACTCTATAGCACTCCCCAGGTCATCCCCTGTCATTTTTTCAAAGAAATTTTCAATGTACAGACACGACTTTTCTAGAGATTTATTATAGTTAGATATGCTTATACCAACATATTTATTTAATTTTATTTAAGAAAAAAAAATTCATAGGTTCCTCCCTAAAAATTAGTATATCTTTTTTTGTTCTGGTTCGATTTTGATAAAACAAAGTACAAATCCCTTTCTAAGCTTCAAGCAGTATATTTTTGAAAGTCTCATCAAAATCCAGTTCTTAGTTTCCGAGATCCTTAAGTTCAAACAGACAAACAGACAGACAATAATTTTAAAAATGGATCAGATGAACTCTATAGCATTCCCCAGGTCATCCCCAGTCATTTTTTCAAAGAAATTTTTAATGTACAGACACGACTTTTCTAGAGATTTATTATAGTTAGATATGCTTATACCCACATATTTATTTTTATTGGTCAGATGAACTCTATAGCACTCCCCAGGTCATCCCCAGTCATTTTTTCAAAGAAATTTTCAATGTACAGACACGACTTTTCTAGAGATTTATTATAGTTAGATATGCTTATACTCACATATTTATTAAAATTTATTTAAGAAAAAAAATTTCACAGGCTCCTTCCTAAGAATTAGTATATCTTTTTTTGTTCTGGTTCGCTTTTGATAAACCAAAGTGCATATTCCTTTCTAAGCTTCAAGCAGTATATTTTTGAAAGTCTCATTAAAATCCATTTCTTAGTTTCCGAGATCCTTAAGTTTAAACAGACAAACAGGCAGACAATAATTTTAAAAATGGGTCAGATGAACTCTATAGCATTCCCCAGTTCATCGCCAGTAATTTTTTCAAGTAAATTTTCAATGTACAGACACGACTTCTCTAGAGATTTATTATAGTTAGATATGCTTATACCCACATATTTATTTAAATTTATTTAAGAAAAAAAAAAATCATAGGTTCCTCCCTAAAAATTAGCATATCTTTTTAGTTTGTGGTCCCATTTTGATAAAACAAAGTGCAGATCCCTTTCTAAGCTTCAAGTCGTATATTTGTGAAAGCCTCATCAAAATCCATTTCTTAGTTTCCGAGATCCTTAAGTTCAAACAGACAAACAGACAGACAATAATTTAAAAAATGGGTCAGATGAACTCTATAGCATTCCCCAGGTCATTCCCAGTCATTTTGTCAAAGAAATTTTCAATGAACAGATACGACTTTTCTAGAGATTTATTATAGTATAGATATGCTGATACCCACATATTTATTTAAATTTATTTAAGAAAAAAAATTTAATCGGTTCCTCCCTTAAAATCAGTACATCTTTTTTGGTTTGCGGTCCAATTTTGATAAAACAAAGTACAGATCCCTTTCTAACCTTCAAGCAGTATATTTTTAAAAGCCTCATCAAAATCCATTTCTTAGTTTCCGAGATCCTTAAGTTCAAACAGACAAACAGACAGACAATAATTTTAAAAATGGGTCAGATGAACTCTATAGCATTCCAAAGGTCATTCCCAGTCATTTTGTCAAAGAAATTTTCACTGAACAGATACGACTTTTCTAGAGATTTATTATAGTACTAGCAGACCCGGCAGACGTTGTTCTGCCTGACCAGCAAATGCATTCAGGGATATAACGAATTGAAATATTACTTAGCTTGTGGTCTTGGAACTGCCCACTTTTCCAAAGAATTTACAAATGTAGCCTATGTATGTCGTACCCAACGAAGATTTTAACGTATTGGAAAAGTTTAAAACAGATCAACCATAAACTTTGGACATTATTGACGTACAAACAAAGCACTGAATACAAAAAATGTGGGCGTGGCACCGCCCACATTTCCCAGATTATATAATTCTTGACCAAGGGACACACGTATCCAAAAATCATTAGTTTAGACCAAAAATATTCAAAGTTATGATGATTTAAATTTTATATAGCCTGGGGGCGTGGCACAACAATCTTCTGAACCAATCTGGAAATTTAGAGAAGATCGACAATAAACTTTGAACTTATTGAAGTACAAACAAAACACAAAAAATGTGGGCGTGGCACCGCCCACTTTTCGAAAATTGTATAAATCTTGACTAAAGGACACACATATCCAAACATCTTTAATTTAGACCCAATATGTTCAGAGCTATGAAGAATTTAAAATTTATATAGCCGGGGGGCGTGGCACTGGCTAATTTTTCAAAAATTGATATAGCCTGAATCTTACACAACAATTTTCTTAACCAATCTTGAAAGTTTAAAAGAGATCGACCATAAATTTTGGACATTATTGAAGTACATACAAAACACAAAAAATGGGGGCGTGGCACCGCCCACTTTTCGAAAAATGTATAAATCTTGACCAAAGGACACACATATCTAAAAATCATTAATTTAGACCAAATATGTTCATAGTTAGCACGATTTCAAATTTTACATAGGCTGTGGGCGTGGCACCGCCCTCTTTTCCAAAAATATATACAACCTAAATCCTACACAATAATCTTCTAAATCAAAGTGGAGAGTTTAAAAGAGATCGACCATAAACTTTGGATATTATTGAATTACAAACAAAACACCAAAAATGGGGGCGTGGCACCGCCCACTTTCCGAAAAATTTATAAATCTTGACCAAAGGACACACATATCTAAAAATCATTCATTTAGACCAAATATGTTCATAGTTAGGACGATTTGAAATTTTATATAGCCTGTGGGCGTGGCACCGCCCACTTTTCCAAAAATGTATTCAACCTAAATCCTACACAATAATCTTCTAAATCAAAGTGGAGAGTTTAAAAGAGATCGACCATAAACTTTGGATATTATTGAATTACAAACAAAACACAAAAAATGGGGGCGTGGCACCGCCCACTTTTCGAAAAATGTATAAATCTTGACCAAAGGACACACATATCTAAAAATCATTAATTTAGACCAAATATGTTCATAGTTAGGACGATTTGAAATTTTATATAGCCTGTGGGCGTGGCACCGCCCACTTTTCCAAAAATGTATACAACCTAAATCCTACACAATAATCTTCTAAATCAAAGTGGAGAGTTTAAAAGAGATCGACCATAAACTTTGGATATTATTGAATTACAAACAAAACACAAAAAATGGGGGCGTGGCACCGCCCACTTTTCGAAAATTGTATAAATCTTGACCAAAGGACACACATATCCAAAAATCATTAATTAAGACCAAATATGTTCATAGTTATGACGATTTGAAATTCATAGCTAAGACAATTTGAATTTTTATATAGCCTGAGGGCGTGGCACCGCCCACTTTTTTAAAAATATATATAGCCTATGCTTTAACTCGTGATCCCAAGAATATACTGTGAAAATTTCATAAAAATCGGTTGAGTACTTTGGACGCCTATAAAGGACATACAGACACACAGACACACAGACACGCAGACACACAGACACACATTCATTTTTATTTATAAGATAGATATGCTGATACCCACAATTTTATTTAAATTTATTTAAGAAAAAAAATTTAATCCGTTCCTACCTTAAAATTAGTATATCTTTTTTGGTTTGTGGTCCGATTTTGATAAAACAAAGTACAGATCCCTTTCTAACCTTCAAGCAGTATATTTTTGAAAGTCTCATCAAAATCCATTTCTTAGTTTCCGCGATCCTTAAGTTCAAACATACAAACATATAAGCAGACAAACAGACAGACAATAATTTTAAAAATGGGTCAGATGAACTCTATAGCATTCCCAAGGTCAATCCCAGTCATTTTGTCAAAGAAATTTTCAATGAACAGATACGACTTTTCTAGAGATTTATTATAGTATAGATATACTGATACCCACATATTTATTTAAATTTATTCAAGGAAAAAAATGTCATAGGTTCCTACCTAAAAATTAGTATATCTCTTTTGTTTGTGGCCTGATTTTGATAAAACAAAGTGCAGATCCCTTTCTAAGCTTCAAGCAATATATTTTTGAAAGTCTCATCAAAATCCAGTTCTTAGTTTCCGAGATCCTCAAGTTCAAACAGACAAACAGACAGACAATAATTTTAAAAATGGGTCAGATGAACTCTATAGCATTCCCCAGCTCATCCCCAGTAATTTTTTCAAAGAAATTTTCAATGAACAGACACGATTTTTCTAGAGATTTATTATAGTATAGATACACTGATACCCACATATTTATTTAAATTTATTTAAGGAAAAAAATGTCATAGGTTCCTACCTAAAAATTAGTATATCTTTACACGACTTCTCTAGAGATTTATTATAGTTAGATATGCTTATACCCACATATTTATTTAAATTTATTTAAGAAAAAAAAATTCATAGGTTCCTCCCTAAAAATTAGTATATCTTTTTTGTTTGTGGTTCGATTTTGATAAGACAAAGTGCAGATCCCTTTCTAAGCTTCAAGCAATATATTTTTGAAAGTCTCATCAAAATCCAGTTCTTAGTTTCCGAGATCCTTAAGTTCAAACAGACAAACAGACAGACAATAATTTTAAAAATGGGTCAGATGAACTCTATAGCATTCCCCAGCTCATCCCCAGTAATTTTTTCAAAGAAATTTTCAATGAACAGACACGACTTTTCTAGAGATTTATTATAGTATAGATATACTGATACCCACATATTTATTTAAATTTATTTAAGGAAAAAAATGTCATAGGTTCCTACCTAAAAATTAGTATAACTTTTTAGTTTGTGGTTCGATTTAAATAAAACAAAGTGCAGATTCCTTTCTAAGCTTCAAGCAGTATATTTTTGAAAGCCTCATCAAAATCCATTGCTTAGTTTCCGAGATCCTTAAGTTCAAACAGATAAAGAGACAGACAATAATTTTAAAAATGGGTCAGATGAGCTCTATAGCATTCCCCAGGTCATCCCCAGTAATTTTTTCAAAGAAATTTTCAATGTAAAGACACGACTTCTCTAGAGATTTATTATAGTTAGATATGCTTATACCCACATATTTATTTTTATTGGTCAGATGAACTCTATAGCACTCCCCAGGTCATCCCCAGTCATTTTTTCAAAGAAATTTTCAATGTACAGACACGACTTTTCTAGAGATTTATTATAGTTAGATATGCTTATACCCACATATTTATTAAAATATATTTAAGAAAAAAAATTTCACAGGTTCCTTCCTAAGAATTAGTATATCTTTTTTTGTTCTGGTTCGATTTTGATAAACCAAAGTGCATATCCCTTTCTAAGCTTCAAGCAGTATAAGCTTCAGACAGACAATAATTTTAAAAATGGGTCAGATGAACTCTATAGCATTCCCCAGGTCATCCCCAGTCATTTTTTCAAAGAAATTATCAATGTACAGACACGACTTTTCTAGAGATTTATTATAGTTAGATATGCTTATACCCACATATTTATTAAAATTTATTTAAGAAAAAAAATTTCACAGGTTCCTTCCTAAGAATTAGTATATCTTTTTTGGTTTGTGGTCCGATTTTGATAAAACAAAGTACAGATCCCTTTCTAACCTTCAAGCAGTAGGTATATTTTTGAAAGTCTCATCAAAATCAATTTCTTAGTTTCCGCGATCCTTAAGTTGAAGCAGACAGACAATAATTTTAAAAATGGATCAGATGAACTCTATAGCATTCCCCAGGTCATCGCCAGTCATTTTTTCAAAGAAATTTTCAATGTACAGACCCGATTTTTCTAGAGATTTATTATAGTATAGATATGCTGATACCCACATATTTATTTAAATTTATTTAAGGAGAAAAATGTCATAGGTTCCTACCTAAGAATTAGTATATCTTTACACGACTTCTCTAGAGACTTATTATAGTTAGATATGCTTATACCCACATATTTATTTAAAATTCATAGGTTCCTCCCTAAAAATTAGTACATCTTTTTTGTTTGTGGTCCGATTTTGATAAAACAAAGTGCAGATCCCTTTCTAAGCTTCAAGTAGTACTTATATTTGTCAAAGCCTCGTCAAAATCCATTTCTTAGTTTCCGCGATCCTTAAGTTGAAGCAGACAGACAATAATTTTAAAAATGGATCAGATGAACTCTATAGCATTCCCCAGATCATCGCCAGTCATTTTTTCAAAGAAATTTTCAATGTACAGACCCGATTTTTCTAGAGATTTATTATAGTATAGATATGCTGATACCCACATATTTATTTAAATTTATTTAAGGAGAAAAATGTCATAGGTTCCTACCTAAGAATTAGTATATCTTTACACGACTTCTCTAGAGACTTATTATAGTTAGATATGCTTATACCCACATATTTATTTAAAATTCATAGGTTCCTCCCTAAAAATTAGTATATCTTTTTTTGTTCTGGTTCGATTTTGATAAACCAAAGTGCATATCCCTTTCTAAGCTTCAAGCAGTATAAGCTTCAGACAGACAATAATTTTAAAAATGGGTCAGATGAACTCTATAGCATTCCCCAGGTCATCGCCAGTCATTTTTTCAAAGAAATTTTCAATGTGCAGACCCAATTTTTCTAGAGATTTATTATAGTATAGATATGCTGATACCCACATATTTATTTAAATTTATTTAAGAAAAAAAATTTAATCGGTTCCTCCCTTAAAATTAATTTTTGTTTGTGGTCCGATTTTGATAAAACAAAGAGCAGATCCCTTTCTAAGCTTCAAGTAGTACTTATATTTGTCAACGCCTCGTCAAAATCCATTTCTTAGTTTCCGCGATCCTTAAGTTCAAGCAGACAGACAATAATTTTAAAAATGGATCAGATGAACTCTATAGCATTCCCCAGGTCATCGCCAGTCATTTTTTCAAAGAAATTTTCAATGTACAGACCCGATTTTTCTAGAGATTTATTATAGTATAGATATGCTGATACCCACATATTTATTTAAATTTAGAAGGCAAAAAACCCAGCGTATTGTTAGCTTAATAGTTAGCAATGCGTGCCAAAATTTCTCTGATGAGTGAAGTTAGCAACTTCCGAAATGGATCTATAAGAAAAGCTATGGCGGTTGTCTCTAAATTTTTCCTGTTCAA
This sequence comes from Sphenella marginata, assembly GCA_951509765.1. Lineage (NCBI taxonomy): Eukaryota > Metazoa > Arthropoda > Insecta > Diptera > Tephritidae > Sphenella > Sphenella marginata. The sequence goes on along the minus strand of OX608078.1, from coordinate 53,872,832 downwards.
CTCAACAAAAAACTTTTAATAATTAATAAAAATTATTAAGAAACCCAAAAACAACAATAATTTTTCGCTGCGGAAATAATTATTAATAGGTCTATAGCTCGTTTCGAACCAGGATACTTCAAATATAAAGACCAAAAACACAAGCTTGTTGTTTGTGTAAAATCTCAATAACAAAAAACCAAGAGCACATGGTTAGCAAACTGTGACACCAAAACAGACTTGCAAAAAATCCATCATGATACCAAATCTAAACGTCAAATGGCGTTGTTGGTACATGAATTGGTAAAGAGTTGATTGAACAGGGCGTTTAGAAGGCAAAAAACCCAGCGTATTGTTAGCTTAATAGTTAGCAATGCGTGCCAAAATTTCTCTGATGAGTGAAGTTAGCAACTTCCGAAATGGATCTATAAGAAAAGCTATGGCGGTTGTCTCTAAATTTTTCCTGTTCAACTCAACAAAAAACTTTTAATAATTAATAAAAATTATTAAGAAACCCAAAAACAACAATAATTTTTCGCTGCGGAAATAATTATTAATAGGTCTATAGCTCGTTTCGAACCAGGATACTTCAAATATAAAGACCAAAAACACAAGCTTGTTGTTTGTGTAAAATCTCAATAACAAAAAACCAAGAGCACATGGTTAGCAAACTGTGACACCAAAACAGACTTGCAAAAAATCCATCATGATACCAAATCTAAACGTCAAATGGCGTTGTTGGTACATGAATTGGTAAAGAGTTGATTGAACAGGGCGTTTAGAAGGCAAAAAACCCAGCGTATTGTTAGCTTAATAGTTAGCAATGCGTGCCAAAATTTCTCTGATGAGTGAAGTTAGCAACTTCCGAAATGGATCTATAAGAAAAGCTATGGCGGTTGTCTCTAAATTTTTCCTGTTCAACTCAACAAAAAACTTTTAATAATTAATAAAAATTATTAAGAAACCCAAAAACAACAATAATTTTTCGCTGCGGAAATAATTATTAATAGGTCTATAGCTCGTTTCGAACCAGGATACTTCAAATATAAAGACCAAAAACACAAGCTTGTTGTTTGTGTAAAATCTCAATAACAAAAAACCAAGAGCACATGGTTAGCAAACTGTGACACCAAAACAGACTTGCAAAAAATCCATCATGATACCAAATCTAAACGTCAAATGGCGTTGTTGGTACATGAATTGGTAAAGAGTTGATTGAACAGGGCGTTTAGAAGGCAAAAAACCCAGCGTATTGTTAGCTTAATAGTTAGCAATGCGTGCCAAAATTTCTCTGATGAGTGAAGTTAGCAACTTCCGAAATGGATCTATAAGAAAAGCTATGGCGGTTGTCTCTAAATTTTTCCTGTTCAACTCAACAAAAAACTTTTAATAATTAATAAAAATTATTAAGAAACCCAAAAACAACAATAATTTTTCGCTGCGGAAATAATTATTAATAGGTCTATAGCTCGTTTCGAACCAGGATACTTCAAATATAAAGACCAAAAACACAAGCTTGTTGTTTGTGTAAAATCTCAATAACAAAAAACCAAGAGCACATGGTTAGCAAACTGTGACACCAAAACAGACTTGCAAAAAATCCATCATGATACCAAATCTAAACGTCAAATGGCGTTGTTGGTACATGAATTGGTAAAGAGTTGATTGAACAGGGCGTTTAGAAGGCAAAAAACCCAGCGTATTGTTAGCTTAATAGTTAGCAATGCGTGCCAAAATTTCTCTGATGAGTGAAGTTAGCAACTTCCGAAATGGATCTATAAGAAAAGCTATGGCGGTTGTCTCTAAATTTTTCCTGTTCAACTCAACAAAAAACTTTTAATAATTAATAAAAATTATTAAGAAACCCAAAAACAACAATAATTTTTCGCTGCGGAAATAATTATTAATAGGTCTATAGCTCGTTTCGAACCAGGATACTTCAAATATAAAGACCAAAAACACAAGCTTGTTGTTTGTGTAAAATCTCAATAACAAAAAACCAAGAGCACATGGTTAGCAAACTGTGACACCAAAACAGACTTGCAAAAAAATCCATCATGATACCAAATCTAAACGTCAAATGGCGTTGTTGGTACATGAATTGGTAAAGAGTTGATTGAACAGGGCGTTTAGAAGGCAAAAAACCCAGCGTATTGTTAGCTTAATAGTTAGCAATGCGTGCCAAAATTTCTCTGATGAGTGAAGTTAGCAACTTCCGAAATGGATCTATAAGAAAAGCTATGGCGGTTGTCTCTAAATTTTTCCTGTTCAACTCAACAAAAAACTTTTAATAATTAATAAAAATTATTAAGAAACCCAAAAACAACAATAATTTTTCGCTGCGGAAATAATTATTAATAGGTCTATAGCTCGTTTCGAACCAGGATACTTCAAATATAAAGACCAAAAACACAAGCTTGTTGTTTGTGTAAAATCTCAATAACAAAAAACCAAGAGCACATGGTTAGCAAACTGTGACACCAAAACAGACTTGCAAAAAATCCATCATGATACCAAATCTAAACGTCAAATGGCGTTGTTGGTACATGAATTGGTAAAGAGTTGATTGAACAGGGCGTTTAGAAGGCAAAAAACCCAGCGTATTGTTAGCTTAATAGTTAGCAATGCGTGCCAAAATTTCTCTGATGAGTGAAGTTAGCAACTTCCGAAATGGATCTATAAGAAAAGCTATGGCGGTTGTCTCTAAATTTTTCCTGTTCAACTCAACAAAAAACTTTTAATAATTAATAAAAATTATTAAGAAACCCAAAAACAACAATAATTTTTCGCTGCGGAAATAATTATTAATAGGTCTATAGCTCGTTTCGAACCAGGATACTTCAAATATAAAGACCAAAAACACAAGCTTGTTGTTTGTGTAAAATCTCAATAACAAAAAACCAAGAGCACATGGTTAGCAAACTGTGACACCAAAACAGACTTGCAAAAAATCCATCATGATACCAAATCTAAACGTCAAATGGCGTTGTTGGTACATGAATTGGTAAAGAGTTGATTGAACAGGGCGTTTAGAAGGCAAAAAACCCAGCGTATTGTTAGCTTAATAGTTAGCAATGCGTGCCAAAATTTCTCTGATGAGTGAAGTTAGCAACTTCCGAAATGGATCTATAAGAAAAGCTATGGCGGTTGTCTCTAAATTTTTCCTGTTCAACTCAACAAAAAACTTTTAATAATTAATAAAAATTATTAAGAAACCCAAAAACAACAATAATTTTTCGCTGCGGAAATAATTATTAATAGGTCTATAGCTCGTTTCGAACCAGGATACTTTAAATTTATTTAAGAAAAAAAATTTTATCGGTTCCTCCCTTAAAATTAGTATATCTTTTTTGGTTTGTGGTCCGATTTAAATAAAACAAAGTGCAGATCCCTTTCTAAGCTTCAAGCAGTATATTTTTGAAAGTCTCATCAAAATCCAGTTCTTAGTTTCCGAGATCCTTAAGTTCAAACAGACAAACAGACAGACAATAATTTTAAAAATGGGTCAGATGAACTCTATAGCATTCCCCAGGTCATCCCCAGTAATTTTTTCAAAGAAATTTTCAATGAACAGACACGACTTTTCTAGAGATTTATTATAGTATAGATATACTGATACCCACATATTTATTTAAATTTATTTAAGGAAAAAAATGTCATAGGTTCCTACCTAAAAATTAGTATATCTTTTTTGTTTGTGGTCTGATTTTGATAAAGCAAAGTGCAGATCCCTTTCTAAGCTTCAAGCAATATATTTTTGAAAGTCTCATCAAAATCCAGTTCTTAGTTTCCGAGATCCTTAAGTTCAAACAGACAAACAGACAGACAATAATTTTAAAAATGGGTCAGATGAACTCTATAGCATTCCCCAGGTCATCCCCAGTAATTTTTTCAAAGAAATTTTCAATGAACAGACACGACTTTTCTAGAGATTTATTATAGTATAGATATACTGATACCCACATATTTATTTAAATTTATTTAAGGAAAAAAATGTCATAGGTTCCTACTTAAAATTAGTATATCTTTTTTGGTTTGTGGTCCAATTTAAATAAAACAAAGTACAGATCCCTTTCTAAGCTTCAAGCAGTATATTTTTGAAAGTCTCATCAAAATCCAGTTCTTAGTTTCCGAGATCCTTAAGTTCAAACAGACAAACAGACAGACAATAATTTTAAAAATGGGTCAGATGAACTCTATAGCATTCCCCAGGTCATCGCCAGTCATTTTTTCAAATAAATTTTTAATGTACAGACCCGATTTTTCTAGAGATTTATTATAGTATAGATATGCTGATACCCACATATTTATGTATTTAAATTTATTTAAGAAAAAAAATTTTATCGGTTCCTCCCTTAAAATTAGTATATCTTTTTTGGTTTGTGGTCCGATTTAAATAAAACAAAGTGCAGATCCCTTTCTAAGCTTCAAGCAGTATATTTTTGAAAGTCTCATCAAAATCCAGTTCTTAGTTTCCGAGATCCTTAAGTTCAAACAGACAAACAGACAGACAATAATTTTAAAAATGGGTCAGATGAACTCTATAGCATTCCCCAGGTCATCCCCAGTAATTTTTTCAAAGAAATTTTCAATGAACAGACACGACTTTTCTAGAGATTTATTATAGTATAGATATACTGATACCCACATATTTATTTAAATTTATTTAAGAAAAAAAAATTCATAGGTTCCTCCCTAAAAATTAGTATATCTTTTTTGTTTGTGGTCCGATTTTGACAAAACAAAGTGCAGATCCCTTTCTAAGCTTCAAGTAGTATATTTGTCAAAGCCTCGTCAAAATCCATTTCTTAGTTTCCGCGATCCTTAAGTTCAAGCAGACAGACAATAATTTTAAAAATGGATCAGATGAACTCTATAGCATTCCCCAGGTCATCGCCAGTCATTTTTTCAAAGAAATTTTCAATGTACAGACCCGATTTTTCTAGAGATTTATTATAGTATAGATATGCTGATACCCACATATTTATTTAAATTTATTTAAGAAAAAAATTTTTATCGGTTCCTCCCTTAAAATTAGTATATCTTTTTTGGTTTGTGGTCCGATTTAAATAAAACAAAGTGCAGATCCCTTTCTAAGCTTCAAGCAGTATATTTTTGAAAGTCTCATCAAAATCCAGTTCTTAGTTTCCGAGATCCTTAAGTTCAAACAGACAAACAGACAGACAATAATTTTAAAAATGGGTTGTTTGTGGTCTGATTTTGATAAAACAAAGTGCAGATCCCTTTCTAAGCTTCAAGCAATATATTTTTGAAAGTCTCATCAAAATCCAGTTCTTAGTTTCCGAGATCCTTAAGTTCAAACAGACAAACAGACAGACAATAATTTTAAAAATGGGTCAGATGAACTCTATAGCATTCCCCAGGTCATCCCCAGTAATTTTTTCAAAGAAATTTTCAATGAATAGACACGACTTTTCTAGAGATTTATTATAGTATAGATATACTGATACCCACATATTTATTTAAATTTATTTAAGGAAAAAAATGTCATAGGTTCCTACCTAAAAATTAGTATATCTTTTTTGTTTGTGGTCTGATTTTGATAAAACAAAGTGCAGATCCCTTTCTAAGCTTCAAGCAATATATTTTTGAAAGTCTCATCAAAATCCAGTTCTTAGTTTCCGAGATCCTTAAGTTCAAACAGACAAACAGACAGACAATAATTTTAAAAATGGGTCAGATGAACTCTATAGCATTCCCCAGGTCATCCCCAGTAATTTTTTCAAAGAAATTTTCAATGAACAGACACGATTTTTCTAGAGATTTATTATAGTATAGATATGCTGATACCCACATATTTATTTAAATTTATTTAAGAAAAAAAATTTTATTGGTTCCTCCCTTAAAATTAGTATATCTTTTTTGGTTTTGGTCCGATTTAAATAAAACAAAGTGCAGATCCCTTTCTAAGCTTCAAGCAGTATATTTTTGAAAGTCTCATCAAAATCCATTTCTTAGTTTCCGAGATCCTTAAGTTCAAACAGACAAACAGACAGACAATAATTTTAAAAATGGGTCAGATGAACTCTATAGCATTCCCCAGGTCATCCCCAGTAATTTTTTCAAAGAAAGTTTCAATGAACAGACACGACTTTTCTAGAGATTTATTATAGTATAGATATACTGATACCCACATATTTATTTAAATTTATTTAAGGAAAAAAATGTCATAGGTTCCTACCTAAAAATTATAATATCTTTTTTGTTTGTGGTCTGATTTTGATAAAACAAAGTGCAGATCCCTTTCTAAGCTTCAAGCAATATATTTATGAAAGTCTCATCAAAATCCATTTCTTAGTTTCCGAGATCCTTAAGTTCAAACAGACAAACAGACAGACAATAATTTAAAAAATGGGTCAGATGAACTCTATAGCATTCCCCAGGTCATCCCCAGTAATTTTTTCAAAGAAATTTTCAATGTACAGATACGACTTTTCTAGAGATTTATTATAGTACTAGCAGACCCGGCAGACGTTGTTCTGCCTGACCAGCAAATGCATTCAGGGATATAACGAATTGAAATTGTCGCGGATGCCAAATAAATAAACGTTGACTCTTTAGAATTAAGAATATAATGTTTAATTTAAAGAAACTGATTATTACATTGAATTGTAATTATTGAAATATTAGGAAAATTGTAAGTTAATAAAAACTGCTTAAATGCGTCCGTTCGCTTTGCTTGCTCGATTCGACTCCTCTTTAGTCGTTCTTCACTCTCTCTCTTGCTTCGCCTGTCATTCGACCTTAGGGTTGCCAATTGTACTTGACAGCTCGGCCGTTCCTGATATATCGTCACTCCGGGACGATTCGCTGTTGTCATTTGCCACACCTTCTTCGTCTTGCTCGGGACCTATGGTGCACCAGGGCTTCATATTGTCGTTGGTGAAGACACCAGTATACGGTCGACGTGACTTGTTCATATTTGGTAAGTTTTCTACTATGTACCGATCATTAGGAAGTACTTTCGATACTTGATACGGACCCTTGAATACCGGTTCTAATTTGTGCGAAGTACCTGTGGGAGAAGGTATATTATCAATGACTACTAAATCACCTACATTATAGGGCCGTGGTGTTCGATGCTTTGCGTCGAACCGCTGTTTCCACTTATTTTGCTCTGCACGTATACGTTCGCATACTTCGTCTGATTTGAAATCGTTGAGTAACTCGTTGTCATCTGTTGCATCGTCCTGCATTGCCTGTATAAGTCGATTAATGGTCACATCTCGTAATTTGTAGTTGAACACCAAGCTGTTCGGACATTGCTTGGTAGTAGCATTACTCTGCGAATTTACGCACCATTGAAGTTGATGCAAAGCCTCATCCCAGTCTTTTTCGTTCTTACTGCTACATTTTAGTGATGCTAAAATCGTTTTATTCACGCGTTCGGCTTGACCGTTGGCGCGAGGAGTACGCACCGCCGTCTTAACATGATGAACCCCGTAGTCTTCTATGAACTTTCCGAACTCCTTCGAGGTAAAAGCCGTTCCTCTATCCGTTACTACACTCTGTGGTCGCCCGTACGTTGTCATGAAGTCACGCAAGGTGGTCAAAACTGGACCAGTCTTGGTGTTCCGCAGCGCTTTCAACACCACATACTTCGTGAATGCACACACTATGACCAACACATAGACGTTACCATGCTTGCTCTTTACAAATGGCCCCAGGTGATCCATATGTATTGTTTGAAATGGAATCGGTTCAACCTCTTTCAGATGGAGTTGCGCCTCTCGTTTCCCACCTTTAATTTTGTTCAAACAACACTCGGGACATGCTTCGATATATGACTTGACGTAAGCCCGCATACGTGCGAACCAAAAATATTTAGATAGTCGTTCAATCGTTTTCTCTAGGCCAAAATGACCCGCCTCGTCGTGACAAGCCCGTGTGACTCTCCATTTCACCCCTTGTGGTACCACCAAACGTTTGTTGCTACCTAGCTTGCGGTAGAGTCGGAAGCCTTCCATGACATAATCATCTTTTATTTGCGTTGTATTGGCTCCAGACTTCCCGTTAAGAATGTCAACAATTTCATTTAGTTTGCTGTCTTGTCGCTGCATCGCAGCCACCCAATCGTCTGAAATATTGACCACTGTATACACCGCGTCTGCCACTGTCGTCGGATTACATGATGGAAGAGATGGACACCTGCTCATTCCATCTGCTAATGCGTTTTTCGTGCCTGACCTATGTATACACTCGAAATCGTATTCCTGCAATTTTAGCCACCACCTGGCTATACGCGGAATCAATGGGGTCGTTGCCTTGGTGGACGCAACCGCATTGCAATCCGTAACTACTTTAAAATGTTGCCCCATCAAGTACGTGCGATATCGTTGCAAAGTTTCTACTATGGCCAGAACTTCCAGCTCATAGCTTGCGTAGTTTCGTTCGGCGTCGTTACATTGCCTGCTAAAGTAGAATACAGGCCTCCATTGCCCGTCATCGTTCTGCATCAACACCCCCGATAAACCTAACGCGCTGGCATCGGTGTGCACTTCATGAGGTTTAGTTGCGTCGTACATGGCCAAAACTGGTTTTGTTGTAATAGCCATTTTTAATTCATCAAAAGCCTTGCTTTGTATGTCTTGCCATACGAAGTCTATACCCTTCCGTAATAATATTGTTAAAGGCCGTGCCAAACTAGCGTAATTCTTCACAAACTTTCTAAAATATCCAGTGACCCCCAGAAATTGACGTACCTGTGTCGAAGTAGTAGGTACTGGAAATTCCTCTATAACTTTGGTTTTGTTCTCGCCTGGCCTGATGCCATTTTTGTCAATTATATGCCCCAGGAACGAGACTTCCCTTGACAAAATCGTGCTTTTAGATGGGCGTAATGTTAAACCCTCGCGTTGGATTGCCGCAAGAAAATCTTTTAGAACCTCCAATCCCTCGTCGAAAGTCTTTGTTGCGATGATAACTTCATCGACGTAATTTATTACCTTATCTCGATGCTTCATTGTTTTGATGACCTTAACAATAACCTCCTGAAACACCATAGGTGCATTCACCAATCCAAAGGGCATGACGTTATGTTCGAAAAGCCCTTCGTGAGTCAAAAATGCCGTGAATTGTTTGGATTCCTCAGCCATTGGAATCTGGTAATACCCTGACGTCATGTCCAGGGTTGTGAAAAATACGTTGCCTGCCAAACGCGCAAGCTGTTCCTCAACCACTGGCATTAAATAATTTTTCTTCACCGTCACTTCATTAAGTGCTCGAAAATCGATACACATTCGGTCTTCCCCATTAGCTTTCTTAACCAACAAAACTGATGCTGCGTGTGGAGAATTACTTGGTCGTATGATGCCATTATCTTGCAGCTTTCGTAAAATATTTGTTAGCGCTGGTCTTTGTGCAAAGGGAACCTGGTAACGTTTTCCCAGAATCGGCTTATTCGTAACTACCTCGATAGACATCTCAGTACTTTTGCACCGACCGATTTGATGCATATCTTCTGCAAAACTGTCTCGATACATAAGTAAAAGTTTCATTACCTTACCTCTTTCCAGACTCGATAACTGCTCGGATATATTAAACAAATTATCGTTTGCATTTATTTGTAATATGTCGTCATCGTTGGCTAAACGATAGCCATACTCTTTAAGAGCGTTGCGACCCAGTAACACATCGTATGGTATCATGTCATCATTCACCAGATATAGCGTTACTTGGCGTTGGACATTTCCCATCACACCGTGTACCTCAACCTTCTTTGATGTTTGTACCTCACATCCACCAAACCCGATGAAGCGTTTCTTTGTCTCTTGTGTTTGCATGCCGTCTGCTGCTGAAGTACGAATCAACGAACAGACACTACCCGTGTCTATGAAGGCCTCAAAACGTTTGCCATTAATTTCAAACTCCTTTGTCACTGGCTTATCTCTGACGCGATCATCATCAATAGCCATCACTGCTGACTTCGTCTTACATTCTTTTGCACTGTGTCCTACTTTCAAACACGTAGTACATTTCGATTTACGTTGGGGCTGTGTGCACTTTGCCGATATGTGCCCATACTCATTGCAGTTATAGCACTTAATCTGACCCATAACCCTGACGTTATGTTTCTGCTCGGCCTTCGGCGGTTGTATTGTTGTTGCATTTGAAACTGCTACTATGGAATTGCCTGCAATTTTCAAATTCCTCAATGCTGCCAGTAAATCACTGCATGTTTTGAATTTCATCGCAGCTAACGTTTTAGACAATGACCCATCACCCAACCCACTAATAATATGCGTAATTATTGAATCTTCGTCGATACCACCTTGACGTCCCAACGTTAACATCGCATAATAGTATTCGATATAATCCTCTGTAGTTTTACGCTTTCGTTTCGCCATCATTTTATGAGTCTCTGCTGCATTCGTTGTAGTAGGAAAATCCGTGTAAAAAGCGTTCACGAATTCAACCCAAGTGCCGTATACTGGTTGTGCGTCCAACCACATTTTCGCCATACCCTTAAGTTTGTGCTGAATTGCAATCAACACCTTCGTTTCTTGCCATTTGTGGCAATGTTTCAGCTGCTCAACTTTGTTTATAAATTGTTGTGGTGTAATCGTGCCCTTGATTGGATCGAAGTCCGGCATTATACCAACCATATCTTGAATTGTCGCCGATTGTTGTCGTATATACAATGTACCACCTGAATGCGTCGCAGTGGGAACCCCACTTTCACCATCGTCACCGCTAATTTCCCCTGCATCTTGTACTTGCCTTTGCTCGTTCATTGCGCTCATCGTTGTTGTGAAATTTGCCATCATTTCTCTCAGTGTGTTTATTTGCATTTGCAAGTCGTTGGTACCTGTAGTCTCTTCCAATTCATCTTGATCGATTTCGTCTGTTTGTAGCACTTCTTGAAGTTTCGCTACTTTATGCGCTTTTGTACCAGTCATCGTAACACCATTCGCCCTCAAAAGCTCATTCAATTGAGTTACCTTTAACGTTGCTAATTTTACCATTTTTAGTTTTATTTTATTTAGTGAAAAATAGATGTTTTCGTTGTTTTACACCAGCACCATTTAATGCTGCCTTTTTTTGTCGCCAACTGTCATCCAATTTCGTGTTTGTTTTGGTTTTGCTGTTTGCATAAACCGTCGTTGCTATTTGAAAATCTGTCTTCGTATTTTCTTGTCTTTTCGTGCTGTATTGATTTTTTTTTTTTGCAAAAACAATCAAACACAATGTCGTTGCAGCCACCGCTACCGCTTTCCGTACAATTCTGATTTTCGTCGTTTGCTAAGACTTGTCCAAGCAATTCGCTGTTTTATTGTTCTACAGAGCTGTTGATTTTCTCTCGCCGCACTTCGTTTGAAAAGTCATAAACTGCGCCGTTTGCTAATACGTGCACCTTTGCGCTGCCGACTTCTCCGTTGCAGTGTGTGTATATATATGTACGTATATTTACCACACAATGCTTCGTTGCTGTGTTGCTTCGAGGAATCTCCGTTCTGCTACCAATATACGTACGTGTGTTTCGCTGTTGTACAGCCGTAGACTTTTGCATGAATTATTGAATATTAATGCTGTAGGCGTCGCTATAGAATTTTATAGCCGTGGATTTTCTTATTCCACTCTGACTTTGGCGCGGATGCCAAATAAATAAACGTTGACTCTTTAGAATTAAGAATATAATGTTTAATTTAAAGAAACTGATTATTACATTGAATTGTAATTATTGAAATATTAGGAAAATTGTAAGTTAATAAAAACTGCTTAAATGCGTCCGTTCGCTTTGCTTGCTCGATTCGACTCCTCTTTAGTCGTTCTTCACTCTCTCTCTTGCTTCGCCTGTCATTCGACCTTAGGGTTGCCAATTGTACTTGACAAAATATTACTTAGCTTGTGGTCTTGGAACTGCCCACTTTTCCAAAGAATTTACAAATGTAGCCTATGTATGTCGTACCCAACGAAGATTTTAACGTATTGGAAAAGTTTAAAACAGATCAACCATAAACTTTGGACATTATTGACGTACAAACAAAGCACTGAATACAAAAAATGTGGGCGTGGCACCGCCCACATTTCCCAGATTATATAATTCTTGACCAAGGGACACACGTATCCAAAAATCATTAGTTTAGACCAAAAATATTCAAAGTTATGATGATTTAAATTTTATATAGCCTGGGGGCGTGGCACAACAATCTTCTGAACCAATCTGGAAATTTAGAGAAGATCGACAATAAACTTTGAACTTATTGAAGTACAAACAAAACACAAAAAATGTGGGCGTGGCACCGCCCACTTTTCGAAAATTGTATAAATCTTGACTAAAGGACACACATATCCAAACATCTTTAATTTAGACCCAATATGTTCAGAGCTATGAAGAATTTAAAATTTATATAGCCGGGGGGCGTGGCACTGGCTACTTTTTCAAAAATTGATATAGCCTGAATCTTACACAACAATTTTCTTAACCAATCTTGAAAGTTTAAAAGAGATCGACCATAAATTTTGGACATTATTGAAGTACATACAAAACACAAAAAATGGGGGCGTGGCACCGCCCACTTTTCGAAAAATGTATAAATCTTGACCAAAGGACACACATATCTAAAAATCATTAATTTAGACCAAATATGTTCATAGTTAGCACGATTTCAAATTTTACATAGGCTGTGGGCGTGGCACCGCCCTCTTTTCCAAAAATATATACAACCTAAATCCTACACAATAATCTTCTAAATCAAAGTGGAGAGTTTAAAAGAGATCGACCATAAACTTTGGATATTATTGAATTACAAACAAAACACCAAAAATGGGGGCGAGGCACCGCCCACTTTCCGAAAAATTTATAAATCTTGACCAAAGGACACACATATCTAAAAATCATTCATTTAGACCAAATATGTTCATAGTTAGGACGATTTGAAATTTTATATAGCCTGTGGGCGTGGCACCGCCCACTTTTCCAAAAATGTATTCAACCTAAATCCTACACAATAATCTTCTAAATCAAAGTGGAGAGTTTAAAAGAGATCGACCATAAACTTTGGATATTATTGAATTACAAACAAAACACAAAAAATGGGGGCGTGGCACCGCCCACTTTTCGAAAAATGTATAAATCTTGACCAAAGGACACACATATCTAAAAATCATTAATTTAGACCAAATATGTTCATAGTTAGGACGATTTGAAATTTTATATAGCCTGTGGGCGTGGCACCGCCCACTTTTCCAAAAATGTATACAACCTAAATCCTACACAATAATCTTCTAAATCAAAGTGGAGAGTTTAAAAGAGATCGACCATAAACTTTGGATATTATTGAATTACAAACAAAACACAAAAAATGGGGGCGTGGCACCGCCCACTTTTCGAAAATTGTATAAATCTTGATCAAAGGACACACATATCCAAAAATCATTAATTAAGACCAAATATGTTCATAGTTATGACGATTTGAAATTCATAGCTAAGACAATTTGAATTTTTATATAGCCTGAGGGCGTGGCACCGCCCACTTTTTTAAAAATATATATAGCCTATGCTTTAACTCGTGATCCCAAGAATATACTGTGAAAATTTCATAAAAATCGGTTGAGTACTTTGGACGCCTATAAAGGACATACAGACACACAGACACACAGACACGCAGACACACAGACACACATTCATTTTTATTTATAAGATAGATATGCTGATACCCACATATTTATTTAAATTTATTTAAGAAAAAAAATTTGATCGGTTCCTCCCTTAAAATTAGTATATCTTTTTTGGTTTGTGGTCCGATTTAAATAAAACAAAGTGCAGATCCCTTTCTAAGCTTCAAGCAGTATATTTTTGAAAGTCTCATCAAAAGCCAGTTCTTAGTTTCCGAGATCCTTAAGGTCAAACAGACAAACAGACAGACAATAATTTTAAAAATGCATAGGCTCCTCCCTAAAAATTAGTAAACACTTCTTGGTTTTAATCCGATTTTGATAAAACAAAGTGCAGATCCCTTTCTAAGCTTCAAGTAGTATATTTGTGAAAGCCTCATCAAAATCCATTTCTTAGTTTCCGAGATCCTTAAGTTCAAACAGACAAACAGACAGACAATAATTTTAAAAATGGGTCAGATGAACTCTATAGCATTCCCCATATCATCCCCAGTCATTTTTTCAAAGAAATTTTCAATGTACAGACACGACTTCTCTAGAGATTTATTATAGTTAGCTTATACCCACATATTTATTTTTATTGGTCAGATGAACTCAATAGCACTCCCCAGGTCATCCCCTGTCATTTTTTCAAAGAAATTTTCAATGTACAGACACGAATTTTCTAGAGATTTATTATAGTTAAATATGCTTATACCCACATATTTATTTAAATTTATTTAAGAAAAAAAAATCATAGGTTCCTCCCTAAAAATTAGTATATCTTTTTTGTTTGTGGTTCGATTTTGATAAAACAAAGTACAAATCCCTTTCTAAGCTTCAAGCAGTATATTTTTGAAAGTCTCATCAAAATCCAGTTCTTAGTTTCCGAGATCCTTAAGTTCAAACAGACAAACAGACAGACAATAATTTTAAAAATGGGTCAGATGAACTCTATAGCATTCCCCAGGTCATCCCCAGTCATTTTTTCAAAGAAATTTTTAATGTACAGACACGACTTTTCTAGAGATTTATTATAGTTAGATATGCTTATACCCACATATTTATTTTTATTGGTCAGATGAACTCTATAGCACTCCCCAGGTCATCCCCAGTCATTTTTTCAAAGAAATTTTCAATGTACAGACACGACTTTTCTAGAGATTTATTATAGTTAGATATGCTTATACTCACATATTTATTAAAATTTATTTAAGAAAAAAAATTTCACAGGCTCCTTCCTAAGAATTAGTATATCTTTTTTTGTTCTGGTTCGCTTTTGATAAACCAAAGTGCATATCCCTTTCTAAGCTTCAAGCAGTATATTTTTGAAAGTCTCATTAAAATCTATTTCTTAGTTTCCGAAATCCTTAAGTTTAAACAGACAAACAGGCAGACAATAATTTTAAAAATGGGTCAGATGAACTCTATAGCATTCCCCAGTTTATCCCCTATAATTTTTTCACAGAAATTTTCAATGTACAGACACGACTTCTCTAGAGATTTATTATAGTTAGATATGCTTATACCCACATATTTATTTAAATTTATTTAAGAAAAAAAAATTCATAGGTTCCTCCCTAAAAATTAGTATATCTTTTTAGTTTGTGGTCCCATTTTGATAAAACAAAGTGCAGATCCCTTTCTAAGCTTCAAGTCGTATATTTGTGAAAGCCTCATCAAAATCCATTTCTTAGTTTCCGAGATCCTTAAGTTCAAACAGACAAACAGACAGACAATAATTTTAAAAATGGGTCAGATGAACTCTATAGCATTCCAAAGGTCATCCCCAGTCATTTTTTCAAAGAAATTTTTAATGTACAGACACGACTTTTCTAGAGATTTATTATAGTTAGATATGCTTATACCCACATATTTATTTTTATTGGTCAGATGAACTCTATAGCACTCCCCAGGTCATCCCCAGTCATTTTTTCAAAGAAATTTTCAATGTACAGACACGACTTTTCTAGAGATTTATTATAGTTAGATATGCTTATACTCACATATTTATTAAAATTTATTTAAGAAAAAAAATTTCACAGGCTCCTTCCTAAGAATTAGTATATCTTTTTTTGTTCTGGTTCGCTTTTGATAAACCAAAGTGCATATCCCTTTCTAAGCTTCAAGCAGTATATTTTTGAAAGTCTCATTAAAATCCATTTCTTAGTTTCCGAGATCCTTAAGTTTAAACAGACAAACAGGCAGACAATAATTTTAAAAATGGGTCAGATGAACTCTATAGCATTCCCCAGTTTATCCCCTATAATTTTTTCAAAGAAATTTTCAATGTACAGACACGACTTCTCTAGAGATTTATTATAGTTAGATATGCTTATACCCACATATTTATTTAAATTTATTTAAGAAAAAAAAATTCATAGGTTCCTCCCTAAAAATTAGTATATCTTTTTAGTTTGTGGTCCCATTTTGATAAAACAAAGTGCAGATCCCTTTCTAAGCTTCAAGTCGTATATTTGTGAAAGCCTCATCAAAATCCATTTCTTAGTTTCCGAGATCCTTAAGTTCAAACAGACAAACAGACAGACAATAATTTTAAAAATGGGTCAGATGAACTCTATAGCATTCCAAAGGTCATTCCCAGTCATTTTGTCAAAGAAATTTTCAATGAACAGACCTGATTTTTCTATAGATTTATTATAGTTAGATATGCTTATACCCACATATTTATTTAAATTTATTTAAGAAAAAAAAATGCATAGGTTCCTCCCTAAAAATTAGTATATCTTTTTAGTTTGTGGTCCAATTTTGATAAAACAAAGTACAGATCCCTTTCTAACCTTCAAGCAGTATATTTTTAAAAGCCTCATCAAAATCCATTTCTTAGTTTCCGAGATCCTTAAGTTCAAACAGACAAACAGACAGACAATAATTTTAAAAATGGGTCAGATGAACTCTATAGCATTCCAAAGGTCATTCCCAGTAATTTTGTCAAAGAAATTTTCAATGAACAGACCTGATTTTTCTATAGATTTATTATAGTATAGATATGCTGATACCCACATATTTATTTAAATTTATTTAAGAAAAAAAATTTAATCGGTTCCTCCCTTAAAATTAGTACATCTTTTTTGGTTTGTGGTCCGATTTTAATAAAACAAAGTACAGATCCCTTTCTAACCTTCAAGCAGTTTATTTTTGAAAGTCTCATCAAAATCCATTTCTTAGTTTCCGCGATCCTTAAGTTCAAACAGACAAACAGACAGACAATAATTTTAAAAATGGGTCAGATGAACTCTATAGCATTCCCCAGGTCATCCCCAGTAATTTTTTCAAAGAAATTTTCAATGAACAGACACGACTTTTCTAGAGATTTATTATAGTATAGATATACTGATACCCACATATTTATTTAAATTTATTTAAGGAAAAAAATGTCATAGGTTCCTACTTAAAATTAGTATATCTTTTTTGGTTTGTGGTCCAATTTAAATAAAACAAAGTACAGATCCCTTTCTAAGCTTCAAGCAGTATATTTTTGAAAGTCTCATCAAAATCCAGTTCTTAGTTTCCGCGATACTTAAGTTCAAACAGACAAACAGACAGACAATAATTTTAAAAATGGGTCAGATGAACTCTATAGCATTCCCCAGGTCATCCCCAGTAATTTTTTCAAAGAAATTTTCAATGAACAGACACGACTTTTCTAGAGATTTATTATAGTATAGATATACTGATACCCACATATTTATTTAAATTTATTTAAGGAAAAAAATGTCATAGGTTCCTACCTAAAAATTAGTATATCTTTTTTGTTTGTGGTCTGATTTTGATAAAACAAAGTACAGATCCCTTTCTAACCTTCAAGCAGTATATTTTTAAAAGCCTCATCAAAATCCATTTCTTAGTTTCCGAGATCCTTAAGTTCAAACAGACAAACAGACACGACTTTTCTAGAGATTTATTATAGTATAGATATACTGATACCCACATATTTATTTAAATTTATTTAAGGAAAAAAATGTCATAGGTTCCTACTTAAAATTAGTATATCTTTTTTGGTTTGTGGTCCAATTTAAATAAAACAAAGTACAGATCCCTTTCTAAGCTTCAAGCAGTATATTTTTGAAAGTCTCATCAAAATCCAGTTCTTAGTTTCCGCGATACTTAAGTTCAAACAGACAAACAGACAGACAATAATTTTAAAAATGGGTCAGATGAACTCTATAGCATTCCCCAGGTCATCCCCAGTAATTTTTTCAAAGAAATTTTCAATGAACAGACACGACTTTTCTAGAGATTTATTATAGTATAGATATACTGATACCCACATATTTATTTAAATTTATTTAAGGAAAAAAATGTCATAGGTTCCTACCTAAAAATTAGTATATCTTTTTTGTTTGTGGTCTGATTTTGATAAAACAAAGTGCAGATCCCTTTCTAAGCTGCAAGCAATATATTTTTGAAAGTCTCATCAAAATCCATTTCTTAGTTTCCGAGATCCTTAAGTTCAAACAGACAAACAGACAGACAATAATTTTAAAAATGGGTCAGATGAACTCTATAGCATTCCCCAGGTCATCCCCAGTAATTTTTTCAAAGAAATTTTCAATGAACAGACACGACTTTTCTAGAGATTTATTATAGTATAGATATACTGATACCCACATATTTATTTAAATTTATTTAAGGAAAAAAATGTCATAGGTTCCTACTTAAAATTAGTATATCTTTTTTGGTTTGTGGTCCAATTTAAATAAAACAAAGTACAGATCCCTTTCTAAGCTTCAAGCAGTATATTTTTGAAAGTCTCATCAAAATCCAGTTCTTAGTTTCCGCGATACTTAAGTTCAAACAGACAAACAGACAGACAATAATTTTAAAAATGGGTCAGATGAACTCTATAGCATTCCCCTGGTCATCCCCAGTCATTTTTTCAAAGAAATTTTCAATGTACAGACACGACTTTTCTAGAGATTTATTATAGTTAGATATGCTTATACCCACATATTTATTTAAATTTATTTAAGAAAAAAAAATCATAGGTTCCTCCCTAAAAATTAGTATATCTTTTTTGTTTGTGGTCCGATTTTGATAAGACAAAGTACAGATCCCTTTCTAAGCTTCAAGCAGTATATTTTTGGAAGTCTTATTAAAATCCAGTTCTTAGTTTCCGAGATCCTTAAGTTCAAACAGACAAACAGACAGACAATAATTTTAAAAATGCATAGGTTCCTCCCTAAAAATTAGTAAACACTTTTTGTTTTTAATCCGATTTTGATAAAACAAAGTGCAGATCCCTTTCTAAGCTTCAAGCAGTATATTTTTGAAAGTCTCATCAAAATCCATTTCTTAGTTTCCGAGATCCTTAAGTTCAAACAGACAATAATTTTAAAAATGGGTCAGATGAACTCTATAGCATTCCCCAGGTCATCCCCAGTAATTTTTTCAAAGAAAGTTTCAATGAACAGACACGACTTTTCTAGAGATTTATTATAGTATAGATATACTGATACCCACATATTTATTTAAATTTATTTAAGGAAAAAAATGTCATAGGTTCCTACCTAAAAATTATAATATCTTTTTTGTTTGTGGTCTGATTTTGATAAAACAAAGTGCAGATCCCTTTCTAAGCTTCAAGCAATATATTTATGAAAGTCTCATCAAAATCCATTTCTTAGTTTCCGAGATCCTTAAGTTCAAACAGACAAACAGACAGACAATAAGTTAAAAAATGGGTCAGATGAACTCTATAGCATTCCCCAGGTCATCCCCAGTAATTTTTTCAAAGAAATTTTCAATGTACAGATACGACTTTTCTAGAGATTTATTATAGTATAGATATGCTGATACCCACATATTTATTTAAATTTATTTAAGAAAAAAAATTTGATCGGTTCCTCCCTTAAAATTAGTATATCTTTTTTGGTTTGTGGTCCGATTTAAATAAAACAAAGTGCAGATCCCTTTCTAAGCTTCAAGCAGTATATTTTTGACAGTCTCATCAAAAGCCAGTTCTTAGTTTCCGAGATCCTTAAGGTCAAACAGACAAACAGACAGACAATAATTTTAAAAATGCATAGGCTCCTCCCTAAAAATTAGTAAACACTTCTTGGTTTTAATCCGATTTTGATAAAACAAAGTGCAGATCCCTTTCTAAGCTTCAAGTAGTATATTTGTGAAAGCCTCATCAAAATCCATTTCTTAGTTTCCGAGATCCTTAAGTTCAAACAGACAAACAGACAGACAATAATTTTAAAAATGGGTCAGATGAACTCTATAGCATTCCCCATATCATCCCCAGTCATTTTTTCAAAGAAATTTTCAATGTACAGACATGACTTCTCTAGAGATTTATTATAGTTAGCTTATACCCACATATTTATTTAAATTTATTTAAGAAAAAAAAATCATAGGTTCCTCCCTAAAAATTAGTATATCTTTTTTGTTTGTGGTTCGATTTTGATAAAACAAAGTACAAATCCCTTTCTAAGCTTCAAGCAGTATATTTTTGAAAGTCTCATCAAAATCCAGTTCTTAGTTTCCGAGATCCTTAAGTTCAAACAGACAAACAGACAGACAATAATTTTAAAAATGGGTCAGATGAACTCTATAGCATTCCCCAGGTCATCCCCAGTCATTTTTTCAAAGAAATTTTTAATGTACAGACACGACTTTTCTAGAGATTTATTATAGTTAGATATGCTTATACCCACATATTTATTTTTATTGGTCAGATGAACTCTATAGCAAAAATGTCATAGGTTCCTACTTAAAATTAGTATATCTTTTTTGGTTTGTGGTCCAATTTAAATAAAACAAAGTACAGATCCCTTTCTAAGCTTCAAGCAGTATATTTTTGAAAGTCTCATCAAAATCCAGTTCTTAGTTTCCGCGATACTTAAGTTCAAACAGACAAACAGACAGACAATAATTTTAAAAATGGGTCAGATGAACTCTATAGCATTCCCCAGGTCATCCCCAGTCATTTTTTCAAAGAAATTTTCAATGAACAGACACGACTTTTCTAGAGATTTATTATAGTATAGATATACTGATACCCACATATTTATTTAAATTTATTTAAGGAAAAAAATGTCATAGGTTCCTACCTAAAAATTAGTATATCTTTTTTGTTTGTGGTCTGATTTTGATAAAACAAAGTACAGATCCCTTTCTAACCTTCAAGCAGTATATTTTTAAAAGCCTCATCAAAATCCATTTCTTAGTTTCCGAGATCCTTAAGTTCAAACAGACAAACAGACAGACAATAATTTTAAAAATGGGTCAGATGAACTCTATAGCATTCCAAAGGTCATTCCCAGTAATTTTGTCAAAGAAATTTTCAATGAACAGACCTGATTTTTCTATAGATTTATTATAGTATAGATATGCTGATACCCACATATTTATTTAAATTTATTTAAGAAAAAAAATTTAATTGGTTCCTCCCTTAAAATTAGTACATCTTTTTTGGTTTGTGGTCCGATTTTAATAAAACAAAGTACAGATCCCTTTCTAACCTTCAAGCAGTTTATTTTTGAAAGTCTATTCAAAATCCATTTCTTAGTTTCCGCGATCCTTAAGTTCAAACAGACAAACAGACAGACAATAATTTTAAAAATGGGTCAGATGAACTCTATAGCATTCCCCAGGTCATCCCCAGTAATTTTTTCAAAGAAATTTTCAATGAACAGACACGACTTTTCTAGAGATTTATTATAGTATAGATATACTGATACCCACATATTTATTTAAATTTATTTAAGGAAAAAAATGTCATAGGTTCCTACTTAAAATTAGTATATCTTTTTTGGTTTGTGGTCCAATTTAAATAAAACAAAGTACAGATCCCTTTCTAAGCTTCAAGCAGTATATTTTTGAAAGTCTCATCAAAATCCAGTTCTTAGTTTCCGCGATACTTAAGTTCAAACAGACAAACAGACAGACAATAATTTTAAAAATGGGTCAGATGAACTCTATAGCATTCCCCAGGTCATCCCCAGTAATTTTTTCAAAGAAATTTTCTATGAACAGACACGACTTTTCTAGAGATTTATTATAGTATAGATATACTGATACCCACATATTTATTTAAATTTATTTAAGGAAAAAAATGTCATAGGTTCCTACCTAAAAATTAGTATATCTTTTTTGTTTGTGGTCTGATTTTGATAAAACAAAGTGCAGATCCCTTTCTAAGCTTCAAGCAATATATTTTTGAAAGTCTCATCAAAATCCATTTCTTAGTTTCCGAGATCCTTAAGTTCAAACAGACAAACAGACAGACAATAATTTTAAAAATGGGTCAGATGAACTCTATAGCATTCCCCATATCATCCCCAGTCATTTTTTCAAAGAAATTTTCAATGTACAGACACGACTTCTCTAGAGATTTATTATATTTATTTATTTTTATTTAAGAAAAAAAAATCATAGGTTCCTCCCTAAAAATTAGTATATCTTTTTTGTTTGTGGTTCGATTTTGATAAAACAAAGTACAAATCCCTTTCTAAGCTTCAAGCAGTATATTTTTGAAAGTCTCATCAAAATCCAGTTCTTAGTTTCCGAGATCCTTAAGTTCAAACAGACAAACAGACAGACAATAATTTTAAAAATGGGTCAGATGAACTCTATAGCATTCCCCAGGTCATCCCCAGTCATTTTTTCAAAGAAATTTTTAATGTACAGACACGACTTTTCTAGAGATTTATTATAGTTAGATATGCTTATACCCACATATTTATTTTTATTGGTCAGATGAACTCTATAGCAAAAATGTCATAGGTTCCTACTTAAAATTAGTATATCTTTTTTGGTTTGTGGTCCAATTTAAATAAAACAAAGTACAGATCCCTTTCTAAGCTTCAAGCAGTATATTTTTGAAAGTCTCATCAAAATCCAGTTCTTAGTTTCCGCGATACTTAAGTTCAAACAGACAAACAGACAGACAATAATTTAAAAAATGGGTCAGATGAACTCTATAGCATTCCCCAGGTCATCCCCAGTAATTTTTTCAAAGAAATTTTCAATGAACAGACACGACTTTTCTAGAGATTTATTATAGTATAGATATACTGATACCCACATATTTATTTAAATTTATTTAAGGAAAAAAATGTCATAGGTTCCTACCTAAAAATTAGTATATCTTTTTTGTTTGTGGTCTGATTTTGATAAAACAAAGTACAGATCCCTTTCTAATCTTCAAGCAGTATATTTTTAAAAGCCTCATCAAAATCCATTTCTTAGTTTCCGCGATCCTTAAGTTCAAACAGACAAACAGACAGACAATAATTTTAAAAATGGGTCAGATGAACTCTATAGCATTCCCCAGGTCATCCCCAGTAATTTTTTCAAAGAAATTTTCAATGAACAGACACGACTTTTCTAGAGATTTATTATAGTATAGATATACTGATACCCACATATTTATTTAAATTTATTTAAGGAAAAAAATGTCATAGGTTCCTACTTAAAATTAGTATATCTTTTTTGGTTTGTGGTCCAATTTAAATAAAACAAAGTAGAGATCCCTTTCTAAGCTTCAAGCAGTATATTTTTGAAAGTCTCATCAAAATCCAGTTCTTAGTTTCCGCGATACTTAAGTTCAAACAGACAAACAGACAGACAATAATTTTAAAAATGGGTCAGATGAACTCTATAGCATTCCAAAGGTCATTCCCAGTAATTTTCAATGAACAGACCTGATTTTTCTATAGATTTATTATAGTATAGATATGCTGATACCCACATATTTATTTAAATTTATTTAAGAAAAAAAATTTAATCGGTTCCTCCCTTAAAATTAGTACATCTTTTTTGGTTTGTGGTCCGATTTTAATAAAACAAAGTACAGATCCCTTTCTAACCTTCAAGCAGTTTATTTTTGAAAGTCTCATCAAAATCCATTTCTTAGTTTCAGCGATCCTTAAGTTCAAACAGACAAACAGACAGACAATAATTTTAAAAATGGGTCAGATGAACTCTATAGCATTCCCCAGGTCATCCCCAGTAATTTTTTCAAAGAAATTTTCAATGAACAGACACGACTTTTCTAGAGATTTATTATAGTATAGATATACTGATACCCACATATTTATTTAAATTTATTTAAGGAAAAAAATGTCATAGGTTCCTACTTAAAATTAGTATATCTTTTTTGGTTTGTGGTCCAATTTAAATAAAACAAAGTAGAGATCCCTTTCTAAGCTTCAAGCAGTATATTTTTGAAAGTCTCATCAAAATCCAGTTCTTAGTTTCCGCGATACTTAAGTTCAAACAGACAAACAGACAGACAATAATTTTAAAAATGGGTCAGATGAACTCTATAGCATTCCCCAGGTCATCCCCAGTAATTTTTTCAAAGAAATTTTCAATGAACAGACACGACTTTTCTAGCCTCTTCGGGTATAATGTCCACATATGTGGACAAAAGTTTTCATAGTGAAATAATTGATAATGTCGCATTATTTTTCACAATTGTTATCACAATTCATAAGGAACATATAAGCTCTCCTTTCTACATTTTTAGTTTCTCAGTTCACTTCTTCTGTCGCGGTGTTTTCATATACGATTTTCAAATCCACTGAAATATGCAAGTTTAGATCATATTTTGTTCGAAGTCTATAAATGTTTTCTTTTTGTTAACCCATAAATAATTTTACTTTTTTTACACATTTTTATTTTTTTGAATAAAAAAACTATAAATAACTATTTTTTTAGAATTATATAAGAATATTTTATTTTATATGTAAATTATATTGAAAAGTGAAAATTTCAAAAAACTGTTTTCTTGGTGCCTACAAAAGAAATAAAAAAATTAGTTTGTGTGAAATAAACAATTTTGGCCTCAGTTATTAAAAATAAGACAGAAGAAACTATTTTCGCAGCGTATTTTTGGTGCGGGACTGAAGAGGCTAGAGATTTATTATAGTATAGATATACTGATACCCACATATTTATTTAAATTTATTTAAGGAAAAAAATGTCATAGGTTCCTACTTAAAATTAGTATATCTTTTTTGGTTTGTGGTCCAATTTAAATAAAACAAAGTACAGATCCCTTTCTAAGCTTCAAGCAGTATATTTTTGAAAGTCTCATCAAAATCCAGTTCTTAGTTTCCGCGATACTTAAGTTCAAACAGACAAACAGACAGACAATAATTTTAAAAATGGGTCAGATGAACTCTATAGCATTCCCCAGGTCATCCCCAGTCATTTTTTCAAAGAAATTTTCAATGTACAGACACGACTTTTCTAGAGATTTATTATAGTTAGATATGCTTATACCCACATATTTATTTAAATTTATTTAAGAAAAAAAAATCATAGGTTCCTCCCTAAAAATTAGTATATCTTTTTTGTTTGTGGTCCGATTTTGATAAGACAAAGTACAGATCCCTTTCTAAGCTTCAAGCAGTATATTTTTGGAAGTCTTATTAAAATCCAGTTCTTAGTTTCCGAGATCCTTAAGTTCAAACAGACAAACAGACAGACAATAATTTTAAAAATGCATAGGTTCCTCCCTAAAAATTAGTAAACACTTTTTGTTTTTAATCCGATTTTGATAAAGCAAAGTGCAGATCCCTTTCTAAGCTTCAAGCAGTATATTTTTGAAAGTCTCATCAAAATCCATTTCTTAGTTTCCGAGATCCTTAAGTTCAAACAGACAATAATTTTAAAAATGGGTCAGATGAACTCTATAGCATTCCCCAGGTCATCCCCAGTAATTTTTTCAAAGAAAGTTTCAATGAACAGACACGACTTTTCTAGAGATTTATTATAGTATAGATATACTGATACCCACATATTTATTTAAATTTATTTAAGGAAAAAAATGTCATAGGTTCCTACCTAAAAATTATAATATCTTTTTTGTTTGTGGTCTGATTTTGATAAAACAAAGTGCAGATCCCTTTCTAAGCTTCAAGCAATATATTTATGAAAGCCTCATCAAAATCCATTTCTTAGTTTCCGAGATCCTTAAGTTCAAACAGACAAACAGACAGACAATAATTTAAAAAATGGGTCAGATGAACTCTATAGCATTCCCCAGGTCATCCCCAGTAATTTTTTCAAAGAAATTTTCAATGCACAGATACGACTTTTCTAGAGATTTATTATAGTATAGATATGCTGATACCCACAAATTTATTTAAATTTATTTAAGAAAAAAAATTTGATCGGTTCCTCCCTTAAAATTAGTATATCTTTTTTGGTTTGTGGTCCGATTTAAATGAAACAAAGTGCAGATCCCTTTCTAAGCTTCAAGCAGTATATTTTTGAAAGTCTCATCAAAATCCAGTTCTTAGTTTCCGAGATCCTTAAGTTCAAACAGACAAACAGACAGACAATAATTTTAAAAATGGGTCAGATGAACTCTATAGCATTCCCCATATCATCCCCAGTCATTTTTTCAAAGAAATTTTCAATGTACAGACACGACTTCTCTAGAGATTTATTATAGTTAGCTTATACCCACATATTTATTTAAATTTATTTAAGAAAAAAAAATCATAGGTTCCTCCCTAAAAATTAGTATATCTTTTTTGTTTGTGGTTCGATTTTGATAAAACAAAGTACAAATCCCTTTCTAAGCTTCAAGCAGTATATTTTTGAAAGTCGCATCAAAATCCAGTTCTTAGTTTCCGAGATCCTTAAGTTCAAACAGACAAACAGACAGACAATAATTTTAAAAATGGGTCAGATGAACTCTATAGCATTCCCCAGGTCATCCCCAGTCATTTTTTCAAAGAAATTTTTAATATACAGACACGACTTTTCTAGAGATTTATTATAGTTAGATATGCTTATACCCACATATTTATTTTTATTGGTCAGATGAACTCTATAGCACTCCCCAGGTCATCCCCAGTCATTTTTTCAAAGAAATTTTCAATGTACAGACACGACTTTTCTAGAGATTTATTATAGTTAGATATGCTTATACTCACATATTTATTAAAATTTATTTAAGAAAAAAAATTTCACAGGCTCCTTCCTAAGAATTAGTATATCTTTTTTTGTTCTGGTTCGCTTTTGATAAACCAAAGTGCATATCCCTTTCTAAGCGTCAAGCAGTATATTTTTGAAAGTCTCATTAAAATCCATTTCTTAGTTTCCGAGATCCTTAAGTTTAAACAGACAAACAGGCAGACAATAATTTTAAAAATGGGTCAGATGAACTCTATAGCATTCCCCAGTTTATCCCCTATAATTTTTTCAAAGAAATTTTCAATGTACAGACACGACTTCTCTAGAGATTTATTATAGTTAGATATGCTTATACCCACATATTTATTTAAATTTATTTAAGAAAAAAAATTCATAGGTTCCTCCCTAAAAATTAGTATATCTTTTTAGTTTGTGGTCCCATTTTGATAAAACAAAGTGCAGATCCCTTTCTAAGCTTCAAGTCGTATATTTGTGAAAGCCTCATCAAAATCCATTTCTTACTTTCCGAGATCCTTAAGTTCAAACAGACAAACAGACAGACAATAATTTTAAAAATGGGTCAGATGAACTCTATAGCATTCCAAAGGTCATTCCCAGTCATTTTGTCAAAGAAATTTTCAATGAACAGACCTGATTTTTCTATAGATTTATTATAGTTAGATATGCTTATACCCACATATTTATTTAAATTTATTTAAGAAAAAAAAATTCATAGGTTCCTCCCTAAAAATTAGCATATCTTTTTAGTTTGTGGTCCAATTTTGATAAAACAAAGTACAGATCCCTTTCTAACCTTCAAGCAGTATATTTTTAAAAGCCTCATCAAAATCCATTTCTTAGTTTCCGAGATCCTTAAGTTCAAACAGACAAACAGACAGACAATAATTTTAAAAATGGGTCAGATGAACTCTATAGCATTCCAAAGGTCATTCCCAGTAATTTTGTCAAAGAAATTTTCAATGAACAGACCTGATTTTTCTATAGATTTATTATAGTATAGATATGCTGATACCCACATATTTATTTAAATTTATTTAAGAAAAAAAATTTAATCGGTACCTCCCTTAAAATTAGTACATCTTTTTTGGTTTGTGGTCCGATTTTAATAAAACAAAGTACAGATCCCTTTCTAACCTTCAAGCAGTTTATTTTTGAAAGTCTCATCAAAATCCATTTCTTAGTTTCCGCGATCCTTAAGTTCAAACAGACAAACAGACAGACAATAATTTTAAAAATGGGTCAGATGAACTCTATAGCATTCCCAAGGTCATCCCCAGTAATTTTTTCAAAGAAATTTTCAATGAACAGACACGACTTTTCTAGAGATTTATTATAGTATAGATATACTGATACCCACATATTTATTTAAATTTATTTAAGGAAAAAAATGTCATAGGTTCCTACTTAAAATTAGTATATCTTTTTTGGTTTGTGGTCCAATTTAAATAAAACAAAGTACAGATCCCTTTCTAAGCTTCAAGCAGTATATTTTTGAAAGTCTCATCAAAATCCAGTTCTTAGTTTCCGCGATACTTAAGTTCAAACAGACAAACAGACAGACAATAATTTTAAAAATGGGTCAGATGAACTCTATAGCATTCCCCAGGTCATCCCCAGTCATTTTTTCAAAGAAATTTTCAATGTACAGACACGACTTTTCTAGAGATTTATTATAGTTAGATATGCTTATACCCACATATTTATTTAAATTTATTTAAGAAAAAAAAATCATAGGTTCCTCCCTAAAAATTAGTATATCTTTTTTGTTTGTGGTTCGATTTTGATAAAACAAAGTACAAATCCCTTTCTAAGCTTCAAGCAGTATATTTTTGAAAGTCTCATCAAAATCCAGTTCTTAGTTTCCGAGATCCTTAAGTTCAAACAGACAAACAGACAGACAATAATTTAAAAAATGGGTCAGATGAACTCTATAGCATTCCCCAGGTCATCCCCAGTCATTTTTTCAAAGAAATTTTTAATGTACAGACACGACTTTTCTAGAGATTTATTATAGTTAGATATGCTTATACCCACATATTTATTTTTATTGGTCAGATGAACTCTATAGCACTCCCCAGGTCATCCCCAGTCATTTTTTCAAAGAAATTTTCAATGTACAGACACGACTTTTCTAGAGATTTATTATAGTTAGATATGCTTATACTCACATATTTATTAAAATTTATTTAAGAAAAAAAATTTCACAGGCTCCTTCCTAAGAATTAGTATATCTTTTTTTGTTCTGGTTCGCTTTTGATAAACCAAAGTGCATATCCCTTTCTAAGCTTCAAGCAGTATATTTTTGAAAGTCTCATTAAAATCCATTTCTTAGTTTCCGAGATCCTTAAGTTTAAACAGACAAACAGGCAGACAATAATTTTAAAAATGGGTCAGATGAACTCTATAGCATTCCCCAGTTTATCCCCTATAATTTTTTCAAAGAAACTTTCAATGTACAGACACGACTTCTCTAGAGATTTATTATAGTTTGATATGCTTATACCCACATATTTATTTAAATTTATTTAAGAAAAAAAATTCATAGGTTCCTCCCTAAAAATTAGTATATCTTTTTAGTTTGTGGTCCCATTTTGATAAAACAAAGTGCAGATCCCTTTCTAAGCTTCAAGTCGTATATTTGTGAAAGCCTCATCAAAATCCATTTCTTAGTTTCCGAGATCCTTAAGTTCAAACAGACAAACAGACAGACAATAATTTTAAAAATGGGTCAGATGAACTCTATAGCATTCCAAAGGTCATTCCCAGTCATTTTGTCAAAGAAATTTTCAATGAACAGACCTGATTTTTCTATAGATTTATTATAGTTAGATATGCTTATACGCACATATTTATTTAAATTTATTTAAGAAAAAAAAATGCATAGGTTCCTCCCTAAAAATTAGCATATCTTTTTAGTTTGTGGTCCAATTTTGATAAAACAAAGTACAGATCCCTTTCTAACCTTCAAGCAGTATATTTTTAAAAGCCTCATCAAAATCCATTTCTTAGTTTCCGAGATCCTTAAGTTCAAACAGACAAACAGACAGACAATAATTTTAAAAATGGGTCAGATGAACTCTATAGCATTCCAAAGGTCATTCCCAGTAATTTTGTCAAAGAAATTTTCAATGAACAGACCTGATTTTTCTATAGATTTATTATAGTATAGATATGCTGATACCCACATATTTATTTAAATTTATTTAAGAAAAAAAATTTAATCGGTACCTCCCTTAAAATTAGTACATCTTTTTTGGTTTGTGGTCCGATTTTAATAAAACAAAGTACAGATCCCTTTCTAACCTTCAAGCAGTTTATTTTTGAAAGTCTCATCAAAATCCATTTCTTAGTTTCCGCGATCCTTAAGTTCAAACAGACAAACAGACAGACAATAATTTTAAAAATGGGTCAGATGAACTCTATAGCATTCCCAAGGTCATCCCCAGTAATTTTTTCAAAGAAATTTTCAATGAACAGACACGACTTTTCTAGAGATTTATTATAGTATAGATATACTGATACCCACATATTTATTTAAATTTATTTAAGGAAAAAAATGTCATAGGTTCCTACTTAAAATTAGTATATCTTTTTTGGTTTGTGGTCCAATTTAAATAAAACAAAGTACAGATCCCTTTCTAAGCTTCAAGCAGTATATTTTTGAAAGTCTCATCAAAATCCAGTTCTTAGTTTCCGCGATACTTAAGTTCAAACAGACAAACAGACAGACAATAATTTTAAAAATGGGTCAGATGAACTCTATAGCATTCCCCAGGTCATCCCCAGTCATTTTTTCAAAGAAATTTTCAATGTACAGACACGACTTTTCTAGAGATTTATTATAGTTAGATATGCTTATACCCACATATTTATTTAAATTTATTTAAGAAAAAAAAATCATAGGTTCCTCCCTAAAAATTAGTATATCTTTTTTGTTTGTGGTTCGATTTTGATAAAACAAAGTACAAATCCCTTTCTAAGCTTCAAGCAGTATATTTTTGAAAGTCTCATCAAAATCCAGTTCTTAGTTTCCGAGATCCTTAAGTTCAAACAGACAAACAGACAGACAATAATTTTAAAAATGGGTCAGATGAACTCTATAGCATTCCCCAGGTCATCCCCAGTCATTTTTTCAAAGAAATTTTTAATGTACAGACACGACTTTTCTAGAGATTTATTATAGTTAGATATGCTTATACCCACATATTTATTTTTATTGGTCAGATGAACTCTATAGCACTCCCCAGGTCATCCCCAGTCATTTTTTCAAAGAAATTTTCAATGTACAGACACGACTTTTCTAGAGATTTATTATAGTTAGATATGCTTATACTCACATATTTATTAAAATTTATTTAAGAAAAAAAATTTCACAGGCTCCTTTCTAAGAATTAGTATATCTTTTTTTGTTCTGGTTCGCTTTTGATAAACCAAAGTGCATATCCCTTTCTAAGCTTCAAGCCGTATATTTTTGAAAGTCTCATTAAAATCCATTTCTTAGTTTCCGAGATCCTTAAGTTTAAACAGACAAACAGGCAGACAATAATTTTAAAAATGGGTCAGATGAACTCTATAGCATTCCCCAGTTTATCCCCTATAATTTTTTCAAAGAAATTTTCAATGTACAGACACGACTTCTCTAGAGATTTATTATAGTTAGATATGCTTATACCCACATATTTATTTAAATTTATTTAAGAAAAAAAAATTCATAGGTTCCTCCCTAAAAATTAGTATATCTTTTTAGTTTGTGGTCCCATTTTGATAAAACAAAGTGCAGATCCCTTTCTAAGCTTCAAGTCGTATATTTGTGAAAGCCTCATCAAAATCCATTTCTTAGTTTCCGAGATCCTTAAGTTCAAACAGACAAACAGACAGACAATAATTTTAAAAATGGGTCAGATGAACTCTATAGCATTCCAAAGGTCATTCCCAGTCATTTTGTCAAAGAAATTTTCAATGAACAGACCTGATTTTTCTATAGATTTATTATAGTTAGATATGCTTATACCCACATATTTATTTAAATTTATTTAAGAAAAAAAATGCATAGGTTCCTCCCTAAAAATTAGCATATCTTTTTAGTTTGTGGTCCAATTTTGATAAAACAAAGTACAGATCCCTTTCTAACCTTCAAGCAGTATATTTTTAAAAGCCTCATCAAAATCCATTTCTTAGTTTCCGAGATCCTTAAGTTCAAACAGACAAACAGACAGACAATAATTTTAAAAATGGGTCAGATGAACTCTATAGCATTCCAAAGGTCATTCCCAGTAATTTTGTCAAAGAAATTTTCAATGAACAGACCTGATTTTTCTATAGATTTATTATAGTATAGATATGCTGATACCCACATATTTATTTAAATTTATTTAAGAAAAAAAATTTAATCGGCACCTCCCTTAAAATTAGTACATCTTTTTTGGTTTGTGGTCCGATTTTAATAAAACAAAGTACAGATCCCTTTCTAACCTTCAATCAGTTTATTTTTGAAAGTCTCATCAAAATCCATTTCTTAGTTTCCGCGATCCTTAAGTTCAAACAGACAAACAGACAGACAATAATTTTAAAAATGGGTCAGATGAACTCTATAGCATTCCCAAGGTCATCCCCAGTAATTTTTTCAAAGAAATTTTCAATGAACAGACACGACTTTTCTAGAGATTTATTATAGTATAGATATACTGATACCCACATATTTATTTAAATTTATTTAAGGAAAAAAATGTCATAGGTTCCTACTTAAAATTAGTATATCTTTTTTGGTTTGTGGTCCAATTTAAATAAAACAAAGTACAGATCCCTTTCTAAGCTTCAAGCAGTATATTTTTGAAAGTCTCATCAAAATCCAGTTCTTAGTTTCCGCGATCCTTAAGTTCAAACAGACAGACAATAATTTTAAAAATGGGTCAGATGAACTCTATAGCATTCCCAAGGTCATCCCCAGTAATTTTTTCAAAGAAATTTTCAATGAACAGACACGACTTTTCTAGAGATTTATTATAGTATAGATATACTGATACCCACATATTTATTTAAATTTATTTAAGGAAAAAAATGTCATAGGTTCCTACTTAAAATTAGTATATCTTTTTTGGTTTGTGGTCCAATTTAAATAAAACAAAGTACAGATCCCTTTCTAAGCTTCAAGCAGTATATTTTTGAAAGTCTCATCAAAATCCAGTTCTTAGTTTCCGAGATCCTTAAGTTCAAACAGACAAACAGACAGACAATAATTTTAAAAATGGGTCAGATGAACTCTATAGCATTCCCCAGGTCATCCCCAGTCATTTTTTCAAAGAAATTTTTAATGTACAGACACGACTTTTCTAGAGATTTATTATAGTTAGATATGCTTATACCCACATATTTATTTTTATTGGTCAGATGAACTCTATAGCACTCCCCAGGTCATCCCCAGTCATTTTTTCAAAGAAATTTTCAATGTACAGACACGACTTTTCTAGAGATTTATTATAGTTAGATATGCTTATACTCACATATTTATTAAAATTTATTTAAGAAAAAAAATTTCACAGGCTCCTTCCTAAGAATTAGTATATCTTTTTTTGTTCTGGTTCGCTTTTGATAAACCAAAGTGCATATCCCTTTCTAAGCTTCAAGCAGTATATTTTTGAAAGTCTCATTAAAATCCATTTCTTAGTTTCCGAGATCCTTAAGTTTAAACAGACAAACAGGCAGACAATAATTTTAAAAATGGGTCAGATGAACTCTATAGCATTCCCCAGTTTATCCCCTATAATTTTTTCAAAGAAATTTTCAATGTACAGACACGACTTCTCTAGAGATTTATTATAGTTAGATATGCTTATACCCACATATTTATTTAAATTTATTTAAGAAAAAAAAATCATAGGTTCCTCCC
Organism: Sphenella marginata; assembly: GCA_951509765.1. NCBI lineage: Eukaryota > Metazoa > Arthropoda > Insecta > Diptera > Tephritidae > Sphenella > Sphenella marginata. Next base: position 53,839,426 of record OX608078.1, on the reverse strand, counting down.
TAAAAATTAGTATATCTTTTTTGTTTGTGGTTCGATTTTGATAAAACAAAGTACAAATCCCTTTCTAAGCTTCAAGCAGTATATTTTTGAAAGTCTCATCAAAATCCAGTTCTTAGTTTCCGAGATCCTTAAGTTCAAACAGACAAACAGACAGACAATAATTTTAAAAATGGGTCAGATGAACTCTATAGCATTCCCCAGGTCATCCCCAGTCATTTTTTCAAAGAAATTTTTAATGTACAGACACGACTTTTCTAGAGATTTATTATAGTTAGATATGCTTATACCCACATATTTATTTTTATTGGTCAGATGAACTCTATAGCACTCCCCAGGTCATCCCCAGTCATTTTTTCAAAGAAATTTTCAATGTACAGACACGACTTTTCTAGAGATTTATTATAGTTAGATATGCTTATACTCACATATTTATTAAAATTTATTTAAGAAAAAAAATTTCACAGGCTCCTTCCTAAGAATTAGTATATCTTTTTTTGTTCTGGTTCGCTTTTGATAAACCAAAGTGCATATCCCTTTCTAAGCTTCAAGCAGTATATTTTTGAAAGTCTCATTAAAATCCATTTCTTAGTTTCCGAGATCCTTAAGTTTAAACAGACAAACAGGCAGACAATAATTTTAAAAATGGGTCAGATGAACTCTATAGCATTCCCCAGTTTATCCCCTATAATTTTTTCAAAGAAATTTTCAATGTACAGACACGACTTCTCTAGAGATTTATTATAGTTAGATATGCTTATACCCACATATTTATTTAAATTTATTTAAGAAAAAAAAATTCATAGGTTCCTCCCTAAAAATTAGTATATCTTTTTAGTTTGTGGTCCCATTTTGATAAAACAAAGTGCAGATCCCTTTCTAAGCTTCAAGTCGTATATTTGTGAAAGCCTCATCAAAATCCATTTCTTAGTTTCCGAGATCCTTAAGTTCAAACAGACAAACAGACAGACAATAATTTAAAAATGGGTCAGATGAACTCTATAGCATTCCAAAGGTCATTCCCAGTCATTTTGTCAAAGAAATTTTCAATGAACAGACCTGATTTTTCTATAGATTTATTATAGTTAGATATGCTTATACCCACATATTTATTTAAATTTATTTAAGAAAAAAAAATGCATAGGTTCCTCCCTAAAAATTAGCATATCTTTTTAGTTTGTGGTCCAATTTTGATAAAACAAAGTACAGATCCCTTTCTAACCTTCAAGCAGTATATTTTTAAAAGCCTCATCAAAATCCATTTCTTAGTTTCCGAGATCCTTAAGTTCAAACAGACAAACAGACAGACAATAATTTTAAAAATGGGTCAGATGAACTCTATAGCATTCCAAAGGTCATTCCCAGTAATTTTGTCAAAGAAATTTTCAATGAACAGACCTGATTTTTCTATAGATTTATTATAGTATAGATATGCTGATACCCACATATTTATTTAAATTTATTTAAGAAAAAAAATTTAATCAGTACCTCCCTTAAAATTAGTACATCTTTTTTGGTTTGTGGTCCGATTTTAATAAAACAAAGTACAGATCCCTTTCTAACCTTCAAGCAGTTTATTTTTGAAAGTCTCATCAAAATCCATTTCTTAGTTTCCGCGATCCTTAAGTTCAAACAGACAGACAATAATTTTAAAAATGGGTCAGATGAACTCTATAGCATTCCCAAGGTCATCCCCAGTAATTTTTTCAAAGAAATTTTCAATGAACAGACACGACTTTTCTAGAGATTTATTATAGTATAGATATACTGATACCCACATATTTATTTAAATTTATTTAAGGAAAAAAATGTCATAGGTTCCTACTTAAAATTAGTATATCTTTTTTGGTTTGTGGTCCAATTTAAATAAAACAAAGTACAGATCCCTTTCTAAGCTTCAAGCAGTATATTTTTGAAAGTCTCACCAAAATCCAGTTCTTAGTTTCCGCGATACTTAAGTTCAAACAGACAAACAGACAGACAATAATTTTAAAAATGGGTCAGATGAACTCTATAGCATTCCCCAGGTCATCCCCAGTCATTTTTTCAAAGAAATTTTCAATGTACAGACACGAATTTTCTAGAGATTTATTATAGTTAGATATGCTTATACCCACATATTTATTTAAATTTATTTAAGAAAAAAAAATCATAGGTTCCTACCTAAAAATTAGTATATCTTTTTTGTTTGTGGTCCGATTTTGATAAGACAAAGTACAGATCCCTTTCTAAGCTTCAAGCAGTATATTTTTGGAAGTCTTATCAAAATCCAGTTCTTAGTTTCCGAGATCCTTAAGTTCAAACAGACAAACAGACAGACAATAATTTTAAAAATGCATAGGTTCCTCCCTAAAAATTAGTAAACACTTTTTGTTTTTAATCCGATTTTGATAAAACAAAGTGCAGATCCCTTTCTAAGCTTCAAGCAGTATATTTTTAAAAGTCTCATCAAAATCCATTTCTTAGTTTCCGAGATCCTTAAGTTCAAACAGACAAACAGACAGACAATAATTTTAAAAATGGGTCAGATGAACTCTATAGCATTCCCCAGGTCATCCCCAGTAATTTTTTCAAAGAAAGTTTCAATGAACAGACTCGACTTTTCTAGAGATTTATTATAGTATAGATATACTGATACCCACATATTTATTTAAATTTATTTAAGGAAAAAAATGTCATAGGTTCCTACCTAAAAATTATAATATCTTTTTTGTTTGTGGTCTGATTTTGATAAAACAAAGTGCAGATCCCTTTCTAAGCTTCAAGCAATATATTTATGAAAGTCTCATCAAAATCCATTTCTTAGTTTCCGAGATCCTTAAGTTCAAACAGACAAACAGACAGACAATAATTTAAAAAATGGGTCAGATGAACTCTATAGCATTCCCCAGGTCATCCCCAGTAATTTTTTCAAAGAAATTTTCAATGTACAGATACGACTTTTCTAGAGATTTATTATAGTATAGATATGCTGATACCCACATATTTATTTAAATTTATTTAAGAAAAAAAATTTGATCGGTTCCTCCCTTAAAATTAGTATATCTTTTTTGGTTTGAGGTCCGATTTAAATAAAACAAAGTGCAGATCCCTTTCTAAGCTTCAAGCAGTATATTTTTGAAAGTCTCATCAAAAGCCAGTTCTTAGTTTCCGAGATCCTTAAGGTCAAACAGACAAACAGCCAGACAATAATTTTAAAAATGCATAGGCTCCTCCCTAAAAATTAGTAAACACTTCTTGGTTTTAATCCGATTTTGATAAAACAAAGTGCAGATCCCTTTCTAAGCTTCAAGTAGTATATTTGTGAAAGCCTCATCAAAATCCATTTCTTAGTTTCCGAGATCCTTAAGTTCAAACAGACAAACAGACAGACAATAATTTTAAAAATGGGTCAGATGAACTCTATAGCATTCCCCATATCATCCCCAGTTATTTTTTCAAAGAAATTTTCAATGTACAGACACGACTTCTCTAGAGATTTATTATAGTTAGCTTATACCCACATAAGTATTTATTTTTATTGGTCAGATGAACTCAATAGCACTCCCCAGGTCATCCCCTGTCATTTTTTCAAAGAAATTTTCAATGTACAGACACGAATTTTCTAGAGATTTATTATAGTTAGATATGCTTATAGGGTAACTGCACTAGTATCCGGACACTTAGCGTTTTTCGCATCTTTGACTTACACTCAATTTCTCACTATATACGCTGCCGCGAAAAGTTAAATTGTTTATAAAACTATAGACATTTCTAAATAATATGACGCATGTATAATTTAAATTTATAACGTTCTTAGTATTATTAAATTAAAAATACAAAAAAGTTCGATTTGTTCTAGTTTCCGGACAGTCAAATTAAGATTCCGGACACTTTTGTTTTAGTATCCGGACACCCGAGATTTGTATGTACACTGTATTTTTGAAACATAAATATCCTTTTGTAATCCATATAAAATATAATAAACTCTCATTTAGTAGAATTAAGATGGTAATTCATAGTTTTCGGCTACTTTCCAGTGGTCAGACAGCCCGTCCGGATACTGAAAATCATAGCAAATTTTGGGTTTTAGTATCCGGACAGTAATAATTTGTGCCGAAAATTAAAAAAAATAAATTTTTTTATTTATAATATGAAAGTTTATTATATTTCAAACAGATATTACTAACCTTTTTGTAATATGTTAATAAATACTTGTTCTGCACTTATTTTCCTAAACAGTTCCCACTATTTTTTTTTTACCAAAAACCTGTAATTTTGCCGGATGCTCAAACTTCTGTCTCTTAAATTACGTGTAACTTTTAAACTATGCTTCTGATTCAACCCAAATTTTCCAAGGACACTCAGAAAACATGTATATACCCATTAGTGTTGCTATTTGAGAATATTTTTTGGGGATTTGCCTTTTAATCCCAAAACATTGACATAGTGTCCGGCCACTAGCGCTGTCCGGATACTGGTGCAGTTACCCTACCCACATATTTATTTTTATTGGTCAGATGAACTCTATAGCACTCCCCAGGTCATCCCCAGTCATTGTTTCAAAGAAATTTTCAATGTACAGACACGACTTTTCTAGAGATTTATTATAGTTAGATATGCTTATACTCACATATTTATTAAAATTTATTTAAGAAAAAAAATTTCACAGGCTCCTTCCTAAGAATTAGTATATCTTTTTTTGTTCTGGTTCGCTTTTGATAAACCAAAGTGCATATCCCTTTCTAAGCTTCAAGCAGTATATTTTTGAAAGTCTCATTAAAATCCATTTCTTAGTTTCCGAGATCCTTAAGTTTAAACAGACAAACAGGCAGACAATAATTTTAAAAATGGGTCAGATGAACTCTATAGCATTCCCCAGTTTATCCCCTATAACTTTTTCAAAGAAATTTTCAATGTACAGACACGACTTCTCTAGAGATTTATTATAGTTAGATATGCTTATACCCACATATTTATTTAAATTTATTTAAGAAAAAAAAATTCATAGGTTCCTCCCTAAAAATTAGTATATCTTTTTAGTTTGTGGTCCCATTTTGATAAAACAAAGTGCAGATCCCTTTCTAAGCTTCAAGTCGTATATTTGTGAAAGCCTCATCAAAATCCATTTCTTAGTTTCCGAGATCCTTAAGTTCAAACAGACAAACAGACAGACAATAATTTTAAAAATGGGTCAGATGAACTCTATAGCATTCCAAAGGTCATTCCCAGTCATTTTGTCAAAGAAATTTTCAATGAACAGACCTGATTTTTCTATAGATTTATTATAGTTAGATATGCTTATACCCACATATTTATTTAAATTTATTTAAGAAAAAAAAATGCATAGGTTCCTCCCTAAAAATTAGTATATCTTTTTAGTTTGTGGTCCAATTTTGATAAAACAAAGTACAGATCCCTTTCTAACCTTCAAGCAGTATATTTTTAAAAGCCTCATCAAAATCCATTTCTTAGTTTCCGAGATCCTTAAGTTCAAACAGACAAACAGACAGACAATAATTTTAAAAATGGGTCAGATGAACTCTATAGCATTCCAAAGGTCATTCCCAGTAATTTTGTCAAAGAAATTTTCAATGAACAGACCTGATTTTTCTATAGATTTATTATAGTATAGATATGCTGATACCCACATATTTATTTAAATTTATTTAAGAAAAAAAATTTAATCGGTTCCTCCCTTAAAATTAGTACATCTTTTTTGGTTTGTGGTCCGATTTTAATAAAACAAAGTACAGATCCCTTTCTAACCTTCAAGAAGTTTATTTTTGAAAGTCTCATCAAAATCCATTTCTTAGTTTCCGCGATCCTTAAGTTCAAACAGACAAACAGACAGACAATAATTTTAAAAATGGGTCAGATGAACTCTATAGCATTCCCAAGGTCATCCCCAGTAATTTTTTCAAAGAAATTTTCAATGAACAGACACGACTTTTCTAGAGATTTATTATAGTATAGATATACTGATACCCACATATTTATTTAAATTTATTTAAGGAAAAAAATATCATAGGTTCCTACCTAAAAATTAGTATATCTTTTTTGGTTTGTGGTCCAATTTAAATAAAACAAAGTTCAGATCCCTTTCTAAGCTTCAAGCAGTATATTTTTGAAAGTCTCATCAAAATCCAGTTCTTAGTTTCCGAGATCCTTAAGTTCAAACAGACAAACAGACAGACAATAATTTTAAAAATGGGTCAGATGAACTCTATAGCATTCCCCAGGTCATCCCCAGTCATTTTTTCAAAGAAATTTTTAATGTACAGACACGACTTTTCTAGAGATTTATTATAGTTAGATATGCTTATACCCACATATTTATTTTTATTGGTCAGATGAACTCTATAGCACTCCCCAGGTCATCCCCAGTCATTTTTTCAAAGAAATTTTCAATGTACAGACACGACTTTTCTAGAGATTTATTATAGTTAGATATGCTTATACTCACATATTTATTAAAATTTATTTAAGAAAAAAAATTTCACAGGCTCCTTCCTAAGAATTATTATATCTTTTTTTGTTCTGGTTCGCTTTTGATAAACCAAAGTGCATATCCCTTTCTAAGCTTCAAGCAGTATATTTTTGAAAGTCTCATTAAAATCCATTTCTTAGTTTCCGAGATCCTTAAGTTTAAACAGACAAACAGGCAGACAATAATTTTAAAAATGGGTCAGATGAACTCTATAGCATTCCCCAGGTCATTCCCAGTCATTTTGTCAAAGAAATTTTCAATGAACAGATACGACTTTTCTAGAGATTTATTACCTATAGTATAGATATGCTGATACCCACATATTTATTTAAATTTATTTAAGAAAAAAAATTTAATCGGTTCCTCCCTTAAAATTAGTACACCTTTTTTGGTTTGTGGTCCGATTTTGATAAAACAAAGTACAGATCCCTTTCTAACCTTCAAGCAGTATATTTTTGAAAGTCTCATCAAAATCCATTTCTTAGTTTCCGCGATCCTTAAGTTCAAACAGACAAACAGACAGACAATAATTTTAAAAATGGGTCAGATGAACTCTATAGCATTCTCCAGGTCATTCCCAGTCATTTTGTCAAAGAAATTTTCAATGAACAGATACGACTTTTCTAGAGATTTATTATAGTATAGATATGCTGATACCCACATTTTTATTTAAATTTATTTAAGAAAAAAAATTTAATCCGTTCCTACCTTAAAATTAGTATATCTTTTTTGGTTTGTGGTCCGATTTTGATAAAACAAAGTACAGATCCCTTTCTAACTTTCAAGCAGTATATTTTTGAAAGTCTCATCAAAATCCATTTCTTAGTTTCCGCGATCCTTAAGTTCAAACATACAAACATATAAGCAGACAATCAGACAGACAATAATTTTAAAAATGGGTCAGATGAACTCTATAGCATTCCCCAGGTCATTCCCAGTCATTTTGTCAAAGAAATTTTCAATGAACAGATACGACTTTTCTAGAGATTTATTATAGTATAGATATACTGATACGCACATATTTATTTAAATTTATTTAAGGAAAAAAATGTCATGGGTTCCTACCTAAAAATTTGTATATCTCTTTTGGTTGTGGTCTGATTTTGATAAAACAAAGTACAGATCCCTTTCTAACCTTCAAGCAGTATATTTTTGAAAGTCTCATCAAAATCCATTTCTTAGTTTCCGCGATACTTAAGTTCAAGCAGACAGACAATAATTTTAAAAATGGATCAGATGAACTCTATAGCATTCCCCAGGTCATCGCCAGTCATTTTTTCAAAGAAATTTTCTATGCACAGACCCGATTTTTCTAGAGATTTATTATAGCATAGATATGCTGATACCCACATATTTATTTTAATTTATTTAAGAAAACAAATTTAATCGGTTCCCCCCTTAAAATTAGTATATCTTTTTTGGTTTGTGGTCCGATTTTGATAAAACAAAGTACAGATCCCTTTCTAACCTTCAAGTAGTATATTTGTGAAAGCCTCATCAAAATCCATTTCTTAGTTTCCGAGATCCTTAAGTTCAAACAGACAAACATATAAGCAGACAATCAGACAGACAATAATTTTAAAAATGGGTCAGATGAACTCTATAGCATTCCCCAGGTCATTCCCAGTCATTTTGTCAAAGAAATTTTCAATGAACAGATACGACTTTTCTAGAGATTTATTATAGTATAGATATACTGATACGCACATATTTATTTAAATTTATTTAAGGAAAAAAATGTCATGGGTTCCTACCTAAAAATTTGTATATCTCTTTTGGTTGTGGTCTGATTTTGATAAAACAAAGTACAGATCCCTTTCTAACCTTCAAGCAGTATATTTTTGAAAGTCTCATCAAAATCCATTTCTTAGTTTCCGCGATCCTTAAGTTCAAACAGACAAACAGACAGACAATAATTTTAAAAATGGATCAGATGAACTCTATAGCATTCTCCAGGTCATTCCCAGTCATTTTGTCAAAGAAATTTTCAATGAACAGATACGACTTTTCTAGAGATTTATTATAGTATAGATATGCTGATACCCACATTTTTATTTAAATTTATTTAAGAAAAAAAATTTAATCCGTTCCTACCTTAAAATTAGTATATCTTTTTTGGTTTGTGGTCCGATTTTGATAAAACAAAGTACAGATCCCTTTCTAACTTTCAAGCAGTATATTTTTGAAAGTCTCATCAAAATCCATTTCTTAGTTTCCGCGATCCTTAAGTTCAAACATACAAACATATAAGCAGACAATCAGACAGACAATAATTTTAAAAATGGGTCAGATGAACTCTATAGCATTCCCCAGGTCATTCCCAGTCATTTTGTCAAAGAAATTTTCAATGAACAGATACGACTTTTCTAGAGATTTATTATAGTATAGATATACTGATACGCACATATTTATTTAAATTTATTTAAGGAAAAAAATGTCATGGGTTCCTACCTAAAAATTTGTATATCTCTTTTGGTTGTGGTCTGATTTTGATAAAACAAAGTACAGATCCCTTTCTAACCTTCAAGTAGTATATTTGTGAAAGCCTCATCAAAATCCATTTCTTAGTTTCCGAGATCCTTAAGTTCAAACAGACAAACAGACAGACAATAATTTTAAAAATGGGTCAGATGAACTCTATAGCATTCCCCATATCATCCCCAGTCATTTTTTCAAAGAAATTTTCAATGTACAGACACGACTTCTCTAGAGATTTATTATAGTTAGATATGCTTATACCCACATATTTATTTAAATTTATTTAAGAAAAAAAAAAAAATCATAGGTTCCTCCCTAAAAATTAGTATATCTTTTTTTGTTCTGGTTCGATTTTGATAAAACAAAGTACAAATCCCTTTCTAAGCTTCAAGCAGTATATTTTTGAAAGTCTCATCAAAATCCAGTTCTTAGTTTCCGAGATCCTTAAGTTCAAACAGACAAACAGACAGACAATAATTTTAAAAATGGGTCAGATGAACTCTATAGCATTCCCCAGGTCATCCCCAGTCATTTTTTCAAAGAAATTTTTAATGTACAGACACGACTTTTCTAGAGATTTATTATAGTTAGATATGCTTATACCCACATATTTATTTTTATTGGTCAGATGAACTCTATAGCACTCCCCAGGTCATCCCCAGTCATTTTTTCAAAGAAATTTTCAATGTACAGACACGACTTTTCTAGAGATTTATTATAGTTAGATATGCTTATACTCACATATTTATTAAAATTTATTTAAGAAAAAAAATTTCACAGGCTCCTTCCTAAGAATTATTATATCTTTTTTTGTTCTGGTTCGCTTTTGATAAACCAAAGTGCATATCCCTTTCTAAGCTTCAAGCAGTATATTTTTGAAAGTCTCATTAAAATCCATTTCTTAGTTTCCGAGATCCTTAAGTTTAAACAGACAAACAGGCAGACAATAATTTTAAAAATGGGTCAGATGAACTCTATAGCATTCCCCAGGTCATTCCCAGTCATTTTGTCAAAGAAATTTTCAATGAACAGATACGACTTTTCTAGAGATTTATTACCTATAGTATAGATATGCTGATACCCACATATTTATTTAAATTTATTTAAGAAAAAAAATTTAATCGGTTCCTCCCTAAAAATTAGTATACCTTTTTTGTTTGTAGTCCGATTTTGATAAGACAAAGTACAGATCCCTTTCTAACCTTCAAGCAGTATATTTTTGAAAGTCTCATTAAAATCCAGTTCTTAGTTTCCGAGATCCTTAAGTTCAAACAGACAAACAGACAGACAATAATTTAAAAAATGCATAGGTTCCTCCCTAAAAATTAGTAAACACTTTTTGTTTTTAATCCGATTTTGATAAAACAAAGTGCAGATCCCTTTCTAAGCTTCAAGCAGTACATTTTTAAAAGCCTCATCAAAATCCATTTCTTAGTTTCCGAGATCCTTAAGTTCAAGCAGACAAACAGACAGACAATAATTTTAAAAATGGGTCAGATGAACTCTATAGCATTCCAAAGGTCATTCCCAGTCATTTTGTCAAAGAAATTTTCAATGAACAGACCTCATTTTTCTATAGATTTATTATAGTATAGATATGCTGATACCCACATATTTATTTAAATTTATTTAAGGAAAAAAATGTCATGGGTTCCTACCTAAAAATTTGTATATCTCTTTTGGTTGTGGTCTGATTTTGATAAAACAAAGTACAGATCCCTTTCTAACCTTCAAGCAGTATATTTTTGAAAGTCTCATCAAAATCCATTTCTTAGTTTCCGCGATACTTAAGTTCAAGCAGACAGACAATAATTTTAAAAATGGATCAGATGAACTCTATAGCATTCCCCAGGTCATCGCCAGTCATTTTTTCAAAGAAATTTTCTATGCACAGACCCGATTTTTCTAGAGATTTATTATAGCATAGATATGCTGATACCCACATATTTATTTTAATTTATTTAAGAAAACAAATTTAATCGGTTCCCCCCTTAAAATTAGTATATCTTTTTTGGTTTGTGGTCCGATTTTGATAAAACAAAGTACAGATCCCTTTCTAACCTTCAAGCAGTATATTTTTGAAAGTCTCATCAAAATCCATTTCTTAGTTTCCGCGATCCTTAAGGTCAAGCAGACAGACAATAATTTTAAAAATGGATCAGATGAACTCTATAGCATTCCCCAGGTCATCGCCAGTCATTTTTTCAAAGAAATTTTCAATGTACAGATACGACTTTTCTAGAGATTTATTATAGTATAGATATGCTGATACCCACATATTTATTTAAATTTATTTAAGAAAAAAAATTTGATCGGTTCCTCCCTTAAAATTAGTATATCTTTTTTGGTTTGTGGTCCGATTTAAATAAAACAAAGTGCAGATCCCTTTCTAAGCTTCAAGCAGTATATTTTTGAAAGTCTCATCAAAATCCAGTTCTTAGTTTCCGAGATCCTTAAGTTCAAACAGACAAACAGACAGACAATAATTTTAAAAATGGGTTTGATGAACTCTATAGCATTCCCCAGGTCATCCCCAGTCATTTTTTCAAAGAAATTTTCAATGTACAGACACGACTTCTCTAGAGATTTATTATAGTTAGATATGCTTATACCCACATATTTATTTAAATTTATTTAAGAAAAAAAATTCATAGGTTCCTCCCTAAAAATTAGTATATCTTTTTTGTTTGTGGTCCGATTTTGATAAGACAAAGTGCAGATCCCTTTCTAAGCTTCAAGTAGTATAATTGTGGAAGCCTCATCAAAATCCATTTCTTAGTTTCCGAGATCCTTAAGTTCAAACAGACAAACAGACAGACAATAATTTTAAAAATGGGTCAGATGAACTCTATAGCATTCCCCAGGTCATCGCCAGTCATTTTTTCAAAGAAATTTTCAATGTACAGATACGACTTTTCTAGAGATTTATTATAGTATAGATATGCTGATACCCACATATTTATTTAAATTTATTTAAGAAAAAAAATTCATAGGTTCCTCCCTAAAAATTAGTATATCTTTTTTGTTTGTGGTCCGATTTTGATAAGACAAAGTGCAGATCCCTTTCTAAGCTTCAAGTAGTATACTTGTGGAAGCCTCATCAAAATCCATTTCTTAGTTTCCGAGATCCTTAAGTTCAAACAGACAAACAGACAGACAATAATTTTAAAAATGGGTCAGATGAACTCTATAGCATTCCCCAGGTCATCGCCAGTCATTTTTTCAAAGAAATTTTCAATGTACAGATACGACTTTTCTAGAGATTTATTATAGTATAGATATGCTGATACCCACATATTTATTTAAATTTATTTAAGAAAAAAAATTTGATCGGTTCCTCCCTTAAAATTAGTATATCTTTTTTGGTTTGTGGTCCGATTTAAATAAAACAAAGTGCAGATCCCTTTCTAAGCTTCAAGCAGTATATTTTTGAAAGTCTCATCAAAATTCATTTCTTAGTTTCCGCGATCCTTAAGTTCAAGCAGACAGACAATAATTTTAAAAATGGATCAGATGAACTCTATAGCATTCCCCAGGTCATCGCCAGTCATTTTTTCAAAGAAATTTTCTATGTACAGATACGACTTTTCTAGAGATTTATTATAGTATAGATATGCTGATACCCACATATTTATTTAAATTTATTTAAGAAAACAAATTTAATCGGTTCCTCCCTTAAAATTAGTATATCTTTTTTGGTTTGTGGTCCGATTTTGATAAAACAAAGTACAGATCCCTTTCTAACCTTCAAGCAGTATATTTTTGAAAGTCTCATCAAAATCCATTTCTTAGTTTCCGCGATCCTTAAGTTCAAGCAGACAGACAATAATTTTAAAAATGGATCAGATGAACTCTATAGCATTCCCCAGGTCATCGCCAGTCATTTTTTCAAAGAAATTTTCAATGTACAGATACGACTTTTCTAGAGATTTATTATAGTATAGATATGCTGATACCCACATATTTATTTAAATTTATTTAAGAAAAAAAATTTGATCGGTTCCTCCCTTAAAATTAGTATATCTTTTTTGGTTTGTGGTCCGATTTAAATAAAACAAAGTGCAGATCCCTTTCTAAGCTTCAAGCAGTATATTTTTGAAAGTCTCATCAAAATCCAGTTCTTAGTTTCCGAGATCCTTAAGTTCAAACAGACAAACAGACAGACAATAATTTAAAAAATGGGTTTGATGAACTCTATAGCACTCCCCAGGTCATCCCCAGTCATTTTTGCAAAGAAATTTCCAAGTACAGACACGACTTCTCTAGAGATTTATTATAGTTAGATATACTTATACCCACATATTTATTTAAATTTATTTAAGAAAAAAAATTCATAGGTTCCTCCCTAAAAATTAGTATATCTTTTTTGTTTGTGGTCCGATTTTGATAAGACCAAGTGCAGATCCCTTTCTAAGCTTCAAGTAGTATACTTGTGGAAGCCTCATCAAAATCCATTTCTTAGTTTCCGAGATCCTTAAGTTCAAACAGACAAACAGACAGACAGTAATTTTAAAAATGGGTCAGATGAACTCTATAGCATTCCCCAGGTCATCGCCAGTCATTTTTTCAAAGAAATTTTCAATGTACAGATGCGACTTTTCTAGAGATTTATTATAGTATAGATATGCTGATACCCACATATTTATTTAAATTTATTTAAGAAAAAAAATTCATAGGTTCCTCCCAAAAAATTAGTATATCTTTTTTGTTTGTGGTCCGATTTTGATAAGACAAAGTGCAGATCCCTTTCTAAGCTTCAAGTAGTATACTTGTGGAAGCCTGATCAAAATCCATTTCTTAGTTTCCGAGATCCTTAAGTTCAAACAGACAAACAGACAGACAATAATTTTAAAAATGGGTCAGATGAACTCTATAGCATTCCCCAGGTCATCGCCAGTCATTTTTTCAAAGAAATTTTCAATGTACAGATACGACTTTTCTAGAGATTTATTATAGTATAGATATGCTGATACCCACATATTTATTTAAATTTATTTAAGAAAAAAAATTTGATCGGTTCCTCCCTTAAAATTAGTATATCTTTTTTGGTTTGTGGTCCGATTTAAATAAAACAAAGTGCAGATCCCTTTCTAAGCTTCAAGCAGTATATTTTTGAAAGTCTCATCAAAATCCAGTTCTTAGTTTCCGAGATCCTTAAGTTCAAACAGACAAACAGACAGACAATAATTTTAAAAATGGGTTTGATGAACTCTATAGCATTCCCCAGGTCATCCCCAGTCATTTTTTCAAAGAAATTTTCAATGTACAGACACGACTTCTCTAGAGATTTATTATAGTTAGATATGCTTATACCCACATATTTATTTAAATTTATTTAAGAAAAAAAATTCATAGGTTCCTCCCTAAAAATTAGTATATCTTTTTTCTTTGTGGTCCGATTTTGATAAGACAAAGTGCAGATCCCTTTCTAAGCTTCAAGTAGTATACTTGTGGAAGCCTCATCAAAATCCATTTCTTAGTTTCCGAGATCCTTAAGTTCAAACAGACAAACAGACAGACAATAATTTTAAAAATGGGTCAGATGAACTCTATAGCATTCCCCAGGTCATTCCCAGTCATTTTGTCAAAGAAATTTTCAATGAACAGATACGACTTTTCTAGAGATTTATTATAGTATAGATATGCTGATACCCACATATTTATTTAAATTTTTTTTTGAAAAAAAATTTAATCGGTTCCTCCCTTAAAATTAGTATATCTTTTTTGGTTTGTGGTCCGATTTAAATAAAACAAAGTGCAGATCCCTTTCTAAGCTTCAAGCAGTATATTTTTGAAAGTCTCATCAAACTCCAGTTCTTAGTTTCCGAGATCCTTAAGTTCAAACAGACAAACAGACAGACAATAATTTTAAAAATGGGTCAGATGAACTCTATAGCATTCCCCAGGTCATTCCCAGTCATTTTGTCAAAGAAATTTTCAATGTACAGACACGACTTCTCTAGAGATTTATTATAGTTAGATATGCTTATACCCACATATTTATTTAAATTTATTTAAGAAAAAAAATTCATAGGTTCCTCCCTAAAAATTAGTATATCTTTTTTGGTTTGTGGTTCGATTTTGATAAAAACAAAGTGCAGATCCCTGTCTAAGCTTCAAGTAGTATATTTGTGAAAGCCTCATCAAAATCCATTTCTTAGTTTCCGAGATCCTTAAGTTCAAACAGACAAACAGACAGACAATAATTTTAAAAATGGGTCAGATGAACTCTATAGCATTCCCCAGGTCATTCCCAGTCATTTTGTCAAAGAAATTTTCAATGAACAGATACGACTTTTCTAGAGATTTATTATAGTATAGATATGCTGATACCCACATATTTATTTAAATTTATTTCTGAAAAAAAATTTAATCGGTTCCTCCCTTAAAATTAGTATATCTTTTTTGGTTTGTGGTCCGATTTAAATAAAACAAAGTGCAGATCCCTTTCTAAGCTTCAAGCAGTATATTTTTGAAAGTCTCATCAAACTCCAGTTCTTAGTTTCCGAGATCCTTAAGTTCAAACAGACAAACAGACAGACAATAATTTTAAAAATGGGTCAGATGAACTCTATAGCATTCCCCAGGTCATTCCCAGTCATTTTGTCAAAGAAATTTTCAATGAACAGATACGACTTTTCTAGAGATTTATTATAGTATAGATATACTGATACCCACATATTTATTTACATTTATTTAAGGAAAAAAATGTCATAGGTTCCTACCTAAAAATTAGTATATCTCTTTTGTTTGTGGTCTGATTGTGATAAAACAAAGTGCAGATCCCTTTCTAAGCTTCAAGCAATATATTTTTGAAAGTCTCATCAAAATCCACTTCTTAGTTTCCGAGATCCTTAAGTTCAAACAGACAAACAGACAGACAATAATTTTAAAAATGGGTCAGATGAACTCTATAGCATTCCCCAGCTCATCCCCAGTAATTTTTTCAAAGAAATTTTCAATGAACAGACACGACTTTTCTAGAGATTTATTATAGTATAGATACACTGATACCCACATATTTATTTAAATTTATTTAAGGAAAAAAATGTCATAGGTTCCTACCTAAAAACTAGTATATCTTTACACGACTTCTCTAGAGATTTATTATAGTTAGATATGCTTATACCCACATATTTATTTAAATTTATTTAAGAAAAAAAAATTCATAGGTTCCTCCCTAAAAATTAGTATATCTTTTTTGTTTGTGGTTCGATTTTGATAAGACAAAGTGCAGATCCCTTGCTAAGCTTCAAGCAATATATTTTTGAAAGTCTCATCAAAATCCAGTTCTTAGTTTCCGAGATCCTTAAGTTCAAACAGACAAACAGACAGACAATAATTTAAAAAATGGGTCAGATGAACTCTATAGCATTCCCCAACTCATCCCCAGTAATTTTTCAAAGAAATTTTCAATGAACAGACACGACTTTTCTAGAGATTTATTATAGTATAGATATACTGATACCCACATATTTATTTAAATTTATTTAAGGAAAAAAATGTCATAGGTTCCTACCTAAAAATTAGTATAACTTTTTAGTTTGTGGTCCGATTTAAATAAAACAAAGTGCAGATCCCTTTCTAAGCTTCAAGCAGTATATTTTTGAAAGCCTCATCAAAATCCATTTCTTAGTTTCCGAGATCCTTAAGTTCAAGCAGACAGACAATAATTTTAAAAATGGATCAGATGAACTCTATAGCATTCCCCAGGTCATCGCCAGTCATTTTTTCAAAGAAATTTTCAATGTACAGACCCGATTTTTCTAGAGATTTATTATAGTATAGATATGCTGATACACACATATTTATTTAAATTTATTTTTGAAAAAAAATTTAATCGGTTCCTCCCTTAAAATTAGTATATCTTTTTTGGTTTGTGGTTCGATTTTGATAAAAACAAAGTGCAGATCCCTGTCTAAGCTTCAAGTAGTATATTTGTGAAAGCCTCATCAAAATCAAGTTCTTAGTTTCCGAGATCCTTAAGTTCAAGCAGACAGACAATAATTTTAAAAATGGGTCAGATGAACTCTATAGCATTCCCCAGGTTATTCCCAGTCATTTTGTCAAAGAAATTTTCAATGAACAGATACGACTTTTCTAGAGATTTATTATAGTATAGATATGCTGATACACACATATTTATTTAAATTTATTTTTGAAAAAAAATTTAATCGGTTCCTTCCTTAAAATTAGTATATCTTTTTTGGTTTGTGGTCCGATTTTGATAAAAACAAAGTGCAGATCCCTGTCTAAGCTTCAAGTAGTATATTTGTGAAAGCCTCATCAAAATCCATTTCTTAGTTTCCGAGATCCTTAAGTTCAAGCAGACAGACAATAATTTTAAAAATGGATCAGATGAACTCTATAGCATTCCCCAGGTCATCGCCAGTCATTTTTTCAAAGAAATTTTCAATGTACAGACCCGATTTTTCTAGAGATTTATTATAGTATAGATATGCTGATACACACATATTTATTTAAATTTATTTTTGAAAAAAAATTTAATCGGTTCCTCCCTTAAAATTAGTATATCTTTTTTGGTTTGTGGTTCGATTTTGATAAAAACAAAGTGCAGATCCCTGTCTAAGCTTCAAGTAGTATATTTGTGAAAGCCTCATCAAAATCCATTTCTTAGTTTCCGAGATCCTTAAGTTCAAACAGACAAACAGACAGACAATAATTTTAAAAATGGGTCAGATGAACTCTATAGCATTCCCCAGGTCATTCCCAGTCATTTTGTCAAAGAAATTTTCAAAGAAACAGATACGACTTTTCTAGAGATTTATTATAGTATAGATATGCTGATACCCACATATTTATTTAAATTTATTTAAGAAAAAAAATTTAATCGGTTCCTCCCTTAAAATTAGTATATCTTTTTTGGTTTGTGGTCCGATTTTGATAAAACAAAGTACAGATCCCTTTCTAACCTCAAGCAGTATATTTTTGAAAGTCTCATCAAAATCCATTTCTTAGTTTCCGCGATCCTTAAGTTCAAGCAGACAGACAATAATTTTAAAAATGGGTCAGATGAACTCTATAGCATTCCCCAGGTCATTCCCAGTCATTTTGTCAAAGAAATTTTCAATGAACAGATACGACTTTTCTAGAGATTTATTATAGTATAGATATGCTGATACACACATATTTATTTAAATTTATTTTTGAAAAAAAATTTAATCGGTTCCTCCCTTAAAATTAGTATATCTTTTTTGGTTTGTGGTTCGATTTTGATAAAAACAAAGTGCAGATCCCTGTCTACGCTTCAAGTAGTATATTTGTGAGAGCCTCATCAAAATCCATTTCTTAGTTTCCGAGATCCTTAAGTTCAAACAGACAAACAGACAGACAATAATTTTAAAAATGGGTCAGATGAACTCTATGGCATTCCCCAGGTCATTCCCAGTCATTTTGTCAAAGAAATTTTCAAAGAAACAGATACGACTTTTCTAGAGATTTATTATAGTATAGATATGCTGATACCCACATATTTATTTAAATTTATTTAAGAAAAAAAATTTAATCGTACACACATATTTATTTAAATTTATTTTTGAAAAAAAATTTAATCGGTTCCTCCCTTAAAATTAGTATATCTTTTTTGGTTTGTGGTTCGATTTTGATAAAAACAAAGTGCAGATCCCTGTCTAAGCTTCAAGTAGTATATTTGTGAAAGCCTCATCAAAATCCATTTCTTAGTTTCCGAGATCCTTAAGTTCAAACAGACAAACAGACAGACAATAATTTTAAAAATGGGTCAGATGAACTCTATAGCATTCCCCAGGTCATTCCCAGTCATTTTGTCAAAGAAATTTTCAATGAACAGATACGACTTTTCTAGAGATTTATTATAGTATAGATATGCTGATACCCACATATTTATTTAAATTTATTTTTGAAAAAAAATTTAATCGGTTCCTCCCTTAAAATTAGTATATCTTTTTTGGTTTGTGGTCCGATTTAAATAAAACAAAGTGCAGATCCCTTTCTAAGCTTCAAGCAGTATATTTTTGAAAGTCTCATCAAACTCCAGTTCTTAGTTTCCGAGATCCTTAAGTTCAAACAGACAAACAGACAGACAATAATTTTAAAAATGGGTCAGATGAACTCTATAGCATTCCCCAGGTCATCCCCAGTCATTTTTTCAAAGATATTTTCAATGTACAGACACGACTTCTCTAGAGATTTATTATAGTTAGATATGCTTATACCCATATATTTATTTAAATTTATTTAAGAAAAAAAATTCATAGGTTCCTCCCTAAAAATGATTATATCTTTTTTGTTTGTCGTCCGATTTTGATAAAACAAAGTGCAGATCCCTTTCTAAGCTTCAAGTAGTATACTTGTGGAAGCCTCATCAACCTCCATTTCTTAGTTTCCGAGATCCTTAAGTTCAAACAGACAAACAGACAGACAATAATTTTAAAAATGGGTCAGATGAACTCTATAGCATTCCCCAGGTCATTCCCAGTCATTTTGTCAAAGAACTTTTCAATGAACAGATACGACTTTTCTAGAGATTTATTATAGTATAGATATACTGATACCCACATATTTATTTACATTTATTTAAGGAAAAAAATGTCATAGGTTCCTACCTAAAAATTAGTATATCTCTTTTGTTTGTGGTCTGATTTTGATAAAACAAAGTGCAGATCCCTTTCTAAGCTTCAAGCAATATATTTTTGAAAGTCTCATCAAAATCCAGTTCTTAGTTTCCGAGATCCTTAAGTTCAAACAGACAAACAGACAGACAATAATTTTAAAAATGGGTCAGATGAACTCTATAGCATTCCCCAGGTCATTCCCAGTCATTTTGTCAAAGAAATTTTCAATGAACAGATACGACTTTTCTAGAGATTTATTATAGTATAGATATACTGATACCCACATATTTATTTACATTTATTTAAGGAAAAAAATGTCATAGGTTCCTACCTAAAAATTAGTATATCTCTTTTGTTTGTGGTCTGATTTTGATAAAACAAAGTGCAGATCCCTTTCTAAGCTTCAAGCAATATATTTTTGAAAGTCTCATCAAAATCCACTTCTTAGTTTCCGAGATCCTTAAGTTCAAACAGACAAACAGACAGACAATAATTTTAAAAATGGGTCAGATGAACTCTATAGCATTCCCCAGCTCATCCCCAGTAATTTTTTCAAAGAAATTTTCAATGAACAGACACGACTTTTCTAGAGATTTATTATAGTATAGATACACTGATACCCACTTATTTATTTAAATTTATTTAAGGAAAAAAATGTCATAGGTTCCTACCTAAAAATTAGTATATCTTTACACGACTTCTCTAGAGATTTATTATAGTTAGATATGCTTATACCCACATATTTATTTAAATTTATTTAAGAAAAAAAAATTCATAGGTTCCTCCCTAAAAATTAGTATATCTTTTTTGTTTGTGGTTCGATTTTGATAAGACAAAGTGCAGATCCCTTGCTAAGCTTCAAGCAATATATTTTTGAAAGTCTCATCAAAATCCAGTTCTTAGTTTCCGAGATCCTTAAGTTCAAACAGACAAACAGACAGACAATAATTTAAAAAATGGGTCAGCTGAACTCTATAGCATTCCCCAGCTCATCCCCAGTAATTTTTTCAAAGAAATTTTCAATGAACAGACACGACTTTTCTAGAGATTTATTATAGTATAGATATACTGATACCCACATATTTATTTAAATTTATTTAAGGAAAAAAATGTCATAGGTTCCTACCTAAAAATTAGTATAACTTTTTAGTTTGTGGTCCGATTTAAATAAAACAAAGTGCAGATCCCTTTCTAAGCTTCAAGCAGTATATTTTTGAAAGTCTCATCAAAATCCAGTTCTTAGTTTCCGAGGTCCTTAAGTTCAAGCAGACAGACAATAATTTTAAAAATGGGTTTGATGAACTCTATAGCATTCCCCAGGTCATCGCCAGTCATTTTTTCAAAGAAATTTTCAATGTACAGACCCGATTTTTCTAGAGATTTATTATAGTACATATAGATATGCTGATACACACATATTTATTTAAATTTATTTTTGAAAAAAAATTTAATCGGTTCCTCCCTTAAAATTAGTATATCTTTTTTGGTTTGTGGTTCGATTTTGATAAAAACAAAGTGCAGATCCCTGTCTAAGCTTCAAGTAGTATATTTGTGAAAGCCTCATCAAAATCCATTTCTTAGTTTCCGAGATCCTTAAGTTCAAACAGACAAACAGACAGACAATAATTTTAAAAATGGGTCAGATGAACTCTATAGCATTCCCCAGGTCATTCCCAGTCATTTTGTCAAAGAAATTTTCAAAGAAACAGATACGACTTTTCTAGAGATTTATTATAGTATAGATATGCTGATACCCACATATTTATTTAAATTTATTTAAGAAAAAAAATTTAATCGGTTCCTCCCTTAAAATTAGTATATCTTTTTTGGTTTGTGGTCCGATTTTGATAAAACAAAGTACAGATCCCTTTCTAACCTCAAGCAGTATATTTTTGAAAGTCTCATCAAAATCCATTTCTTAGTTTCCGCGATCCTTAAGTTCAAGCAGACAGACAATAATTTTAAAAATGGGTCAGATGAACTCTATAGCATTCCCCAGGTCATTCCCAGTCATTTTGTCAAAGAAATTTTCAATGAACAGATACGACTTTTCTAGAGATTTATTATAGTATAGATATACTGATACCCACATATTTATTTACATTTATTTAAGGAAAAAAATGTCATAGGTTCCTACCTAAAAATTAGTATATCTCTTTTTTTTGTGGTCTGATTTTGATAAAACAAAGTGCATATCCCTTTCTAAGCTTCAAGCAATATATTTTTGAAAGTCTCATCAAAATCCAGTTCTTAGTTTCCGAGATCCTTAAGTTCAAACAGACAAACAGACAGACAATAATTTTAAAAATGGGTCAGATGAACTCTATAGCATTCCCCAGCTCATCCCCAGTAATTTTTTCAAAGAAATTTTCAATGAACAGACACGACTTTTCTAGAGATTTATTATAGTATAGATACACTGATACCCACATATTTATTTAAATTTATTTAAGGAAAAAAATGTCATAGGTTCCTACCTAAAAATTAGTATATCTTTACACGACTTCTCTAGAGATTTATTATAGTTAGATATGCTTATACCCACATATTTATTTACATTTATTTAAGGAAAAAAATGTCATAGGTTCCTACCTAAAAATTAGTATATCTTTTTTGTTTGTGGTTCGATTTTGATAAGACAAAGTGCAGATCCCTTGCTAAGCTTCAAGCAATATATTTTTGAAAGTCTCATCAAAATCCAGTTCTTAGTTTCCGAGATCCTTAAGTTCAAACAGACAAACAGACAGACAATAATTTAAAAAATGGGTCAGCTGAACTCTATAGCATTCCCCAGCTCATCCCCAGTAATTTTTTCAAAGAAATTTTCAATGAACAGACACGACTTTTCTAGAGATTTATTATAGTATAGATATACTGATACCCACATATTTATTTAAATTTATTTAAGGAAAAAAATGTCATAGGTTCCTACCTAAAAATTAGTATAACTTTTTAGTTTGTGGTCCGATTTAAATAAAACAAAGTGCAGATCCCTTTCTAAGCTTCAAGCAGTATATTTTTGAAAGTCTCATCAAAATCCAGTTCTTAGTTTCCGAGGTCCTTAAGTTCAAGCAGACAGACAATAATTTTAAAAATGGGTTTGATGAACTCTATAGCATTCCCCAGGTCATCGCCAGTCATTTTTTCAAAGAAATTTTCAATGTACAGACCCGATTTTTCTAGAGATTTATTATAGTACATATAGATATGCTGATACACACATATTTATTTAAATTTATTTTTGAAAAAAAATTTAATCGGTTCCTCCCTTAAAATTAGTATATCTTTTTTGGTTTGTGGTTCGATTTTGATAAAAACAAAGTGCAGATCCCTGTCTAAGCTTCAAGTAGTATATTTGTGAAAGCCTCATCAAAATCCATTTCTTAGTTTCCGAGATCCTTAAGTTCAAACAGACAAACAGACAGACAATAATTTTAAAAATGGGTCAGATGAACTCTATAGCATTCCCCAGGTCATTCCCAGTCATTTTGTCAAAGAAATTTTCAAAGAAACAGATACGACTTTTCTAGAGATTTATTATAGTATAGATATGCTGATACCCACATATTTATTTAAATTTATTTAAGAAAAAAAATTTAATCGGTTCCTCCCTTAAAATTAGTATATCTTTTTTGGTTTGTGGTCCGATTTTGATAAAACAAAGTACAGATCCCTTTCTAACCTCAAGCAGTATATTTTTGAAAGTCTCATCAAAATCCATTTCTTAGTTTCCGCGATCCTTAAGTTCAAGCAGACAGACAATAATTTTAAAAATGGGTCAGATGAACTCTATAGCATTCCCCAGGTCATTCCCAGTCATTTTGTCAAAGAAATTTTCAATGAACAGATACGACTTTTCTAGAGATTTATTATAGTATAGATATACTGATACCCACATATTTATTTACATTTATTTAAGGAAAAAAATGTCATAGGTTCCTACCTAAAAATTAGTATATCTCTTTTTTTTGTGGTCTGATTTTGATAAAACAAAGTGCATATCCCTTTCTAAGCTTCAAGCAATATATTTTTGAAAGTCTCATCAAAATCCAGTTCTTAGTTTCCGAGATCCTTAAGTTCAAACAGACAAACAGACAGACAATAATTTTAAAAATGGGTCAGATGAACTCTATAGCATTCCCCAGCTCATCCCCAGTAATTTTTTCAAAGAAATTTTCAATGAACAGACACGACTTTTCTAGAGATTTATTATAGTATAGATACACTGATACCCACATATTTATTTAAATTTATTTAAGGAAAAAAATGTCATAGGTTCCTACCTAAAAATTAGTATATCTTTACACGACTTCTCTAGAGATTTATTATAGTTAGATATGCTTATACCCACATATTTATTTAAATTTATTTAAGAAAAAAAAATTCATAGGTTCCTCCCTAAAAATTAGTATATCTTTTTTGTTTGTGGTTCGATTTTGATAAGACAAAGTGCAGATCCCTTGCTAAGCTTCAAGCAATATATTTTTGAAAGTCTCATCAAAATCCAGTTCTTAGTTTCCGAGATCCTTAAGTTCAAACAGACAAACAGACAGACAATAATTTTAAAAATGGGTCAGATGAACTCTATAGCATTCCCCAGCTCATCCCCAGTAATTTTTTCAAAGAAATTTTCAATGAACAGACACGACTTTTCTAGAGATTTATTATAGTATAGATACACTGATACCCACATATTTATTTAAATTTATTTAAGGAAAAAAATGTCATAGGTTCCTACCTAAAAATTAGTATATCTTTACACGACTTCTCTAGAGATTTATTATAGTTAGATATGCTTATACCCACATATTTATTTAAATTTATTTAAGAAAAAAAAATTCATAGGTTCCTCCCTAAAAATTAGTATATCTTTTTTGTTTGTGGTTCGTTTTTGATAAGACAAAGTGCAGATCCCTTGCTAAGCTTCAAGCAATATATTTTTGAAAGTCTCATCAAAATCCAGTTCTTAGTTTCCGAGATCCTTAAGTTCAAACAGACAAACAGACAGACAATAATTTAAAAAATGGGTCAGATGAACTCTATAGCATTCCCCAGCTCATCCCCAGTAATTTTTTCAAAGAAATTTTCAATGAACAGACACGACTTTTCTAGAGATTTATTATAGTATAGATATACTGATACCCACATATTTATTTAAATTTATTTAAGGAAAAAAATGTCATAGGTTCCTACCTAAAAATTAGTATAACTTTTTAGTTTGTGGTCCGATTTAAATAAAACAAAGTGCAGATCCCTTTCTAAGCTTCAAGCAGTATATTTTTGAAAGTCTCATCAAAATCCAGTTCTTAGTTTCCGAGATCCTTAAGTTCAAGCAGACAGACAATAATTTTAAAAATGGATCAGATGAACTCTATAGCATTCCCCAGGTCATTCCCAGTCATTTTGTCAAAGAAATTTTCAATGACCAGATACGACTTTTCTAGAGATTTATTGTAGTATAGATATGCTGATACCCACATATTTATTTAAATTTATTTAAGAAAAAAAATTTAATCGGTTCCTCCCTTAAAATTAGTATATCTTTTTTGGTTTGTGGTCCGATTTTGATAAAAACAAAGTGCAGATCCCTGTCTAAGCTTCAAGTAGTATATTTGTGAAAGCCTCATCAAAATCCATTTCTTAGTTTCCGAGATCCTTAAGTTCAAGCAGACAGACAATAATTTTAAAAATGGATCAGATGAACTCTATAGCATTCCCCAGGTCATCGCCAGTAATTTTTTCAAAGAAATTTTCAATGTACAGACCCGATTTTTCTAGAGATTTATTATAGTATAGATATGCTGATACACACATATTTATTTAAATTTATTTAAGGAAAAAAATGTCATAGGTTCCTACCTAAAAATTAGTATATCTTTTTTGGTTTGTGGTCCGATTTTGATAAAAACAAAGTGCAGATCCCTGTCTAAGCTTCAAGTAGTATATTTGTGAAAGCCTCATCAAAATCCATTTCTTAGTTTCCGAGATCCTTAAGTTCAAGCAGACAGACAATAATTTTAAAAATGGATCAGATGAACTCTATAGCATTCCCCAGGTCATCGCCAGTCATTTTTTCAAAGAAATTTTCAATGTACAGACCCGATTTTTCTAGAGATTTATTATAGTTAGATATGCTTATACCCACATATTTATTTAAATTTATTTAAGAAAAAAAATTCATAGGTTCCCCAGGTCATTCCCAGTCATTTTGTCAAAGAAATTTTCAATGAACAGATACGACTTTTCTAGAGATTTATTATAATATAGATATGCTGATACCCACATATTTATTTAAATTTATTTAAGAAAAAAAATTTAATCGGTTCCTCCCTTAAAATTAGTATATCTTTTTTGGTTTGTGGTCCGATTTTGATAAAAACAAAGTGCAGATCCCTGTCTAAGCTTCAAGTAGTATATTTGTGAAAGCCTCATCAAAATCCATTTCTTAGTTTCCGAGATCCTTAAGTTCAAGCAGACAGACAATAATTTTAAAAATGGATCAGATGAACTCTATAGCATTCCCCAGGTCATCGCCAGTCATTTTTTCAAAGAAATTTTCAATGTACAGACCCGATTTTTCTAGAGATTTATTATAGTATAGATATGCTGATACACACATATTTATTTAAATTTATTTTTGAAAAAAAATTTAATCGGTTCCTCCCTTAAAATTAGTATATCTTTTTTGGTTTGTGGTTCGATTTTGATAAAAACAAAGTGCAGATCCCTGTCTAAGCTTCAAGTAGTATATTTGTGAAAGCCTCATCAAAATCCATTTCTTAGTTTCCGAGATCCTTAAGTTCAAACAGACAAACAGACAGACAATAATTTTAAAAATGGGTCAGATGAACTCTATATCATTCCCCAGGTCATTCCCAGTCATTTTGTCAAAGAAATTTTCAAAGAAACAGATACGACTTTTCTAGAGATTTATTATAGTATAGATATGCTGATACCCACATATTTATTTAAATTTATTTAAGAAAAAAAATTTAATCGGTTCCTCCCTTAAAATTAGTATATCTTTTTTGGTTTGTGGTCCGATTTTGATAAAACAAAGTACAGATCCCTTTCTAACCTCAAGCAGTATATTTTTGAAAGTCTCATCAAAATCCATTTCTTAGTTTCCGCGATCCTTAAGTTCAAGCAGACAGACAATAATTTTAAAAATGGGTCAGATGAACTCTATAGCATTCCCCAGGTCATTCCCAGTCATTTTGTCAAAGAAATTTTCAATGAACAGATACGACTTTTCTAGAGATTTATTATAATATAGATATGCTGATACACACATATTTATTTAAATTTATTTAAGAAAAAAAATTCATAGGTTCCTCCCTAAAAATTCGTATATCTTTTTTGTTTGTGGTCCGATTTTGATAAGACAAAGTGCAGATCCCTTTCTAAGCTTCAAGTAGTATACTTGTGGAAGCCTCATCAAAATCCATTTCTTAGTTTCCGAGATCCTTAAGTTCAAACAGACAAACAGACAGACAATAATTTTAAAAATGGGTCAGATGAACTCTATAGCATTCCCCAGGTCATTCCCAGTCATTTTGTCAAAGAAATTTTCAATGAACAGATACGACTTTTCTAGAGATTTATTATAGTATAGATATGCTGATACCCACATTTTTATTTAAATTTATTTAAGAAAAAAAATTTAATCGGTTCCTACCTTAAAATTAGTATATCTTTTTTGGTTTGTGGTCCGATTTTGATAAAACAAAGTGCAGATCCCTTTCTAAGCTTCAAGTAGTATACTTGTGGAAGCCTCATCAACTTCCATTTCTTAGTTTCCGAGATCCTTAAGTTCAAACAGACAAACAGACAGACAATAATTTTAAAAATGGGTTTGATGAACTCTATAGCATTCCCCAGGTCATCCCCAGTCATTTTTTCAAAGAAATTTCTAGAGATTTATTATAGTTAGATATGCTTATACCCACATTTTTATTTAAATTTATTTAAGAAAAAAAATTTAATCGGTTCCTACCTTAAAATTAGTATATCTTTTTTGGTTTGTGGTCCGATTTTGATAAAACAAAGTACAGATCCCTTTCTAACCTTCAAGCAGTATATTTTTGAAAGTCTCATCAAAATCCATTTCTTAGTTTCCGCGATCCTTAAGTTCAAGCAGACAGACAATAATTTTAAAAATGGATCAGATGAACTCTATAGCATTCCCCAGGTCATCGCCAGTCATTTTTTCAAAGAAATTTTCAATGAACAGATACGACTTTTCTAGAGATTTATTATAGTATAGATATGCTGATACCCACATTTTTATTTAAATTTATTTAAGAAAAAAAATTTAATCGGTTCCTACCTTAAAATTAGTATATCTTTTTTGGTTTGTGGTCCGATTTGATAAAACAAAGTACAGATCCCATTCTAAGCTTCAAGCAGTATATTTTTGAAAGTCTCATCAAAATCCATTTCTTAGTTTCCGCGATCCTTAAGTTCAAGCAGACAGACAATAATTTTAAAAATGGATCAGATGAACTCTATAGCATTCCCCAGGTCATCGCCAGTCATTTTTTCAAAGAAATTTTCAATGTACAGACCCGATTTTTCTAGAGATTTATTATAGTTAGATATGCTTATACCCACATATTTATTTAAATTTATTTAAGAAAAAAAAATTCATAGGTTCCCCAGGTCATTCCCAGTCATTTTGTCAAAGAAATTTTCAATGAACAGATACGACTTTTCTAGAGATTTATTATAGTATAGATATGCTGATACCCACATATTTATTTAAATTTATTTAAGAAAAAAAATTTAATCGGTTCCTCCCTTAAAATTAGTATATCTTTTTTGGTTTGTGGTCCGATTTTGATAAAAACAAAGTGCAGATCCCTGTCTAAGCTTCAAGTAGTATATTTGTGAAAGCCTCATCAAAATCCATTTCTTAGTTTCCGAGATCCTTAAGTTCAAGCAGACAGACAATAATTTTAAAAATGGATCAGATGAACTCTATAGCATTCCCCAGGTCATCGCCAGTCATTTTTTCAAAGAAATTTTCAATGTACAGACCCGATTTTTCTAGAGATTTATTATAGTATAGATATGCTGATACACACATATTTATTTAAATTTATTTAAGGAAAAAAATGTCATAGGTTCCTACCTAAAAATTAGTATATCTTTTTTGGTTTGTGGTCCGATTTTGATAAAAACAAAGTGCAGATCCCTGTCTAAGCTTCAAGTAGTATATTTGTGAAAGCCTCATCAAAATCCATTTCTTAGTTTCCGAGATCCTTAAGTTCAAGCAGACAGACAATAATTTTAAAAATGGATCAGATGAACTCTATAGCATTCCCCAGGTCATCGCCAGTCATTTTTTCAAAGAAATTTTCAATGTACAGACCCGATTTTTCTAGAGATTTATTATAGTATAGATATGCTGATACACACATATTTATTTAAATTTATTTAAGGAAAAAAATGTCATAGGTTCCTACCTAAAAATTAGTATATCTTTTTTGGTTTGTGGTCCGATTTTGATAAAAACAAAGTGCAGATCCCTGTCTAAGCTTCAAGTAGTATATTTGTGAAAGCCTCATCAAAATCCATTTCTTAGTTTCGAGATCCTTAAGTTCAAGCAGACAGACAATAATTTTAAAAATGGATCAGATGAACTCTATAGCATTCCCCAGGTCATCGCCAGTCATTTTTTCAAAGAAATTTTCAATGAACAGATACGATTTTTCTAGAGATTTATTATAGTTAGATATGCTTATACCCACATATTTATTTAAATTTATTTAAGAAAAAAAAATTCATAGGTTCCCCAGGTCATTCCCAGTCATTTTGTCAAAGAAATTTTCAATGAACAGATACGACTTTTCTAGAGATTTATTATAGTATAGATATGCTGATACCCACATATTTATTTAAATTTATTTAAGAAAAAAAATTTAATCGGTTCCTCCCTTAAAATTAGTATATCTTTTTTGGTTTGTGGTCCGATTTTGATAAAAACAAAGTGCAGATCCCTGTCTAAGCTTCAAGTATTATATTTGTGAAAGCCTCATCAAAATCCATTTCTTAGTTTCCGAGATCCTTAAGTTCAAGCAGACAGACAATAATTTTAAAAATGGATCAGATGAACTCTATAGCATTCCCCAGGTCATCGCCAGTCATTTTTTCAAAGAAATTTTCAATGTACAGACCCGATTTTTCTAGAGATTTATTATAGTATAGATATGCTGATACACACATATTTATTTAAATTTATTTTTGAAAAAAAATTTAATCGGTTCCTCCCTTAAAATTAGTATATCTTTTTTGGTTTGTGGTTCGATTTTGATAAAAACAAAGTGCAGATCCCTGTCTAAGCTTCAAGTAGTATACTTGTGGAAGCCTCATCAAAATCCATTTCTTAGTTTCCGAGATCCTTAAGTTCAAACAGACAAACAGACAGACAATAATTTTAAAAATGGGTCAGATGAACTCTATAGCATTCCCCAGGTCATTCCCAGTCATTTTTTCAAAGAAATTTTCAATGTACAGACCCGATTTTTCTAGAGATTTATTATAGTATAGATATGCTGATACACACATATTTATTTAAATTTATTTAAGGAAAAAAATGTCATAGGTTCCTACCTAAAAATTAGTATATCTTTTTTGGTTTGTGGTCCGATTTTGATAAAAACAAAGTGCAGATCCCTGTCTAAGCTTCAAGTAGTATATTTGTGAAAGCCTCATCAAAATCCATTTCTTAGTTTCCGAGATCCTTAAGTTCAAGCAGACAGACAATAATTTTAAAAATGGATCAGATGAACTCTATAGCATTCCCCAGGTCATCGCCAGTCATTTTTTCAAAGAAATTTTCAATGTACAGACCCGATTTTTCTAGAGATTTATTATAGTATAGATATGCTGATACACACATATTTATTTAAATTTATTTAAGGAAAAAAATGTCATAGGTTCCTACCTAAAAATTAGTATATCTTTTTTGGTTTGCGGTCCGATTTTGATAAAACAAAGTACAGATCCCTTTCTAACCTTCAAGCAGTATATTTTTGAAAGTCTCATCAAAATCCATTTCTTAGTTTCCGCGATCCTTAAGTTCAAGCAGACAGACAATAATTTTAAAAATGGATCAGATGAACTCTATAGCATTCCCCAGGTCATCGCCAGTCATTTTTTCAAAGAAATTTTCAATGTACAGACCCGATTTTTCTAGAGATTTATTATAGTTAGATATGCTTATACCCACATATTTATTTAAATTTATTTAAGAAAAAAAAATGCATAGGTTCCCCAGGTCATTCCCAGTCATTTTGTCAAAGAAATTTTCAATGAACAGATACGACTTTTCTAGAGATTTATTATAGTATAGATATGCTGATACCCACATATTTATTTAAATTTATTTAAGAAAAAAAATTTAATCGGTTCCTCCCTTAAAATTAGTATATCTTTTTTGGTTTGTGGTCCGATTTTGATAAAAACAAAGTGCAGATCCCTGTCTAAGCTTCAAGTAGTATATTTGTGAAAGCCTCATCAAAATCCATTTCTTAGTTTCCGAGATCCTTAAGTTCAAGCAGACAGACAATAATTTTAAAAATGGATCAGATGAACTCTATAGCATTCCCCAGGTCATCGCCAGTCATTTTTTCAAAGAAATTTTCAATGTACAGACCCGATTTTTCTAGAGATTTATTATAGTATAGATATGCTGATACACACATATTTATTTAAATTTATTTAAGGAAAAAAATGTCATAGGTTCCTACCTAAAAATTAGTATATCTTTTTTGGTTTGTGGTCCGATTTTGATAAAACAAAGTACAGATCCCTTTCTAACCTTCAAGCAGTATATTTTTGAAAGTCTCATCAAAATCCATTTCTTAGTTTCCGCGATCCTTAAGTTCAAGCAGACAGACAATAATTTTAAAAATGGATCAGATGAACTCTATAGCATTCCCCAGGTCATCGCCAGTCATTTTTTCAAAGAAATTTTCAATGTACAGACCCGATTTTTCTAGAGATTTATTATAGTTAGATATGCTTATACCCACATATTTATTTAAATTTATTTAAGAAAAAAAAATTCATAGGTTCCCCAGGTCATTCCCAGTCATTTTGTCAAAGAAATTTTCAATGAACAGATACGACTTTTCTAGAGATTTATTATAGTATAGATATGCTGATACCCACATATTTATTTAAATTTATTTAAGAAAAAAAATTTAATCGGTTCCTCCCTTAAAATTAGTATATCTTTTTTGGTTTGTGGTCCGATTTTGATAAAAACAAAGTGCAGATCCCTGTCTAAGCTTCAAGTAGTATATTTGTGAAAGCCTCATCAAAATCCATTTCTTAGTTTCCGAGATCCTTAAGTTCAAGCAGACAGACAATAATTTTAAAAATGGATCAGATGAACTCTATAGCATTCCCCAGGTCATCGCCAGTCATTTTTTCAAAGAAATTTTCAATGTACAGACCCGATTTTTCTAGAGATTTATTATAGTATAGATATGCTGATACACACATATTTATTTAAATTTATTTAAGGAAAAAAATGTCATAGGTTCCTACCTAAAAATTAGTATATCTTTTTTGGTTTGTGGTCCGATTTTGATAAAAACAAAGTGCAGATCCCTGTCTAAGCTTCAAGTAGTATATTTGTGAAAGCCTCATCAAAATCCATTTCTTAGTTTCCGAGATCCTTAAGTTCAAGCAGACAGACAATAATTTTAAAAATGGATCAGATGAACTCTATAGCATTCCCCAGGTCATCGCCAGTCATTTTTTCAAAGAAATTTTCAATGTACAGACCCGATTTTTCTAGAGATTTATTATAGTATAGATATGCTGATACACACATATTTATTTAAATTTATTTAAGGAAAAAAATGTCATAGGTTCCTACCTAAAAATTAGTATATCTTTTTTGGTTTGTGGTCCGATTTTGATAAAAACAAAGTGCAGATCCCTGTCTAAGCTTCAAGTAGTATATTTGTGAAAGCCTCATCAAAATCCATTTCTTAGTTTCCGAGATCCTTAAGTTCAAGCAGACAGACAATAATTTTAAAAATGGATCAGATGAACTCTATAGCATTCCCCAGGTCATCGCCAGTCATTTTTTCAAAGAAATTTTCAATGTACAGACCCGATTTTTCTAGAGATTTATTATAGTATAGATATGCTGATACACACATATTTATTTAAATTTATTTAAGGAAAAAAATGTCATAGGTTCCTACCTAAAAATTAGTATATCTTTTTTGGTTTGTGGTCCGATTTTGATAAAACAAAGTACAGATCCCTTTCTAACCTTCAAGCAGTATATTTTTGAAAGTCTCATCAAAATCCATTTCTTAGTTTCCGCGATCCTTAAGTTCAAGCAGACAGACAATAATTTTAAAAATGGATCAGATGAACTCTATAGCATTCCCCAGGTCATCGCCAGTCATTTTTTCAAAGAAATTTTCAATGTACAGACCCGATTTTTCTAGAGATTTATTATAGTTAGATATGCTTATACCCACATATTTATTTAAATTTATTTAAGAAAAAAAAATTCATAGGTTCCCCAGGTCATTCCCAGTCATTTTGTCAAAGAAATTTTCAATGAACAGATACGACTTTTCTAGAGATTTATTATAGTATAGATATGCTGATACCCACATATTTATTTAAATTTATTTAAGAAAAAAAATTTAATCGGTTCCTCCCTTAAAATTAGTATATCTTTTTTGGTTTGTGGTCCGATTTTGATAAAAACAAAGTGCAGATCCCTGTCTAAGCTTCAAGTAGTATATTTGTGAAAGCCTCATCAAAATCCATTTCTTAGTTTCCGAGATCCTTAAGTTCAAGCAGACAGACAATAATTTTAAAAATGGATCAGATGAACTCTATAGCATTCCCCAGGTCATCGCCAGTCATTTTTTCAAAGAAATTTTCAATGTACAGACCCGATTTTTCTAGAGATTTATTATAGTATAGATATGCTGATACACACATATTTATTTAAATTTATTTAAGGAAAAAAATGTCATAGGTTCCTACCTAAAAATTAGTATATCTTTTTTGGTTTGTGGTCCGATTTTGATAAAAACAAAGTGCAGATCCCTGTCTAAGCTTCAAGTAGTATATTTGTGAAAGCCTCATCAAAATCCATTTCTTAGTTTCCGAGATCCTTAAGTTCAAGCAGACAGACAATAATTTTAAAAATGGATCAGATGAACTCTATAGCATTCCCCAGGTCATCGCCAGTCATTTTTTCAAAGAAATTTTCAATGTACAGACCCGATTTTTCTAGAGATTTATTATAGTATAGATATGCTGATACACACATATTTATTTAAATTTATTTAAGGAAAAAAATGTCATAGGTTCCTACCTAAAAATTAGTATATCTTTTTTGGTTTGTGGTCCGATTTTGATAAAAACAAAGTGCAGATCCCTGTCTAAGCTTCAAGTAGTATATTTGTGAAAGCCTCATCAAAATCCATTTCTTAGTTTCCGAGATCCTTAAGTTCAAGCAGACAGACAATAATTTTAAAAATGGATCAGATGAACTCTATAGCATTCCCCAGGTCATCGCCAGTCATTTTTTCAAAGAAATTTTCAATGTACAGACCCGATTTTTCTAGAGATTTATTATAGTATAGATATGCTGATACACACATATTTATTTAAATTTATTTAAGGAAAAAAATGTCATAGGTTCCTACCTAAAAATTAGTATATCTTTTTTGGTTTGTGGTCCGATTTTGATAAAACAAAGTACAGATCCCTTTCTAACCTTCAAGCAGTATATTTTTGAAAGTCTCATCAAAATCCATTTCTTAGTTTCCGCGATCCTTAAGTTCAAGCAGACAGACAATAATTTTAAAAATGGATCAGATGAACTCTATAGCATTCCCCAGGTCATCGCCAGTCATTTTTTCAAAGAAATTTTCAATGTACAGACCCGATTTTTCTAGAGATTTATTATAGTTAGATATGCTTATACCCACATATTTATTTAAATTTATTTAAGAAAAAAAAATTCATAGGTTCCCCAGGTCATTCCCAGTCATTTTGTCAAAGAAATTTTCAATGAACAGATACGACTTTTCTAGAGATTTATTATAGTATAGATATGCTGATACCCACATATTTATTTAAATTTATTTAAGAAAAAAAATTTAATCGGTTCCTCCCTTAAAATTAGTATATCTTTTTTGGTTTGTGGTCCGATTTTGATAAAAACAAAGTGCAGATCCCTGTCTAAGCTTCAAGTAGTATATTTGTGAAAGCCTCATCAAAATCCATTTCTTAGTTTCCGAGATCCTTAAGTTCAAGCAGACAGACAATAATTTTAAAAATGGATCAGATGAACTCTATAGCATTCCCCAGGTCATCGCCAGTCATTTTTTCAAAGAAATTTTCAATGTACAGACCCGATTTTTCTAGAGATTTATTATAGTATAGATATGCTGATACACACATATTTATTTAAATTTATTTAAGGAAAAAAATGTCATAGGTTCCTACCTAAAAATTAGTATATCTTTTTTGGTTTGTGGTCCGATTTTGATAAAAACAAAGTGCAGATCCCTGTCTAAGCTTCAAGTAGTATATTTGTGAAAGCCTCATCAAAATCCATTTCTTAGTTTCCGAGATCCTTAAGTTCAAGCAGACAGACAACAATTTTAAAAATGGATCAGATGAACTCTATAGCATTCCCCAGGTCATCGCCTGTCATTTTTTCAAAGAAATTTTCAATGTACAGACCCGATTTTTCTAGAGATTTATTATAGTATAGATATGCTGATACACACATATTTATTTAAATTTATTTAAGGAAAAAAATGTCATAGGTTCCTACCTAAAAATTAGTATATCTTTTTTGGTTTGTGGTCCGATTTTGATAAAAACAAAGTGCAGATCCCTGTCTAAGCTTCAAGTAGTATATTTGTGAAAGCCTCATCAAAATCCATTTCTTAGTTTCCGAGATCCTTAAGTTCAAGCAGACAGACAATAATTTTAAAAATGGATCAGATGAACTCTATAGCATTCCCCAGGTCATCGCCAGTCATTTTTTCAAAGAAATTTTCAATGTACAGACCCGATTTTTCTAGAGATTTATTATAGTTAGATATGCTTAAATTTATTTAAGAAAAAAAAATTCATAGGTTCCCCAGGTCATTCCCAGTCATTTTGTCAAAGAAATTTTCAATGAACAGATACGACTTTTCTAGAGATTTATTATAGTATAGATATGCTGATACCCACATATTTATTTAAATTTATTTAAGAAAAAAAATTTAATCGGTTCCTCCCTTAAAATTAGTATATCTTTTTTGGTTTGTGGTCCGATTTTGATAAAAACAAAGTGCAGATCCCTGTCTAAGCTTCAAGTAGTATATTTGTGAAAGCCTCATCAAAATCCATTTCTTAGTTTCCGAGATCCTTAAGTTCAAGCAGACAGACAATAATTTTAAAAATGGATCAGATGAACTCTATAGCATTCCCCAGGTCATCGCCAGTCATTTTTTCAAAGAAATTTTCAATGTACAGACCCGATTTTTCTAGAGATTTATTATAGTTAGATATGCTTAAATTTATTTAAGAAAAAAAAATTCATAGGTTCCCCAGGTCATTCCCAGTCATTTTGTCAAAGAAATTTTCAATGAACAGATACGACTTTTCTAGAGATTTATTATAGTATAGATATGCTGATACCCACATATTTATTTAAATTTATTTAAGAAAAAAAATTTAATCGGATCAGATGAACTCTATAGCATTCCCCAGGTCATCGCCAGTCATTTTTTCAAAGAAATTTTCAATGTACAGACCCGATTTTTCTAGAGATTTATTATAGTATAGATATGCTGATACACACATATTTATTTAAATTTATTTAAGGAAAAAAATGTCATAGGTTCCTACCTAAAAATTAGTATATCTTTTTTGGTTTGTGGTCCGATTTTGATAAAACAAAGTACAGATCCCTTTCTAACCTTCAAGCAGTATATTTTTGAAAGTCTCATCAAAATCCATTTCTTAGTTTCCGCGATCCTTAAGTTCAAGCAGACAGACAATAATTTTAAAAATGGATCAGATGAACTCTATAGCATTCCCCAGGTCATCGCCAGTCATTTTTTCAAAGAAATTTTCAATGTACAGACCCGATTTTTCTAGAGATTTATTATAGTTAGATATGCTTATACCCACATATTTATTTAAATTTATTTAAGAAAAAAAAATTCATAGGTTCCCCAGGTCATTCCCAGTCATTTTGTCAAAGAAATTTTCAATGAACAGATACGACTTTTCTAGAGATTTATTATAGTATAGATATGCTGATACCCACATATTTATTTAAATTTATTTAAGAAAAAAAATTTAATCGGTTCCTCCCTTAAAATTAGTATATCTTTTTTGGTTTGTGGTCCGATTTTGATAAAAACAAAGTGCAGATCCCTGTCTAAGCTTCAAGTAGTATATTTGTGAAAGCCTCATCAAAATCCATTTCTTAGTTTCCGAGATCCTTAAGTTCAAGCAGACAGACAATAATTTTAAAAATGGATCAGATGAACTCTATAGCATTCCCCAGGTCATCGCCAGTCATTTTTTCAAAGAAATTTTCAATGTACAGACCCGATTTTTCTAGAGATTTATTATAGTATAGATATGCTGATACACACATATTTATTTAAATTTATTTAAGGAAAAAAATGTCATAGGTTCCTACCTAAAAATTAGTATATCTTTTTTGGTTTGTGGTCCGATTTTGATAAAAACAAAGTGCAGATCCCTGTCTAAGCTTCAAGTAGTATATTTGTGAAAGCCTCATCAAAATCCATTTCTTAGTTTCCGAGATCCTTAAGTTCAAGCAGACAGACAATAATTTTAAAAATGGATCAGATGAACTCTATAGCATTCCCCAGGTCATCGCCAGTCATTTTTTCAAAGAAATTTTCAATGTACAGACCCGATTTTTCTAGAGATTTATTATAGTATAGATATGCTGATACACACATATTTATTTAAATTTATTTAAGGAAAAAAATGTCATAGGTTCCTACCTAAAAATTAGTATATCTTTTTTGGTTTGTGGTCCGATTTTGATAAAAACAAAGTGCAGATCCCTGTCTAAGCTTCAAGTAGTATATTTGTGAAAGCCTCATCAAAATCCATTTCTTAGTTTCCGAGATCCTTAAGTTCAAGCAGACAGACAATAATTTTAAAAATGGATCAGATGAACTCTATAGCATTCCCCAGGTCATCGCCAGTCATTTTTTCAAAGAAATTTTCAATGTACAGACCCGATTTTTCTAGAGATTTATTATAGTATAGATATGCTGATACACACATATTTATTTAAATTTATTTAAGGAAAAAAATGTCATAGGTTCCTACCTAAAAATTAGTATATCTTTTTTGGTTTGTGGTCCGATTTTGATAAAACAAAGTACAGATCCCTTTCTAACCTTCAAGCAGTATATTTTTGAAAGTCTCATCAAAATCCATTTCTTAGTTTCCGCGATCCTTAAGTTCAAGCAGACAGACAATAATTTTAAAAATGGATCAGATGAACTCTATAGCATTCCCCAGGTCATCGCCAGTCATTTTTTCAAAGAAATTTTCAATGTACAGACCCGATTTTTCTAGAGATTTATTATAGTTAGATATGCTTATACCCACATATTTATTTAAATTTATTTAAGAAAAAAAAATTCATAGGTTCCCCAGGTCATTCCCAGTCATTTTGTCAAAGAAATTTTCAATGAACAGATACGACTTTTCTAGAGATTTATTATAGTATAGATATGCTGATACCCACATATTTATTTAAATTTATTTAAGAAAAAAAATTTAATCGGTTCCTCCCTTAAAATTAGTATATCTTTTTTGGTTTGTGGTCCGATTTTGATAAAAACAAAGTGCAGATCCCTGTCTAAGCTTCAAGTAGTATATTTGTGAAAGCCTCATCAAAATCCATTTCTTAGTTTCCGAGATCCTTAAGTTCAAGCAGACAGACAATAATTTTAAAAATGGATCAGATGAACTCTATAGCATTCCCCAGGTCATCGCCAGTCATTTTTTCAAAGAAATTTTCAATGTACAGACCCGATTTTTCTAGAGATTTATTATAGTATAGATATGCTGATACACACATATTTATTTAAATTTATTTAAGGAAAAAAATGTCATAGGTTCCTACCTAAAAATTAGTATATCTTTTTTGGTTTGTGGTCCGATTTTGATAAAAACAAAGTGCAGATCCCTGTCTAAGCTTCAAGTAGTATATTTGTGAAAGCCTCATCAAAATCCATTTCTTAGTTTCCGAGATCCTTAAGTTCAAGCAGACAGACAACAATTTTAAAAATGGATCAGATGAACTCTATAGCATTCCCCAGGTCATCGCCTGTCATTTTTTCAAAGAAATTTTCAATGTACAGACCCGATTTTTCTAGAGATTTATTATAGTATAGATATGCTGATACACACATATTTATTTAAATTTATTTAAGGAAAAAAATGTCATAGGTTCCTACCTAAAAATTAGTATATCTTTTTTGGTTTGTGGTCCGATTTTGATAAAAACAAAGTGCAGATCCCTGTCTAAGCTTCAAGTAGTATATTTGTGAAAGCCTCATCAAAATCCATTTCTTAGTTTCCGAGATCCTTAAGTTCAAGCAGACAGACAATAATTTTAAAAATGGATCAGATGAACTCTATAGCATTCCCCAGGTCATCGCCAGTCATTTTTTCAAAGAAATTTTCAATGTACAGACCCGATTTTTCTAGAGATTTATTATAGTTAGATATGCTTAAATTTATTTAAGAAAAAAAAATTCATAGGTTCCCCAGGTCATTCCCAGTCATTTTGTCAAAGAAATTTTCAATGAACAGATACGACTTTTCTAGAGATTTATTATAGTATAGATATGCTGATACCCACATATTTATTTAAATTTATTTAAGAAAAAAAATTTAATCGGTTCCTCCCTTAAAATTAGTATATCTTTTTTGGTTTGTGGTCCGATTTTGATAAAAACAAAGTGCAGATCCCTGTCTAAGCTTCAAGTAGTATATTTGTGAAAGCCTCATCAAAATCCATTTCTTAGTTTCCGAGATCCTTAAGTTCAAGCAGACAGACAATAATTTTAAAAATGGATCAGATGAACTCTATAGCATTCCCCAGGTCATCGCCAGTCATTTTTTCAAAGAAATTTTCAATGTACAGACCCGATTTTTCTAGAGATTTATTATAGTTAGATATGCTTAAATTTATTTAAGAAAAAAAAATTCATAGGTTCCCCAGGTCATTCCCAGTCATTTTGTCAAAGAAATTTTCAATGAACAGATACGACTTTTCTAGAGATTTATTATAGTATAGATATGCTGATACCCACATATTTATTTAAATTTATTTAAGAAAAAAAATTTAATCGGATCAGATGAACTCTATAGCATTCCCCAGGTCATCGCCAGTCATTTTTTCAAAGAAATTTTCAATGTACAGACCCGATTTTTCTAGAGATTTATTATAGTTAGATATGCTTATACCCACATATTTATTTAAATTTATTTAAGAAAAAAAAATTCATAGGTTCCCCAGGTCATTCCCAGTCATTTTGTCAAAGAAATTTTCAATGAACAGATACGACTTTTCTAGAGATTTATTATAGTATAGATATGCTGATACCCACATATTTATTTAAATTTATTTAAGAAAAAAAATTTAATCGGTTCCTCCCTTAAAATTAGTATATCTTTTTTGGTTTGTGGTCCGATTTTGATAAAAACAAAGTGCAGATCCCTGTCTAAGCTTCAAGTAGTATATTTGTGAAAGCCTCATCAAAATCCATTTCTTAGTTTCCGAGATCCTTAAGTTCAAGCAGACAGACAATAATTTTAAAAATGGATCAGATGAACTCTATAGCATTCCCCAGGTCATCGCCAGTCATTTTTTCAAAGAAATTTTCAATGTACAGACCCGATTTTTCTAGAGATTTATTATAGTATAGATATGCTGATACACACATATTTATTTAAATTTATTTAAGGAAAAAAATGTCATAGGTTCCTACCTA
This sequence comes from Sphenella marginata, assembly GCA_951509765.1. NCBI lineage: Eukaryota > Metazoa > Arthropoda > Insecta > Diptera > Tephritidae > Sphenella > Sphenella marginata. The sequence goes on along the minus strand of OX608078.1, from coordinate 53,798,810 downwards.
AAAATTAGTATATCTTTTTTGGTTTGTGGTCCGATTTTGATAAAAACAAAGTGCAGATCCCTGTCTAAGCTTCAAGTAGTATATTTGTGAAAGAATCATCAAAATCCATTTATTAGTTTCCGAGATCCTTAAGTTCAAGCAGACAGACAATAATTTTAAAAATGGATCAGATGAACTCTATAGCATTCCCCAGGTCATCGCCAGTCATTTTTTCAAAGAAATTTTCAATGTACAGACCCGATTTTTCTAGAGATTTATTATAGTATAGATATGCTGATACACACATATTTATTTAAATTTATTTAAGGAAAAAAATGTCATAGGTTCCTACCTAAAAATTAGTATATCTTTTTTGGTTTGTGGTCCGATTTTGATAAAAACAAAGTGCAGATCCCTGTCTAAGCTTCAAGTAGTATATTTGTGAAAGCCTCATCAAAATCCATTTCTTAGTTTCCGAGATCCTTAAGTTCAAGCAGACAGACAATAATTTTAAAAATGGATCAGATGAACTCTATAGCATTCCCCAGGTCATCGCCAGTCATTTTTTCAAAGAAATTTTCAATGTACAGACCCGATTTTTCTAGAGATTTATTATAGTTAGATATACTTATACCCACATATTTATTTAAATTTATTTAAGAAAAAAAAATTCATAGGTTCCCCAGGTCATTCCCAGTCATTTTGTCAAAGAAATTTTCAATGAACAGATACGACTTTTCTAGAGATTTATTATAGTATAGATATGCTGATACCCACATATTTATTTAAATTTATTTAAGAAAAAAAATTTAATCGGTTCCTCCCTTAAAATTAGTATATCTTTTTTGGTTTGTGGTCCGATTTTGATAAAAACAAAGTGCAGATCCCTGTCTAAGCTTCAAGTAGTATATTTGTGAAAGCCTCATCAAAATCCATTTCTTAGTTTCCGAGATCCTTAAGTTCAAGCAGACAGACAATAATTTTAAAAATGGATCAGATGAACTCTATAGCATTCCCCAGGTCATCGCCAGTCATTTTTTCAAAGAAATTTTCAATGTACAGACCCGATTTTTCTAGAGATTTATTATAGTATAGATATGCTGATACACACATATTTATTTAAATTTATTTTTGAAAAAAAATTTAATCGGTTCCTCCCTTAAAATTAGTATATCTTTTTTGGTTTGTGGTTCGATTTTGATAAAAACAAAGTGCAGATCCCTGTCTAAGCTTCAAGTAGTATATTTGTGAAAGCCTCATCAAAATCCATTTCTTAGTTTCCGAGATCCTTAAGTTCAAACAGACAAACAGACAGACAATAATTTTAAAAATGGGTCCGATGAACTCTATAGCATTCCCCAGGTCATTCCCAGTCATTTTGTCAAAGAAATTTTCAAAGAAACAGATACGACTTTTCTAGAGATTTATTATAGTATAGATATGCTGATACCCACATATTTATTTAAATTTATTTAAGAAAAAAAATTTAATCGGTTCCTCCCTTAAAATTAGTATATCTTTTTTGGTTTGTGGTCCGATTTTGATAAAACAAAGTACAGATCCCTTTCTAACCTCAAGCAGTATATTTTTGAAAGTCTCATCAAAATCCATTTCTTAGTTTCCGCGATCCTTAAGTTCAAGCAGACAGACAATAATTTTAAAAATGGGTCAGATGAACTCTATAGCATTCCCCAGGTCATTCCCAGTCATTTTGTCAAAGAAATTTTCAATGAACAGATACGACTTTTCTAGAGATTTATTATAATATAGATATGCTGATACACACATATTTATTTAAATTTATTTAAGAAAAAAAATTCATAGGTTCCTCCCTAAAAATTCGTATATCTTTTTTGTTTGTGGTCCGATTTTGATAAGACAAAGTGCAGATCCCTTTCTAAGCTTCAAGTAGTATACTTGTGGAAGCCTCATCAAAATCCATTTCTTAGTTTCCGAGATCCTTAAGTTCAAACAGACAAACAGACAGACAATAATTTTAAAAATGGGTCAGATGAACTCTATAGCATTCCCCAGGTCATTCCCAGTCATTTTGTCAAAGAAATTTTCAATGAACAGATACGACTTTTCTAGAGATTTATTATAGTATAGATATGCTGATACCCACATTTTTATTTAAATTTATTTAAGAAAAAAAATTTAATCGGTTCATTCCCAGTCATTTTGTCAAAGAAATTTTCAATGAACAGATACGACTTTTCTAGAGATTTATTATAGTATAGATATGCTGATACCCACATTTTTATTTAAATTTATTTAAGAAAAAAAATTTAATCCGTTCCTACCTTAAAATTAGTATATCTTTTTTGGTTTGTGGTCCGATTTTGATAAAACAAAGTGCAGATCCCTTTCTAAGCTTCAAGCAGTATATTTTTGAAAGTCTCATCAAAATCCAGTTCTTAGTTTCCGAGATCCTTAAGTTCAAACAGACAAACAGACAGACAATAATTTTAAAAATGGGTTTGATGAACTCTATAGCATTCCCCAGGTCATCGCCAGTCATTTTTTCAAAGAAATTTTCAATGTACAGACCCGATTTTTCTAGAGATTTATTATAGTATAGATATGCTGATACACACATATTTATTTAAATTTATTTTTGAAAAAAAATTTAATCGGTTCCTCCCTTAAAATTAGTATATCTTTTTTGGTTTGTGGTTCGATTTTGATAAAACAAAGTGCAGATCCCTGTCTAAGCTTCAAGTAGTATATTTGTGAAAGCCTCATCAAAATCCATTTCTTAGTTTCCGAGATCCTTAAGTTCAAACAGACAAACAGATAGACAATAATTTTAAAAATGGGTCAGATGAACTCTATAGCATTCCCCAGGTCATTCCCAGTCATTTTGTCAAAGAAATTTTCAATGAACAGATACGACTTTTCTAGAGATTTATTATAGTATAGATATGCTGATACCCACATTTTTATTTAAATTTATTTAAGAAAAAAAATTTAATCCGTTCCTACCTTAAAATTAGTATATCTTTTTTGGTTTGTGGTCCGATTTTGATAAAACAAAGTCCAGATCCCTTTCTAACCTTCAAGCAGTATATTTTTGAAAGTCTCATCAAAATCCATTTCTTAGTTTCCGCGATACTTAAGTTCAAGCAGACAGACAATAATTTTAAAAATCTATCAGATGAACTCTATGGCATTCCCCAGGTCATCGCCAGTCATTTTTTCAAAGAAATTTTCTATGTACAGACCCGATTTTTCTAGAGATTTATTATAGTATAGATATGCTGATACCCACATATTTATTTAAATTTATTTAAGAAAACAAATTTAATCGGTTCCTCCCTTAAAATTAGTATATCTTTTTTGGTTTGTGGTCCGATTTTGATAAAACAAAGTACAGATCCCTTTCTAACCTTCAAGCAGTATATTTTTGAAAGTCTCATCAAAACCCATTTCTTAGTTTCCGCGATCCTTAAGTTCAAGCAGACAGACAATAATTTTAAAAATGGATCAGATGAACTCTATAGCATTCCCCAGGTCATCGCCAGTAATTTTTTCAAAGAAATTTTCAATGTACAGATACGACTTTTCTAGAGATTTATTATAGTATAGATATGCTGATACCCACATATTTATTTAAATTTATTTAAGAAAAAAATTTGATCGGTTCCTCCCTTAAAATTAGTATATCTTTTTTGGTTTGTGGTCCGATTTAAATAAAACAAAGTGCAGATCCCTTTCTAAGCTTCAAGCAGTATATTTTTGAAAGTCTCATCAAAATCCAGTTCTTAGTTTCCGAGATCCTTAAGTTCAAACAGACAAACAGACAGACAATAATTTTAAAAATGGGTTTGATGAACTCTATAGCATTATCCAGGTCATCCCCAGTCATTTTTTCAAAGAAATTTCTAGAGATTTATTATAGTTAGATATGCTTATACCCACATTTTTATTTAAATTTATTTAAGAAAAAAAATTTAATCGGTTCCTACCTTAAAATTAGTATATCTTTTTTGGTTTGTGGTCCGATTTTGATAAAACAAAGTACAGATCCCTTTCTAACCTTCAAGCAGTATATTTTTGAAAGTCTCATCAAAATCCATTTCTTAGTTTCCGCGATCCTTAAGTTCAAGCAGACAGACAATAATTTTAAAAATGGATCAGATGAACTCTATAGCATTCCCCAGGTCATCGCCAGTCATTTTTTCAAAGAAATTTTCAATGAACAGATACGACTTTTCTAGAGATTTATTATAGTATAGATATGCTGATACCCACATTTTTATTTAAATTTATTTAAGAAAAAAAATTTAATCGGTTCCTAACTTAAAATTAGTATATCTTTTTTGGTTTGTGGTCCGATTTTGATAAATCAAAGTACAGATCCCATTCTAAGCTTCAAGCAGTATATTTTTGAAAGTCTCATCAAAATCTATTTCTTAGTTTCCGCGATCCTTAAGTTCAAGCAGACAGACAATAATTTTAAAAATGGATCAGATGAACTCTATAGCATTCCCCAGGTCATCGCCAGTCATTTTTTCAAAGAAATTTTCAATGTACAGACCCGATTTTTCTAGAGATTTATTATAATATAGATATGCTGATACACACATATTTATTTAAATTTATTTTTGAAAAAAAATTTAATCGGTTCCTCCCTTAAAATTAGTATATCTTTTTTGGTTTGTGGTCCGATTTTGATAAAAACAAAGTGCAGATCCCTGTCTAAGCTTCAAGTAGTATATTTGTGAAAGCCTCATCAAAATCCATTTCTTAGTTTCCGAGATCCTTAAGTTCAAGCAGACAGACAATAATTTTAAAAATGGATCAGATGAACTCTATAGCATTCCCGAGGTCATCGCCAGTCATTTTTTCAAAGAAATTTTCAATGTACAGACCCGATTTTTCTAGAGATTTATTATAGTTAGATATACTTATACCCACATATTTATTTAAATTTATTTAAGAAAAAAAAATTCATAGGTTCCCCAGGTCATTCCCAGTCATTTTGTCAAAGAAATTTTCAATGAACAGATACGACTTTTCTAGAGATTTATTATAGTATAGATATGCTGATACCCACATATTTATTTAAATTTATTTAAGAAAAAAAATTTAATCGGTTCCTCCCTTAAAATTAGTATATCTTTTTTGGTTTGTGGTCCGATTTTGATAAAAACAAAGTGCAGATCCCTGTCTAAGCTTCAAGTAGTATATTTGTGAAAGCCTCATCAAAATCCATTTCTTAGTTTCCGAGATCCTTAAGTTCAAGCAGACAGACAATAATTTTAAAAATGGATCAGATGAACTCTATAGCATTCCCCAGGTCATCGCCAGTCATTTTTTCAAAGAAATTTTCAATGTACAGACCCGATTTTTCTAGAGATTTATTATAGTATAGATATGCTGATACACACATATTTATTTAAATTTATTTTTGAAAAAAAATTTAATCGGTTCCTCATTTAAAATTAGTATATCTTTTTTGGTTTGTGGTTCGATTTTGATAAAAACAAAGTGCAGATCCCTGTCTAAGCTTCAAGTAGTATATTTGTGAAAGCCTCATCAAAATCCATTTCTTAGTTTCCGAGATCCTTAAGTTCAAACAGACAAACAGACAGACAATAATTTTAAAAATGGGTCAGATGAACTCTATAGCATTCCCCAGGTCATTCCCAGTCATTTTGTCAAAGAAATTTTCAATGAACAGATACGACTTTTCTAGAGATTTATTATAGTATAGATATGCTGATACCCACATTTTTATTTAAATTTATTTAAGAAAAAAAATTTAATCGGTTCATTCCCAGTCATTTTGTCAAAGAAATTTTCAATGAACAGATACGACTTTTCTAGAGATTTATTATAGTATAGATATGCTGATACCCACATATTTATTTAAATTTATTTAAGAAAAAAAATTCATAGGTTCCTCCCTAAAAATTCGTATATCTTTTTTGTTTGTGGTCCGATTTTGATAAGACAAAGTGCAGATCCCTTTCTAAGCTTCAAGTAGTATACTTGTGGAAGCCTCATCAAAATCCATTTCTTAGTTTCCGAGATCCTTAAGTTCAAACAGACAAACAGACAGACAATAATTTTAAAAATGGGTCAGATGAACTCTATAGCATTCCCCAGGTCATTCCCAGTCATTTTGTCAAAGAAATTTTCAATGAACAGATACGACTTTTCTAGAGATTTATTATAGTATAGATATGCTGATACCCACATTTTTATTTAAATTTATTTAAGAAAAAAAATTTAATCGGTTCATTCCCAGTCATTTTGTCAAAGAAATTTTCAATGAACAGATACGACTTTTCTAGAGATTTATTATAGTATAGATATGCTGATACCCACATTTTTATTTAAATTTATTTAAGAAAAAAAATTTAATCCGTTCCTACCTTAAAATTAGTATATCTTTTTTGGTTTGTGGTCCGATTTTGATAAAACAAAGTGCAGATCCCTTTCTAAGCTTCAAGCAGTATATTTTTGAAAGTCTCATCAAAATCCAGTTCTTAGTTTCCGAGATCCTTAAGTTCAAACAGACAAACAGACAGACAATAATTTTAAAAATGGGTTTGATGAACTCTATAGCATTCCCCAGGTCATCCCCAGTCATTTTTTCAAAGAAATTTTCAATGTACAGACCCGATTTTTCTAGAGATTTATTATAGTATAGATATGCTGATACACACATATTTATTTAAATTTATTTTTGAAAAAAAATTTAATCGGTTCCTCCCTTAAAATTAGTATATCTTTTTTGGTTTGTGGTTCGATTTTGATAAAACAAAGTGCAGATCCCTGTCTAAGCTTCAAGTAGTATATTTGTGAAAGCCTCATCAAAATCCATTTCTTAGTTTCCGAGATCCTTAAGTTCAAACAGACAAACAGATAGACAATAATTTTAAAAATGGGTCAGATGAACTCTATAGCATTCCCCAGGTCATTCCCAGTCATTTTGTCAAAGAAATTTTCAATGAACAGATACGACTTTTCTAGAGATTTATTATAGTATAGATATGCTGATACCCACATTTTTATTTAAATTTATTTAAGAAAAAAAATTTAATCCGTTCCTACCTTAAAATTAGTATATCTTTTTTGGTTTGTGGTCCGATTTTGATAAAACAAAGTCCAGATCCCTTTCTAACCTTCAAGCAGTATATTTTTGAAAGTCTCATCAAAATCCATTTCTTAGTTTCCGCGATACTTAAGTTCAAGCAGACAGACAATAATTTTAAAAATCTATCAGATGAACTCTATGGCATTCCCCAGGTCATCGCCAGTCATTTTTTCAAAGAAATTTTCTATGTACAGACCCGATTTTTCTAGAGATTTATTATAGTATAGATATGCTGATACCCACATATTTATTTAAATTTATTTAAGGAAACAAATTTAATCGGTTCCTCCCTTAAAATTAGTATATCTTTTTTGGTTTGTGGTCCGATTTAAATAAAACAAAGTGCAGATCCCTTTCTAAGCTTCAAGCAGTATATTTTTGAAAGTCTCATCAAAATCCAGTTCTTAGTTTCCGAGATCCTTAAGTTCAAACAGACAAACAGACAGACAATAATTTTAAAAATGGGTTTGATGAACTCTATAGCATTCCCCAGGTCATCCCCAGTCATTTTTTCAAAGAAATTTCTAGAGATTTATTATAGTTAGATATGCTTATACCCACATTTTTATTTAAATTTATTTAAGAAAAAAAATTTAATCGGTTCCTACCTTAAAATTAGTATATCTTTTTTGGTTTGTGGTCCGATTTTGATAAAACAAAGTACAGATCCCTTTCTAACCTTCAAGCAGTATATTTTTGAAAGTCTCATCAAAATCCATTTCTTAGTTTCCGCGATCCTTAAGTTCAAGCAGACAGACAATAATTTTAAAAATGGATCAGATGAACTCTATAGCATTCCCCAGGTCATCGCCAGTCATTTTTTCAAAGAAATTTTCAATGAACAGATACGACTTTTCTAGAGATTTATTATAGTATAGATATGCTGATACCCACATTTTTATTTAAATTTATTTAAGAAAAAAAATTTAATCGGTTCCTAACTTAAAATTAGTATATCTTTTTTGGTTTGTGGTCCGATTTTGATAAAACAAAGTACAGATCCCATTCTAAGCTTCAAGCAGTATATTTTTGAAAGTCTCATCAAAATCTATTTCTTAGTTTCCGCGATCCTTAAGTTCAAGCAGACAGACAATAATTTTAAAAATGGATCAGATGAACTCTATAGCATTCCCCAGGTCATCGCCAGTCATTTTTTCAAAGAAATTTTCAATGTACAGACCCGATTTTTCTAGAGATTTATTATAATATAGATATGCTGATACACACATATTTATTTAAATTTATTTTTGAAAAAAAATTTAATCGGTTCCTCCCTTAAAATTAGTATATCTTTTTTGGTTTGTGGTTCGATTTTGATAAAACAAAGTGCAGATCCCTTTCTAAGCTTCAAGTAGTATATTTGTGAAAGCCTCATCAAAATCCATTTCTTAGTTTCCGAGATCCTTAAGTTCAAACAGACAAACAGACAGACAATAATTTTAAAAATGGGTCAGATGAACTCTATAGCATTCCCCAGGTCATTCCCAGTCATTTTGTCAAAGAAATTTTCAAAGAAACAGATACGACTTTTCTAGAGATTTATTATAGTATAGATATGCTGATACCCACATATTTATTTAAATTTATTTAAGAAAAAAAATTTAATCGGTTCCTCCCTTAAAATTAGTATATCTTTTTTGGTTTGTGGTCCGATTTTGATAAAACAAAGTACAGATCCCTTTCTAACCTCAAGCAGTATATTTTTGAAAGTCTCATCAAAATCCATTTCTTAGTTTCCGCGATCCTTAAGTTCAAGCAGACAGACAATAATTTTAAAAATGGGTCAGATGAACTCTATAGCATTCCCCAGGTCATTCCCAGTCATTTTGTCAAAGAAATTTTCAATGAACAGATACGACTTTTCTAGAGATTTATTATAATATAGATATGCTGATACACACATATTTATTTAAATTTATTTAAGAAAAAAAATTCATAGGTTCCTCCCTAAAAATTCGTATATCTTTTTTGTTTGTGGTCCGATTTTGATAAGACAAAGTGCAGATCCCTTTCTAAGCTTCAAGTAGTATACTTGTGGAAGCCTCATCAAAATCCATTTCTTAGTTTCCGAGATCCTTAAGTTCAAACAGACAAACAGACAGACAATAATTTTAAAAATGGGTCAGATGAACTCTATAGCATTCCCCAGGTCATTCCGAGTCATTTTGTCAAAGAAATTTTCAATGAACAGATACGACTTTTCTAGAGATTTATTATAGTATAGATATGCTGATACCCACATTTTTATTTAAATTTATTTAAGAAAAAAAATTTAATCGGTTCATTCCCAGTCATTTTGTCAAAGAAATTTTCAATGAACAGATACGACTTTTCTAGAGATTTATTATAGTATAGATATGCTGATACCCACATTTTTATTTAAATTTATTTAAGAAAAAAAATTTAATCCGTTCCTACCTTAAAATTAGTATATCTTTTTTTGGTTTGTGGTCCGATTTTGATAAAACAAAGTGCAGATCCCTTTCTAAGCTTCAAGTAGTATATTTTTGAAAGTCTCATCAAAATCCAGTTCTTAGTTTCCGAGATCCTTAAGTTCAAACAGACAAACAGACAGACAATAATTTTAAAAATGGGTTTGATGAACTCTATAGCATTCCCCAGGTCATCCCCAGTCATTTTTTCAAAGAAATTTTCAATGTACAGACCCGATTTTTCTAGAGATTTATTATAGTATAGATATGCTGATACACACATATTTATTTAAATTTATTTTTGAAAAAAAATTTAATCGGTTCCTCCCTTAAAATTAGTATATCTTTTTTGGTTTGTGGTTCGATTTTGATAAAACAAAGTGCAGATCCCTGTCTAAGCTTCAAGTAGTATATTTGTGAAAGCCTCATCAAAATCCATTTCTTAGTTTCCGAGATCCTTAAGTTCAAACAGACAAACAGACAGACAATAATTTAAAAAATGGGTCAGATGAACTCTATAGCATTCCCCAGGTCATTCCCAGTCATTTTGTCAAAGAAATTTTCAATGAACAGATACGACTTTTCTAGAGATTTATTATAGTATAGATATGCTGATACCCACATTTTTATTTAAATTTATTTAAAATTAGTATATCTTTTTTGGTTTGTGGTCCGATTTTGATAAAACAAAGTACAGATCCCTTTCTAACCTTCAAGCAGTATATTTTTGAAAGTCTCATCAAAATCCATTTCTTAGTTTCCGCGATCCTTAAGTTCAAGCAGACAGACAATAATTTTAAAAATGGATCAGATGAACTCTACAGCATTCCCTAGGTCATCGCCAGTCATTTTTTCAAAGAAATTTTCAATGTACAGACCCGATTTTTTCTAGAGATTTATTATAGTATAGATATGCTGATACACACATATTTATTTAAATTTATTTAAGAAAAAAAATTTAATCGGTTCCTCCCTTAAAATTAGTATATCTTTTTTGGTTTGTGGTCCGATTTTGATAAAACAAAGTACAGATCCCTTTCTAACCTTCAAGCAGTATATTTTTGAAAGTCTCATCAAAATCCATTTCTTAGTTTCCGCGATACTTAAGTTCAAGCAGACAGACAATAATTTTAAAAATCTATCAGATGAACTCTATGGCATTCCCCAGGTCATCGCCAGTCATTTTTTCAAAGAAATTTTCTATGTACAGACCCGATTTTTCTAGAGATTTATTATAGTATAGATATGCTGATACCCACATATTTATTTAAATTTATTTAAGAAAACAAATTTAATCGGTTCCTCCCTTAAAATTAGTATATCTTTTTTGGTTTGTGGTCCGATTTTGATAAAACAAAGTACAGATCCCTTTCTAACCTTCAAGCAGTATATTTTTGAAAGTCTCATCAAAACCCATTTCTTAGTTTCCGCGATCCTTAAGTTCAAGCAGACAGACAATAATTTTAAAAATGGATCAGATGAACTCTATAGCATTCCCCAGGTCATCGCCAGTAATTTTTTCAAAGAAATTTTCAATGTACAGATACGACTTTTCTAGAGATTTATTATAGTATAGATATGCTGATACCCACATATTTATTTAAATTTATTTAAGAAAAAAATTTGATCGGTTCCTCCCTTAAAATTAGTATATCTTTTTTGGTTTGTGGTCCGATTTAAATAAAACAAAGTGCAGATCCCTTTCTAAGCTTCAAGCAGTATATTTTTGAAAGTCTCATCAAAATCCAGTTCTTAGTTTCCGAGATCCTTAAGTTCAAACAGACAAACAGACAGACAATAATTTTAAAAATGGGTTTGATGAACTCTATAGCATTCCCCAGGTCATCCCCAGTCATTTTTTCAAAGAAATTTCTAGAGATTTATTATAGTTAGATATGCTTATACCCACATTTTTATTTAAATTTATTTAAGAAAAAAAATTTAATCGGTTCCTACCTTAAAATTAGTATATCTTTTTTGGTTTGTGGTCCGATTTTGATAAAACAAAGTACAGATCCCTTTCTAACCTTCAAGCAGTATATTTTTGAAAGTCTCATCAAAATCCATTTCTTAGTTTCCGCGATCCTTAAGTTCAAGCAGACAGACAATAATTTTAAAAATGGATCAGATGAACTCTACAGCATTCCCTAGGTCATCGCCAGTCATTTTTTCAAAGAAATTTTCAATGTACAGACCCGATTTTTCTAGAGATTTATTATAGTATAGATATGCTGATACACACATATTTATTTAAATTTATTTAAGAAGAAAAATTTAATCGGTTCCTCCGTTAAAATTAGTATATCTTTTTTGGTTTGTGGTCCGATTTTGATAAAACAAAGTGCAGATCCCTTTCTAACCTTCAAGCAGTATATTTTTGAAAGTCTCATCAAAATCCATTTCTTAGTTTCCGCGATACTTAAGTTCAAGCAGACAGACAATAATTTTAAAAATCTATCAGATGAACTCTATGGCATTCCCCAGGTCATCGCCAGTCATTTTTTCAAATAAATTTTCTATGTACAGACCCGATTTTTCTAGAGATTTATTATAGTATAGATATGCTGATACCCACATATTTATTTAAATTTATTTAAGAAAACAAATTTAATCGGTTCCTCCCTTAAAATTAGTATATCTTTTTTGGTTTGTGGTCCGATTTTGATAAAACAAAGTACAGATCCCTTTCTAACCTTCAAGCAGTATATTTTTGAAAGTCTCATCAAAACCCATTTCTTAGTTTCCGCGATCCTTAAGTTCAAGCAGACAGACAATAATTTTAAAAATGGATCAGATGAACTCTATAGCATTCCCCAGGTCATCGCCAGTAATTTTTTCAAAGAAATTTTCAATGTACAGATACGACTTTTCTAGAGATTTATTATAGTATAGATATGCTGATACCCACATATTTATTTAAATTTATTTAAGAAAAAAATTTGATCGGTTCCTCCCTTAAAATTAGTATATCTTTTTTGGTTTGTGGTCCGATTTAAATAAAACAAAGTGCAGATCCCTTTCTAAGCTTCAAGCAGTATATTTTTGAAAGTCTCATCAAAATCCAGTTCTTAGTTTCCGAGATCCTTAAGTTCAAACAGACAAACAGACAGACAATAATTTTAAAAATGGGTTTGATGAACTCTATAGCATTCCCCAGGTCATCCCCAGTCATTTTTTCAAAGAAATTTCTAGAGATTTATTATAGTTAGATATGCTTATACCCACATTTTTATTTAAATTTATTTAAGAAAAAAAATTTAATCGGTTCCTACCTTAAAATTAGTATATCTTTTTTGGTTTGTGGTCCGATTTTGATAAAACAAAGTACAGATCCCTTTCTAACCTTCAAGCAGTATATTTTTGAAAGTCTCATCAAAATCCATTTCTTAGTTTCCGCGATCCTTAAGTTCAAGCAGACAGACAATAATTTTAAAAATGGATCAGATGAACTCTATAGCATTCCCCAGGTCATCGCCAGTCATTTTTTCAAAGAAATTTTCAATGTACAGACCCGATTTTTCTAGAGATTTATTATAATATAGATATGCTGATACACACATATTTATTTAAATTTATTTTTGAAAAAAAATTTAATCGGTTCCTCCTTTAAAATTAGTATATCTTTTTTGGTTTGTGGTTCGATTTTGATAAAACAAAGTGCAGATCCCTTTCTAAGCTTCAAGTAGTATATTTGTGAAAGCCTCATCAAAATCCATTTCTTAGTTTCCGAGATCCTTAAGTTCAAACAGACAAACAGACAGACAATAATTTTAAAAATGGGTCAGATGAACTCTATAGCATTCCCCAGGTCATTCCCAGTCATTTTGTCAAAGAAATTTTCAATGAACAGATACGACTTTTCTAGAGATTTATTATAGTATAGATATGCTGATACCCACATATTTATTTAAATTTATTTAAGAAAAAAAATTTGATCGGTTCCTCCCTTAAAATTAGTATATCTTTTTTGGTTTGTGGTCCGATTTTGATAAAACAAAGTACAGATCAATTTCTAACCTCAAGCAGTATATTTTTGAAAGTCTCATCAAAATCCATTTCTTAGTTTCCGCGATCCTTAAGTTCAAGCAGACAGACAATAATTTTAAAAATGGGTCAGATGAACTCTATAGCATTCCCCAGGTCATTCCCAGTCATTTTGTCAAAGAAATTTTCAATGAACAGATACGACTTTTCTAGAGATTTATTATAGTATAGATATGCTGATACCCACATATTTATTTAAATTTATTTTTGAAAAAAAATTTAATCGGTTCCTCCCTTAAAATTAGTATATCTTTTTTGGTTTGTGGTCCAATTTAAATAAAACAAAGTGCAGATCCCTTTCTAAGCTTCAAGCAGTATATTTTTGAAAATCTCAGCAAACTCCAGTTCTTAGTTTCCGAGATCCTTAAGTTCAAACAGACAAACAGACAGACAATAATTTTAAAAATGGGTCAGATGAACTCTATAGCATTCCCCAGGTCATCCCCAGTCATTTTTTCAAAGAAATTTTCAATGTACAGACACGACTTCTCTAGAGATTTATTATAGTTAGATATGCTTATACCCACATATTTATTTAAATTTATTTATGAAAAAAAATTCATAGGTTCCTCCCTAAAAATTAGTATATCTTTTTTGTTTGTCGTCCGATTTTGATAAAACAAAGTGCAGATCCCTTTCTAACCTCAAGCAGTATATTTTTGAAAGTCTCATCAAAATCCATTTCTTAGTTTCCGAGATCCTTAAGTTCAAAGAGACAAACAGACAGACAATAATTTTAAAAATGGGTCATATGAACTCTATAGCTTTCCCCAGGTCATTCCCAGTCATTTTGTCAAAGAAATTTTCAATGAACAGATACGACTTTTCTAGAGATTTATTATAGTATAGATATGCTGATACCCACATTTTTATTTAAATTTATTTAAGAAAAAAAATTTAATCGGTTCCTACCTTAAAATTAGTATATCTTTTTTGGTTTGTGGTCCGATTTTGATAAAACAAAGTACAGATCCCTTTCTAAGCTTCAAGCAGTATATTTTTGAAAATCTCATCAAAATCCATTTCTTAGTTTCCGCGATCCTTAAGTTCAAACAGACAAGCAGACAGACAATAATTTTAAAAATGGATCAGATGAACTCTATAGCATTCCCCAGGTCATCGCCAGTCATTTTTTCAAAGAAATTTTCAATGTACAGACCCGATTTTTCTAGAGATTTATTATAATATAGATATGCTGATACACACATATTTATTTAAATTTATTTTTGAAAAAAAATTTAATCGGTTCCTCCTTTAAAATTAGTATATCTTTTTTGGTTTGTGGTTCGATTTTGATAAAACAAAGTGCAGATCCCTTTCTAAGCTTCAAGTAGTATATTTGTGAAAGCCTCATCAAAATCCATTTCTTAGTTTCCGAGATCCTTAAGTTCAAACAGACAAACAGACAGACAATAATTTTAAAAATGGGTCAGATGAACTCTATAGCATTCCCCAGGTCATTCCCAGTCATTTTGTCAAAGAAATTTTCAATGAACAGATACGACTTTTCTAGAGATTTATTATAGTATAGATATGCTGATACCCACATATTTATTTAAATTTATTTAAGAAAAAAAATTTGATCGGTTCCTCCCTTAAAATTAGTATATCTTTTTTGGTTTGTGGTCCGATTTTGATAAAACAAAGTACAGATCAATTTCTAACCTCAAGCAGTATATTTTTGAAAGTCTCATCAAAATCCATTTCTTAGTTTCCGCGATCCTTAAGTTCAAGCAGACAGACAATAATTTTAAAAATGGGTCAGATGAACTCTATAGCATTCCCCAGGTCATTCCCAGTCATTTTGTCAAAGAAATTTTCAATGAACAGATACGACTTTTCTAGAGATTTATTATAGTATAGATATGCTGATACCCACATATTTATTTAAATTTATTTTTGAAAAAAAATTTAATCGGTTCCTCCCTTAAAATTAGTATATCTTGTTTGGTTTGTGGTCCGATTTAAATAAAACAAAGTGCAGATCCCTTTCTAAGCTTCAAGCAGTATATTTTTGAAAGTCTCAGCAAACTCCAGTTCTTAGTTTCCGAGATCCTTAAGTTCAAACAGACAAACAGACAGACAATAATTTTAAAAATGGGTCAGATGAACTCTATAGCATTCCCCAGGTCATCCCCAGTCATTTTGTCAAAGAAATTTTCAATGAACAGATACGACTTTTCTAGAGATTTATTATAGTATAGATATGCTGATACCCACATTTTTATTTAAATTTGTTTAAGAAAAAAAATTTAATCGGTTCCTACCTTAAAATTAGTATATCTTTTTTGGTTTGTGGTCCGATTTTGATAAAACAAAGTACAGATCCCTTTCTAACCTTCAAGCAGTATATTTTTGAAAGTCTCATCAAAATCCATTTCTTAGTTTCCGCGATCCTTAAGTTCAAGCAGACAGACAATAATTTTAAAAATGGATCAGATGAACTCTATAGCATTCCCCAGGTCATCGCCAGTCATTTTTTCAAAGAAATTTTCAATGTACAGACCCGATTTTTCTAGAGATTTATTATAGTATAGATATGCTGATACACACATATTTATTTAAATTTATTTTTGAAAAAAAATTTAATCGGTTCCTCCCTTAAAATTAGTATATCTTTTTTGGTTTGTGGTTCGATTTTGATAAAACAAAGTGCAGATCCCTTTCTAAGCTTCAAGTAGTATATTTGTGAAAGCCTCATCAAAATCCATTTCTTAGTTTCCGAGATCCTTAAGTTCAAACATACAAACAGACAGACAATAATTTTAAAAATGGGTCAGATGAACTCTATAGCATTCCCAGGTCATTCCCAGTCGTTTTGTCAAAGAAATTTTCAATGAACAGATACGACTTTTCTAGAGATTTATTATAGTATAGATATGCTGATACCCACATATTTATTTAAATTTATTTAAGAAAAAAAATTGCATAGGTTCCTACCTAAAAATTAGTATATCTTTTTTGTTTGTGGTTCGATTTAAATAAAACAAAGTGCAGATCCCTGTCTAAGCTTCAAGCAGTATATTCATGAAAGTCTCATCAAAATCCATTTCTTAGTTTCCGAGATCCTTAAGTTCAAACAGATAAACAGACAAACAATGAATAGATATGCTGATACCTATGTACATATTTATTTATATTTACTTAAGAAAAAAAATTCATAGGCTCCCCCCTAAAAATTAGTATACCTTTTTTGTTTGTAGTCCGATTTTGATAAAACCGAGTGGACAGACAATAATTTTAAAAATGGGTCAGATGAACTCTATAGCATTCCCCAGGTCATTCCCAGTCATTTTGTCAAAGAAATTTTCAATGAACAGATACGACTTTTCTAGAGATTTATTATAGTATAGATATGCTGATACCCACATATTTATTTAAATTTATTTTTGAAAAAAAATTTAATCGGTTCCTCCCTTAAAATTAGTATATCTTTTTTGGTTTGTGGTCCGATTTAAATAAAACAAAGTGCAGATCCCTTTCTAAGCTTCAAGCAGTATATTTTTGAAAATCTCAGCAAACTCCAGTTCTTAGTTTCCGAGATCCTTAAGTTCAAACAGACAAACAGACAGACAATAATTTTAAAAATGGGTCAGATGAACTCTATAGCATTCCCCAGGTCATCCCCAGTCATTTTTTCAAAGAAATTTTCAATGTACAGACACGACTTCTCTAGAGATTTATTATAGTTAGATATGCTTACACCCACATATTTATTTAAATTTATTTATGAAAAAAAATTCATAGGTTCCTCCCTAAAAATTAGTATATCTTTTTTGTTTGTCGTCCGATTTTGATAAAACAAAGTGCAGATCCCTTTCTAACCTCAAGCAGTATATTTTTGAAAGTCTCATCAAAATCCATTTCTTAGTTTCCGAGATCCTTAAGTTCAAAGAGACAAACAGACAGACAATAATTTTAAAAATGGGTCATATGAACTCTATAGCTTTCCCCAGGTCATTCCCAGTCATTTTGTCAAAGAAATTTTCAATGAACAGATACGACTTTTCTAGAGATTTATTATAGTATAGATATGCTGATACCCACATTTTTATTTAAATTTATTTAAGAAAAAAAATTTAATCGGTTCCTACCTTAAAATTAGTATATCTTTTTTGGTTTGTGGTCCGATTTTGATAAAACAAAGTACAGATCCCTTTCTAACCTTCAAGCAGTATATTTTTGAAAGTCTCATCAAAATCCATTTCTTAGTTTCCGCGATCCTTAAGTTCAAGCAGACAGACAATAATTTTAAAAATGGATCAGATGAACTCTATAGCATTCCCCAGGTCATCGCCAGTCATTTTTTCAAAGAAGTTTTCAATGTACAGACCCGATTTTTCTAGAGATTTATTATAGTATAGATATGCTGATACACACATATTTATTTAAATTTATTTAAGAAAAAAAATTGCATAGGTTCCTACCTAAAAATTAGTATATCTTTTTTGTTTGTGGTTCGATTTAAATAAAACAAAGTGCAGATCCCTTTCTAAGCTTCAAGTAGTATATTTGTGAAAGCCTCATCAAAATCCATTTCTTAGTTTCCGAGATCCTTAAGTTCAAACAGACAAACAGACAGACAATAATTTTAAAAATGGGTCAGATGAACTCTATAGCATTCCCAGTCGTTTTGTCAAAGAAATTTTCAATGAACAGATACGACTTTTCTAGAGATTTATTATAGTATAGATATGCTGATACCCACATATTTATTTAAATTTATTTAAGAAAAAAAATTGCATAGGTTCCTACCTAAAAATTAGTATATCTTTTTTGTTTGTGGTTCGATTTAAATAAAACAAAGTGCAGATCCCTGTCTAAGCTTCAAGCAGTATATTCATGAAAGTCTCATCAAAATCCATTTCTTAGTTTCCGAGATCCTTAAGTTCAAACAGATAAACAGACAAACAATGAATAGATATGCTGATACCTATGTACATATTTATTTATATTTACTTAAGAAAAAAAATTCATAGGCTCCCCCCTAAAAATTAGTATACCTTTTTTGTTTGTAGTCCGATTTTGATAAAACCGAGTGGAGAGCCCTTACTAAGCTTCAAGCAGTATATTTTTGACAGTCTCATCAAAATCCATTTCTTAGATTCCGAGATCCTTAAGTTCAAACAGACAAACAGACAGACAATAATTTTAACAAGTAAGGAAGTCTAAGTTCGGGTGAACCGAACATTAAATACCCAGCGTTAGTTTTCAGAAAAAGGGGGCGTGGTTTTCATCCGATTTCGCCCATTTTAAAAACCAATCTATGCCGAGCCTAAACAATAGCGAATTTGGTGGGCGCGGCCACGCTCCTTGCTTATAAAGCTTTAACCGCTTACATGAGCCAAAAGTACTGAATCGATCTTTTCAAGGGTTATACCATGTCCTATATATAACTTTGGAAAAGAAGGCGTGCCATGCCCATAACTTTTAACGTATTTTGTGAAATTTTTCGATGTAGGGATATATGTGTCCATTAATCAATATTTACATAATTTTAAAAAAGTGGGTGGTGGCACGCCCACGGATTTTATTATGTTGTTTGTCCCTATTGAAGATCAGTTTTCATTGCAGATCTTTATGATACTTTCACAGTGGCTTGTTAATAGTGAAATGTTGATATTTTGTTTATTCACTTGTGGGCGGTGCCACGCCCATTTTCCAAAATATTACCAAAAAACCTTTAAACATCACTAATAACATCATCAGGTGAATGAGTGTACTAAATTTTAGCATTATATCTTTATCAGTTAAACAGATATTGCATATTCCGGTTTCCTAACTCTCGTTTAGAGAACTTTAGTCCAAAAAGGGGCGTGGTCGTTCACCGATTTTTCTTATTTTCTGTGGTAATACTCTACATAAACATAACATGCCTGGAACCTAGTTTCGTAAGCCTATCTCACACCGTTCTGAAGTTATTAGCAGTCGAATTTGAAAATTGCTTGACTCATAAGTGGGCGGTGCCACGCCCACTTTCCAAAATTTTGCAAAAATAATGTAAAGAATATGAAAATTGATGTATGTACAAAATTATATTATTATAGCGGTATCAGTTAATTAGATATGGACTTTTCAATATTTCCACCTCCTTTCAATATAACTTTTATAAAAAAGTAGGCGTGGTCGCCAAGCGATTTCGTTTATTTTCTATATCTGAATTTAACACAACAATAGTATGCCCTCTACAAAATTTCGTTATACTAGCATAAACTGTTCTCAAGTTATTAGGAGTCAAAATTTTAAAATTTCTTCAAATATATGGGGGCGGTGCCACGCCCCTTTTCAAAAAATTTGGTAAAATCCGCCTTAGAACATATAAATCAATACATATTGCAAATTTTATCATTGTAGCTGCGTCTGATATTGAATTAACCCGTTTTATACGTTTTTCGAAATTTTCGATATCGAAAAAGGGAGCGTGGTTATCATCCGATTTCGCCCATTTTCAATAGCAACCTACCTTGGCCAGAAAGTAACCTGTATGCAAAATTTCATGCAAATATCTCAATTTTTACTCAAGTTATCGTGTACACGGACGGACAGACGGACAGACGGACGGACATGCCTTAATCAATTCCTCTTTTCAACCTAAGAACTTTCATATATGGAACTCTATATCTAACTCGATTATTTTGTGCCGTTACATAGTACCGTTATGTGGACAAAATTAATATACAGTTGTACTCGTACTAGTACTAGTACGCTGGGTATAAAAAAAAATTGAATAGGTTCCTACCTAAAAATTAGTATACCTTTTTTGCTTGTAGTCCGATTTTGATAAAGCAAAGTGCAGATCCCTTTATAAGCTTCAAGTAGTATACTTGTGAAAGCCTCATCAAAATCCATTTCTTAGTTTCCGAGATCCTTCAGTTCAAACAGACAAACAGACCGACAATAATTTTAAAAATGGGTCAGATGAACTCTATAGCATTCCCCAGGTCATTCCCAGTCATTTTGTCAAAGAAATTTTCAATGAACAGATACGACTTTTCTAGAGATTTATTATAGTATAGATATCCCATATGATACCCACATATTTATTTAAATTTATTTAAGAAAAAAAATTTAATCGGTTCCTCCCTTAAAATTAGTATATCTTTTTTGGTTTGTGATCCGATTTAAATAAAACAAATTGCAGATCCCTTTTTAAGCTTCAAGCAGTATATTTTTGAAAGTCTCATCAAACGCCAGTTCTTAGTTTCCGAGATCCTTAAGTTCAAACAGACAAACAGACAGACAATAATTTAAAAAATGGGTCAGATGAACTCTATAGCATTCCCCAGGTCATCCCCAGTAATTTTTTCAAAGAAATTTTCAATGAACAGACACGACTTTTCTAGAGATTTATTATAGTATAGATATGCTGATACCCACATATTTATTTAAATTTATTTAAGAAAAAAAATTGAATAGGTTCCTACCTAAAAATTAGTATATCTTTTTTGTTTGTGGTCCGCTTTAAATAAAACAAAGTGGAGATCCCTTTCTAAGCTTCAAGCAGCATATTTATGAAAGTCTCATCAAAATCCATTTCTTAGTTTCCGAGATCCTTAAGTTCAAGCAGACAAACTGGCAAACATATAAACAGACAAACAGACAGACAATAATTTTAAAAATGGATCAGATGAACTCTATAGCATTCCCCAGGCCATCCCCAGTCATTTTTTCAAAGAAATGTTCAATGTACAGACACGACATTTCTAGAGATTTATTATAGTATAAATATGCTGATACCCACATATTTATTTAAATTTATTTAAGAAAAAAAATTGCATAGGTTCCTTCCTTAAAATTAGTATATCTTTTTTGGTTTGTGGTCCGATTTTGATAAAACAAAGTACAGATCCCTTTCTAAGCTTCAAGCAGTATATTTTTGAAAGTCTCATCAAAATCCATTTCTTAGTTTCCGCGATCCTTAAGTTCAAGCAGACAGACAATAATTTTAAAAATGGATCAGATGAACTTTATAGCATTCCCCAAGTCATCGCCAGTCATTTTTTCAAAGAAATTTTCAATGTACAGACCCGATTTTTCTAGAGATTTATTATAGTATAGATATGCTGATACCCACATATTTATTTAAATTTATTTAAGAAAAAAAATTGCATAGGTTCCTACCTAAAAATTAGTATATCTTTTTTGTTTGTGGTCCGCTTTAAATAAAACAAAGTGGAGATCCCTTTCTAAGCTTCAAGCAGCATATTCATGAAAGTCTCATCAAAATCCATTTCTTAGTTTCCGAGATCCTTAAGTTCAAACAGACAAACAGATAAACAGACAAACAATGAATAGATATGCTGATACCTACATATTTATTTAAATTTACTTAAGAAAAAAAAATTCATAGGCTCCCCCCTAAAAATTAGTATACCTTTTTTGTTTGTAGTCCGATTTTGATAAAACCGAGTGGAGAGCCCTTTCTAAGCTTCAAGCAGTATATTTTTGACAGTCTTATCAAAATCCATTTCTTAGATTCCGAGATCCTTAAGTTCAAACAGACAAACAGACAGACAATAATTTTAAAAATGGGTCAGATGAACTCTATAGCATTCCCCAGGTCATTCCCAGTCATTTTGTCAAAGAAATTTTCAATGAACAGATACGACTTTTCTAGAGATTTATTATAGTACAGATATCCCATATGATACCCACATATTTATTTAAATTTATTTTTGAAAAAAAATTTAATCGGTTCCTCCCTTAAAATTAGTATATCTTTTTTGGTTTGTGATCCGATTTAAATAAAACAAATTGCAGATCCCTTTTTAAGCTTCAAGCAGTATATTTTTGAAAGTCTCATCAAACGCCAGTTCTTAGTTTCCGAGATCCTTAAGTTCAAACAGACAAACAGACAGACAATAATTTAAAAAATGGGTCAGATGAACTCTATAGCATTCCCCAGGTCATCCCCAGTAATTTTTTCAAAGAAATTTTCAATGAACAGACACGACTTTTCTAGAGATTTATTATAGTATAGATATGCTGATACCCACATATTTATTTAAATTTATTTAAGAAAAAAAATTGAATAGATTCCTACCTAAAAATTAGTATATCTTTTTTGTTTGTGGTCCGCTTTAAATAAAACAAAGTGGAGATCCCTTTCTAAGCTTCAAGCAGCATATTCATGAAAGTCTCATCAAAATCCATTTCTTAGTTTCCGAGATCCTTAAGTTCAAGCAGACAAACTGGCAAACATATAAACAGACAAACAGACAGACAATAATTTTAAAAATGGATCAGATGAACTCTATAGCATTCCCCAGGTCATCCCCAGTCATTTTTTCAAAGAAATGTTCAATGTACAGACACGACATTTCTAGAGATTTATTATAGTATAAATATGCTGATACCCACATATTTATTTAAATTTATTTAAGAAAAAAAATTGCATAGGTTCCTTCCTTAAAATTAGTATATCTTTTTTGGTTTGTGGTCCGATTTTGATCAAACAAAGTACAGATCCCTTTCTAAGCTTCAAGCAGTACATATATTTTTGAAAGTCTCATCAAAATCCATTTCTTAGTTTCCGCGATCCTTAAGTTCAAGCAGACAGACAATAATTTTAAAAATGGATCAGATGAACTCTATAGCATTCCCCAAGTCATCGCCAGTCATTTTTTCAAAGAAATTTTCAATGTACAGACCCGATTTTTCTAGAGATTTATTATAGTATAGATATGCTGATACCCACATATTTATTTAAATTTATTTAAGAAAAAAAATTGCATAGGTTCCTACCTAAAAATTAGTATATCTTTTTTGTTTGTGGTCCGCTTTAAATAAAACAAAGTGGGGATCCCTTTCTAAGCTTCAAGCAGCATATTCATGAAAGTCTCATCAAAATCCATTTCTTAGTTTCCGAGATCCTTAAGTTCAAACAGACAAACAGATAAACAGACAAACAATGAATAGATATGCTGATACCTACATATTTATTTAAATTTACTTAAGAAAAAAAAATTCATAGGCTCCCCCCTAAAAATTAGTATACCTTTTTTGTTTGTAGTCCGATTTTGATAAAACCGAGTGGAGAGCCCTTTCTAAGCTTCAAGCAGTATATTTTTGACAGTCTTATCAAAATCCATTTCTTAGATTCCGAGATCCTTAAGTTCAAACAGACAAACAGACAGACAATAATTTTAAAAATGGGTCAGATGAACTCTATAGCATTCCCCAGGTCATTCCCAGTCATTTTGTCAAAGAAATTTTCAATGAACAGATTCGACTTTTCTAGAGATTTATTATAGTATAGATATGCTGATACCCACATATTTATTTAAATTTATTTAAGAAAAAAAATTTAATCGGACAATAATTTTAAAAATGGATCAGATGAACTCTATAGCATTCCCCAGGTCATCCCCAGTCATTTTTTCAAAGAAATTTTCAATGTACATACACGACTTTTCTAGAGATTTATTATAGTATAGATATGCTTATACCCACATATTTATTTAAATTTATTTAAGAAAAAAATTGAATAAGTTCCTGCCTAAAAATTTGTGTATCTTTTTTTTTGTGGTCCGATTTAAATAAAGCAAAGTGCAGATCCCTTTCTAAGCTTCAAGCAGTATATTTGTGAAAGTCTCATCAAAATCCATTTCTTAGTTTCCGAGATCCTTAAGTTCAAGCAGACAAACAGACAGACAATAATTTTAAAAATGGATCAGATGAACTCTATAGCATTCCCCAGGTCATCCCCAGTCATTTTTTCAAAGAAATTTTCAATGTACAGACACGACTTTTCTAGAGATTTATTATAGTATAAATATGCTGATACCCACATATTTATTTAAATTTATTTAAGAAAAAAAATTGCATAGGTTCCTCCCTTAAAATTAGTATATCTTTTTTGGTTTGTGGTCCGATTTTGATAAAACAAAGTACAGATCCCTTTCTAACCTTCAAGCAGTATATTTTTGAAAGTCTCATCAAAATCCATTTCTTAGTTTCCGCGATCCTTAAGTTCAAGCAGACAGACAATAATTTTAAAAATGGATCAGATGAACTCTATAGCATTCCGCAGGTCATCGCCAGTCATTTTGTCAAAGAAATTTTCAATGAACAGATACGACTTTTCTAGAGATTTATTATAGTATAGATATGCTGATACCCACATATTTATTTAAATTTATTTAAGAAAAAAAATTTAATCGGACAATAATTTTAAAAATGGATCAGATGAACTCTATAGCATTCCCCAGGTCATCCCCAGTCATTTTTTCAAAGAAATTTTCAATGTACATACACGACTTTTCTAGAGATTTATTATAGTATAGATATGCTTATACCCACATATTTATTTAAATTTATTTAAGAAAAAAATTGAATAAGTTCCTGCCTAAAAATTAGTGTATCTTTTTTTTTGTGGTCCGATTTAAATAAAGCAAAGTGCAGATCCCTTTCTAAGCTTCAAGCAGCATATTCATGAAAGTCTCATCAAAATCCATTTCTTAGTTTCCGCGATCCTTAAGTTCAAGCAGACAGACAATAATTTTAAAAATGGATCCGATGAACTCTATAGCATTCCCCAAGTCATCGCCAGTCATTTTTTCAAAGAAATTTTCAATGTACAGACCCGATTTTTCTAGAGATTTATTATAGTATAGATATGCTGATACCCACATATTTATTTAAATTTATTTAAGAAAAAAAATTGCATAGGTTCCTACCTAAAAATTAGTATATATTTTTTGTTTGTGGTCCGCTTTAAATAAAACAAAGTGGGGATCCCTTTCTAAGCTTCAAGCAGCATATTCATGAAAGTCTCATCAAAATCCATTTCTTAGTTTCCGAGATCCTTAAGTTCAAACAGACAAACAGATAAACAGACAAACAATGAATAGATATGCTGATACCTACATATTTATTTAAATTTACTTAAGAAAAAAAAATTTAGGCTCCCCCCTAAAAATTAGTATACCTTTTTTGTTTGTAGTCCGATTTTGATAAAACAGAGTGGAGAGCCCTTTCTAAGCTTCAAGCAGTATATTTTTGACAGTCTTATCAAAATCCATTTCTTAGATTCCGAGATCCTTAAGTTCAAACAGACAAACAGACAGACAATAATTTTAAAAATGGGTCAGATGAACTCTATAGCATTCCCCAGGTCATTCCCAGTCATTTTGTCAAAGAAATTTTCAATGAACAGATACGACTTTTCTAGAGATTTATTATAGTATAGATATGCTGATACCCACATATTTATTTAAATTTATTTAAGAAAAAAAATTTAATCGGACAATAATTTTAAAAATGGATCAGATGAACTCTATAGCATTCCCCAGGTCATCCCCAGTCATTTTTTCAAAGAAATTTTCAATGTACATACACGACTTTTCTAGAGATTTATTATAGTATAGATATGCTTATACCCACATATTTATTTAAATTTATTTAAGAAAAAAATTGAATAAGTTCCTGCCTAAAAATTAGTGTATCTTTTTTTTTGTGGTCCGATTTAAATAAAGCAAAGTGCAGATCCCTTTCTAAGCTTCAAGCAGTATATTTGTGAAAGTCTCATCAAAATCCATTTCTTAGTTTCCGAGATCCTTAAGTTCAAGCAGACAAACAGACAGACAATAATTTTAAAAATGGATCAGATGAACTCTATAGCATTCCCCAGGTCATCCCCAGTCATTTTTTCAAAGAAATTTTCAATGTACAGACACGACTTTTCTAGAGATTTATTATAGTATAAATATGCTGATACCCACATATTTATTTAAATTTATTTAAGAAAAAAAATTGCATAGGTTCCTCCCTTAAAATTAGTATATCTTTTTTGGTTTGTGGTCCGATTTTGATAAAACAAAGTACAGATCCCTTTCTAACCTTCAAGCAGTATATTTTTGAAAGTCTCATCAAAATCCATTTCTTAGTTTCCGCGATCCTTAAGTTCAAGCAGACAGACAATAATTTTAAAAATGGATCAGATGAACTCTATAGCATTCCGCAGGTCATCGCCAGTCATTTTTTCAAAGAAATTTTCAATGTACCTACATGTTGAAATAATAAGCCAATATATTTCTATTACCAATATGTTCATGTAAATATCAGTCCGGCAACATTAAATAGAATACAACTCCTGTTGAATCTTTGTAGCATCTAAGTTTGAAATGTAAAGATACAAACAGTTCAGTTCGAATTAAACCACTGCTATGTTAACATCGTAGTTAACTCCGTGTCTTATTAATTAGTTCCGCAAACTTTTTACAACATTGGTTATGGGCCCAGGTCCCAAGTGAAATTCGTGAACTCAAAAAATAATTTGTGAAATTATTTAAGACACTTTAAAAGTGTTCACAACAGAATTGTGAAATTGTGGTAAATGCGTAAACTTAATACGCATCAGTGCAAAAGAAATCGAAGAGTCGATATACATACATACGCACGCGAAATTTTCCGAGTATACAAAGTATATGTACATACGCGCACGCGAAATATAAAAGTATAGATACGTACGCGCAAGACAAATCGTGAATGTTTACAAACGCACAAACATGAGTATCCACCATCAAATAGAAAAGTTAGGTGATGAAAACTACGACGTTTGGTCCGTGTCCGTTCGAAGTGTGCTCGTTACGGCGGATTTATGGAATGTTGTGTGTGGAAAATATAAAAAAGAAGAAGGTGCTAGTGCTGAAGAAGTCTTAAAGTGGGAAACCACAGATCAAAAGGCTTTGGCACACCTTATTTTGAATTTAAAACCGGCGCAGTTGATGCACGTTAAGACATGCTCAACAGCTGCAGAGGCATGGCAAAAGTTACGGGACATACATTTGCCAGTCGGTCCAGTGAAAAAAGTTCAACAGTATGAAAAACTGTTACGATTGAACATGCAACAAGGCGACAGTGTAGTTAAGTATGTAAATGAATTTGTCGCAACGCTCGACAAGTTAGCCGAACTAGAAATTGAAATTAACGACGAGTTGAAAGTCATAATGTTGCTTTCTAGCCTTCCTAGCTCATGGGAAAATTTTGTGGTCCATATAGAAACGCGCGACGAGCTACCAAAATTTGATGTAGTGAAATCTAAAATATTAGAAGAAGGAACACGAAGGCAAGAAAAAGACGACCGCGAGTGTGCACAAGTAGTGTATGCGCACACAAATAAAAACACAACGCAAAAGCGACAAGATCATCGTAGTACAAACGACAGACATGACAATGCAAAAGTGAACTATAAAAAAGAGCAAGACAAACAGCGCTTTAAAGGCAAGTGCTTCAATTGTCAAAAAGTAGGCCATCGCGCAAGTGATTGTAGAAACAAGAAAAAGGGTGAAAAACTCGAAGTGAAAAATGAAACAGATGAATCGTCAAATCATTTGTTCTCTCGAGAATACAATAGTGTAGCAAACATCGTACAAAACAGTGTAGCCAACAGAGACATATGGTGTGTTGACAGCGGCGCAACGTCGCATATGTGCTGTGACAGAAATAGTGGTAACCAGAATGAAAACGACAAACGACAAGCGGCATCTGTCAAATTATTTTTACACGTGTTCTTATGGGGAGGAATTTTTTGAACACGACGCGACAAAGCGGCAATCAATCACAGATGCCGCTGTCGCCAGATTAAATCTAATTCTATTTTGACAAGCGGCAGATGGTTGCGTTTGGTTTTTTTGACAATAAAAACGAAAGGAAGAGTAAATAACTTGTAAAATAAGTTCCAATTATTACAGAATATGTCTCTTTCACACTTTTTACAACATTTTTTGCTACTTTTCAAGATGATTCGCACCTGCTCTCATTATAATCATGTCGTCAATGCTTGACGGCAAATATCGTCAAGCTTCAGTTTTTCGTCGTTGTCGTTCGCCGCCGTCGTGTTCATTGTGGACGGGCCTAATATGTACACATCGTTTACAGAAAAAAGTGCTCGTGTCATGTTAGCAGCAGAAACATTTATTGAATCGCCTGGTATAGGCAAAGTAGTGTTGAAAAAGGGAAACAGCAATATTATATTGCAAGACGTTTTATTTGTCCCATCTTTGCTTAAGAATTTTCTGTCAGTAAGCAAGGCAGCGCAATATGGTAATACGACAATATTTACGAATAGCTGTGCAATAATAAAGAATAAAAAACAAGAAGTAGTGCTGCAGGCAGAACGTGTAAACAATCTATATACATATAGACATAAACACAACAGTGAAAACAACTCAAGTGAAGTTTATTTACTAGACGCTAATGAGCAAGAAGTAGCAAAGTGGCACAATCGATTTGGTCACTTAAATATGCAAAATCTAAAAGAAATAAATGACAGTGAACTTGTGAATGGTATGAAAATTAAAAATATGCCAACAAAAATAAATTGGGATACATGCAATCAAGCGAAAATATGTGCATTACCATTTCCACAAAAGAATACGCGAACATCGAATGACATGCTTGAACTTGTGCATTCAGATGTGTGTGGCCCCATGAACGTTAAATCATTAGGTGACAGTAGATATTTTGTTACTTTCATCGACGATTATTCTCGTAAAGTGTTTGTTTATTTCATGCGCAACAAAAACGAAGTGTTTACAAAATTCAAAGAATTTAAAGCATATGTTGAGTGTCAAACCGGAAAGAAAATAAGAGCCTTGCGCAGTGACAATGGAAAAGAATACGTAAACAATGAATTTAATAACTTTTTAGTAAAATGCGGAATTAAAAGACAATTAACAGTGCCGTATACACCCCAACAAAACGGGATTGCGGAACATGCTAATCGTACCATAGTTGAAATGGCAAAAAGTTTGTTAATACATGCAAAGCTAAACGAATTTTTGTGGGCGGAAGCAATTCAAACCGCAGTGTATCTACGCAATCGATGTCCAACGAAAGCGTTAAACGGTAGAATACCATTTGAGGTATGGAAGGGACGCAAACCTTCAGTTAAGAATTTAAGAATTTTTGGGTCGAAAGCATTCGCGCTAGATAAGACAGTTAAAAGCAAGTTTGCAGCCAAAGGCAAAGAATATACATTTGTGGGTTACTCTTGTACAGCAAAGGCGTATCGGTTATATGATCGCCAAAAACGCGCAATTATTGAACGACGTGACGTCAGGTTTGCAGAAGGTGATTTTGGTACTCGTAGTATTAAAGGCAATGAGACTTCAGAACACAGCAACGATTATACGACAAACATCATTAGCCTAGAGTCCAACGTAGCTCAAGAAAAAGAGCATTCAGTAATTAATAACAATGTAGGTGAAGTTGATCAAGGTGCAAGCTACGACTCAGGCGATGAGGAGGAGGATGAGTTTGCCACCGCCAGCAGTTCTGAAGAAGACAGTGAACTTCAAGAAGAAGAACAACAAGTTTCACCACGGCGTGGGCCAGGCCGGCCAACATCAATTCGTACAGGTAAAGTGGGTAGACCTAAAAAGCAATACCATTTACTGAATTATATGGAAGATCTGGACACACCACAATCTGCAGCAGAAGCATTGTGTGGCGAACACGCAAAAGACTGGTTAAAGTCAATGCAAGTTGAATACGACGCATTAATCGCAAATAAAACATGGTCGTTAGTTGACTTACCACCAGGGCAAAAGGCCATTGGGTCGAAATGGGTTTTTCGTATCAAACGAAATGCGAACGGCGACATAGATCGTTACAAATCTAGATTAGTTGCCAAGGGCTGTGCGCAGCAGCTAGGTGTTAATTACTGGGAAACGTTTTCGCCGGTAATTAGGTACGAAACAATCAGAATGCTATTTGCAATCGCAGCAGAAAAGGAGTTATATATGCATCAGATTGATATTTCGAACGCATATCTAAACAGCGAGCTTCATGAGGACGTTTATATGAAGCAACCAGAAAATTTCGTAAATAAGCAGCATCCAAGCAAGGTACTTAAACTACGAAAAGCAATCTACGGGCTTAAGCAAAGTGGGCGAGCCTGGAACAACACATTAGACGAAGTTTTGAAAAGCATAGGTTTCAAAACGTGCAAGAATGAGCCCTGCTTATATTTTAAACAAAATAAGCAGCAGTATAGTTACATCGCAGTCTACGTTGATGATTTAATCATTATGAGTCCAAGCAAAGCGGACATAACTGATATTAAGAAGAAGATCGGTTCCAAGTTTAAAATGCAAGATGGTGGACCAATACAACACTTCCTTGGTTTGGAGGTACAGCGAGAAGGAGAAACAGGCGCTATACATTTGTCACAGAAAAAGTACATCAAGTCAGTTCTAAACACGTATGGCATGCAAAATTGTAGGGCAGTCGCAACCCCACTCGATCCAGGTTTCCAAGTGGGCTGTCAAGACGAAAACTGTTCAAAGGTAAATACAACAGAATACCAATCATTAATCGGTTCTCTTATGTATTTGGCAGTATTGAGTCGACCAGATATTACACACGCTGTAAGCAAGCTTTCTCAACGTAATACTAATCCACATGTTGAGCACGAAGCAGCAGCAAAACACGTTTTGAGGTATCTATCAGGCACGAAAGATTTAAGCATTGTATATCGCAAGTCTGATAAACCGGTGAATGGATACGCAGATGCAGATTGGGCCAATGACCCTAAAGATAGAAAGTCATACTCAAGGTACGCATTCTTTTTGGGAAGCAGTGCATTTTCATGGGCTTCCACAAAGCAGAATATAACAGCGCTAAGTAGCACAGAGGCTGAGTACGTGGCCTTATCCACAGCAGCGAAAGAGGCAGTCTATCTCAGCAGATTACTCAAAGAAATTGGTTGGTCTAATACAAATCCGATGATCCTTTATGGCGACAACATAAGTGCGCAGCATATAGCACAAAATCCAATTCATCACAAGCGCACTAAACACATCGATATAAAATATCATTTTATACGCGAAAAAGTAGAGTCAAATGAAATTAAATTAGAGTATGTCTCAACAGACAAGAATGTTGCCGATATTTTAACTAAAAGTCTTAGTAAGCAAAAACATTGTTACTTTGTCAAATTACTTGGATTAAATTAAATGCATTTTTAAAGAGAAAATATATTTGCTTAAGAAGAAGTGTTGAAATAATAAGCCAATATATTTCTAGTACCAATATGTTCATGTAAATATCAGTCCGGCAACATTAAATAGAATACAACTCCTGTTGAATCTTTGTAGCATCTAAGTTTGAAATGTAAAGATACAAACAGTTCAGTTCGAATTAAACCACTGCTATGTTAACATCGTAGTTAACTCCGTGTCTTATTAATTAGTTCCGCAAACTTTTTACAACAGTACAGACCCGATTTTTCTAGAGATTTATTATAGTATAGATATGCTGATACCCACATATTTATTTAAATTTATTTAAGAAAAAAAATTGCATAGGTTCCTACCTAAAAATTAGTATATCTTTTTTGTTTGTGGTCCGCTTTAAATAAAACAAAGTGGAGATCCCTTTCTAAGCTTCAAGCAGCATATTCATGAAAGTCTCATCAAAATCCATTTCTTAGTTTCCGAGATCCTTAAGTTCAAACAGACAAACAGATAAACACACACACAATGAATAGATATGCTGATACCTACATATTTATTTAAATTTACTTAAGAAAAAAAAATTCATAGGCTCCCCCCTAAAAATTAGTATACCTTTTTTGTTTGTAGTCCGATTTTGATAAAACCGAGTGGAGAGCCCTTTCTAAGCTTCAAGCAGTATATTTTTGACAGTCTTATCAAAATCCATTTCTTAGATTCCGAGATCCTTAAGTTCAAACAGACAAACAGACAGACAATAATTTTAAAAATGGGTCAGATGAACTCTATAGCATTCCCCAGGTCATTCCCAGTCATTTTGTCAAAGAAATTTTCAATGAACAGATACGACTTTTCTAGAGATTTATTATAGTATAGATATGCTGATACCCACATATTTATTTAAATTTATTTAAGAAAAAAAATTTAATCGGACAATAATTTTAAAAATGGATCAGATGAACTCTATAGCATTCCCCAGGTCATCCCCAGTCATTTTTTCAAAGAAATTTTCAATGTACAGAAACGACTTTTCTAGAGATTTATTATAGCTAGATATGCTTATACCCACATATTTATTTAAGAAAAAAATTGAATAGGTTCCTGCCTAAAAATTAGTGTATCTTTTTTTTTGTGGTCCGATTTAAATAAAGCAAAGTGCAGATCCCTTTCTAAGCTTCAAGCAGTATATTCATGAAAGTCTCATCAAAATCCATTACTTAGTTTCCGAGATCCTTAAGCTCAATCAGACAAACAGATAAACAGACAAACAGACAGATAACAATTTTAAAAATGGGTCTGTTGAACCCTATAGCATTCCCCAAGTCACCCCCAGTAATTTTTTCAAAGAAAGTTTCAATGCACAGACACGACTTTTCTAGAGTTTTATTAAAGATATGCTGATACCCACATACATAAATATTTATTTAAATTTATTTAAGGAAAAAAATTCATAGGCTCTCCCTAAAAATTAGTATACATTTTTTGTTTGTAGTCCGATTTTGATAAAACCGAGTGGAGAGCCCTTACAAAGCTTCAAGCAGTATATTTTTGAGAATCTCATCAAAATCCATTTCTTAGATTCCGAGATCCTTAAGTTCAAACAGACAAACAAACAAACATATAAACAGACAAACAGACAGACAATAATTTTAAAAATGGATCAGATGAACTCTATAGCATTCCCCAGGTCATCCCCAGTCATTTTTTCAAAGAAATTTTCAATGTACAGACACGACTTTTCTAGAGATGTATTATAGCTAGATATGCTTATACCCACATATTTATTTAAATTTATTTAAGAAAAAAAATTTCACAGGTTCCTTCCTAAGAATTAGTATATCTTTTTTTGTTGTGGTCCGATTTTAATAAACCAAACTGCAGATCCCTTTCTAAGCTTCAAGCAGTATATTTTTGAAAGTCTCATCAAAATCCGTTTCTTAGTTTCCGAGATCCTTAAGTTCAAACAGACAAACAATAATTTTAAAAATGGGTCAGATGAACTCTATAGCATTCCCCAGGTCATCCCCAGTAATTTTTTCAAAGAAATTTTCAATGAACAGACCCGACTTTTGTAGAGATTTATTATAGTATAGATATGCTGATACCCCCATATTTATTTAAGAAAAAATATTACATAGGTTCCAAGCAGTATATTTTTGAGAGTCTCATCAAAATCCATTTCTTAGTTTCCGAGATCCTTAAGTTCAAACAGACAAACAAACAAACATATAAACAGACAAACAATAATTTTAAAAATGAGTCAGATGAACTCTATAGTATTCCCCAGGTCATCCCCAGTAATTTTTTCAAAGAAATTTTCAATGAACAGACACGACTTTTCTAGAGATTTATTATAGTATAGATATGCTGATACCCACATATTTATTTAAATTTATTTAAGAAAAAAAATTGAATAGGTTCCTACCTAAAAATTAGTATATCTTTTTTGTTTGTGGTCCGATTTAAATAAAACAAAGGGCAGATCTCTTTCTAAGCTTCAAGCAGTATATTTGTGAAAGTCTCATCAAAATCCAGTTCTTAGTTTCCGAGATCCTTAAGTTCAAGCAGACAAACAGACAGACAATAATTTTAAAAATGGATCAGATGAACTCTATAGCATTCCCCAGGTCATACCCAGTCATTTTTTCAAAGAAATTTTCAATGTACAGACACGACTTTTCTAGAGATTTATTATAGTATAGATATGCTGATACCCACATGTTTATTTAAATTTATTTAAGAAAAAAATTGCATAGGTTCCTACTTAAAAATTAGTATATCTTTTTGGTTTGTGGTCCGATTTAAATAAAACAAAGTGCAAATCCCTTTCTAAGCTTCAAGCAGTATATTCGTGAAAGTCTCATCAAAATCCATTTCTTAGTTTCCGAGATCCTTAAGTTCAAACAGATAAACAGACAAACAGACAGACAATAATTTTAAAAATGGGTTTGTTGAACTCTATAGCATTCCCCAGGTCATCTACAGTAATTTTTTCAAAGAAATTTTCAATGAACAGACACGACTTTTCTAGAGATATATTTTTTTAAAAATAATAATGCCCAACGGATTACCCACCATATCCCGCCCGACCGGCGCGAGGGGCTCATCCGCATGACGCGCGGATTGTTTTTCGTGCCGAGTCTTTGAAAGGCTTTGGTTTGTTAATCGTCGAGATCTAAAACTGCTCAGCTACAGAGAAAACCTCATCAGCTAAGTAAAAAAGATTACACAATTAATAAATCATTAGTTGACAGCGAAAAGTTAATTGTTAAGAATAAAGATAAGAAACGAAGGATATGAAAAAAAAAATTGTTGCTATGTATTTAGGATAGAAAGAATTGACTTTTTTATGCTGCATAGTGATTCTGAAATATCAAACGTACCAGAATGAGAGTTATAATCTTGACACAAACAACGAAAAGGCTCATTTAATTCAAAATTAGTTCGGCACTGTTTCAAGATAAGTGGTTTTAAATGTCTTGATGGACGAGAAGGTACATTGAAGTTCACGTCGCTCAAAAGAAACGGGCTTACGATTGAACCATTTAGTAATTTAATCATGAAGACAATTCTAAGCATTTCCCTCCGACTAGAAAGGCTGTGAAGATTAATTAGTTTTAAGCGGCTCGTATACTATGGCATCCCACTGAAGATCTCTTAAGGCAAATAGTAAAAATTGTTTTTGAACTGATTCTAAGCGACCCCGTGGACCTGGTAACGCGGGTTCCAAATTATAGAACCGTATTCAAGTATCGGTCTGACTAATGCAGTAAAGAGAGTTTTAGTTACATAAG
The DNA here is from genome assembly GCA_951509765.1 of Sphenella marginata. NCBI lineage: Eukaryota > Metazoa > Arthropoda > Insecta > Diptera > Tephritidae > Sphenella > Sphenella marginata. The sequence continues at coordinate 53,763,496 of OX608078.1, read as the reverse complement.
GGTCGCTAAATTCTTTAGACCATCGTTTAACAAATGCTAGAACGCCTGTAGCTTTATTGACTGTTACGTTAATGTGGCAGTTGAAACTGAGTTTGTAATACATAGTAACCCCAAGGTCAACAAAATCATACATTTGCTCAAGACTATAATTGTTAATTGTATAGGAAGCTGGCTGTAAAATTCCTCTCGAAAAACGCATGTATTTACATTTCTTTAGATTAAGCGGCATATAATTTATATCGCACCAAGTAACTAGTGCATTTCGATTTGATTGATAGATAGATATGCTGATACCCATATATTTATTTAAATTTCCTTAAGAAAAAAAAATTCATAGGCTCCTCCCTAAAAATTAGTATACCTTTTTTGTTTGTAGTCCGATTTAAATAAAACCGAGTGAAGAGCCCTTTCTAAGCTTCAAGCAGCATATTTTTGAGAGTCTCATCAAAATCCATTTCTTAGATTCCGAGATCCTTAAGTTCAAACAGACAAACATATAAACAGACAAACAGACAGACAATAATTTTAAAAATGGATCAGATGAACTCTATAGCATTCCCCAGGTCATCCCCAGTAATTTTTTCAAAGAAATTTTCAATGAACATGTTGATATATATGATTGGTGGTAACCCTTATGTAACAATGCAAATGTCATGTAAAGTAAATTATAAAAGAGATGTCAAAGCTCTCTTGTCAGTTCTTGAAATTAACTCATATGTAACAGTCATCGTTTATAATACGTTCATTAAAAACTACACATAGCATTTCACAATTGGTTTCTTTTTATTCCGACTTTGGATAACCTCTACAAACTCCAACAGGTTATGGGCCCAGGATTGCATAAAATAGAATAATTGTGATAATGACGTCTATGTACCAAATTGAGAAATTAGACGAGAAGAACTTTGACTCATGGTGCGTGCAAATGCGCAGCGTGTTGGTGCATGCAGAGTTGTGAAAGGTGGCATCAGGTGAATGCAGAAAAAATTACAGCAACGATGAGGAAGCAGCAAAATGGATGGCTCGTGACGAGAAGGCTCTTGCAATGATAACGCTAAGTGTGAAACCTTCACAACTAAACTATTTGCGACATGCGAAGACATCAGCAGATGCGTGGAAGAAGCTAAAAGAGGTACACCAGCCCAGCGGCCCAGTAAGAAAAGTTTCACTTTACAAAAAGTTCCTTGGTCTCAGAATGTCAAGCAGCGAAAGCGTGGCAGATTATTTGAACGTTTTTTCAACTACGATGGACAAGTTAGCAGAGGTAGGCATAGAATTGAATGCGGAACTGGTTGCCATTATTATGCTGTCCAGTATTCCCAAAGAGTTTGATAATTTTGTGATTGCCGTAGAAACGAGAGACAGTTTGCCAAGCGTTGAGGTTTTAAAGACGAAAATCTTAGAAGAAGGTGAGCGTCGCAGCTGAATGATGGACGTGCTGGAAAACGCGCAGCAAGCGTTTGCAGCGAAGTCAACGCAGGGCAACAACAGAAGCAAAAAAGGTAATGTGAATAATGTACACAAACTTACTTGCTATCGATGTGGGCAAAAAGGGCATATCAAAGCAAACTGTAATGCGAAACAGAATGAATCAGCGAATTCGACAAAAAAAGATCAAAAGCAATATTCATTTACTATGTGGGGTGCTACTCATTGCGACATGTTTGACCGCAGGCGCGACAGCGCATATGTGCAGCGACCGCGCTTTGTTCAAAAATTTCGTGCAGCATAGAGAGTGGATCGCATTGGCAGGCAACAACAAGATTCGTGCAGAAGGCAAAGGCGACGTAGTAATAAGATAGATCAAATATGTGCGAGGTAACATTAAGGGGCGTTTTGTACGTGCCAGACATGCGTGCAAATTTCATATCAGTCGGTCGTGCAGTTGAGATGGGCTGCGCAGTTACATTTGGCAGTAAGTTTGCTATGATCAAAAAGAACAATGTAGAAGTTTTGCGTGTGCAAAGAATGGGCAATTTATTTGTTTTGAAAAATGAAAGCAACCAATGTTTCAATGCAAAACAAGGTAATGGTGATGCGTCTCTGTGGCATGATAGATTCGGGCATCTTAGTTATGTAAGTTTAACAGAAATGTCAAAGAAACTTCTGGTAAATGGATTAGAAAATGTTAATTTTTCTGCAAATCCAACATGTTTGACCTGTATGAAATTCAAAATACATACAAAGCCGTTTCCGAGTACTACTGAAAGTAGGGCAACAGAGTTGTTGGAACTGATACATACAGATGTATGTGGCCCGTTTGATAAAACATCATTAGGTGGTTCTAAATATTTCTTAACAGGCGTATATTTGTTTATTTTCTGCAATCAAAAGATGACGTTTTCAGTAAATTTGTATCCTTTTGTACGATGGTAGAGCGACAGACCGGCAAGAAAATTAAAGCTGTTCGGAGCGACAATTGTCGTGAATTCGTTAACAAATCTTTTGATGATTATTTTGCAAAGCATGGTATAGTGCGGCAGCTGACTGTGCCGTATACTCCCCAGCAGAACGGCGTAGCTGAGCGAGCGAACCGTACGTTGGTGGAAATGTCAAGAAGTTTGTTAGTTCATTCTGGTATGGGTGCGTCACTGTGGGCAGAGGCAGTTGCGACTGCGGCGTATTTAAGAAATAGAGCACCAACAAAGGCATTGCATAACTTAACCCCTTATTAAGCATGGTTTGGCAAAAAGCCATCTGTAAAACATTTGAAAGTTTTTGGCTGTTTAGCAGTAGCATTAGACAAAACTAGACATAACAAATTTGAAGCAAAAGGTAAAAAGTACCAGATGGTCGGTTACTCAATAGTATCAAAGGCATATAGGCTGATACACGGCAGGTGGTGGAAAAGCGTGATGTATTATTTGATGAATCAAAGAAGCTAAAAAGTGATGAAGATTTTGTATCTTTTGGTCTCGATAATGAGGCGGTTAGCAACAACATTTGCAATGGTGTTGAGCAAAGCATTGACGGTAATAGTAATGATCAGGTCGATAGTGACAATAGCGATCAATGTGAGAAATACGAAAGTGCTGAAGAAAGCATTGAAGAAAATGTTCAGCGTATTGCACCAGGTAGGCCTAAAATCGTTCGCAGCGGCAAAGTAGGTAGACCAAAAAAGATATACAATGTTTTGAATGCAATGAGCACAGTTCAAATGCAGGTACCTCAAACGTATGCAGAGGCAATATCAAGCGATGAGGCGGATTTGTGGCAGGCGGCAATGAAGAGAGAATACGACTCGTTAACCGCAAACAACACTTGGACGTTGGTTGATTTGCCAAAAGGTCAATCAGTAGTTGGGGTATATACGTTGAAGCGAGATGAGCATGGCAATGTTGAAAGGCAGGGTTCGGAATTATTCGTATATAATTATTCAAGTATATACTTATAGTTTCTTACACGCGAACCTGAACATTAAAAAAGCAAATTTAGATTCCTGTTCGCCAATACGAACGCATAAAAAAATCCCCATCGCTCATATACCCAAGCACATGCTCGAATGTTCACATCAAAGATGACTACCCACTAAACAATTTGATCCGACTTTTTTTTCGAAATCGTTAAGTTTTGTCTAAAGAGTTTGCCGAAATCGGAACCGATTTCCTTTCGAAGTAGTTAAGAAATTTGTATGAGAGGGTTGACGCGACTTCGTAACGAAACGGTGTAACGATTTTGTTAAGAACTTGCTTTACGAAATCTTTCAGAAAAGTCTTAACGAATTCGCACAGTATAATTTTCACGAAATCTTTAAGAATTTTCTTAACGATTTCGTAAAGTGCGATCCTTACGAAGTCTTTGCGTTTACGAAATCTTTAAGAATCTTCCTAGAGAAATCTACCTAAATATCCAATTAAAAACATATTTTTTTGTTCTTTTTTCAATTTGATTAATACAATTAATTTATTATGTTTTAATAAAGTAAATTAAATTACATGTATATATGTATGTATGTATAAGAATTCAATATTGTTTTAATGCTTGGTAATGCACTGTGGTGCTTGGTGTGACTCTTCTCCCGACGCGACATGAAGAACAATTTTTATCACACTTACTTATTTATTTTGGCCACTGCAGCAAAGATATACATTTTATTTTGGTTTGGTTTAATTTTTGTTCACAACACGTTTTTGCTACAATCCGAAATTTATAAATTTTTCACATGAATTTCTTTTTGACAACTGAATCAAAGCCTGCTGAGTTTGAAAATTTATTCACGTTTTTCTCTTATCGAAATAGATACGAATTCGTTTAGGAAAATCGAAAAATTTTAGATTTCCTTCAGACAAGTCGGATATCCGACAACTTCGGAGATTCTGGTTTGGCCAATCGTTGCGAATTCGTTAAGCTAGATCGGTAGAATTCCGATTTTGTTCAGAAAAGACAGATGTCCGACAAATTCGGAAGCTTTGGTTTAGTGGGTAGATACGAAACTTCGCGCTCTCTGAGAGCGCTCAAAAAGTGGTCATTTTTTATAACATTTTCCAATGATGCCAGTATGGTGAAAACAAAATATGGGCATTTTGAGTAGCTTTTTAGGAATTTTGCTATTCCCACAGACCAAGAGGTGTGCAAAAATGTGCTATCGAAATAATTTTTGAATTTTTCTTGGTCGGAACGTATAAAATGAGACAGGATATATTTAAAATAAAATATATAAAATAATAAATAATTCATAACATAAAGTTAAAATTTCCAAGATATCTTAAAATAAGGTAAAATCCTTAATGATGTACATTTAGTAATGAAATAGAACATGGAAATTGAAATAGTATGATTTCAACTAAAAATAATTATAAACTAAAATAAATATTTGAAAATAATACAAAAAGAAAAGGCGTATTGTTTGTATCTTGTAAGCTTTTTTAATCCCTTCAACCACTCAAATGCGTAAAAAAATAGCATATTCTACATATATTTTCTGCAGCTATTTTCTTAGATCGTACTATTGCAAAGTTTATATATTCTTTCTCAATCATGCGGTATTTTAAGTTTATCGAAATGTTCATTTGTTTGATTTTCCCAAATTTGGTGCGTTTTTTGCTTTCTGGCTCCTCATTGTTTATGTATCTAATGTCAATGGTCCTCGATTGTGTAGTATTGCCAACCAGCGCACACATAGAAAAGTAGGCAACACTGCATAATCGACGACCGAAATGAGAGAGCGGGAGAGAGTTTCGTATCAAGTCATCTTTGGTTCACATATACCAAATGTATATACACCCTGCAAAAATCGAATGACTGAAACTCCAATACAAACAAACGAATTTTCAAAGGCGTATACAGTACGGGTAAAAAGATTAGTCAATTTACCCGGAGCCGTACCGAAAGTTTCCGTACTGTAGAATTTTTTGTTAGAGTGAAATGGCATATTGGTCGTCTTAAGTTCGTTTTGCTATATCTTTTTCTGTCGTACTCTTTGCATGCATAGGAATGAAACTAAATTTCGGAAGTGGCAACGCAGCCAGCTTACTTCATTTTGTAAATTATTCAGAAAACGTGCAAAGCGCCAAAAAGAAAAAATTTTATTTCAGCGAATTTAAGGGTAAGTATCAGCAATAAATGTATAAATATGTATAAACTTTATTATTATTCATTATTTTCAGATTTTATTTAGCAAAGTTGCAGGAATTACCAAGGTGGAGAAGGAAACAGCTGCATCACAAAAACTACACCGCGAGGGCAATATTCCAATTAAGGTAAGTATTTTGTTGTTGGATTTTGCGGTCTATTTTGTTTACAAATTTGTAAGTTATGAGCAAGCTCGAGACCAGTTAACAATAATTCTAAACGAATTAATATTGTCAGTTTTTGGGAAAAATTGATAATTGGAGAACTGACAATATTAATTCGTTTAGAATTATTGTTAACTGGTCTCGAGCTTGCTCATAACTTACAAATTGGTAAGTATTTTATTATAAGATAATTGCTAAAACATGACCGAAATTTGTGGGAAAGGTATCAAAAGATGTGTTTTGAGATCAGTACCAATAATCCGGATGCGGGTTATTTTTTGAAGCGCGGCCGAAGTGTGCGATATATGTATATTTTGGTAATTACTTTCGACCGGTGCCGAGTGCTAATACCCGTCCAAAAATGTCAGGAGGGGTATCAAAAGACGCGTATCGGTCCCAACAATGCGAATCCTGCTTCGGAACACTTTCGGCCGCGCTTCAAAAAAAGAACCCTCGTCCGGTCCCACTCTGGCTACACCGATTCTGTGATTACAACAACCACATGGAAATTACAGAAAATTGTGAACTTTGATTGCAAAAATATCACAAACTGCTAAAAATAATTGTTCTCCGGAGCTGAATTCGTGATCGATAGATATATTCAGTAATTGTTTACGACCGCCACCGAGTGCCAAAACACGTCCAATAACGTCGGAAGAGGTGTCAAAAGACGCGTTTTGACCTCAGTATCAATAATCTGAATGCGGAGTTTAATTTCTGTAAAGATATATTTGTAATTAATATAATGTGGTCGTTGTAGGGTGTTCCGAAAAGTACAATATACAGTTGTGTTCAATATAATAGTAGTAAAATTTAAGTCGATATGATTCGCTGAAATAAAAAGCTGTATTTTTAATAATTTTCATTTAAAATATGTATAGCAAATAGTGCCTAAAAATTCCATTTTGAGAATTTTTTTTGTCAAGGATGTTGGGTATTTTATATTATATTTATACATATTTTAAATGAAAATTATTAAATCTGAATTTTCTCCTTATTTCTTCGAACGAAACCCAATTTAATTTCACTACTATTATATTGAACGCAGCTGTACGTATATATCATGAGTGTACGATCTATCGATTTTGATATATTTTTTGTCGGGCCAGCTAGTAACTTTTATATAATTTAGATACATTGTGCATTTATCTAATCCATGTATGTATTTTATTTCCTATTTCAGTCGAAATCAATCGATATACAATAATACAAAACAATACAAAGTGACAATTTGCAAGTAAGTACTGCATATTAGGAATTGAAAATGAAGAGGAGTACTCTTTACAACAATTTAAGTGCAGAAAAGAAGAATTGTGAAAGAAATGCGCAGGAATATGAAAGGTTGTCCCAATTTGCAAACGTAGATTGGGCCAACCTTGATTCCAATGCAAACACTAGCAATGAAACTGCGGAGCTACTTTTTTCTGACGCCGATGATCCGTTATCTGATGCTGATCGGAAAATGAAAATGAAATTATAATATTAGCAGAATATAAACGCAACGTGATGAAATGTTGGGCAATCGAAAATAGTGTTCCGCAAACGTTGATTGCTAGTTTACTTGTGGCACTTAAAAAAATTGGAGTAAATGATTTGCCTTTATGCCCACAAACTCTTTTAGAAAATAATAAGAATAGAGCTCAAATTCAAAGGGTTTCTGGAGGAGAGTTTATGTATATTGGAATCCAAAAATATTTTGAGAGAGATTCATTTAGTTTTTTAAAAGAAAAAGAAGAAGTTTTGATCGACGTTGGAATAGATGGTTTAAAATTGTTTAAGAGTTCTAGTAAAGTTTTGTGGCCTATTGCCTGCTTTTCAGGAAATCAAAAGCCAAATAACGTAAATGATTTTATGAAAGATTTTTGCGAAGAAGTAGTTTATTTAAGAAAAAATGGCTTGAAAGTAGGTATGTGGAATACCACATTAAAAAGATTTGATATTCGTATTTTTTCATGCGATTCACCTGCTCGTGCTTTTGTAACTAGTGTTCAAAGTCACAATGGTAAAAATGGATGCCCAAGATGTGTTCAGGTTGGCACATACCAGAACAGAAGAGTGTGCTTCTCGAGGCAAATTTGTGACTTAAGGACAGACAGTTCTTTTAAAAATAGATTAGATAAAAGCCATCACAATATTAAATTTTTGCAACAGGAAAATATTCTCGAAAAAAACAAATTTTGGAATGGTTTCCCAATTTCCGTCAGACCCAATGCACCTCGTGGACCTAGGTGTGGCAAAGAAACTCTTCCACCTTATACTTAAAAAAGGAAATATTGCCCAAATGAATGAAAAATTTACTTTCGTTTCAAATTGGGTACCATCTGAGTTCGGAAGAGTGTGTAGAAGCTTAGATGATATCGGGAATTGGAAGTGGACAGAGTATAGACAATTTTTGTTGTATTCGGGGACATTCGTCTTAAAAGACTCCATTGACGACGATTTATTTTATCATTTCATTTTATTGCATGCCAGTATACGTATTCTCTCTTGTGAAAGGTCCTGTAGAAGTGAAACCAATATTGTTAAGGAGTTATTACAAGAGTTTGTTAATTTATTCGGAGATATGTATGGAGATCACTTAATTAGTTTTAACGTTCACGGCCTTCTCCATTTACCCGATTGCGCTAAAGATTTTGGGCCATTAGATTCTTTTTCCGCGTACAAATTTGAAAACTTTATGCAACGTATTAAGAAAGTTATAAGAAGTCCCACAAATATTTTACAACAACTCTTTCTAAGACTTGAGGAAAGAATATGTTTGCCAGAAAAATCGACGCACACATTTGGGCAGTTTTCCATAAGTCATAAGAAAGAAAAAGACTCGTTTTGTTTTAGTCAAACTACAGGACCTTTCAAAGTGGTCGATTCGCGTTTAGAATCAGGAGAAGAGATTTTGTTTGGATATAGTTTTACAGAAAGCAGAAATTATTTTAATGAACCTCTAGAATCCTTTCCTTCTCTTGGTATTTTAGTTGCTAGTGGACTTGGTAATCAAAAAATTAGAATTCCAAAAAAGAATATTCAGTACAAATATTTTGCGGTTCCTATTCAAAATAATTTTATCTTAATTCCAATGCTTCACCACCTCTTTCACGAGTTTTCAAACTAGCTTGTATATACAAATTTCTTTATATAAATCAGCAGCTATACTACTAACTAATTAATATTTATATTTATCTGATTGAAGGAAATGGACAAGGAGGAGATAAAAAATATAATTTTTGGTGGATCAGGACCCTCAACCTCTAGGATGCATCAAAAACAGTTATCAACAAATAGCACGCCCTTGCCGATAAGGAAGCGAATGAGACTCTCAACCACGTTTAACGTGCCGGAACGTATTGCAGAGCCAGAAGGCAATGCAACAGTTGCTAATAATAATAAAGGTGACATAAAAATGATTGTTAAAAGCTAAGAATCTAACTATACTTTTATTATTACAGATGTAATGGAAATGCTGAAAACTATTTTCGACAAGCAATGCCAGCTCGAAGCACGTTTTCAAAAAATGGAGGAAAACGTAAATATTTTACTCTTTTACCTAAGCGATAGTAATTCATATGTACTTTGTTTTTTTAGATGATCGAAAATACGGAAATATTGGCGCACCACCGTGAGGGAGCCGTGAGGGAGACCAAAGTATTCACAAAGAAAATACACAGGATGATTTGCAGAATAAGTGGCGATGAAATTCGAAATCAGCTGGCTGATATTTTCCCACTTTCGTCTCTTGCTGCGGCGTTCGACTTGGAGCAAAAGCTGGAAGAGCACACGTACGAGGAAGCTGTCGTAAGTATTTTTTATTCCACCGAACTTTCCGTTGCTCAATTATTTACAAATAAAATACAACCTTTCTTTACAGATTTCGTATTTATATGTGTGGGTCCCACGGGGGACTCAGTCTTCAAAAGAGTAGTCACCGACGAAATAATATCCCAATTCAATTGGGACGGGCGTAGTTCAAAAAAAGCTCTTTCGGCATTGAAACTATTTAAAAAGACTTTGTTAGGTAATTTCTTGTATTTTTTCTTTTTATTATTACCGTATGCTAATTATTTTCTATTTCCGATAGAGGTGTTCAAGATGGAAGGCGAAATATCGTATGTACGCGGCATTAAGCGATGTGTGGAATTAAGCCACAACCGCCACAAACAAAAACGCTACCTCACAGCGAAATTGAACGAAACCATCTAAAAATTTATTTACTTAAAACTATTTATTTAAAAACTTACTAAAATAAGTATATAAACATATTTACCTGATTTCTTTTTTACAAGACTTTCGAAATGTACCTAAAAGCAAAGCTATGTATATGTAATTTAATGAATTTTTTAATTTAAGTTAAATACTATAGTATATAGTAATATAGTACTTACTAGTATTTACAAGACTTTCGAAATGTACCTAAAAGCAAAGCTATGTATATGTAATTTAATGAATCTTTTAATTGAAGTTGTTAAATACTATAGTATATAGTAATATAGTACTTACTAGTATTTACAAGACTTTCGAAATTTACCTAAAAGAAAACTATGTATATGTAATTTAATGAATTTTGTATATAGTAAAATACTGAATGTAAATATAACAAATGCTAAAAATATAAATACAGTAAAATACTGAATGTATATGTAAAATAAATAAAATATAAATAAATAATATATATATATAGTAGAATACTGAATGTAAATATAACAAATACTAAAAAGATAAAATAAATAAAATATAAATAAATAAGATATAAATATAGTAAAATACTGAATGTATATGTAAAATAAATAAAATATAAAAAAATAAGATATAAATATAGTAGAATACTGAACGTAAATATAAAAATACTAAAAAGATAAAATAAATAAAATATAAATAAATAAGATATAAATATAGTAGAATACTGAATGTAAATATAACAAATACTAAAAAGATAAAATAAATAAAATATAAATAAATAAGATATAAATATAGTAAAATACTGAATGTATATGTAAAATAAATAAAATATATATAAATAAGATATAAATATAGTAGAATACTGAATGTAAATATAACAAATACTAAAAAGATAAAATAAATAAAATAACATAAAATAAAATAAAATAAAAACTGACAATTAAAATTCATTACGAATTATTGTTTCTCTGTGTCTCGAGCTTGCAAAACTTACAAATATGTAAAAACAAGAAAGACCGCAAAAACCAACAACAAATATTAAGAACCGAAGCACGGGTTTACGTACATAAATATGGACAAACAAAAAAGTCCAGCACACACATTCGTACGTTTGACCGATGGTCTAACAACAATGTGTGCTCAGTGTTGGCAAGAACAAACAAACAAAAGGGAATTAATTGAAGTGGAGATAAATGCATTGTGACGTCACAGGGCATCATAGCTTAGATGTTAGAATTTTCTAACAGCGGCTTTGGTGCAGACACTGGTTCATATCCCAGTGTCCGGAAAGGGATCTGATGATGAGCTTGGAAACTCTGAAACATGTAATCCTATCCATCGCTGTGATTTAATAATGTAATTTTTCTTCAATTATCAATTTTTCCCAAAAACTGGCAATTAAAATTCATTACGAATTATTGTTTTCTCTGGTCTCGAGCTTGCAAAACTTACAAATATGTAAAAACAAGAAAGACCGCAAAAACCAACAACATAAATGTTTTAAGTTTAGCAAAAAAGCCCGTATTGAATGCGGTAGAAAATAAGAAACATCAAACCAAAATCACTGCTTTTTTTTCTAATACATAATTTGTAAACAACATTCATATTTGCAAGCATTTTTTATTAAATAAACTGGCAATGAACTACAAAACATCAAACCATAGAATCTCTTTGATTATTAATACCATAAAATTGGACAGGGTATAAAAACTGTTAAAAAGAATACATATATCGATTAAAAATACATAACGTTCGAAAACTCGAACATTTCGATAACTCGGACAGGGCTGGTTTTCATTAGTTCGAGTTTTCGCGAGTGCACGGTAGTCCCAAAAACAATCCCGAAATTAGTCCAAAAAAATCCCGAAAATTTTCTAAAAATATTCTTCAAAAAGTCCCGAATTGATCCCGAAACCAATCCCGAAGTAATCTCGAACGTATCCCTATACGTCCTTGAATAAATCCCACGCGCTCGGTATACCTAATATGCCACTCAAGATATGTACATGCATATGCATTCAATCGAAGTACATACATATACTACTCCAACATTCTGCACACAACAATCTTGTTCAGTTTAGAACATGAACAACAAAACGATTATTCAGGCACATGTACATATCCATGTACATACATCTGGTATATACAGTGATGGCAAGCAACATGTACATTCAGCTGGTATATGCAGTGATGGCAAGCAACATGTATATACATCTGGTATATATAACATTATTTCATTATTCATTTCATTTCATGACATATATGTGAACATTCGAGCATGTGCTCGGGTATACGAGCGATGGGGATTTTTTTATGTGTTCGTATTGGCGAACAGGAATGCAAATATATATCGTCAGCTTATATTCAATAACCGCTATCTGCAGTTTTAACAAAAATTACTTTTTGATGATAACATGATCTCTGACTTTGCCTTCACCCATGACAATTACGACAAGCTTGAAATTTTGCGTTTATGGTACGTTATTTTAATTTTGAAAATATCTCTATCTGCAACACAAAATTTTTTCGAAGAGCAATAACCTCTATCTGCATAAATATTTTTCCACAATTTTCCTTACTAAACAAAAAAGCGAAATAATCAGGGTAAGTTGCGTTCCTCTTTGTACATATATATTTGCCAAAAAATCGGATATACGTATGTGCATACCTTTGTTTAGACGAAAATGTATAGCTATCAATTTAACTAGGTTAGGATGTCCGAAAAAGAAGCACTGTGGAAGCACTGTGGAAGATTCAAAAAAGCTTTATCTTTCGACTTCCATACGAAAATCAAACATTGCAGGTGTGCAGAGCAATGTTCCTTTCAACGTTATCCCTAAAAGTTGATATGGTAAGAAATTGTTTAAAAAAACGCAATAGAGGCATTTTGCCAGCCTACACTAATAGAGTTCGAAGTGATTCTAAGTTGTATATTAATGAATATTTTAAAAAATTGGAAAAAGTTGAGAGTCATTATTGTCGAAGTAATACAAAGAAAAAATATATCGCAGCAACATTTAGGACAAAAGCCGATGTTTATAAAAATTATCTTGAGAAGTGTTCAGAACCCGAAGTGAGACCCGTGTCTATATTTACGTTCTCAAATGTTTTCGATAAAAATAACTTGGCCCTTTTCATTCCTCGCAAGGATCAGTGTGATAAATGTGTTGGATACAAAGCTCAACAGATTTCCAAAAACGAATATAACGAACATATTTCGAAAAAAGAGCGAGCTCAGCTTGAGAAGCAACAAGATAAACTAAGAGGTCAAGAGGGACAATGTCTCGTCTTTACAATGGATACTCAAGCAGTCAAGCTATGCCCTAATATAAACGCATCTGCGATTTATTTTAAGCAGCGTTTGCAAGTCCACAACTTCACTATTTACAATATTTACAACCATGAATGCACAAATTACTGGTGGAACGAAACTAATGGAGATTTGTCGGCCTCGTCTTTCGTTTCATGCCTTATGCACCATTTAAAAATCAATTGTTTAACAGATACGTTACCTATCATCATCTATTCTGATGGTTGCGGTTATCAGAATCGGAATAATTACTTGTCAAATGCTTTATCGATTTTTGCTATAGAAAATAATAAAGTAATAGAACAAAAGTACCTAGAAAAAGGTCATACACAAATGGAATGTGATAGCGCACATGCCAAAATCGAAAAGAAATTTAAAAACCAATCAATATATTTACCAAATGATTATATTGCAATAACCAAAGAGGCTAGAAAAACTGTAAAAATTAATAATCGTACCATAAATAAGCTATTCGATGCTGTATATTTAAACTAGGACTTTTTTAAGAACTACGGTGATAAAGAACTTCTACGCTTTACGAGTATAAGGCCCGGAGTAACCAGAAAAGATCCTACAGTATCAGACCTTAAGGCCCTTAATTATTTACCCAGTGGAGACGTCCAATTCAAGTTAAACTTCAACGATAACCGCAAGAATAAAAGAGTATTCTGGTCATAAGCCTCCAAAACGCCTACATAGCAATACAATCCCAATAACTCTTAGTAAATGGAAACACTTACAACAAATAAAGGCAGTAATTCCAACTGAATATCATTACTTTTATGACAATTTAAAAAAATGCGATTAAAAAATACCAATTTCCTTTATATTTAAAGCAATCTTGTGTTCAAAACCTATAATAAAAATAGTTATAATAAAACATTGGCATAAACTTAACTCTGACAAATTTTCAGTTAGTTTTTTTCTTCCATTTGTGGCTTGTTACACAATTTTTTTTTTTAACAGGTCGAACGTCATCTGCTTTGAAACTTATTTACGCTGAATTCTTCCACTGCCAGGAATACCATGCCTAACAACCTTAAAAATGCTTTTTGATTTTAATAGGCCTGTTTTTTTTACACGCATAGGGTACAACCGGGATAGATGCCCCACGTTTTGGAAATGCTGCCTAAATTTGAAATTATTAGTGTGATTTGTATAATTTTTTTTAATATAGCTAGTTCAATATTTTAACTTTAAAAAGTTTTTCCAGACATTAGTTTTTCCTGAAACCTTCTTTTTGAGGAATAGATGCCTACCTTATGGATAGTTGCCCCACCATGAAAATATTGCGAAGGATAGATGCCCTTTATGGCATGTAAGCGAAAAACACAAATCTAACGCAACTTAGTTCTACCCCTACTCACAACCATAATAAATTAAACATGTTGGGTTTTTAATCTTTTAATTACTATCATTAGAAGATACCTAAATCTAGTATTAGGTACATCAATGGCCATACCTACCTTATTAAATTGAAGCGTTTGCTTTCAAGAATTGACATGAATTTTTATATACATATGTTTATTAAATTCAATTTTATAGGTACGTGTTTATTTAGAAAAAAATAGAAATTATCTTATATATAAAATTCTCGTGTCACAGTTTTTGAAACCATACTCCTCCGAAACGGCTTGACCGATTCTCATGAAATTTTGTGAGCATATTGAGTAGGTCTGAGAATCGATCAACATCTATTTTTCATTATTCCGGGAAGTGGACCAGGGACCGAAATATTCCAAACTTTTCTGTTTATGGAGCGATTTTCTTCAAATTTGGTACAAAGGTACCACTCTACTTTTTTTAAAATTCGGGCTTTCTTTTTTTCCGGGAAGTGGATTATGGACCAAAATATTCAAAACTTTTTTAATTATCGTGCGATTATTTTCATAAATTTGGGCAGAACAACGTCTGCCGGGTCCTTCTACAATATGGGTATCAAATAAGAGGCTTTGATGAATATTTAAAAAAGAGGTAATTTTCAATACCCTTTGCGACCTGTTTTCCGAGATATCGCCAAAAATTTATTTTTTATTTTTTCATGATACACCATATAAAAATACATACAATCCTAAATTTTCACCCTTCTAGCCATTTTAGTAATTTAATCACTTTCCATCACCGGACGATAACTGATCAATCGTTATTTAATTATTTATCTCCGCCAGATGTCTACAGGTGTCACTTCTGAACCAGTAAACAGCACGGAGTAGGGATGAGAACGAAGCCGGTCTCCTGTTTCTCTCACACAATAAGACTTCTCTCACTCCCACAGCTGTCGGCCATGTTGTTTATGCATCAAGTGTAGTAGTAAGGCTGAAAATTATTATTTTGCTATCTCAGTGTAACTCTCATATTAACTATTAATCATTGCTATTCTATCAATAATAATAAAATTATCATCAATAATAATAAAATTATCAATTTTGAGTGTATTTTGCACGATTAATTAATCAAGTGATTTTCATAACCTAAGAAGTACTCAACACGTGGCACGAGCTTCCAATAACAACGGATTTTGTGTTGTAAGTACACTTTTTTTTATTTACATATATCAATAATAATAAAATTATCATCAATAATAATAAAATTATCAATTTTGAGTGTATTTTGCACGATTAATTAATCAAGTGATTTTCATAACCTAAAAAGTACTCAACACGTGGCACGAGCTTCCAATAACAACGGACTTTGTGTTGTAAGTACACTTTTTTTTATTTATATCGAAAATGTTGTTGGAAACGTTCATAAAAGATTCTGTGGAATTTAATCTATATACATATATAAAATAGGATGTACGTACGTATGTATCTATGTGTGTATGTATGTTATAGACTCCGGAACTACCTCGCGGATTTTGTTCATATTTACAGGATAGCTCAGTAGAAATCCGGAGAGTGTTTATGTAAAGTTTTATTCCGGGAAGTGGACCAGTGACCGAAATATTCCAAACTTTTTTATTTATAGGTACTACGATTTTCTTCAAATTTGGTACAAACGTACCACTTTACTTTGGTAAAATATGGGGTAACTTTTTTCCGGGAAATGGACCATGGACCGGAATATTCCAAACTTTTTTATTAATTGTTCGATTTTCTTTAAATTTTTTATTAATTGTGCGATTTTTTTCAAATTTTGTACAAAGGTAGTCTTTTACTTTTGTTAAAATTTTGGTTAATTTTTTTTCCGGGAAGTGGACCAGGGACCGAACTATTCCAAACTTTTTTATTTATCTTGCGATTTTTTCCCTAAATTTGGGCAGAACAACGTCTGCCGGGTCATTCTAGTATTTTTATAAAAATGCATTTTACATACAATCTTACGCTAAAATAAAAACTACTTAGTAAATCTATAGAAATCTAGAGGCAGCCAATAGTTAGATAAACGTTTATTATATCCCGTAGGAACTACAAGATCTTGAATACATACCCAGTGTCGCCTTTGCTGTTTTTTAGCAGCATATCGTCGAATTAATGTCCTCGATGGAATCCCATACTTTTGGGATAATTCGTTTATCCCCATGGTATTTTTGTTCATTTCGTCGAACGCGGCCTGCAGGCTTTCTGTAGTCCCTTCCTTTTGTACTTTCGCGGCATAATTTTGCTGAAAACTGTTAAAAGTCCATAAAGTAGTACATAAAACATATATCAGACTCCAAAAGTATGTAAAAAATATATACTTACTCCTTTGTGATTCATGGTGCCCTTAGGGGCATCTATACCTCGAAAAATCAGGGCAACTATCCTTTTTGATAGGGATAAATGCCTACGAATTGTTTGAATAAATTATAAACAAAAAACATCTATTTTTAGTTAGATGCAGTCTCAATGAATCAGTTTATTAAGGTACTAAAAAATAGAATGGAATTTATTACTAGTTATAAAGTTATACAAAGCACAATACTTACCTTTAAAACTTTTACGGGTATTTCAATTTCGTCGCAAACAAAATGTTTTATACTAACAAAACGCGTGTTCACTGCTCGAAGCCCTTAGATAACTGTGGCTGCGGCTGCTAATTATTAAATTAATTGTTAGTCACGAGCTCGGGAAGTTAGATTTTTTGAATATGGGGCATCTATCCCGTTGGGGCATCTATCCCGGTTTTACCCTATACATCTGCATCTGCCACTAAAATTAAACGGTCATCTGCAATTGCGGTTATTCCATTATCAACGCGCATACATACATTCCGGTTTTTATTAAGGGATGATATACAGTTTGCTGGAAGTTGGTAAGGCAGTTTGCAAAATGAATGGAAACTTCTTGGAAGTACTGATTTTATCAGCCACTATTTCTTAGTTGCAGATAAAGTTGTGCGCTTAGCGGTCCATACAAATATTAAGCGCAAACGCAGACGCAGATAAACAAAAAAAACACGGCTAATACTGCCTATCCCTGGAATCGACCCCTGGTCCTCATACGTTGGACCAGGACAAGTACTATATAAACTATACAATGACGACACGCCAAAAACCAGATGCAGCATAAGCATTACAACCCAAAAATCATTATTTCCACTATACTGCAAAAACCTCTATCTACAATATTTTATTTAAAAATTATTTCTATAGCTAGGGCAATAACCTCTATCTGACTTCTAAGCTAAGTTAAGCTGTTTTTAAAACATAAAACTAGTTCAGTTAGTGAGAATGATATTTCATTGCTTATTGGGGTACTTTATATTGTTTGCAATTTGAAAAATAGCTAAAAAAATTGTATTTTTGCTCTCCTGAACAATTCAGTGTTTGCAGATAGCGGTTATTGAATATAAGCTGACGATATTTTTTATTGTTCAGCAGCACGAATAAGAGCGAACGAGAGTGAACATTTCCGAACCCTGTTGAAAGGTATAAAGCACGATTGGTGGCAAAGGGATGTTCACAAAAATACGGTTTGAACTATTGCGACACTTTCTCACCAGTTTGTAGGTTCGAAACCATTCGGTTGGTAATGGCGTTGGCGGTTGAGTTAAATTTACATCTACACCAAATGGATGTGTGTATAGCGTACTTAAATAGCGATTTAAAAGACGTGGTGTACATGAACCAGCCGCAAGGGTATGTTAACCAAGGTAAACCATCGAAGGTGCTGCAACTGAATAAAGCGATTTACGGTTTAAAGCAATCAGGAAGGGAGTGGAATTCCCATTTAGATGCGGCATTGCGAGATATGGGATTCACTCAATGTGAAAGCGAACCGTGCCTATATAAACAAGATATAGAAGGCAAATTATTTCTTATCCTGGTGTACGTAGATGATTTACTACTAGCATGCGAATCGAAGCAAATCATGAATATGGTCAAGGCGGGTATCTCCAAGAAATTTGATTGCGTTGATAAAGGTCCGATTAAAATATTTTTGGGCATGCAAATCGAGCGTAATGGCGAACTGGGTGATATCAGTGTTCAACAGTCCCAGTACATTAAAGATTTATTGACACAACATGGCATCGAAGAGTGTAGGCCAGCATATACGCCTTTAGATGTTGGTTTCCAAATTGCGTGCAACAACGAAAAATGTAAGACGGTTGATGAAAAGTTATTCCAGTCAACCATTGGGGCACTTATGTGGCTGGCGCTTTGTACAAGGCCAGATATTTTTCATTCTGTTGCAAAGTTAGCCCATGGCAATAAAGATCCACACAGTGAACACATGGCCGGCGTTAAGCATGTGTTGAGGTATTGGGCAACCACCATAGATATGAAATTACACTACAAAAAGTGTGGCCAACCGCTTATTGGCTACACTGATGCAGATTGGGGTGGTGATCGAAATGATAGGCGATCATACACCGGCTACGTATACTTCCTGGCAGGAGGTCCAATCTCATGGAAGTCAGAGAAGCAAGACTGCGTGGCTTTAAGCAGTACCGAAGCCGAGTATATGGCAATGGCTTCAGCAACCAAGGAGGCGATTCAACAGTATTGTATGGTAACAATATCAGTGCTCTTTGGCTAGAAATCCGGTTTATCATTCCCGCACAAAGCACATTGATATCGGGTATCATTTCTTGAGGCAAATCGTAGAAAGAGGCGAAATAGAATTAATCTTTAACCATATATATAATACTTCTATATTGCTAGTATCGTATCTTCCCAATATGCTGAAAGCGTGTCAATCATTATTACAGGAGATGCTTATAATGCAAGTTGTGCGCATGCGCGAGTTTTATTAGTGTTAGTGCATTGAAGCAGCGCGGCGAAAAAAACGTATGGAAGGGGTAGACAGGGGCCACTGACTTGTTTACACAAATTGTACTTTATAGTAGCGTATAAAATAACAGTTGAGTAAATTAAATATGAAAATGCCAATATATTGAATATAAACCGTAATATATGTATTATGTGAGCTTATAGGGTTTCTATGGCTACGTGATCGTCCATAATATGGTTAGAAAATGCATTATTTAAATTTTGAAAAATTGTGAAAGCGAAGCTGACTTTTGTACATTACATTAGTGCAAGTAATAATACGAAGAAGCAAATAAATTCAATCTTTGAAATATCCAAATATTTCATTGACCCCCTTTTATTCAAAAAAGTTGACGACGCCAACCGAAATTTTGTCTTCTTCTCTCATTGTATGTCTGTACTGTAATGTTTGACACGCTTCACAGTTCTTTACTAGCAATATAGAAGTATTATATATATGTCTTTAACTACTGAGGTGAAATATTTGGGCGTAGTTACTAAGGTGGGGTAAATTTTACCCCTTTATAATCTATAAATAATTTTTGTCAACGAAAAATTTTTTTTAAATTTATTTGTTTTTAATTGTAATAACAAAACACATTTTTAAATGAATAAAATAATAAATTTAAAGAAATCGAACTTCTAGTTTAACAAAACAAGGACTTTAGGAGCTCATCTGAAGAGAGTAAGAGAGAAAACAAACTACGAGGTGTAAAATTTACCCCCACCTCAGTAGTTAAAGGTTGAAGTACATACGAACAGAGAACATGATAGCTGATATTCTAACTAAAAATGTATGTAAGAAGAAACATAATGATTTTGTAAAGTTGTTAAGTTTGAATTAACATTCGCATTGAGGAAGCGTGTTGAAATATATGATTGGTGGTAACCCTTATGTAACAATGCAAATGTCATGTATAGTAAATTATAAAAGAGATGTCAAAGCTCTCTTGTCAGTTCATGAAATTAACTCATATGTAACAGTCATCGTTTATAATACGTTCTTTAAAAACTACACATAGCATTTCACAATTGGTTTCTTTTTATTCCGACTTTGGATAACCTCTACAAACTCCAACAGGACAGACCCGACTTTTCTAGCGATTTATTATAGTATAGATATGCTGATACCCCCATATTTATTTAAATTTATTTAAGAAAAAATATTACATAGGTTCCAAGCAGTATATTTTTATTTATTTCATCAAAATCCATTTCTTAGTTTCCGAGATCCTTAAGTTCAAACAGACAAACAGATAAACAGACAAACAGACAGACAATAATTTTAAAAATGGATCAGATGAACTCTATAGCATTCCCCAGGTGATCCCCAGTCATTTTTTCAAAGAAGTTTTCAATGTACAGAGACGACTTTTCTAGAGATTTATTATAGTATATATGTAGATAGACTCGGTTTAAAAGCAAACTATGAAAATAAACACCACTAATTTTCTCAACTCATTGTATTTCTTCAAAAAATAACGGTTATATAAAATGATTTAATTAGCCAATAATACATCCACAGCACATAAACTATTTTTTTCTATAACAAATTATTCAATAGCCAATATGGTAATATAACACCAGCACATAAACTTTTTTTAAATTAAAAATTATTCAAAAGCGAAAATATGCTCATTTGATGTAATTGTTTTTTCCCCAATCAAATTTGAAAGAAAAATATATTATCAAAAGGATATATTATACTTTTATACGCTACGACATCCGTCAGCGTACCAAACTTTGAACCACTTCCTATTAAAACCCTCATCAACACCTTTCATTTGGTACCATATTGTGCAAACACTTTTTAGAGTCACACCTAGTCCACATTTTGGTGAATATCTCGGAAATGGGGTCCCATATTGGACTTTGAACCACTTCCTATTAAAACCCTCAACAACACCTTTCATTTGGTACCATGTTGTGCAAACACTTTTTAGAGTCACGCCTGGTCCACATTTTGGTCGATATCTCGGAAACGGGGTCCCATATGGGACTTTGCACCACTTCCTGTTAAAACCCTCATTAACACCTTTCATTTGGTACCCATATTGAGCAAACACTTTTTAGAGTCACGCCTGGTCCACATTTTGGTCGATATCTCGGAAACGGGGTCCCATATGGGACTTTGAACCACTTCCTGTTAAAACCCTCGTTAACACCTTTCATTTGGTACCCATATTGAGCAAACACTTTTTAGAGTCATACCTGGTCCACATTTTGGTCGATATCTCGGAAACGGGGTCCCATATGAGACTTTGAACCACGTCCTGTTAAAACCATCATTAACACCTTTCATTTGGTACCCATATTGAGCAAACACTTTTTAGAGTCACGCCTGGTCCACATTTTGGTCGATATCTCGGAAACGGGGTCCCATATGGGACTTTGAACCACTTCCTGTTAAAACCCTCATCAACACCTTTCATTTGGTACCCATATTGTGTAAACAATCTTTAGAGTCACGCCTGGTCCACATTTTGGTCGATATCTCGGAAACAGGTTCCCATATGGGACTTTGAACCACTTCCTGTTAAAACCCTCATTAACACCTTTCATTTGGTACCCATATTGAGCAAACACTTTTTAGAGTCACGCCTGGTCCACATTTTGGTCGATATCTCGGAAACGGGGTCCCATATGGGACTTTGAATCACTTCCTGTTAAAACCCTCATCAACACCTTTCAATCGATACCCATTTCGTGTAAACACCTTCTAGGGTCACCCCTGGTCCATATAGCATTATACTTGTGAAAGTCTCATCAAAATCCATTTCTTAGTTTCCGAGATCCTTAAGTTCAAATAGACAGACAATAATTTTAAAAATGGGTCAGATGAACTCTATAGCATTCCCCAGGTCATCCCCAGTAATTTTTTCAAAGCAATTTTCAATGAACAGACACGACTCTTCTAGAGATTTATTATAGTATAGATACGCTGATACCCACATATTTATTCAAATGTATCTAAGAAAAAAAATTCATAGGTTCCTCCCTAAAAATTAGTATACCTTTTTTGTTTGTAGTCCAGTTTTGATAAAACCGAGTGGAGATCCCTTTCTAAGCTTCAAGCAGTATATTTTTGAAAGTCTCATCAAAATCCATTTCTTAGATTCCGAGATCCTGAAGTTCAAACAGACAAACAGACAGACAATAATTTTAAAAATGAATCAGATGAACTCTATAGCATTCCCCATGTCATCCCCAGTCATTTTTTTAAGGAAATTTTCAATGTACAGACACGACTTTTCTAGAGATTTATTATAGTAATAGCAGGAGTACCCAGCGTTGCTCGGGATGTACATAAGTAGTTCAGAAATTCCTGCTAACCTCAATTGCGGAGACAATTTACCGGCTGAGAAAGTTCAGAACAATATTTATTATCCCACATTATATCCCGTTTATGTCTACAGTAACCAACTTAAGTAAAGGTTTTTTAATAGTAATAATAATAGAAATAACTTCGACATTTTGTCATTCCCCAAGTCATGCCCGGTTATTTTTTCAACGAAATTTCCAATATACAGACACAACTCTTCTAGAGGCGGCAGTGTACCTATGCAAATGATTTTTGATTTAGCTGAAATTGAAAAAAAAGTAAACAAAAAAATTTTTTTTTTTTCAAAACTTAGTAAATTTTTCTTATTATAAATTTATTAAAAATTTCATAGGTTCCTCCCTAAAAATTGGTATATCTTTTTTGTTTGTGGTCCGCTTTTAAGAAACCCAAGTGCAGATCCCTTTCTAAGCTTCAAGCATTATATTTGTGAAAGTCTCTTCAAAATCCATTTCTTAGTTTCCGAGATCCTTAAGTTCAAACAGACAAACAGGTAAACCGGGAAACAAAAGACAATAATTTTAAAAATGGATCAGATGAACTCTATAGCATTCCCCAGGTCATCCCCAGTCATTTTTCAAAGAAATTTTTAATGTATAGACACGACTTTTCTAGAGAGTTATTATAGTACTAGCAGACCCGGCAGACGTTGTTCTGCCTGACCAGTGACTTCCCTAGAAATACATTTTCAAATATTTTTCTATTAATTTTTAACATTCCATTTATTGCAGTGCTTTAGGATATACAATGTTTCCGGTTTTAACGTCTTTGGTATAAACAAATAAATTTTTTGGATGTCCAACTCGAAAAACGGATCTTTTGAAAAAAACCATTATGCGCTGCTGAGCAGATGTATAGTTAGTATTTATTTAATTATATCCTATACCTACCACTTAACGCCACTATTATGATTTTATGGAAATCCTATAATACTCTGGATATGTATAAACGGCAATAACAAACATAAAAAATTAAGTGCTTTGATTAAGATTTAAGAACGTTAAAATGTCACTAAAGCAAATACATTCAGGGATATAACGAATTGAAATATTACTTAGCTTGTGGTCTTGGATCTGCCCGCTTTTCCAAAAAATTTACAAATGTAGCCTATGTACATATGTATGTCGTACCCAACGAAGATTTTAACGTATTGGAAAAGTTTAAAAGAGATCAACCATAAACTTTGGACATTATTTTAGTACAAACAAAACACAAAAAATGTGGGCCGTATTTCTTTTGCCGTATTCGTTGGTAACGTTAGGGGGCCTTTCAAGAATTCAATTTTGACAAATTGTGTCAGGATGAATCGAAATTCAAAAGTTCATTTGGGCTCCCGTCATAAATTCAGACAACAAAAATTCAGAAACACATATTTTCAGAAATTTTTTTTCAGAAAGTCAAAAGTCAGAAGTCAAAATTCAGAAGTCAAAATTCAGAAGTCAAAATTCAGAAGTAAAAATTCAGAAGTAAAAATTCAGAAAGTAAAAATTCAGAAAGTAACCAGACGGCAGAAAAAATATTAAATTTGGCGCAGATCCCCAATTCGGGGCCCGATCCACGTTTTTTATGTGCAGAACACCTTTCCGCGTAGGCGGCCTTCGGCCGCGCTTCAAAAAATAACCCTGGGCTACGCCATTCCAACTCCGGATGTGTGCCATAGCCGTGGCTACCGCCACGGTGATGTCCTTCCGCGTGCCACTCTTTTCTGAAAAAAGTTTTCTGAATTTTTCATTCTGACTTTTTGTTTCTGAAAAGTTTTTTCCGACTTTTTCATTCTGATTTTTTGTTTCTGAAAAGTGTTTTCTGAATAAATGTTTCTGAAAAACAGTATTTCTGAATTTTTGCTTTCTGAATTTATGGGGGGCACCGTTCATTTGATACCACATTGTTGGTAAATTTTAAGGTTTTAGGGCAATCACATTCTCACCGATAACTAAATTAACGATAAATTTTTCGAAATATATCGAAGTAAAAATGAAACCCGGGACCATCCCCATTCGTTTGATACCCATATTGTAGGGTAATATTTAGGTTTTCGGGAATTCGCATTTTGACCGATAACTCAGTTATCGATCAATTTATCCAAATATATCGAAGTCCAAATGAAACCTGGAGCTTTTCCCTTTCGTTTGATACCCATATTGTAGGGCAAGTTTAAGGTTTTTGGGCAATCACATTTTCACCGATAACTCATCATCGACAAATTTATCGAAACCAATCGATGTCTAAATGAAACCTGCGGCCTTCTCCTTTCGTTTTATACCCATATTATGGGGTTATGTTAAGTTTTTTGGGCAATCACCGATAACTCAGATATCGGTAAGCTTATCGAAATATATCGAAGTCCAAAAGAAACCTGGAGCTATCTCCTTTTGTTTGATACCCATATTGTAGGGTAATATTAAGGTTTTCGGGCAATCGCATCTTGACCGATGACTCAGTTATCGATCAACTTATCGAAATATATTGAAGTACAAATGAAACCTGGGGCCTTCCCCTTTCGTTTCATACCCATATTGTAGGCCATTTTTAAGGTTTTTGTGCAATCATATTTTGACCGATAACTCAGCTATGGAAAAATGTATCGAAATATATCGAAGTATAAATGAAACCTTTGGACCTCCCCTTTCAGTTGATATCCATATTGCAGGGAAATTTTAAGATTTTTGGATTTTCTGACGTATAATTAAGTTATCGATAAATTTATCGAAGTTTAAATGAAAAAAGGGGACTTCCTCTTTCGGTTGATACTGAAATTGTAGGAAAGTTTTGAGGTTTTAGGGCAACCTTATTTTCGCCGATAACTCTCTTATCGATTAATTTATCAAACAAATATCATCTCTATGAATCCTTCCAGGTCACAGAGAATATGTGTACAAAGTTTCATACTGCTAGGTGCATTAGTTTTGGCGTGAAAACGTAACAAACATTGTTACTTTCCACATAGCGCGGCAGTGTACCTATGCAATTGAAAAAAAGTAAACAAAAATTTTAGAAAGGCACGCCTAGTTTTTTTTTTGACAAACTAAGTGAATTTTTCTTCATATAAATTTATTTAAGAAAAAAAATGTCATAGGTTCCTCCCTAAAAATTAGTATATCTTTTTTGTTTCTGGTCTGATTTTGATAAAACAAAGTGCAGATCCCTTTCTAAGCTTCAAGCAGTATACTTGTAAAACTCTCATGAAAATCCATTTCTTAGTTTCCGCGATCCTTAAGTTCAAACAGACAAACAGATAAACAGACAGACAATAATTTTAAAAATGGATCAGATGAACTCTATAGCATTCCCCAGGTCATCGCCAGTCATTTTTTCAAAGAAATTTTCAATGTACAGACCCGATTTTTCTATAGATTTATTATAATATAGATATGCTGATACCCACATATTTATTCAAATTTATTTAAGAAAAAAAATTTCATCGGTTCCTCCCTAAAAATTAGTATATCTTTTTTGTTTGTGTACCGATTTAAATAAAACAAAGTGGAGATCCCCTTCTAAGCTTCAAGCAGTATATTTGTGAAAGTCTCATCAAAATCCATTTGTTAGTTTCCGAGATCCTTAAGTTCAAACAGACAGACGATAATTCTAACTAGTAAGGAAGTCTAAGTTCGGGTGTAGCTGAACATTAAATACCTAGTAGTGATCTGGTTTGGTATCCTAATTTACTCAGGTTTGTTTTAATACATACATGAAAATTTGTTATAAAGGCAACTGATTGTTTTCGATTAAAAACAATTCTGTTGTGAGTGGTAAATTAAATTATCACTAGATAAGAAAATATAAATAGCTTTCCCCATGTCCATGAAAGGTATGAAAATAAAAAAAAGGCAGTAGGGTGTTAACTACTTGTCCGTATATTTTGCGTGTTTGCTATCCGATTTGCATAATTTTTGGCAGGAGTATACTACATACATACTATTAGGAAGCATCTCACTAACTTTCAGTTAAATACCTTCTTGAAATTTTAAGCAATCGCTTTTGAAAATAACAGACCTTTTTTGCTGAAAAGTTGGCGGCGCCACGCCTACTTCAACGAAATCCACAAAATTTTTTTACAGCTTAGTTTTTCCTAACAAGCCTATTATGTGTGCAAAATCTTATTTATATACTAATACAATTATGGAAATATCGCGATTTAAATTTTACAAAGAAATTTTTCAGAACTGTGTTCGAAAAGTGGGCGTGTCCGTTAACTAATTTTGTTTATTTTTACAACAAAGAGTAAGCTTTGTATGTTGAACTATTTCTCCAAATATCGTTTCAATAAATTAATTTTTACCGGAGTTATGGCATGAAAAGTTTTTTGGAATAATCCACCATAAAGGGGCGGGGCCACGCCCATTTTCCAAAAATTGTGTGCATTCGACTTTCTTTGCCCACGAACACCTTAGAGGTAAAATAGAAATGATATACAGCTTGTTTCAGCAAAGTTATTGCATATTCAATATACATATCTACGATCCTTTTCAAAATGTTTCGTATAAAATTGGGCGTGGACCTTACCAGATTTCGGTAAATTTTTTTCGGAATATTTCCGGTATTAATATAAATATGTGTGCTGAATTTCATTTTGCTATCTTGAGCGGTTTTTGATTTATGTTTAATAATATTTCCAAATTTGACTTTATCAAAGGTGGGCGGTACCACGCCCCTTTTTAAAAATTTCTTCAGAAATGTATTTGTTGCCTCAATTCTAAAGTGCACACCAAATATTAGGGGCAGTGAATAAAGCCCGCGGGCCTAATTTCCATTTTGAAAAATAATTTTACAGCGCCGGAGCAAGTTATGGGCACAGAAAAGCTAACATTTTCACTTTTCAAATTATAACTATGTTTGGGAAGGACATCACCGTGGCGGTAGCCACGGCTATGGCACACACCCGGAGTTGGAATGGCGTAGCCCAGGTGTTCTGCACAGAAAAAACATGGATCGGGCCCCTAAATCAGGATTTGACCTAGGTCATTTTTTGTTTTTTTGTTAATAGCTTTTCACTGAAATAAAATATTTATTTTCCGGTTTCGGATTCTTGTTACAGAGGTCAAAACGCGTCTTTTGATACCCCTCCCGACGTGTATTAGCAGTTACATACGGTCGTAAAGAATTACCTTAACTTGATTTTTTGTTTATTTTTTATCAACTTAGGAAGGCCCTTCTTCGTTTTCCGTATATAAGGAAAGTATGCGAGCTACAAGCTGTGTTGGATCGCCTAAGGGTTATTTGTCATAAGCGCTACCTAATGCCGAGATAAAATGAGAAATAACGCCCGTTGCAAAAAAGAAATAACGCCCGCGGGCTTTGTTTATTTTCTAAAAGGAAATTTCGCCCGCGGGCATTATTTCTTTTCTTAAAGGAAATAGCGCCCGCGGGCATTATTTCTTTTCTAAAATGAAATAGCGCCCGTCGACAAAAAGAAATAACGCCCGCGGGCATTATTTCCTTTTTGAAAGGGAAATAACGCCCGGGCGTTATTTCACTGCACCCTTTTTTGTTTGTGGTGCGATTTTGATAAAACAAAGTGCAGATCCCTTTCTAAGCTTCATGCAGTATATTTATTTGTGAAAGTCTCATCAAAATCTATTTCTTAGTTTCCGAGATCCTTAAGTTCAAACAGACAAACAGACAGACAATAATTTTAAAAATGGATCAGATGAACTCTATAGCATTCCCCAGGTCATCCCCAGTCATCTTTTCAAAGATATTTTTTAATGTACAGACACGACTTTTTAGTATAGATATGCTGATACCCACATATTTTTTTAAATTTATTTAAGAAAAAAAATTTAATAGGTTCCTCCCTAAAAATTAGGATATCTTTTTTGTTTGTGGTGTGATTTTGATAAAACAAAGTGCAGATCCCTTTCTAAGCTTCATGCAGAATATTTGTGAAAGTCTCATCAAAATCTATTTCTTAGTTTCCGAGATCCTTAATTTCAAACAGACAAACAGACAGACAATAATTTTAAAAATGGATCAGATGAACTCTATAGCGTTCTACAGATCATCCCCACTCATATTTTCAAAGATATTTTCAATGTACAGACACGACTTTTCTAGACATTTACAATAGTATAGATATGCTGATACCCACATATTTTTTTAAATTTATTTAAGAAAAAAAAATTCAAAGGTTCCTCTCTAAAAATTAGGATATCTTTTTTGTTTGTAGTGCGATTTTGATAACACAAAGTGCAGATCCCTTTCTAAGCTTCAAGCAGTATATTTGTGAAAGTCTCATCAAAATCTATTTATTAGTTTCCGAGATCCTTAAGTTCAAACAGACAGACAATAATTTTAAAAATGGATCAGATGAACTCTATAGCATTCCCCAGGTCATCCCCACTCATATTTTCAAAGATATTTTCAATGTACAGACACGACTTTTCTAGAGATTTACTATAGTATAGATATGCTGATACCCACATATTTTTTTAAATTTATTTAAGAAAAAAAATTCAAAGGTTCCTCCCTAAAAATTAGGATATCTTTTTAGTTTGTGGTGCGATTTTGATAACACAAAGTGCAGATCCCTTTCTAAGCTTCAAGTAGTATATTTGTGAAAGTCTCATCAAAATCTATTTATTAGTTTCCGAGAACCTTAAGTTCAAACAGACAAACAGACAGACAATAATTTTAAAAATGGATCAGATGAACTCTATAGCATTCCCCAGGTCATCCCCAGTCATCTTTTCAAAGATATTTTCAATGTACAGACACGACTTTTCTAGAGATTTATTATAGTATTGATATAGATAGATAGATATTTTTTTAAATTTTTTTAAGAAAAAAAATTTCATTGGTTCCTCCCTAAAAATTAGTATATCTTTTTTGTTTGTGGTCCGATTTTGATAATATTTTTTAGTTTCCGAGATCCTTAAGTTCAAACAGACAGACAGACAGAAAATAATTTTAAAAATGGATCAGATGAACTCTATAACGTTCTACAGATCATCCCCACTCATATTTTCAAAGATATTTTCAATGTACAGACACGACTTTTCTAGACATTTACAATAGTATAGATATGCTGATACCCACATATTTTTTTAAATTTATTTAAGAAAAAAAAATTCAAAGGTTCCTCTCTAAAAATTAGGATATCTTTTTTGTTTGTAGTGCGATTTTGATAACACAAAGTGCAGATCCCTTTCTAAGCTTCATGCAGAATATTTGTGAAAGTCTCATCAAAATCTATTTCTTAGTTTCCGAGATCCTTAATTTCAAACAGACAAACAGACAGACAATAATTTTAAAAATGGATCAGATGAACTCTATAGCATTCCCCAGGTCATCCCCACTCATATTTTCAAAGATATTTTCAATGTACAGACACGACTTTTCTAGAGATTTACTATAGTATAGATATGCTGATACCCACATATTTTTTTTTAAAATTTATTTAGGAAAAAAAAAGTTAAAGGTTCCTCCCTAAAAATTAGGATATATTTTTTGTTTGTGGTGCGATTTTGATAACACAAAGTGCAGATCCCTTTCTAAGCTTCAAGCAGTATATTTGTGAAAGTCTCATCAAAATCTATTTCTTAGTTTCCGAGATCCTTAAGTTCAAACAGACAAACAGACAGACAATAATTTTAAAAATGGGTCAGATGAGCTCTATAGCATTCCCCAGGTCATCCCCAGTCATCTTTTCAAAGATATTTTCAATGTACAGACACGACTTAGTATAGATATGCGGTGGCGCGAACTAAAGTCAGTGGAATTAACGTCAGTGACGTTAATTCGCACCCCAAAAGCGAATTAATGTCAGTGACATTAAGACGCATGCCAAAAACGAACTAAGGTCAATATTTTTAGCGAACTAACGTCATTGACATTAATTCGCATTAAGAAAGCGAACTAAAGTCAGAACATTTTTTTTATATTCCAAATTTTCATTTTTCATTATCTCCTTCGACTTATGATCATTATATCATGAATCTGGGATTTAAAAAATGAATCTGAGATTGGCTTAGGTCAGATCCCCAATTCGGGGCGTGATCAATGGTATTTATGTGCAGAACTCCTTTTCGCATTGGCGGCCTTCGGCCGCGCTTCAAAAAATAAGCCTGGGCTACGCCATTCCAACTCCGGGTGGTTGCCATAGCCGTGGCTACCGCCACGGTGATGTCCTTCCGCGTGCCACTCTTTTCTCACAGGGTAATGTGATTACAACAACCACATGAAAATGACTGCAGATATTTCGCAGACTACTAAAAATATTGGTTCAGCGGAGTTATATTCATGCTCCTGGGACCAAAGCGCGTCTCCTGATACATATCTCAACATTTTTGGTTGTGTATTAGCGCTCGGTACCCCTCGTAAACGATTACCTACGTCTAGATTTAGAATCTGAAATGAGATTTCTTTCAACAGTTCAAAAGTTATTTGCAGTTAAAGTTCACAATTTTCTGTCATTTTCATGTGGTTGTTGTAATGGCACATTAGGCTGAGCCAAAAAAGTGAAAAAGTATGGGGAACGTGGCACGCGGAAGGACATCACCGTGGCGGCAGCCACGTCTATGGCACACACCCGGAGTTGGAATGGCGCAGCCCAGGGTTATTTTTTGAAGGGCGGAAAGGAGTTCTGCACATAAATACCATGGATCACGCCCCGAATTGGGGATCTGACCTAAGTCAAATTTTCGCCTGCGGCGCTACTTCGTCGAATCTCAAACCCAAATGCCTCAATGACATTAATTCGCATGTCCAAAGCGAACTAAAGTCAAAATATTATACTTATTGAACTAAAGTCAAAATATATCACTGACGTTAATTCCACTGATGTTAGTTCGCGCCACGAGATATGCTGATACCCACATATTTTTTTAAATTTATTTAAGAAAAAAAATTTCATAGGTTCCTCCCTAAAAATTAGGATATCTTTTTTGTTTGTGGCGCGATTTTGATAAAACAAAGTGCAGATCACTTTCTAAGCTTCATGCAGTATATTCGTGAAGTCTCATCAAAATCCATTGCTTAGTTTCCGAGATCCTTAAGTTCAAACAGACAAACAGACAGACAATAATTTTAAAAATGGATCAGATGAACTCTATTGCATTCCCCAAGTCATCAAGAAAAATATTTCATAGGTTCCTCCCTAAAAATTAGGATATCTTTTTTTGTTTGTGGTGCGATTTTGACAAAACAAAGTCCAGATCCCTTTCTAAGCTTCATGCAGAATATTTGTGAAAGTCGCATCAAAATCTATTTCTTAGTTTCCGAGATCCTTAATTTCAAACAGACAAACAGACAGACAATAATTTAAAAATGGATCAGATGAACTCTATAGCATTCCCCAGGTCATCCCCACTCATATTTTCAATTATGTTTTCAATGTACAGACACGACTTTTCTAGAGATTTACTATAGTATAGATATCCTGATACCCACATATTTTTTTAAATTTATTTAAGAAAAAAAATTCAAAGGTTCCTTCCTAAAAATTAGGATATCTTTTTTGTTTGTGGTGCGCTTTTGATAACACAAAGTGCAGATCCCTTTCTAAGCTTCATGCAGTATATTTGTGAAAGTCTCATCAAAATCCATTGCTTAGTTTCCGAGATCCTTAATTTCAAACAGACAATAATTTTAAAAATGGATCAGATGAACTCTATAGCATTCCCCAGGTCATCCCCAGTCATCTTTTCAAAGATATTTTCAATGTACAGACACGACTTTTCTAGAGATTTATTATAGTATAGATATAGATAGATAGATATGCTGATACCCACATATTTTTTTAAATTTATTTAAGAAAAAAAATTTCATTTGTTCCTCCCTAAAAATTAGTATATCTTTTTTGTTTGTGGTCCGATTTTGATAAAACAAAGTGCAGATCCCTTTCTAAGCTTCAAGCAGTATATTACTATTACTACAAACAGCTGTCATCGAGTGCGGACGTGTTCTTTTATTTCGTTTTTTTCATTTCGATTTTTGCCTTTATTTGGCCTTAATATTGTTCTAATTGCATTCAACAGTGACTGCCTGTGCTAGACTTGTTGGTCCTACATAGGAAAACAGTGTAAAATTGTGCAATTCCTAATAAATAGTGCTGAAATCTCCATTAAATTTCTGAGTGTGCCTATATACATATATCTGTTTGTGTGTTGCTATTTGCAAATCACTTTTTTTTGGTTTACTGCTTTGCGCGCTCATTCTGCCTGTTCACTGCTGGCCGACTGTGCAATCGTTAGCTTAGTGTGCAGAGTTCCAGTATAACACCTTTTACTGCTTTGCGCGCTCATTCTGCCTGTGTTCACTGCTGGCCGACTGTGCAATCGTTAGCTTAGTGTGCTGAGTTCCAGTATAACACTTTCCTTTTTATTGTGTACCTACTTTTCACATACGCTCTTTATCATGGATGAGTTCTGTGGGAAATGTGATAAATGTTTCGGAAGATCTGAGCTTCTTATAGTTCCTTGTAGTGGTTTTTGCAAGAGGCTTTACCATCGAACCTGTTGTGAGGGCCCTATTGCGGAATACGATGTGAAGTTATTGAGAATAAACACCCATTTTCGGTATTTCTGCCCTGACTGTGTCAATGGACCCGAAAAAATTTCGAAGGTGTTAGACTCTGTCATTTCCTCCCAAAAGCTAGGCCTCGAGACTATCATGACTACTTTTGAGATTAGGTTCAAGGATTTAACTTCTCAAATTGATGATCTTAAAAAAATCATTATTGAATCTGAAGGGAACAAACCCAGTGCAAAGGAAAAAGAAAAGGTAAATGATAAGGTTAAAGTGAAGAACAAAAACAGTGCCAAAATCAATAACAAGAAAATTGATAAATTGACTGTGGAAATAAATTCGCTAAAAGCTGCTGTTGTTAGTTCCGGTGCTTCACCTTCTAACAAAAATTGTTCCTCTACCGAAACGGATCTTTTTTCTTTTCCGCCGCTACCTAGCGGTTCGGGTTCCCTCTCTACTGTCCTTCCTCCTCATAATTCTACTGATGGTGCTGTTACACCTATCTTACCTTCGCTCGTGCAATCACAATCCGATTGCATTCGCTCAGGTACCTTGGCTAAGTCTGCCGTTTCTGCTAATGGCGACAACCGTATACCGGGCACTCAATCCGCTGTTACTGCGGGTGGCAATAACACTGTGTCCGTTTCTCAATCCGCTTCTACCGTTGGCGGTGAGTGGCAAACCGTGCCCTTTAACAATTGGCGCGGTTCTGATAGGTCTAAAAAGAATAAAAACAACCCTGAAGTTTCGAATACTGTCGTAAATCTTGACTCTTCTTCTGAGTGTTCGCACACAGTGACCCCGCAAACTGATGTTATCAGGGTGGTCAGTGATGTTCCACCGCGAAGGGCCATTTTTGTTTCTAGGCTGCATGCGTCGTTGACTCAGGCAGATATTAAGACATATGTTTGCTCCAAACTTGGTGTCGCCCCTACTAGCAACATTAGCGTTTATAAATTCAATTTCAAGTGTGAAAGAGACATTTCATCTTTTAGGGTCTCAGTGCCGGACTCATTTTTCGATAGGGTACTTGACCCTAAGTTTTGGCCGGAACACTCTATTGTACATTTGTACACGAGTAAGCCCAAAACAGGAACTGGCTCCGCTTCAAAAAACTGAATAGCTTAACTACGTTGTCAACTTTAGTTATCCACTACCAAAATGTCCGTGGCCTACGCTCCAAATTGAATCACCTTTTTCTTAATAGCTTGACTTTTACTGCCCATGCAATAGCTTTTACTGAGACCTGGTTAAAGCCAGATAACTTTCATTCTGAAATTTTCTGTAGCAATTACGTCGTTTATCGGCGCGATCGTGAAACTAGGGCAGGTGGCGTCCTCATAGCTGTTGACTCACGTCTTCCATCTGAGTTGGTCAGCTTGGCCAATGTGTCTGACATTGAAGTTATCGCTGTGAAGCTTTCATTGCCTGGTTCCTGCGTATTTATCTCCTGCTCGTACATACCGCCTCAGTCGAATTTACTTGTTTATAATCGTCATAACTCCGTTATTAGAAGTCTGTATTCCCAGTTACGGGACAAACATCGCCTTTTAGTTCTTGGTGATTTTAATTTACCCGTAGTGAGTTGGGTCGGCTCAAGTGACTCAAACATTTTAACCCCTACCACACAGCATGATTTTCTCATTGATCTTTCTGACACGTCTCTTGTACAAATCAATAACGTACAAAATTGTAAAAATAAAATACTTGACTTGGTGTTCGTGGACGACTCTGTAGGGGTCGCTCTTAATCGCATTACTCCGTTATCTGTTCCTGAAGATACCCTTCACCCTACACTTGAGATTGCTTTGGACACTAGGCAACCCAGGGGGTGTATCACTACCGAAGGTAGGCAGCGATCACGAACGCGATGGTTCTATAAAGCCAACTTCGTCATGATCAACGAGTTGCTTGCCACCCATGACTGGACGGAGCTCTACGCTTGTGATGACATCGAGTCGGCAACCTCAGTTTTCTACAGTTCCCTAAATGGTTTCTTCGACAGCTGTGTCCCTTTTCGCTTCATTAGTGTTGGTATGGCAAAGCCGCCCTGGTGGTCTAAACAGCTGGTGAGACTCAGCAATATTAAGTCTAAGTTTTACAAGCGTTTTCAAAGAACGGGTGCATCTGCTGAGTATTCTAAATACTTGGTTGCGCGCTCCAACCTTCAGTTGCTCAACCAACAATGCTACAAAAGTTATTTAGTGGGCTGTAAAACCCAATTCTTTACCAACCCGAAAAAGTTCTACAATTTTGTCAATTCGAAAAGGAAAACTACCGGATTTCCATCTTCCTTCGCCGTTGGATCCAAAAGTGCTAGTTCGGATCAGGATATTTCTAAATTATTTGCAGAATTCTTTATGTCGACCTACACATCTAATAAGTTCCAGTCCAGTCCCTACCCTTACAATTTAAATAGCTCTAATAGCATTCACATGCCTGTTTTGTATAAACATTCTGTTCTACAAAGTCTTCTTGAACTGAAACCTTCATTTTCCCCTGGTCCGGATGGTGTTCCCAGTTGCGTGTTGAACTACTGTGCTATACATTTATCTGACCCAATTTTTAAACTGTTTAAACTATCTCTTGAATCTGCTGCGTTCCCTACAATCTGGAAGCAATCTTTTATTATACCTTTACATAAAAAAGGTAGCAGGTCCAATATTGAGAATTATAGGGGCATAGCTAAGCTCTCAGCTATTCCTAAAACTTTTGAACACATAATAACTCGCCAGCTGCAATACCGGTGTAGGTGTTTATTATCACCGTGTCAGCATGGTTTTGTAGCTCGTCGATCTACCTCAACTAACTTGCTTGAGTTCTCCTCTTTTGTTATGGACGGTTTCTTGAAAGGTAACCAAACGGATGTGGTCTATACCGATTTCAGCAAAGCTTTCGACTCTGTCAACCATGGGCTTTTAATCCATAAACTCGATTTACTGGGTTTTCCAAATCAGTTATTATTATGGCTTGCAAATTATCTTACAAACAGGACTCAACAGGTGTTGTTTAAAAATACTTTGTCTAAGTCCATTGACGTAACTTCCGGTGTCCCCCAGGGTAGTCATCTTGGCCCCTTACTCTTTACCCTGTTCATAAATGACCTACCCCAAATCATCTCTCATTCTCGAACTCTTATGTATGCGGACGATGTGAAACTTTGTTTCACCTATTCGCCTACTGTACCTTCCCGTGGAGATCTCTTTCAGGCCGATTTGGAGTCATTTCGCTGCTGGTGTGCAGTAAATTTATTAATATTGAATAGCTCGAAATGTAAGCTAATGACTTTTCATCGAGTTAAGCCGGTTTTGGTCTCCTACGTACTAAATGACTCTCTTTTGGAACGCATATCTGTTGTAACTGATTTAGGTGTTATTTTTGACCTTAAACTAAGTTTTAATATGCATATTTCATCTATTGCAAACAAAGCCATGGGTGTGCTTGGTTTTGTTAAACGATGGGCTAAAGAATTTGACGACCCGTACCTCACGAAAGTTCTTTACACATCGCTGGTTCGTCCAATACTTGAGTATTGCTCGTGTGTCTGGTGTCCCTTGTATCAAGTTCATATACAGCGGATTGAGTCAGTACAAAAGCAATTCTTGATTTTTGCTTTGCGGGGTCTTAACTGGAATCCAACTACTCACCTGCCCCCTTATAGAAGTAGGCTTCTCCTTTTAAATTTACCTTCTCTGGAAAATCGTAGGGTTTTACTATGTGTAATGTTCCTCCATAAGCTGTTTGTTGGTGAAATCGATTCATCTGATCTTGTTAGTCGACTGAGTTTTGCTGTACCCGCTAGGGCGTCCAGGCACTATGTGCCTTTTCAATTACCCCTTTGTCGTCAAAACTTCGCAAAAAACCACCCTCTAAACCTTTGGTGTTCATTTTACAACGAGTTATATAGCTGCATTAGTTTCGAATGTTCTTTTGCCTCAGTTCAAAATTTAATACTTGCATTCCTGCTTAACGCTGACTAATATCATGTAAGTCCTCTCCACCCGTTGTTGCTCTGAGCGCTGCGTGGAATCGCGTCCATTCCACCGGCAGCACACATATATCAACGTATACAATTAATTAATTAAATTATCCGCTGCGCGGAATCACGTCCATTCCGCCAGCAAATCTCATATCGCTCTGGTACTCGACTTTACATAAATAAATATTCGACCGTATGTCAGGGTGGATTGGAGACTCGGCCTCTTCAACCATCCTATGGATAATTCAAGATTTCAAGGCACAATATTAAATGATAAATATTCCGTTGTTGCCCCGAACGCTGCGTGGAATCGCGTCCATTCCACCAGATTCTCACACAATATCAACGAACACACTTAAACAAATTATTACTCGACCGTATGTCAGGGTGGATTGGAGACTCGGCCTCTTCAACCACCCGGTGAGGATGGAACAGTCAATGATTTTCAAGACCATCCTTATGGATGAACCGATCGTTTTATAAGATGGACAGCAATCACGGCCACTCTAATCTTTCCAGTTAATAGCCAACTAGCTCTGATGACAACATTGAATAACCGTGAATAATCGACCGTATGTGTGTGTGGATGGGAGACACTGCCTCTCCAAACATCTAATGTAATACTTTAATTCATATTGTTAGTTTTTAAGTTATGTGCAATTTTAATAGTATCTGTCCTTAGTCGACCTCTTTGTTTGTGTCGACTTAAAACAAATTAATAATAAAACAAATTAATAATAAATTTTTGAAAGTCCATCAAAATCCATTTCTTAGTTTCCGAGATCCTTAAGTTCAAACAGACAGACAATAATTTTAAAAATGGATCAGATGAACTCTATAGCATTACCCAGATCATCCCCACTCATATTTTCAATGTACAGACACGACTTTTCTATAGATTTACTATAGTATAGATATGCTGATACCCACATATTTTTTTAAATTTATTTAAGAAAAAAAAATTCAAAGGTTCCTCCCTAAAAATTAGGATATCTTTTTTGTTTGTAGTGCGATTTTGATAACACAAAGTGCAGATCCCTTTCTAAGCTTCAAGCAGTATATTTGTGAAAGTCTCATCAAAATCTATCTCTTAGTTTCCGAGATCCTTAAGTTCAAACAGACAAACAGACAGACAATAATTTAAAAAATGGATCAGATGAACTCTATAGCATTCCCCAGGTCATCCCCAGTCATCTTTTCAAAGATATTTTCAATGTACAGACACAACTTTTCTAGAGATTTATTATAGTATAGATATGCTGATACCCACGTATTTTTTTAAATTTATTAAAGAAAAAAAATTTCATAGCTTCCTCCCTAAAAATTAGGATATCTTTTTTGTTTGTGGTGCGATTTTGATAAAACAAAGTGCAGATCCCTTTCTAAGCTTAATGCAGTATATTTGTGGAAGTCTCATCAAAATCTATTTATTAGTTTCCGAGATCCTTAAGTTCAAACAGACAGACAATAATTTTAAAAATGGATCAGATGAACTCTATAGCATTCCCCAGGTCATCCCCAGTCATCTTTTCAAAGATATTTTCAATGTACAGACACAACTTTTCTAGAGATTTATTATAGTATAGATATGCTGATACCCACGTATTTTTTTAAATTTATTAAAGAAAAAAAATTTCATAGCTTCCTCCCTAAAAATTAGGATATCTTTTTTGTTTGTGGTGCGATTTTGATAAAACAAAGTGCAGATCCCTTTCTAAGCTTCATGCAGTATATTTGTGAAAGTCTCATCAAAATCCATTGCTTAATTTCCGAGATCCTTAAGATCAAACATACAAACAGACAGACAATAATTTTAAAAATGGATCAGATGAACTCTATAGCATTCCCCAGGTCATCCCCAGTCATCTTTTCAAAGATATTTTCAATGTACAGACACGACTTTTTAGTATAGATATGCTGATACCCACATATTTTTTTAAATTTATTTAAGAAAAAAATTTAATAGGTTCCCCCTTAAAAACTAGGATATCTTTTTTGTTTGTGGTGCGATTTCGATAAAACAAAGTGCAGATCCCTTTCTAAGCTTAATGCAGTATATTTGTGGAAGTCTCATCGAAATCCATTGCTTAGTTTCGGAGATCCTTAATTTCAAACAGACAGACAATAATTTTAAAACTGGATCAGATGAACTCTATAGCATTCCCCAGGTCATCCCCAGTCATCTTTTCAAAGATATTTTCAATGTACAGACACGACTTTTTAGTATAGATATGCTGATACCCACATAATTTTTTAAATTTATTTAAGAAATAATTTAATAGGTTCCCCCCTAAAAATTAGGATATCTTTTTTGTTTGTGGTGCGATTTCGATAAAACAAAGGGCAGATCCCTTTCTAAGCTTCATGCAGTATATTTGTGAAAGTCTCATCAAAATCCATTGCTTAATTTCCGA
The DNA here is from genome assembly GCA_951509765.1 of Sphenella marginata. Lineage (NCBI taxonomy): Eukaryota > Metazoa > Arthropoda > Insecta > Diptera > Tephritidae > Sphenella > Sphenella marginata. The sequence goes on along the minus strand of OX608078.1, from coordinate 53,723,888 downwards.
GATCCTTAAGATCAAACATACAAACAGACAGACAATAATTTTAAAAATGGATCAGATGAACTCTATAGCATTCCCCAGGTCATCCCCAGTCATCTTTTCAAAGATATTTTCAATGTACAGACACGACATTTTAGTATAGATATGCTGATACCCACATATTTTTTTAAATTTATTTAAGAAAAAAATTTAATAGGTTCCCCCTTAAAAACTAGGATATCTTTTTTGTTTGTGGTGCGATTTCGATAAAACAAAGTGCAGATCCCTTTCTAAGCTTAATGCAGTATATTTGTGGAAGTCTCATCAAAATAAATTGCTTAGTTTCGGAGATCCTTAATTTCAAACAGACAGACAATAATTTTAAAACTGGATCAGATGAACTCTATAGCATTTCCCAGGTCATCCCCAGTCATCTTTTCGAAGATATTTTCAATGTACAGACACGACTTTTTAGTATAGGTATGCTGATACCCACATATTTTTTTAAATTTATTTAAGAAATAATTTAATAGGTTCCCCCCTAAAAATTAGGATATCTTTTTTGTTTGTGGTGCGATTTCGATAAAACAAAGGGCAGATCCCTTTCTAAGCTTCACGCAGAATATTTGTGAAAGTCTCACCAAAATCCATTGCTTAGTTTCCGAGATCCTTAACTTCAAACAGACAAACAGACAGACATAATTGTAAAAATGGATCAGATGAACTCTATAGCATTCCCCAGGTCATCAAGAAAAAAAATTTCATAGGCTCCTCCCTAAAAATTAGTATATCTTTTTTGTTTGTAGTCCGATTTTGATAAAACAAAGTGCAGATCCCTTTCTAAGCTTCAACCAATATATTTGTTAAAGTCCATCAAAATCCATTTCTTAGTTTCCGAGATCCTTAAGTTCAAACAGACAAACAGACAGACTATAATTTTAAAAATGGATCAGATGAACTCTATAGCATTCCCCAGGTCATCCCCAGTCATCTTTTCAAAGATATTTTCAATGTACAGACACAACTTTTTAGTATAGACTAGCAGGGTACCCGGCGTTGCTCGGGATGTAAGTAGTTAGGGGGCCTTTCAAAATCAATAATATACTTTAAGATTTCATATTTATATAATGCTAGCAGACCCGGCAGACGTTGTTCTGCCTGACCAGTGACTTCCCTAGAAATACATTTTCAAATATTTTTCTTTAACTTGTAACATTCCATTTATTGCAGTGCTTTAGGATATACAATGTTTCTGGCTTTAAAGTCTTTGGTATAAACAAATAAACTTTTTGGATGTCCAACTCAAAAAACGGATCTTTTGAACTCAATGGGTATGACAAAAACCATTATGCGCTGCTGAGCAGATGTATAGTTAGTACTTATTTAATTATATCCTATATCTACCTATAATACTCTGGATATGTATGAGCGGCAATAACAAACAAAAAAAATTAAGTGCTTTGATTAAGATTTAAGAACGTTAAAATGTCACTAAAGCAAATACATTCAGGGATATAACGAATTGAAATATTACTTAGCTTGTGGTCCTGGAACTGCCCACTTTTCCAAAGAATTTACAAATGTAGCCTATGTATGTCGTACCCAACGAAGATTTTGACGTATTGGAAAAGTTTAAAACAGATCAACCATAAACTTTGGACATTATTGAAGTACAAACAAAGCACTGGCACCGCCCACTTTTCCAAAATTATATACATCTTGACTAAAGGACACACATATCCAAAAATCTTTAATTTAGACCCAATATGTTCAGAGTTATGAAGAATTTAAATTTTATATAGCCTGGGGGCGTGGCACTGGCTACTTTTCCAAAAATTGATATAGCCTGAATCGTACACAACAGTTTTCTTAACCAATCTTGAAAGTTTAAAAGAGATCGACCATAAACTTTGGACATTATTGAAGTACAAACTAAACACAAAAAATGTGGGCGTGGCACCGCCCACTTTTCCAAAATTACATAAATCTTGACCAAAGGACACACATATCCAGAAATCATTAATTTAGACCAAATATGTTCAGAGCTATGAAGAATTTAAATTTTATATAGCCTTGGGGCGTGGCACCGCCTACTTTTCCAAAAATTTATATAGCCTAAATCGTACACAACAATTTTCTTAACCAATCTTGAAAGTTTAAAAGAGATCGACCATAAACTTCGGACATTATTGAAGTACAAACAAAACACAAAAAATGTGGGCGTGAGACCGCCCACTTTTCCAAAATTACATAAATCTTGACCAAAGGACACACATATCCAGAAATCATTAATTTAGACCAAATATGTTCAGAGCTATGAAGAATTTAAATTTTATATAGCCTTGGGGCGTGGCACCGCCTACTTTTCCAAAAATTTATATAGCCTAAATCGTACACAACAATTTTCTTAACCAATCTTGAAAGTTTAAAAGAGATCGACCATAAACTTTGGACATTATTGAAGTACAAACAAAACACAAAAAATGTGGGCGTGGCACCGCCCACTTTTCCAAAATTACATAGATCTTGACCAAAGGACACACATATCCAAAAATCATTAATTTAGACCAAATATGTTCAGAGTTATGAAGAATTGTAGTTTCATATAGCCTGGGGGCGTGGCACCGCCCACTTTTCCAATAATTAATATAGCCTATGCTTTAACCCATGATGTCAAGAATATACTGCGAAAATTTCATAAAAATCGGTTGAGTACTTTGGACGCCCATAAAGGACTCACAGACACACAGACACACAGACACACATTCATTTTTATTTATAAGATAGCTGACCCGGCAAACTTCTTTCTTCCCAAAATAGATTTTTTTTATTAATTTTTCACTACTTCATTTTGCATGCAACTTCAAATATATAAAATTTTAGTATTCCGTTTAAGGCTACACGATACACAAAATTTTTAGTTTTCTGTCCCGGAGCGTAGTAAATAGCGAAAAAAATTTTCCTACACGGGAACTATTGATATCATTAATCTCCTGATCAATTTTCAGGTCCTAACTTTAAACGCTTTTACGATAACCCCACTTTTAAGCGCAAAAATTGTTTTGATATCATTTAGCTCTATACCAATTTCCAGGTTCCTGCCTTAAATACTTTTAGAGATATTTAGCTTGAAAAATTAAATTAATTAATCGTATAACCCCTCACCAAATTTCAGTGGTGTAACCCGAATACTTAGAGAGATACGGACAATGAAAAATTCCATTTGTATGGGAGGTGCCACGCCCACTTTTTCGTTACACCCAGTTGTTTTGGAGGTGGTAGGGATCGATCCCATATAACCCCTCACGAAGTTGCAATGATCTAACCTAAATACTTCCAGAGATATCGACTAAGAAGTATTTCATTCGTAGGGGAGGTGCCACGCCCACTTTTTCGTTATACCCAGTTGTTTTGGAGTTGGTAGGGATCGATCTCATATAATCTCTCACCAAATTTCAGTGGTCTAACCTAAATACTTCCAGAGATATCGACTAAGAAGTATTTCATTCGTATGGGAGGTGCCACGCCCACTTTGTCGTTATCACCAGTTTTTTGTGGAGGTGGTAGGGAACGATTCCATATAACCCCTCACCAAATTTCAGTGGTCTAACCTAAATACTTCCAGAGATATCGACTAAGAAGTATTTCATTCGTATGGGAGGTGCCACGCCCCCTTTTTCGTTATCCTCAGTTTTTTTTGGAGGTGGTAGGCATCGATCTACTATAATCTCTCACCAAATTTCCGTGGTCTAACCTTAATACTTCCAGAGATATCGACTAAGAAGTATTTCATTCGTATGGGAGGTGCCACTCCCACTTTTCCGTTATCCCCAGTTTTTTTTGGAGGTGGTAGGGATTAATTCCATATAACCCCTAACCAAGTTTCAATGATCTAACCTAAATACTTCCAGAGATATCGACTAAGAAGTATTTCATTCGTATGGGAGGTGCCACGCCCCCTTTTTCGTTATCCCCAGTTTTTTTGGAAGGTGGTAGGGATCGATCTCATATAATCTCTCACCAAATTTCAGTGGTCTAACCTTAATAGTTCCAGAGATATCGACTAAGAAGTATTTCATTCGTATGGGAGGTGCCACGCCCCTTTTTCGTTATGCCCAGTTTTTTTTGGAGGTGGTAGGGATCGATCTCATATAATCTCTCACCAAATTTCAGTGGTCTAACCTAAATACTTCCGGAGAATTTTTTTGAGTATGCAGTTTTAAAGACGGTTCAATTCTAGCATGATAAAGTGTAAGTCTTAGGTCCGTGAGAAATACGACTGATTTTTGGGAATTTTTTTTCTGCCGAGTTCAAGTATTTTCTTCCATATAAAAAAATTACGTTCATAAATTTGTATGGAGGAACACCCACAATTCCGCCAGGGAAAAAATTGCCAAAAATCAGTAGAATTTCTCACGGACTTAAGACTTACCCTTTATCATGCCAGAATTGAACCGTCTTTAAAACTGCATACTCAAAAAAATTCTGAAAATTCTGAGAAAAAACTTGAAAATTTTGATGAAAATTCGTCGAATTTCTCCGATTTTTCCATACATTTTTAAAACATAATTTACATCTTCTGTGTTAGAGTTTGACCCATTATTTTATAAAAAATTAGTAAAAACAATTTTACCAATTCAAAAATGGGTGAAAATTTCTCGGTTTTATTGTTGTTAGTGTTAAGTGTGTGATGTATATGGATAAGGTTTTTAATTAAAGGCATGGGAAATGAGTTCTGTTCCAGGGTTTTTATCATTATTCCTACGTTTTTGTTGGGAAACATCTTATCACTGATGTTAAGAACCCTTTTTATAAAATTCCTTCCTGATGATGATTTCAGGTTGAAGTCGAAATATCGAACAAATAAATATTTGAATAGTACTAAAAAAGAAGTTTTATCAAATTCTGGCCTAAAGCTCAACAAAAATTATCAAATTATATAAACCAAGGCTATAAAATTTATCAATAAAATGGAAAATCGGAGAGCACACCGAGAAAACAACAACACCCACAAAGTGTATAAAACCATCAAAGTCAAGTATGACACTCACACAAAAAGATCAATTCGGCGTTACCAACAAACCGCACAACAAATCACCCGACTAGCAGAATAGACAAAATTTTTGGAGAGATGCAAAAGAAGCGGTTTGGTTCCAAAGTTCATCACAGATGCAACCAAGAATATCACATACACCATCAACAACAATATCCACAACAATAAAATTCCACGTAAGTTCAACAAAGTAGTGTCAAGGTACATAGAAAATGGGCAAATAAAACTCCTCAACCTTATTATACGTATCAAACATGATCTAAGAAGCCAAAAAGAAATGAGGAAGAGTAGACTAATAGCAGAAATAACACTCAGCCTCGACTCAGATCACTCGAAGACATTTCAGAAAGTTTCTCAACAAAAATAAACAAATTTTAATACTCAATGCAGATAAGGGCAATGTTACTGTAGCAATGGAGAAAAATGATTATTCGATGAAGATGCAAACCATAGTGAACAACATTTCTGACTACAGGGTCCTAAAACGAGATCCGACAAACAAGATGCAGGACAGTAACAATGAATTAGTTATGAAAATGTTCAACAACGGCCACATTGAAGAAAAAGAAAAGAATTTTCTAATATAGTTCGTACGCTTAAAAATATTACAAAATCCTCAAAATACAATGTCAAAGATTCCACAGAGTTCAAAGAGAAAGTAAAAGACACATATATTTACGATGATGAAAGTTTGGTGTCGTTCGATGTCGTTTCCCTGTTCCCCAGCTTCCCGGAGGATGCGGCTATTGACATTATTGCTTCAAGGTGGACTGACATTAAAGAACACACAGGTTTGACAAACGATTTATTCATGAGCATAGTAAAATTTTGTGTGAAAGACAATAGATATTTCAAATACAATGATAAATTTTACGAACAGCGATCAGGAATGCCAATGGGATCTCCAGCCTCTCCAGTGATAGCAGACATAGTTTTGGAAGAGCTGCTAACGAAATTCGAGATGGAATCAAAAAGCAAACCACGATTACTAACAAAATACGTTGACGAATTATTTGCCATCGTCAAAACGAGCGAAATGGAAAATATGCTACAATTACTGAACACCTACTTCAAATCCATACAATTTACTATGGAAGTGGAGAAAGATAACCGACTCCCTTACCTTGACACACTTATAATTAAAAATAACAACAAATTATACATTGATTGGTATAAGAAACCAACAGCTTCCGGTAGACTTATCAACTATAATTCCAAGCACTCACCAAACACTATTTTAAACACAGCAAAAAATTTTATAAAAAGGGTTCTTAACATCAGTGATAAGATGTTTCACAACAAAAACATAGGAATAATTAAAAAAACCCTGGAACAGAACTCATTTCCCATTCCTTTAATTAAAAAACTTATCCATAAACATCACACACTTAACACTAACAACAATAAAACCGAGAAAGACGATAAAATATATAAATCAATGACATATATCCCAAGGTTGTCTGAAAGGATCAAAGATTCAAATTTATATAATAAGGAAAAATATCAAATCGCGTTTACATACAACAACACTCTACGACCAATCTATAGCAATATGAAGGACAAAATTTCAATTTATGAGAAACCCGACGTGGTTTACCAAATTCCATGCAACGGCGACGGGTCCCACGTATGTGAAAAAGTATATGTAGGGTCAACTAAACTTAAACTTAAGACAAGGCTTTCCGCCCACAAATCCAACATTAAATTAAGACAGAAAATAAAATAGCATTGGCAGCGCATTGCAAGGACACAGGACACCATCCAGAATTTGAAAACGTTTCCATTCTGGAACATGAGAAAAATTATAATAAGCGCTTTATTTTGGAAACTTTACATATTCTGAACACCCCTAATAAGGTAAAAATGAACTTTAAAACATACACCGACAATTGTGCACAAACTTACAGGAATTTGGTTTTAAAACAACAACATCACACAGTGGTCAGTTAATCTTACTCACTAAGTTAGAACAATAACTCTCGCAATGTTGAGAGCGTAATCTATATATTAATAGGCTAACACTCTCCCCATAGTAATTTTCGCAACCCAACTTCATATAGTATTTATAGATAGATCCCTATAAAAGTTATATTGCCATCTTGGTATGGACTATTTCTACTGTATCGCGAAAAAAAAAATTTTAAAATTTTCCTTTTTTATTTGTTATTAAATAAAAAAGAAGCCTACAAACTTTCCAAAACTCTCCAGCTATTTTGTAATCTCCAACAGCACAACATATATAAAAGCTTTTACCAAAAGCCAAAGCTACAGTATCTGACTGTTTCATTGTACGCTAGATGGCCAATGCGCGCCTTGCGCAAGAATTTCACCACTACCCTCAGCGACATCTACAACCCAGTAGGTAAAGTTTCTGATTCACAACATAAATGATATACATGATACAGCAGTGGCGCAGGTGGTAAGGGTGGCGGCTTTGATGCGTGCGTTTACAGGTTCAAAAGCACGGGTTCAGGGCAGGTTAAGTTTGTTTTTTTTTATAAATTATATTTGCCTTGAAACATATAACATATGAAAACCTTTTATCATAATATTTTTTTTTTTAATTTATTGAAATCGAAGTCAGGTGTCCTGCAAGTAGTATACATTTATACCCATTTTGGTATAAAAATTGTACAATTAGTGTCTTCATATGACATGCTCGAACAAATGTGACCAATTTATTCCATTTAAAAGAGACTAAACATGATCCAACTATGGAAGGTCGTGGCATGAGACAGCTGACTAAAAAGTTTATATTAATACCCTAACTCTGTTGTACTACCACCCTAATGTGTGAAAACTTTGAGTAGCATCACCACCTCGCAAAATTTCGCACTTTTTAAAAACTACGAAAACCACACAAACCCCTCTGCTATCATTCATATGCAGTAAGCCAGGAGCTGCCACTTGCTTTTATTTGTGTGCCAAAAAAATTGTGCTAAATCCTGTACAACATCGTTTGAAGCCTAAGAAATCCATCTTAACTACTAATGGCTTTAGCTGCCATTATGCATACTTAGCATAGACTTGACTTGACTTGAGAACTGTCACTTAGCACTTAGAAAAATAGCAAGAGAGCACACTAGCCAGTTTCAAAAAAGAGTAAAAGTTTCCCATATCGAATTGCTTTTTAAAAGTAATCGTGTGATTTTATACATATAACTCAGTAAAAAGTACCAAAACGCATTTTCTTGGCATTAGGTTTTCTGAGCTTATCTACAATCAGTATATAGTCAATGCCAGAAAAAACTATAAAGCATTTTGGGAGGAAAAAAATTTTTTTTTAGGTTAGCCTAATTTGAATTCAATTTATTTGACAGTAAGTTTTGCGGCTGTCATATGAATAATATACATCCAAAAATTCTTGTCCCTATAGAATAGTTGGAGGATTTTATTCAAAATGTTAAAAAAAAGGTATGGCATCACACAGTTCTCTCACGGCGCTCACTAAACTTAGAATTTACATAAAAAATCAAAACTCAACAGAATTCTAAGTCAAGTCAAGTAGGGTAATCGGATACATGAAAACTTCATTAAACAGAACGCTAAGTGGCAGTTCCAAGTCAAGTCAAGTCTATGCTAAGTATGCATAATGGCTGCTTTAGCTTACATGCTCACGCATATGGGCAATCCTGTAAGCTCAAAGATTTTAAAACTCATTCATTTTACATACATACATACATATTCATACATACTTATGAGGGGAAGCCATGCGATTATAAACGTTACGAAAAATTGAGAAATCGTCATTCTCTCTGCCGAAAATTTCTGCGCATTTGGTTTCTTCTACTTGGTGCGTGAAACACTTGCTCAAATTTTCAAATTTTTTGCCCTCATTCCTTTTACTCACCATAGATAAATAGATTTGAGACTCTTCGTTTCGAGAGAGCGCTGTCAAAATGCACATTTTTTATAACATTTGTCATTGGTGCCACTCCGTGAAAGTGGAGTAAAACTGAGTATGGCTATTTTCATCATATATTTTGGGGATTTTAAAGGTTTTGCTTTAATTGGACTTTTGAAGGGGTAAATAAATTTTTCGAAACTTATTTTTCAAAAATATGACAAATTAACGTATCTGCTGGCAGAAATAAACAAAAATATATGTACAAATGAAGTTTAAATGCATCATATAAGACTGCCATGAGTTGATAATGAAATATTGAATTTATTGTTAAATATGGATTGATAGGATCAAAAGCACTATAAAAACCGTTGTTGGGTGCATGGGGGCTGGTCCTCTACTTAAAATTTCTGAAGTTCTTCTAACAAAATCAATAACATAAGGCCAAGTAAAAAATGTACTTAAGGTTTTTTGTTGATAAATTTTGACTGGCTTATAGTATTGACCTTCCGCCTGCATATTATTATCAGGGACACCGAACCGCATGTTTTGATGTAGCACTCAACATTTTTTATAACTTCTACCCATTTGACCCCAAAGCTAAAGAGTTACCGACTATTTCGGCACATTTTTTCGTTGCCTTAGTCTGGCCTTCTGCGAAATGCCATTTATTTTGACTCTCCTGCTCTCCTGCATTGTACAGAACAAATTTTCTAAAATTTTTGCACGCCATAACTGCAAAAACACCTAGAAATAGTAGGGTAATGTAAATTGGCATACATACATTATGTTGGTGTAAAACTGATAATATGAAGTATGTAAAAGTGAAAGTTAAAGAAACAGTTGAAAGAAGTACATAAATTAAAAGATTTTAAAAATTATAATTTTGTCACTTAGAAAGTTATTCCCGAGGATGCTTCAATTGCCTACCTCATGGGTGGTGTGGAAATGGCAAGACCTTTACTTTAGTACCAACTCACCAATTTGCTTCTTCTGGCAAATGTTTCGTTTGTTGGTTAGAGCCTTTGTGGATCAAATTAACGCACGTGAGCGTGAGTGAGTGGAGCCTTCTATAACGTACGAAAATGCGTTCACGGACATTTATCAATTGAGCTCTTATTTTCAATAAAATTTAAAACAATTTAATAGCGAGATGATAAAATAAGCATATTTGCGACCTTTAGGGCCGTTTTCACGACCAGGCATCAATATTTCAACTTTTTTTTTATATTCACCAAATTTTTGGAAAAAGCGACTGATATAAACCAGTTATACGAAGAAAAGTTGTTAAAGTTCACGAAGAAGTCTATGACATGCTATATCTCCTGTGACAAAACTAAACCAAGTAAGTAGCTCTCCCGCGACTTATGCAAAACGGAATAAGTCTTAGTTATTTTTCCACCTACTTACTTGGTATTGCATTTGTCACGGGAGATATGTATGTTAAAGAAAAGATTGTGGCCAGGAAAATAAGTATTTTATTTCAAAGTTTTATTTTTAGAGGAGCTGAAGAAAATTTAAATTGGTCGAATTTCGACCACGGGCGATACTAGTATTATTTAATAACTTAACTTACAGTCAGCTCTCCTGTTGGTTTGGTTGTCCTCTTATGCTGTAGTTACTGGTGTCGATTATGGTCCCACGTTGGCAACGTCCCGGCTTGACGTGCAATACCTCTATTTAATTTTTTATTTTGATTTCTTTTAACTTATAGTTTTTCTTATTTTTTCCTTACACTTTATCCCTGTTTGTAGGACACGTGTTTTTTATTAGAAAAAAGTTAGCACGAAAAGTTTTGTTTAGATTTTCTCCCTTTCTAGTGGGATACTTGATTTTTTAATTTAGGCAAACTTATCATTTTCTTTCGCACAAGGATAGTTCATATGTTTAGTTTGTTTTTTTTTTTTTTAAGTTTTTTTATTAAATTTTTTTCAAAACTTAGGTACCTAGGTACACTTTTTTTATAACTTGTTTTGTTCAACTTTTCTCCCTTTCTAGTGGGATACTTGATTTATTTTATTTAGGACGGGCTTAACATTTCCTTTCGCACAAGGATTTGTTATGTTAAGCTCTCCTGGCACGATCGCCAATTATGAACACTAGAAACACATTAGTATTTTTAAAAAAGTTTATTTATTACTCAGGCAGCTGAGTTCACTCAACAGTGCTCCGCTAAGAACTAACTTAACTCCTAATCTACTTTTATTTATAAGATACAAAATTGCTTATACTCTAATGCGAGCATCCGATCAAGTAAACAAAATAAGGATGTTTTTGTTATTACAATTCAGTAACTTGAATCATTGATTCAAGTTCAAATTACTGGGATAATAAAGAAGAATCAATTCATTGGAAAGATCGATTTGTTTACATTTGCAGTTATGCGACTTAATGAATTTGTGTAACTTATTGAGTACCATTTAGGTACTTGAATTCTTCAACATTTGTTTATATTTGCCGTTAGGCGGCCTAGTGAAGCCGGGTGTTAACTTGCATATGTATACACACTTATTTACAAAAACAATTTGCATGCAACTGACCCGCATCCTTCCTGTTAAATTATGACCGTGATCCGACCCAGGTCAGCTAACTGGAACGCGACTATTATTGGTAAGTACCCGCAAATTCTCCTTGGCCAACTCCAAAACAACAGCTTGCCGTTTCTTAGGGCTTGATGGTAAGGCGTTTCTGGTCTTGTTCACTGCTTTTCCAAAAGTTTGCTTAGGTACACTTGTATGCACCAAGAACGGAGATATTTTCAATAACTTCGCGTTTTTTCTTGATATTTGTCGGGCTCGGTCCGTAGTTGCTCCCTCCTCTTCTTCATTAGTTCAGCAACATTCATTTTGGATAAATAAATTTAAAAACGTTGAATTTCGCGAAATTTGAAATAAAAATTAAACAAATTTAAAATAAAACGAGCGCCCATTGACAGGGGCTAGGCTTCAGTGGCTGGGGAGGTTCTTGGCAATCCTCGAAGCTATCACCAGCAGTACACTTTATTATAGAGTCCCTCTAAGGGCTCTTGCAGGAATATTTATGAAGATCCTCTCGAGGAGCACGGCGCAGTTCGTAGCACCACGAAAAACGTCAACGTTTAGGTTGATCGGAAGGCATCTCGCTTCATAGGTCGGGATGGGTTCAGAAAATCGTAAGTTGCGGCGAGCAAAATATAAAAATACTTTCTGGATCCGTTGAATTCTTGCAATATGCGTCCGCATATAGTAGAAAACTTACTGTAGAGAAGCAAGAGCGAATATCATTAATGAAGAGAATAAAGAAAAGTGGTCCTAAGATGCTTCCTTGGGGAACACCAGATCAGGCAACGAAAGTTGAAGACCTGACATTGTCGACAACAACCCTACAACTGCGATTTTGTAGGTAGGATTCAATCCAACTGAGAAAAGCCGAGTGGAAACCCATACAGGCAAGCTTTTTAACCAAGACTAAATGGGAAACCCGATCAAATGCTTTAGAAAAGTCCGTATAAACTGTGTCAACCTGACCACCAGACTGAAATGCTGCGATGCAGTTATCAGAAAAAGTAGCCAGGTTAGTCACAGTTGAGCGTCCCGGAAGAAAGCCATGTTGCTCTTGACAAACAATATTCTTTACTAAAAATAGCAATTTGTCCGGATGATGCATTCAAAAAGCTTTGACGTGGCAGAGAGTTGCTGACATCGTTTTTATTGCCACTCTTGAAAATGGGTGTAATAAAAGCCAATTTCCACGCGTCAATAAAAGTGCCCGAAGATAGGGAACTATTGAAAATAAATAATAGGGGTGTTAAATCAGACGACTTATTATTAATATAAACCTGAATTGAAATTTAAATAAAAATGAATTGTAAAAATAATATTAAATGTAATTAAAAAATGAAGTTCAATAGAAAATAATATTATACCTACCTAAATACTCAAATTATACTTACCTTATATTCACCTTATCCTTACCTCAGATTACCCTTATACTTACCTTATAATTATTACCGTATACTTACCTTAAATGAACTACATGAATTTGAACCTAATTTTTACTTTTAAGGTAAACCTAATAATTTGAAAATGTAAGTAAATGCATGTTAGTTAACTTGTAACAAGTTAAGACCACCTACATTGCGTGAAACAGGATCGCCTATTACAAAATAGCCGATCCAACCCCCATAAACTATTCCTCAATAATCACCCATAAATTGCTCATAGTAATTGCCCATAAATTCTTCTTAATAATTGCTTACAACAAACTAAAATCATTCTAAAGAATTCTACCCGAAATATGATCACTCATAATTCGGTCAACTCAAATAAATTCCCAAGCATTGCATTTCTTCAACATGATCACCTACCCTACTCCGATCGCACGTCATAAATTACAATGCAATGTATTTATGCAAAGTCAAAACATTTTTCTGTAAGAAACAACTAAAAAGCAATTAATTTCGTAAGTCGCCTGAAATATGACTACTCATCATAATTCAGCCGCCTTAGCATATCCACTTCAAAGCGGCACTCAGCTACGCTAAACGGTGACATAGCACAAACATTCACACATTCCTGATGCCATCCTTAAAAACATTTGATGGAATTTTAGGGAACGATACATTAAGAGATATGGATGCTGTGATCCATACCAAAGACAATATATTGATATTGAATAACGAAAAAAGGATCAAACTTAAACAGCTCCCCTCAAGGGCGGTAAACGCCATACAAATAAAGGACGAACATTTATCGTCACAACAAAGAAGGGACATGAACGAAATAATTCATGCATTCCCAGGGTTATTCTCAGAACCGGATGAGAAATTAACATATACGACAAAAGTCGTCGGAGAAATACGGACAGTAACAGATACACCTATTTACTCTAAATTTTACCCATTCCCAGCTTCTCTCAAACCAGAAGTAGAAAGCCAGGTCAAAAAATTGATAACGGATGGAATCATAAGACCATCAAGGTCACCCTACAATTCACCAATATGGATTGTTCCGAAAAAAGCGGACTCAGAGGGAAATAAGCAATATCGAATGGTTATAGACTATCGGAAGCTGAATTCAGTCCCAACAGCAGATAGATACCCGATACCTGAAATTTCTGAAGTAATTTCAAATTTAGGGGAAAACAATTTTTTTTCGGTATTAGATCTGAAAAGCGGGATTCATCAAATTCCTCTAAAGGAATCTGACATTGAGAAGACCGCATTTTCGGTAAATAATGGTAAATACTTACGAACTTACTCGGTTACCATTTGGATTGAAGAATGCACCTTCAATTTTCCAAAGAGCACTTGATGACATTTTGCATGAACACATAGGAAAATACGCTTATGTTTATATTGACGATATAATAATTTTCAGCAAAACGGAAAAAGAGCATATTGAGCATATTAAAAAAATATTTAAAACGTTGCAAGAGGCAAACATGAAAGTTCAATTAGACAAATGTCATTTTTTCAAAAAAGAGGTTGAATTTTTGGGATTCGTAATATCCGCGGATGGCGTAAAAACCAACCCCGTAAAGGTGGAAGCGATAGCGAATTTCCCACAACCCAAAACTTTGAAGGAACTCCGTAGTTTTCTTGGTATGTCCGGATACTATAGGAAGTTCATAAAGGATTATGCAAAACTAGCAAAACCCCTAACAACTCTTTTAAGAGGAAAAGAAGGTAGGATATCAAAAAATAAATCCTCAAAAAAATAAATCCTAAAAAAATAAATCGACTTAGATAAGCAGGCAGTAAATGCTTTTAATAGCTTAAGAAACTCAATCATTTCAAGGGATGTCACTCTTGCATACTCTGATTATAGTAAAAAATTCGAATTGACGACGGACGCATCCAATTTTGCTATTGGAGCTGTGCTGTCGCAAGAGTCAAAGCCAATAGCATTTATTTCAAGAACATTAAATAAAGCTGAAGAAAATTATGCAGCTAATGAGAAAGAAATGTTGGCTATAATATGGGCTTTGAACTCACTAAGAAATTATCTTTACGGATCAGCTAGAATACAAATATTCACTGACCACCAACCGCTTACATACGCATTAAGCAATAAAAATAATAATGCAAAAATGAAAAGATGGAAAGCAGCTCTAGAGGAATACTCCTATGAGCTATGTTACAAACCAGGTAAACAAAATGTAGTCGCTGATGCACTATCGCGAATACAGTAGCATCAAGGTCAGATGACAGTTCATCTCATAATTTAATTTACAGTGTTGAAGGACCAATAAATGCATTCAAAAATCAAATTTTTTTGAATATTGATAATACGCCATCCTACGAATTCAAAATAACATTTCCTACATACCATCGCCACTTGGTGAGACAGCAAGATTATTCGGAAAAAGACTTGTTGACTATATTAAAAAAGTATTTAAATCCGTCAGTTATAAACTTCATCAAAGCAGAAGAGTCTGTCATGGGAAAAATACAAATACTTTACCCACTACATTTTAGTAAATTCAAAATAAGATTTACACAAAGAATAGTGGAGGACATAACCAATAACCATAGACAGCAGGAGATAATAATTAAGGAACACAACAGAGCGCATAGAAATTGCAAAGAAAATAAAATTCAAATTTTAGAAAAATATTATTTTCCTGGAATGGCCAGTAAGATTAAAAAGGTCATAAAAAATTGTGTGACGTGTAAGGAAAATAAATATGATCGTCACCCAGCAAAGCCGCAGATTCAGGCAACGCCAATACCCACCTTCCCCGGTCAAATTGTGCATATCGATATATTGCATATGGGGAAACGATTAATTTTAACCGCAATTGACAAATTTTCAAAATATGCAATCGCAAAACTAATTCAGTCCAAATCAGCGGAAGACATAAAACAACCATTAAGAGACATTCTTTTCTCTCTTGTACCAGAAACCATTGTGATGGACAACGAAAAATCATTTAAATCAGAAGAAATAAACTTTATGATGGAAAATGAGTTCGGTATAGAAATTCACCGAACGGCACCATATACAAGTTGCTCTAATGGACAGGTGGAACGATTTCATTCCACTCTCCAAGAAATAATGCGATGCCTACAACGCGAAAAAGCTCACCAATCTTTCAATGAACTTTTAGAAAGATCAATCAAAGAGTATAATTACACAGTACATTCTACACTAGGGAAAAGACCAATAGAAGTATATTTTGGTAGAACAGTTTCCAGTAACCCTTCATTACTAGAAAAGCATAGATTGGAAACAACGAATAAACTTAAGGAGAAGCAAATCGCAGATCTTGCTTACCATAATAGAAATAGAGCAGCACTAAAACAATATAACCAAGGAGAACAAATTTATGTTAGGATAAATAGGAGATTAGGAAATAAGTTAACGCCTAGATATAAAAAAGAGATAGTCGCTCAAAATTATAACACTACAGTTAAAACACAATCAGGTAGAATAGTACATAAAAATAATATTAAACAAAGCTGAAATTGCTTTCCTTTTTCTTTCTTTACTAGGCAAAATTTAAAATTAAAAGGCAAAATGGCTACAATAACTATTATACTAACTACCGTTGCAACTATACTAATGATTAAAGGGCAACAAATCGATATACAGGATCTAACGAATAATAACGGATACATCCCAATTAAAATCGGGGAACATCGAACAATTAACCATTATGACAAAATTCTTCACTTCATTAATTTAACTATGTACGATCAAGCTATCTCACTAATCGCGGACAATATTAAAGCATTAAAAGCAACTACTTTCGAAGATCAACGACTAATAGACACTTTGGATAGAAACTTTAACTTACTACAAGCAAAAATAGATTATTTACAACCACGATTTAAGACAAAACGAGCTTTGATTAACATATTAGGTAAAGGATTAAAATATATAGCAGGTACTATGGATAGCGACGACGAACAACAAATAATGAATGCATTAGACAAAATACAAAAAAACGAACAGGCTACAACAGATGATGTAAATAAAATGATTTATAATAATAATTTTTTAACCGACCAAATTGATAATATTACAACTCACATAAATAAACAACAGATGTTAATACAAACTTATATAAACGAATTTAGGGAAACAACGCAAAATAAAATCAAAACATTAGAAGACGACTTAGAATTCATGCAACACACTTACCAAATTAATAACGACATAACCCTTTTACAAAATCATATTAATGACATTGGACAAATAATTTTTTCTAGCAAAATAGGTATAATTCCTACGGATATTTTAACTCAAATTGAACTTAATCACATTCATGACTTTGACAGTTATAAGGAAATTAAAATTGCTATAATTTTTCAAAACAATAATATTATAATAACAATATCGACCTATCCTAATAGAAAAGACGTATCTCAAAAAAAATTTTATAAAAGACGTACTTCGTTGATTTTTTTATAAAGGCCGTATTTCAAATTTTTTTTTATAAAGGACGTATCTCAGCGAAATTATTATGAAGGCCGTATCTCAGGATCTTGGTTAAAAGGGGAATAACTTGATTTTTTTGCAAATTGAGCTTTTTAATCTATAAAATAGCGCGAAAATTATGTTAAACCGTTTTTGCACTCAAAAAGTATAAGCGAAATTAAATATTCCCTTCTTCGAGTTATAAAAAATTTTCCATCGAAAAAAGTCGTATTTCAGCGATTTTATTGATAAAGTCGTTTCTCTGGAAGTTGATTAAAATGTTTTGGGAAAAGTAAGTTACTCTTCAATCTATGGCGAGAAATGTTGTTATTTTCATCCAATAAATTCTCTTCTGTCAATGAGAACTAGTCTCTCTAATTGTCTTGTCACGGTGTTATGTACTTATACAAGATCTCCGAAACGGTTCGGTCGATTTCCACGAAATTTTGAAGGAATAGTTGATGGGTATGAGAATAGATTTTGAACTATACTTCATATCCCCAGGTGGTTAAAGTCTTGAAACCCGATTTAAACTGGATGTGACCCCAGAAGGTGTTTGTATTATATGGATATCAAATGAAAAGTGTTGTTGAGGGCTTTAGGAAGGAGTGGTCTATAGTCCCTCCTTTATAGGACTATAGACCACTCCTTAATGCCGTTTCCGAAATATGGAAATAAAGACCAAATGGGGCCGTAGATGTTGTTTGTATGACGATAAACGATAATTTTATAATTCGAACTGACTTTTAAAGAAGTGCACAACTGACTATCACCCCTCCCACTTTTCCTCTCCCGCTTCCTTTTCCTTCAAGTGAAGTCAGAAGTGAGCTTTTATTTGATACCCACATTGAAAAGCAACTTCTAGGTCACCTCTGGGCGACATCTTGGTCGATATCTTAGGATTCCGCAAAATTTTCCTAATTTTTTCTCTCATAAAAGCTATCAACTGACCATAAAAAACAGGGTAGGAAAAGGGTTAGTGAAATCGGCCAATCTGTTCACGCGTGATATCCGAACCAAGGGAAATAGGGTTAAATTTTTATATACAGATATAGACAAGCACCTCGAGCACTCAAATAGACCTGAAAACCGCTCCTTTTGGAAGCTCTCGTCAACACCTTTCACTTGATAGCCATATCCTATAGACATTCTGGGTCACCCTGATCCAAATTTTGATCAAAATCTCCAACCGTTCAGGCCACATCCGTTAAACAACGGTAATAGGCATTGATTAAAACCTTTATTTTTATATATGTAGAAGTAAAATTATTCTTTAGCACATTATTTTTATGAAAATTAATCAAGTTTTGAGATTCAAGTCCTTAACGAATTGTGGAAAGGGATTTAATGTTTAAATCGCTCCTGTAAAAATCTAATTTTTCTAGTTACAACCCTTTTAAGCGAGTTTCTGAGATACGACCTTATTAATAACATCGCCGAGATACGTCTTTTATAAAAAAAATTTTTAAATACGGCCTTTATAAAAAAATCGACGAAATACGTCTTTTATAAATTTTTTTTTGAGATACGTCTTTTCTATTAGGATAGGTCGATATTGATACCACAATTCTCTTCTAAAAATCTTTCCAAAATTAAATTTGAACCAATTCCAAACAAAAACAATATGACAATTGTATTAGAAAATAACGAAATTTTGTTGGATGAAAACAATAATATCTATGATAAATATATAAAGGACAATTTGGAAAAAAACTTAAAAATAATAGAAAATGACTGTATAAGAAATATTTTAAACTTTGAAGAAGCTTTTTGTAATCTAAATCCATTTCCTAAATCAAGTATAAGTGAAATAATGACAGGAGTAATTGTATTTAAAAACTTTTTTTCAACCATTGAACACGATTGTAACAAACTAAAAATTAAACAGACAGGAACCCTTTTAATTAGATTCGAAAATTGTAAAATTTCAATTATAAATAATACATTCGAAAATTATAATATTAAGATTTATGATACATTCATTTTACCAAACAAAATTACAAAAATAAAATAAAATTATAATTTTACAAATAAAAATTTACAATTGGAAAATTTGTACACTAAACAAATCAAACAGGAAGAACATATAAAATTGTTAATTGAAAAAAATAGTAACACTCATTTAATTAGTCTAAGTTCTGATTTCATTATATCAATTTTTATTTCTATATACATTTATAAATATAAACTAAAATTTTACGTATCACCTGAACTGCAATTGCCAACGCGAAGCATTGAAAATATAACAAATGGACCATTCTTACAGCTAAAAACGAATTTGTAGTAATTTTCCATAATTTCCCATAAACCACTTGCTCTCATAGCAACTTTTCATAAAACTCTTTTTGCTTATTACGCAAATACCGCTTGAGGACAATCGACTTAAGAGGGGAAGAGTTAACTTGTAACAAGTTAAGACCACCTACATTGCGTGAAACAGGATCGCCTATTACAAAATAGCCGATCCAACCCCCATAAACTATTCCTCAATAATCACCCATAAATTGCTCATAGTAATTGCCCATAAATTCTTCTTAATAATTGCTCACAACAAACTAAAATCATTCTAAAGAATTCTACCCGAAATATGATCACTCATAATTCGGTCAACTCAAATAAATTCCCAAGCATTGCATTTCTTCAACATGATCACCTACCCTACTCCGATCGCACGTCATAAATTACAATGCAATGTATTTATGCAAAGTCAAAACATTTTTCTGTAAGAAACAACTAAAAAGCAATTAATTTCGTAAGTCGCCTGAAATATGACTACTCATCATAATTCAGCCGCCTTAGCATATCCACTTCAAAGCGGCACTCAGCTACGCTAAACGGTGACATAGCACAAACATTCACACAGTGCTTGCGCAATATTAAAATGCTGAGCTAACAATAACAGAAATGGGTCATATGGGAAAATGCAACTTAAATAAACAAACTATTTCCCAATTTGACTGTTACTCACCAATACAGTCAATTACTTTCGAATATGGTGAAATGCTTTCACAAGAAATACACACACAGAAATTAGGTCACCCGCAGTTGCAGCGCAGGCATATTTCTAGTATAAATAAGAAAATTCTTGTAAATAAGTTAAGTCTATTTTTGATCTTCAATAAAGAAAGTGCTCCTGAGCGAGAGCACTAACACACAAAACATTCGTTTTGTTAACTTACATACTTATGAGGGGAAGCCATGCGATTATAAACGTTACCGAAAAATTGAGAAATCGTCATTCTCTCTGCCGAAACTTTCTGCGCATTTGGTTTCTTCTACTCGGTGCGTGAAACACTTGCTCAAATTTTCAAATTTTTTGCCCTCATTCCTTTTACTAACCATAGATAAATAGATTTGAGACTCTTCGTTTCGAGAGAGCGCTGTCAAAATGCACATTGAAATATTGAATTTATTGGTAAATATGGATTGATAGGATCAAAAGCACTATAAAAACCGTTGTTGGGTGCATGGGGGCTGGTCCTCTACTTAAAATTTCTGAAGTTCTTCTAACAAAATCAATTACATAAGGCCAAGTAAAAAATGTACTTAAGGTTTTTTGTTGATAAATTTTGACTGGCTTATAGTATTGACCTTCCGCCTGCATATTATTATCAGGGACACCGAACCGCATATTTTAATGTAGCATTCAACATTTTTCATAACTTCTACCCTTTGACCCCAAAGCTAAAGAGTTACCGACTATTTCGGTACATTTTTTCGTTGCCTTAGTCTGGCCTTCGGCGAAATGCCATTTATTTTGACTCTCCTGCTCTCCTGCATTGTACAGAACAAATTTTCTAAAATTTTTGCACGCCATAACTGCAAAACCACCTAGAAATAGTAGGGTAATGTAAATTGGCATACATACATTATGTTGGTGTAAAACTGATAATATGAAGTATGTAAAAATAAAAGTTAAAGAAACAGTTGAAAGAAGGATGCTTCAAATGCCTACCTCATGGGTGGCGTGGAAATGGCAAGACCTTTACTTTAGTACCAACTCACCAATTTGCTTCTTCTGGCAAATGTTTCGTTTGTTGGTTAGAGCTTTTGTGGATCAAATTAACGCACGTGAGCGGGAGTGTGTGGAGCCTTCTATAACGTACGAAAAGGCGTTCACGGACATTTATCAATTGAGCTCTTATTTTCAATAAAATTTAAAACAATTTAATAGCGAGATGATAAAATAAGCATATTTGCGACCTTCAGGGCCGTTTTCACGACTAGGCGTAAAATTTTTCAACTTTTTTTTTATATTCACCAAATTTTTGGAAAAAGTGACTGATATAAACCAGTTATACGAAGAAAAGTCGTTTAAGTTTGTTGGAATTCCTGTTGGAATTATATATGTTCTTTAGTGTATTATACACTGTGGAAGTTTCCTGAATCCAAGTAAATCGTAACACACAGTTTAGTTTTAGTATAATCGGTATTTATTTAATAAGAATATAAGACGAAGTTTATTTGTTGAAGATATACGAAAGACTGCAAAGAACAAATTAGAAGTTGCATTCAAATCTGACATTTGCATGGTTGCATGAATATGTGAATTGCTCAGCGTTGCATTTTCAACACGCCCCCTCAATGAACATATTCGTGCAATGAAAACATTTTTCATTAATTTAATCCCAATATATTACAAAATTTTACATGACTAGGCTTAGCCAGATTCTTTGTCAATATATCGATGATCGCCGATTGCTGCTGCTACTATATTTCATGTGTTTACTGCGCCCATGATACAATTTCATTGCGCTTAGTTTTTCTCCATAAACGAAGGTTCTTGGTACTCTGCCCGCATTGTACCTTTCTCTTGATTATCACCAAATAATCCTTCTTGTAAAATGTTATTTTCATCACCAGTATGTAGTACATTCGAACAATTGTACACCTTCTTTGGTCTACCAACTTTACCAGACCGAACAAATTTTGGCCTACCTGCACATCGCTTCTGCTCAACTGACTCGTCTTCTGCCGACTCAAACTCTTCTTCGCTTGCCTGTGAACTATCATTGTTGTCATTCACTTCTGCTTCAATGCCATCTGCAATCGAACCACTAAAATCGTTATCCATCGTTGGCACGAACAATATTTTATTATTATTTTCGTCGCTATCCGCTGAACTGCTTATGCTTGTGCGCACACATGCGCTGCCAATACTACGCTTATTAACGTTGACACTACCATTTGAGCATTCATCATTTAATTGTTGTTTCGCCTCTGCTCGTTCTATAAAGTAGACATCTCTACTTACTATCAGCTTTCTCGTTGATCGTTCGAATAAGCGATATGCTTTAGCTGTATCTGAGTATCCAACCAATGTATACTCCTTGCCTCTTGGTTTGAATTTGCCACTCTGCCGTTTATCAAGCGCTATAGCAATAGATCCAAATTCACGCAAATGTGCCACTGTTGGCTTACGACCATACCACGCTTCGTACGGTGTCATAGAATCTAGCGCTTTTGTAGGTGAACGATTGCGTAAATACGCTGCTGTATGAACAGCCTCTGCCCATAATGTCTCTTCGACATTTGCACCTAGTAACATACACCTTGCCATCTCTATCAACGTGCGGTTGAACCTTTCTGCAACACCATTTTGTTGCGGCGTATAGGGCACCGTCAACTGCCTCACGATTCCGTTGTCTTTTAAGAACTTGTCGAACACATTGTTTACGAACTCCGTTCCGTTGTCGCTCCTCAACATTTTGAGTTTTTTGCCCGTTTGACACTCCGCCATAGATTTAAATTCCTTGAATTTCTCGAATACCTCGTTCTTGTGCCGCAAAAAATAAACAAAAGCGTATCGTGTCTTATCATCGATGAATGTTAAAACGTATTTTGCACCACCAATGGACATTTTGTTTACCGGACCACAAACGTCTGTATGCAC
This sequence comes from Sphenella marginata, assembly GCA_951509765.1. Classification (NCBI taxonomy): domain Eukaryota; kingdom Metazoa; phylum Arthropoda; class Insecta; order Diptera; family Tephritidae; genus Sphenella; species Sphenella marginata. The sequence continues at coordinate 53,700,720 of OX608078.1, read as the reverse complement.
CAACCCCAAAACGTCAGCTGCACGATTATTTGTATTCGTATATGGACGTTGACTGCATTTGCCTGTCATGCACACAGCACAACTAATACTTGTTGGTATATTTACTTTACACCCGTGAACCATTTCATTGTTTACCAATTCTCGTAGACTTGCAAAGTTTAAATGGCCGAAACGTTTATGCCATTTCATACCTTCATCCGCAGATTTGCTTGAAAGAAACAACTTGTTTTCATTTAATCTAAACAAATACAGATCACTTATCTTTTGTGCACGTAAAATAATTCCTCCGTGCTTGTTTATTATCTCTGCTGCTTCATTCGTGAATTTCACCACATAGCCTCTGTTAACAGCCTTCGCTACAGAAATGAAGTTGCACTGTAAATCCGGAACGTACAGCACATCCACAAGGGTGACATCTATCTTGTTTGTTTTCAAATGTACGATTCCCTTGCCTGTCGCCAACATTCTGTTATTGCCTGCTAACATGATCGATTCCTCGCACACTTCGAACTTATCGAACATGTTTCGGTTGCAACATAAATGTGAAGAAGCACCACTGTCGACACACCATACCGCAGGTTGTAATACACCACTGTTGACTGCCGCAAACAACCCATTGTTGTTTTTGTTGTTTTGTGTCGAATTTTCTAGTCGTCTCTGCCCACACTGAGCAGCGAAATGTCCCTTCATGCCACAGCTGAAGCATTTCAAATTTGTCCGTTTGCCATTGTTTTTGTTTCTGCTTGCGTTGGTTGCTTTGCCATCTGACTTTGCGTTTGACGAACTCTGCTTTCTTACGCATGAATATTCTTGCGCCACAAACGCCTGTTCGCTACCTTTTTCAGCATATTCAGGATTACCATATGACTTTCGCCTTTCGCCCTCTTCTATGAGTTTAACTTTTACTGCATCTAGCCTTGGTAAATCATCCCGCGATTCCAACGCCACAACCAGGTTTTCATACGACCTTGGCAGGCTTGCTAGTAGCATAATTACCAGTAACTCCTCCTGGACAACTACGCCAATTTCTGCTAATTTTTCTGCATTCGATGTGAACTTGCAAACATATTGCTGAACACATTCTCCCTCGTTCATTCGTGTACCAAGTAACTGCTTGAATAATGTTACCTTTCTTACGGGGCCTTTTGGTCGATGTACTTGTACCAAACAATTCCACGAATCGGTAGCCGTCTTACAGCTCTTCACATGTTGAATCTGCATCGGTGTTATACTAAGGATTATTGTGGCCTTAGCTTTGTCATCTTTCGCCTTCCATGACAGCTTATCTTTTTCAGCAGCATCTTCTTCTGGACACACCAGTTCTCCGCTCACAACGGACCACAGATCCTGATGAATAAGCACACTCATGAGTTGTATACTCCACGAGTCTGTACCGTAGTACAAGTCAGCAAATTCATTTTATTTCTTTTTTTTCTTTAAAAATATTTTTGGTTGCTCGTAAACTTTTTTCTTTGCCACCACTGTTGAAACTCCAAAACCTCCACTAACACTGCTCTGTCAAAAACATATGTTTTTGAACTGATTTACCGACGCCAGCTCTGAGCGCGGGTCTAATGCTGCTTCCGAGCATAATCATCTTTCTTTTCCTGTGAAGTCCCAAGACTGACAACATCGTAATTAAAAGTTATCGTGGCTTAATATATTTTTAATTCGGAGTTGTGAAAGTTTGGAAAAGTTAGTGAACTCGAATAAATTTCCAACTAAAATCCGTGCAGTGTTAATAAGTTTTAATTAACAATCACATTCCGCCGTGAATATTTACAGTCAGTGCTTGGGTTTCACAGTTCAGCGCATAATACATATACGAATATATGGTAAGTGAAAATAATCCTAAAATTGCAAATTAGAAGTCCCTGTCTTAATATTTTGTAGTGAAAATATCCCCTTTCAGTTAGCTAAATACTCGGTGTCTTTTTCTTTGTAGATTTTTGCCTTAATTTATGACCAAATCGTCTGATACAATTTCCCAACAACAATTTTATCATCATATGCATGTGGGTTGCTTGTGCAATCCACAAGCAACCCCCTCCCACGCCCCTTACAAGTTTCTCTACATTCGTCCATAACATGGAAATACCCACCAAAATGCGTCATTGGACGTCATAAATGCGCCACGAACCGAATTTTCCATCAAAATCCAGTCCGAAAGCTAATTTTCCGAATCATCCAAGTTTATACAATTGGAATCGGCCTAAAATATATTTAAATAAATTCAACCACGAAATGAATTAAGAGAAGTGGATTCCAACTCGAACACCATATAGGAAGAAGAAGAATTAACATACATATTAGTTAGTAAACATACTAATGTAAATACCTATTAACATAATTTCAAATAATAATAAGATAATTGAAGTTAAAATTATATAAATGTAGGTTAAAACAATATTAGGTTTTCACTAGTCCCCTTTATTTAGAACCCACTGTGAAAATATTAACTTGGCTGAAATATTTGAAATCTAAATTGCCATGAATTCTAATAAGAATTTAAATTACATATATATTTAAATGTCATTTACCATGTTTTTTTTTGTTGGTGCCATACACTCGCTCAAACATGTGTCAAATCAAGATCTTTGAAATGAGAAGAAGCAGTGGACGTGTTTGAGAGAGCGGTATGACGTAACTTCGAACATTGAGCGAAACAAAAAAAGTTTTTGTTGCAAACAATTTATATTTAATTTCTTATAGACAAATAGGGTTGCCAACATTTAAGTTTGGTGATACCTTTTATATTTTATTGAATATACATACATATTTGCTTAAACAAATATTTTTCTTTTGTACATATAAAGGAATATTGTTATATATATTTTTTTTTTCACTTTGGCAAAGCCATGACTTCGTTGCGAGAAGGCCTTCGACGCTACGTGGAAATGCATATGTAAAATGATTAATTTATTTTTGATTCCCTAATTGTTCCATTCTATACATACATATGTGTACTAATTACATGCCTCATACATACTTTTGAAGTTTAAACTTCTACACATATACATACATAAAGATATATATATATTTATATTACCGCCTGTACGTACATATGTATGTACATATGTAAGTGTGGTCAAACATATTTAGTTGAGTTTACTTTTCCTTTTGATTTGTTAGCGGGTTTTTGCTAACTTCTTTTTTTGGTATAAAATATTTGCCTATCAACATCGACATATTTACATACATATGTACATCTGAATAAGTCTTGAATTGTGTTAAAGATACACACGGCGAGACTAACAACAGTTCGATTAGCTTACTTTTGAATTTTCATTTGGAATGTTGTTTAGTACATATTATTATTATTACATTCATAGTATTTGTTAATGAATTGCATGATTCTGCGTGGATTACTTAAATTAAGGAAACCCTCAAATTGTAATGGGATGATTTATCTTGATAATTAATTATACGATAATATGAGTAATTAATTGAATTTTTATTTGGTTTGAGACAAGGTCCGTTGACGGGAATGTATTTGGGGTCTCGGTAATATCAATGAGGCCAAAGGTAGGGCGGGTTCAGAGGCAGCCACAAAATCTATGTAAATGCGCTGCCTGGCATAAGAGGTGCGGGTGAAGAGTCGTATTAGGGAAGTGTGGTAAGTAAATGCAACTTTGCGGTTATTCTTTTTTTGTTGTTAGTTATGAAAATCCCTGTGTGCAAAACATAAATTATCCTGTTTGTCTTTTGACTGAGGAGGGTAGTGCGGTGTATTGATCGTGTTATCGAACACCACGAAGCTGAAGCTCCGGGCCTAAACGCCAGTGCACACACCGCGATCACGACACCTTGCCACAAGCATTGCCTCTCTATCGTCCTTGATTGTGTATTCATCGCACTCAGTCATATGATATCATAACAGATAAAATGGCGCCCAACGTGGGGCCCGATTGAAGGAAAGCTTTTGTTTTCAATTCGAGGTCTCACATTCAGGATTCCCTCTTGGAATCAGCTCGTCTGTCCGTTTTAATTCTTCATTTTTCAATTAACTTTTTCTTGTTGTTGTTTGATGTTGGGTTTAAGCATTTTTGTATGGATGCGAATCAATTTCGAAGGAATCGACGATCCTACAGGCTATATGCCCCAAGATTCGTACCGCGAAAGATGTTTCGTATTCGGGAAATCGTTTAAGCACAGCATGTTCTTTTGTTTTATACCTAAATGCATGATATACCTTTTTTTTGGAATTTTTGTCTTTGAGGCTTTATGCCAGTTGACTTACCAGGGGTTCATGTCAGGTACTTAATAAAAGAAAATATATTAAAGTTTTTAAATAGTTAGTACATCTCAAACTCTACTTCGAGATGCCAAGTCATTATATACTTTTTTTGTTTTTGGGAAAGATTCGAAAAATTTCGGAAATTGTGGTTGTAATTAAAACAATACACAACCGATACTTCTTCCCCGAAATGTTGCATGCCACAACCAAATATGACTTTTTACCAATTTTAACCTTATGCCGCATTACCGTCACAGAGACTCCCATAGTCTCAAACCAAATTATTTTGATGATTTTTTTTTTGAACCTTTAAATAAAATTTCTTTTTTCTTTTGAGAATATCGAAACGTGAACACATAAACATATATATATTTTTTTTATATTAAACTTTTTTTCGGTGTGGACATTAAACCTATTTGTTGAAATAGTTTTTTTGCGTAAGCGAACCAAGTTTGAAACTTAAGCCACAAACTGTGTTCTAGTTGTTTTCTTCCTTGTTTTCCTTGAACAACATGCCATTACGGCATAGCGGCGAACACGCATCCTTGCAGATTCTTTGTATCGTGTGTCGAAAGCCGATTTCTAATAGGAACACAGCGATAGTTACAGCGTGTAACCATCGATTCCACAGGAACTGCCTATTGTCGTGGCTTAGGAATAATTCTTCCTGCCCTTTGTGTAGAGCACCCTGCAGTAGTAGGGATTTCAATCGACACCCAGGCATTAATACCAGATCACGGACGATGATGCAAGGAAACGCCAGTAGTAATAGTGGGAATGAGAACCTACCTAGGACAAGTAGCGAAGCGCAGCGTGAGGAACAGCAAAGGGTAGAAAACGCCGATAATTTGGCAACTGAAGGAGCGCATGGCGATCAGGGAGTTGCAATCGATGATGACGTGCGTATTAGGAACATGGTTTCCGCCATTGTTTCAGCACGGTCAGCAACGGCCTTTGACGGCATAGAAAATCGTGTAGCTCAACTGGTAGAACAGAGGATAGAAAGCACCTTATCGAACTTTTTAGAACGTTTAAATCTCAACCCCATACCTCCAGTCCCTGTTGCCAATGACATAAGCCCAACTGCTAACGTGTCGCAAGCTCAATACCCTCCTAACAGGTCTACACCAGTGTGGCCAAGAGATGCACCCCCGTTACTAAGCCAGAGTCACTTAAACTTTAATAATAACATTGATCAATTGCGATTTAGCGAAATTTCAACTATTCCCTATACAGGTAGGATCGCGCAACTAATCTCTAGTTGGGATGTGAAGTTTGACGGTACGTCGCGTTTGTCTGTTGATAGTTTCTTATCACGAATAGAACTCTTAGTCATCGATACTCTGAACGGTAACTTCAATCTTTTATGTGAGCATATACAAAGCCTTTTTGTTAATGAAGCTAAAGATTGGTACTGGCGTTATCGCAGGTCGGTCGAGCGCGTAACCTGGCCAGCCTTGTGCCAAGCTTTAAGAACTAATTTTCAGCAGCATAGGAGCGACTTTGAGATAAAGGAATCCATTCGGGCCAGAAAGCAAGGTCAAAGTGAAGGCTTTGACGAATTTCGTAATGCCATTTTGAAAATTGCTGAACCATTGGAAACTCCTTTATCTGAAATAGAGTTATTAGAAATAATGAAACACAATTTGAGGCCGCGTTTACGGCAACAACTCCTTTTTGTCCCTATCCACTCTTTGGCAGAGTTGCGCAGACTCTGTTTGAAAGGTGAAAGTCTTGCCAACGAGCTTTCTAAGACGACCCCTTTCTCGCAAGGTAACAACCCCAGACAAATACCCAGGCGACAGGTGAATGAAGCCTACCTTGACCTAGATCTTGATGAAAATGTAACACAAACAGATTTTGCAGAAATTGAGGCAGTTTCTCAGCCAGCTACAAAACTGAAACCTGGTTGCTGGAATTGCAATAAAGACGGACACAGGTATTATGATTGCCTTGAAGACCGAACTGTGTTTTGTTACGGTTGTGGCGCACCAAACACTTATCGCCCAAAATGTCCAAAATGCAGTCCGGGAAACTGCAAAATGAGCGAGGAATCAAGACAGATACCTCGCCACGACAGCAAGCGCTAAATAGCGATAATGTGCGCATACAAACGCAAAACCAACTCAGTGGCGCAAAATCAAGTATACGCCCTGGTGACTCCCATCTTCCTGATATTTGTACCACATTACAAAAAGAAATAATCCCATATGACGTACGGTTGAAAAGATATAATGAAGTGAGAAATAGAATATTTAGTTCAGATTATGATCAATCCCAAAGCTCAAATCGTTCTTGTATTCGAATGAGAAACTTTTGGGCAAAAATAAGAGCAAATAGACGAAACTTAAAGAAAATGATTTGTTCACTACAACAAAAACAAAATGATTTGAGGCCCTATGCTAGAGTTAGGTTGCTGGAAGGTGATCACTTGGGCCTGTTAGACAGCGGAGCACAAGTTTCTTGTTTAGGAGGTTTATTGGCAAAAGAAGTTGCCAAACAGCAATTGCGGAAGCATAAAATGCCAATTTGTACCGCTGATGGAAAAACCCAAGTCGTTTTCGGTACTATAGACCTTAACGTCCAATATAAAGATAGATCGGAGGTGATAACGTTTTTCGTTGTCCCCAGTATGTCCCAAGATTTGATTTTAGGAGTCGACTTTTGGATTAAATTTCAAATCGCCCCTACTATCATACCAGAAATTTCATTTGAGCAGAGTTGTGAATTTACCGAAAACTCGCTCTCGTTGAATGTTGAGCAACGACAGCATTTAAATTTAATTAAAAATAGATTCCCAAGCTGTGAAAAGGAAGGCTTGGGAAAAACGTCCCTGTTGGAATATGAGATTCAGCTCGAACCAAATGTCCGTCCGATAAAGCAGCGTTACTTCCCAATTTCGCCAGCTGTCGAGAAACTCGTACATGCCGAAATTGACGAAATGATAAAGTTAGGTGTAATCGAGGAAGCTCCAAACAGTCCCTGGTCCAGTCCGGTTGTGTTAGTGAAAAAGCCAGGAAAAGTCCGTCTGTGTCTGGATTCTAGAAAAGTTAACAGCGTTACTGTCAAGGACGCATACCCACTTCCTCATATTGATGGTATTCTTAGCAGAATACCAAAGGCCAAGTATATTAGTTCACTCGATTTACGGCGTGCCTTTTGGCAAATTCCCCTCGCTGAACAATCCCGAGATTACACCTGTTTTACCGTCCCTAATCGTCCGTTATACCGATACCGTGTTATGCCTTTCGGTCTTTGTAACGCCCCACAAGCACTCTGTCGCTTGATGGATCGCGTAATACCTCCCAATTTGAGAAACCAAGTCTTCGTCTATCTAGACGATCTATTGATTGTGTCAGAAGACTTTGAGACACATATGTCCGTCCTATCTGAAGTTGCTTTACATCTAAGGAAAGCAGGGTTGACCATTAACGTCAACAAAAGCAAGTTCTGTATAAAAGAAGTTAAATATCTGGGATATATTGTGGGCAACGGAACTATACGTACCGACCCGGAGAAAATCTCTGCTGTAACCCAATACCCCGTGCCAACGAATGTCAAGCAGGTGAGACGATTCCTGGGAATGGCGGGTTGGTATCGCCGATTCGTGAACAACTTCGCTGCTTTGACAAGCCCACTCACGAATTTGCTTAAGAAATCAAAGAGTTTTGAGTGGAATGACGATGCTCAGCAGGCATTCAATACCCTGAAGGAAAAACTTTGTACGGCACCAGTTTTGGCTAGTCCTGATTATAGCAAACCCTTCATAATCCAGTGTGATGCCAGTAAGCTAGGAGTTGGTGCGGTATTAGTCCAAAAGAATGCCAATGATGTTGAAGTCCCCATAGCGTATTTCTCTCAAAAGTTGAATAAAGCGCAAAGTAACTATAGTGTAACAGAGCTCGAATGTCTAGCCGCTTTGCTTAGCTTGAAAAAATTTCGAGCCTATGTAGAGGGACAAGAGTTCACTATAGTTACGGATCACGCTAGTTTGCAGTGGCTTATGCGACAAACCGATTTATCCAGCCGACTAGCGCGTTGGTCTTTGAAATTGCAAGGTTTTAAATTTAATATTGAGCATAGGAAAGGGTCACTCAATGTGGTACCTGATTGTCTGTCACGACAAAATTTCGAGGAAGTATGCGAAGTCCGTGAAATAGAGATCCGTCCGTTAGTTGATTTACAGTCGTCCGAGTTTTTGTCCGCAGATTATCAAAAATTGATAAGTCATGTCCGAGAGAATGATAGTAGGTTGCCTGATCTTCAGGTAATCGACAACCTCCTTTATAAAAGGACCGAACATCCTGATGGCAATCCGGAGAGGGAATCATTTAATTGGAAGCTTTGGATTCCCAAATCTCTAGTTCCGGTTGTCATAGAAAACGCTCACGGTCCGCCAAACAAGTGCCATGGTGGGATTGCGAAAACATTGGAGAGATTGCGAAACAATTTGTATTGGCCAAATATGACAGTTGATGTCAAGAATTACGTCAGCCGATGTGAAACTTGTAAGCAAAGCAAATCTCCCAATGTAACGCTAAGACCACCAATGTCCGCCCAATACACGGTACAAAGACCGTTTCAGAAATTGTATGTTGACTTTCTTGGACCTTACCCTAGATCCAAGCAAGGAAACATAGGAATTTTCATTGTGTTAGACCATTTAACAAAGTTTCCCCTATTAAAAACTGTTAAAAAGTTCAACACTTCAGTTGTATGCGACTTCTTACGAGATAACGTCTTTACTATTTTCGGAACTCCCGAAATTGTTATGAGTGATAATGGGAAGCAATTTAGATCCACGCAATTCAATAGTTTGTTGTCGGCCCATGGAATAAGACATGTTTACACGGCCCTATATAGCCCGCAGGCCAATGCAAGCGAGCGTGTGAACCGCTCAATCATCGCAGGTATAAGATCTTACCTTAAACAGGACCAATCACATTGGGACAGGAACATCCCTGAAATTTCTGAATCACTGCGAAGCTCATATCACCAAACGATCGGTGTAACCCCATACTTTGCTTTGTTTGGACAGCAGATGATTTCCCATGCAGGTGATTACGAACTACTAAGGAAACTCCAGACCCTGGATGACACCGTTCTGGAACGAAGTGACAACCTGAAACTCATTAGAAAGAAAATCACCGATAATATTTCAGCAGCCTTCGAAAATTCTTCCAAAAGATACAATCTTCGAAGCTCTGATAAACGCTTTGAAATTGGTGATTTTGTCTTTCGACGCAACTTTGTCCAAAGCGATGCATCAAAGAGATTTTCAGCGAAACTTGCACCAAAATTTTTAAAATGTAAAGTGATTGCCATAAAAGGCAACTGTATGTACGAGTTAGAGGACATTGAGACAAGGAAAAGAGAAATTTACCACAGGAAAGATATTCAGAATAGTAACTAGGGCACACCGCACCAACTCTCTAGGTGGGGGGATGTGTACCGTAGTACAAGTCAGCAAATTCATTTTATTTCTTTTTTTTCTTTAAAAATATTTTTGGTTGCTCGTAAACTTTTTTCTTTGCCACCACTGTTGAAACTCCAAAACCTCCACTAACACTGCTCTGTCAAAAACATATGTTTTTGAACTGATTTACCGACGCCAGCTCTGAGCGCGGGTCTAATGCTGCTTCCGAGCATAATCATCTTTCTTTTCATGTGAAGTCCCAAGACTGACAACATCGTAATTAAAAGTTATCGTGGCTTAATATATTTTTAATTCGGAGTTGTGAAAGTTTGGAAAAGTTAGTGAACTCGAATAAATTTCCAACTAAAATCCGTGCAGTGTTAATAAGTTTTAATTAACAATCGCATTCCGCCGTGAATATTTACAGTCAGTGCTTGGGTTTCACAGTTCAGCGCATAATACATATACGAATATATGGTAAGTGAAAATAATCCTAAAATTGCAAATTAGAAGTCCCTGTCTTAATATTTTGTAGTGAAAATATCCCCTTTCAGTTAGCTAAATACTCGGTGTCTTTTTCTTTGTAGATTTTTGCCTTAATTTATGACCAAATCGTCTGATACAATTTCCCAACAACAATTTTATCATCATATGCATGTGGGTTGCTTGTGCAATCCACAAGCAACCCCCTCCCACGCCCCTTACAAGTTTCTCTACATTCGTCCATAACATGGAAATACCCACCAAAATGCGTCATTGGACGTCATAAATGCGCCACGAACCGAATTTTCCATCAAAATCCAGTCCGAAAGCTAATTTTCCGAATCATCCAAGTTTATACAATTGGAATCGGCCTAAAATATATTTAAATAAATTCAACCACGAAATGAATTAAGAGAAGTGGATTCCAACTCGAACACCATATAGGAAGAAGAAGAATTAACATACATATTAGTTAGTAAACATACTAATGTAAATACCTATTAACATAATTTCAAATAATAATAAGATAATTGAAGTTAAAATTATATAAATGTAGGTTAAAACAATATTAGGTTTTCACTAGTCCCCTTTATTTAGAACCCACTGTGAAAATATTAACTTGGCTGAAATATTTGAAATCTAAATTGCCATGAATTCTAATAAGAATTTAAATTACATATATATTTAAATGTCATTTACCATGTTTTTTTTTGTTGGTGCCATACACTCGCTCAAACATGTGTCAAATCAAGATCTTTGAAATGAGAAGAAGCAGTGGACGTGTTTGAGAGAGCGGTATGACGTAACTTCGAACATTGAGCGAAACAAAAAAAGTTTTTGTTGCAAACAATTTATATTTAATTTCTTATAGACAAATAGGGTTGCCAACATTTAAGTTTGGTGATACCTTTTATATTTTATTGAATATACATACATATTTGCTTAAACAAATATTTTTCTTTTGTACATATAAAGGAATATTGTTATATATATTTTTTTTTTCACTTTGGCAAAGCCATGACTTCGTTGCGAGAAGGCCTTCGACGCTACGTGGAAATGCATATGTAAAATGATTAATTTATTTTTGATTCCCTAATTGTTCCATTCTATACATACATATGTGTACTAATTACATGCCTCATACATACTTTTGAAGTTTAAACTTCTACACATATACATACATAAAGATATATATATATTTATATTACCGCCTGTACGTACATATGTATGTACATATGTAAGTGTGGTCAAACATATTTAGTTGAGTTTACTTTTCCTTTTGATTTGTTAGCGGGTTTTTGCTAACTTCTTTTTTTGGTATAAAATATTTGCCTATCAACATCGACATATTTACATACATATGTACATCTGAATAAGTCTTGAATTGTGTTAAAGATACACACGGCGCGACTAACAACAGTTCGATTAGCTTACTTTTGAATTTTCATTTGGAATGTTGTTTAGTACATATTATTATTATTACATTCATAGTATTTGTTAATGAATTGCATGATTCTGCGTGGATTACTTAAATTAAGGAAACCCTCAAATTGTAATGGGATGATTTATCTTGATAATTAATTATACGATAATATGAGTAATTAATTGAATTTTTATTTGGTTTGAGACAAGGTCCGTTGACGGGAATGTATTTGGGGTCTCGGTAATATCAATGAGGCCAAAGGTAGGGCGGGTTCAGAGGCAGCCACAAAATCTATGTAAATGCGCTGCCTGGCATAAGAGGTGCGGGTGAAGAGTCGTATTAGGGAAGTGTGGTAAGTAAATGCAACTTTGCGGTTATTCTTTTTTTGTTGTTAGTTATGAAAATCCCTGTGTGCAAAACATAAATTATCCTGTTTGTCTTTTGACTGAGGAGGGTAGTGCGGTGTATTGATCGTGTTATCGAACACCACGAAGCTGAAGCTCCGGGCCTAAACGCCAGTGCACACACCGCGATCACGACACCTTGCCACAAGCATTGCCTCTCTATCGTCCTTGATTGTGTATTCATCGCACTCAGTCATATGATATCATAACAGATAAAATGGCGCCCAACGTGGGGCCCGATTGAAGGAAAGCTTTTGTTTTCAATTCGAGGTCTCACATTCAGGATTCCCTCTTGGAATCAGCTCGTCTGTCCGTTTTAATTCTTCATTTTTCAATTAACTTTTTCTTGTTGTTGTTTGATGTTGGGTTTAAGCATTTTTGTATGGATGCGAATCAATTTCGAAGGAATCGACGATCCTACAGGCTATATGCCCCAAGATTCGTACCGCGAAAGATGTTTCGTATTCGGGAAATCGTTTAAGCACAGCATGTTCTTTTGTTTTATACCTAAATGCATGATATACCTTTTTTTTGGAATTTTTGTCTTTGAGGCTTTATGCCAGTTGACTTACCAGGGGTTCATGTCAGGTACTTAATAAAAGAAAATATATTAAAGTTTTTAAATAGTTAGTACATCTCAAACTCTACTTCGAGATGCCAAGTCATTATATACTTTTTTTGTTTTTGGGAAAGATTCGAAAAATTTCGGAAATTGTGGTTGTAATTAAAACAATACACAACCGATACTTCTTCCCCGAAATGTTGCATGCCACAACCAAATATGACTTTTTACCAATTTTAACCTTATGCCGCATTACCGTCACAGAGACTCCCATAGTCTCAAACCAAATTATTTTGATGATTTTTTTTTTGAACCTTTAAATAAAATTTCTTTTTTCTTTTGAGAATATCGAAACGTGAACACATAAACATATATATATTTTTTTTATATTAAACTTTTTTTCGGTGTGGACATTAAACCTATTTGTTGAAATAGTTTTTTTGCGTAAGCGAACCAAGTTTGAAACTTAAGCCACAAACTGTGTTCTAGTTGTTTTCTTCCTTGTTTTCCTTGAACAACATGCCATTACGGCATAGCGGCGAACACGCATCCTTGCAGATTCTTTGTATCGTGTGTCGAAAGCCGATTTCTAATAGGAACACAGCGATAGTTACAGCGTGTAACCATCGATTCCACAGGAACTGCCTATTGTCGTGGCTTAGGAATAATTCTTCCTGCCCTTTGTGTAGAGCACCCTGCAGTAGTAGGGATTTCAATCGACACCCAGGCATTAATACCAGATCACGGACGATGATGCAAGGAAACGCCAGTAGTAATAGTGGGAATGAGAACCTACCTAGGACAAGTAGCGAAGCGCAGCGTGAGGAACAGCAAAGGGTAGAAAACGCCGATAATTTGGCAACTGAAGGAGCGCATGGCGATCAGGGAGTTGCAATCGATGATGACGTGCGTATTAGGAACATGGTTTCCGCCATTGTTTCAGCACGGTCAGCAACGGCCTTTGACGGCATAGAAAATCGTGTAGCTCAACTGGTAGAACAGAGGATAGAAAGCACCTTATCGAACTTTTTAGAACGTTTAAATCTCAACCCCATACCTCCAGTCCCTGTTGCCAATGACATAAGCCCAACTGCTAACGTGTCGCAAGCTCAATACCCTCCTAACAGGTCTACACCAGTGTGGCCAAGAGATGCACCCCCGTTACTAAGCCAGAGTCACTTAAACTTTAATAATAACATTGATCAATTGCGATTTAGCGAAATTTCAACTATTCCCTATACAGGTAGGATCGCGCAACTAATCTCTAGTTGGGATGTGAAGTTTGACGGTACGTCGCGTTTGTCTGTTGATAGTTTCTTATCACGAATAGAACTCTTAGTCATCGATACTCTGAACGGTAACTTCAATCTTTTATGTGAGCATATACAAAGCCTTTTTGTTAATGAAGCTAAAGATTGGTACTGGCGTTATCGCAGGTCGGTCGAGCGCGTAACCTGGCCAGCCTTGTGCCAAGCTTTAAGAACTAATTTTCAGCAGCATAGGAGCGACTTTGAGATAAAGGAATCCATTCGGGCCAGAAAGCAAGGTCAAAGTGAAGGCTTTGACGAATTTCGTAATGCCATTTTGAAAATTGCTGAACCATTGGAAACTCCTTTATCTGAAATAGAGTTATTAGAAATAATGAAACACAATTTGAGGCCGCGTTTACGGCAACAACTCCTTTTTGTCCCTATCCACTCTTTGGCAGAGTTGCGCAGACTCTGTTTGAAAGGTGAAAGTCTTGCCAACGAGCTTTCTAAGACGACCCCTTTCTCGCAAGGTAACAACCCCAGACAAATACCCAGGCGACAGGTGAATGAAGCCTACCTTGACCTAGATCTTGATGAAAATGTAACACAAACAGATTTTGCAGAAATTGAGGCAGTTTCTCAGCCAGCTACAAAACTGAAACCTGGTTGCTGGAATTGCAATAAAGACGGACACAGGTATTATGATTGCCTTGAAGACCGAACTGTGTTTTGTTACGGTTGTGGCGCACCAAACACTTATCGCCCAAAATGTCCAAAATGCAGTCCGGGAAACTGCAAAATGAGCGAGGAATCAAGACAGATACCTCGCCACGACAGCAAGCGCTAAATAGCGATAATGTGCGCATACAAACGCAAAACCAACTCAGTGGCGCAAAATCAAGTATACGCCCTGGTGACTCCCATCTTCCTGATATTTGTACCACATTACAAAAAGAAATAATCCCATATGACGTACGGTTGAAAAGATATAATGAAGTGAGAAATAGAATATTTAGTTCAGATTATGATCAATCCCAAAGCTCAAATCGTTCTTGTATTCGAATGAGAAACTTTTGGGCAAAAATAAGAGCAAATAGACGAAACTTAAAGAAAATGATTTGTTCACTACAACAAAAACAAAATGATTTGAGGCCCTATGCTAGAGTTAGGTTGCTGGAAGGTGATCACTTGGGCCTGTTAGACAGCGGAGCACAAGTTTCTTGTTTAGGAGGTTTATTGGCAAAAGAAGTTGCCAAACAGCAATTGCGGAAGCATAAAATGCCAATTTGTACCGCTGATGGAAAAACCCAAGTCGTTTTCGGTACTATAGACCTTAACGTCCAATATAAAGATAGATCGGAGGTGATAACGTTTTTCGTTGTCCCCAGTATGTCCCAAGATTTGATTTTAGGAGTCGACTTTTGGATTAAATTTCAAATCGCCCCTACTATCATACCAGAAATTTCATTTGAGCAGAGTTGTGAATTTACCGAAAACTCGCTCTCGTTGAATGTTGAGCAACGACAGCATTTAAATTTAATTAAAAATAGATTCCCAAGCTGTGAAAAGGAAGGCTTGGGAAAAACGTCCCTGTTGGAATATGAGATTCAGCTCGAACCAAATGTCCGTCCGATAAAGCAGCTTTACTTAAAATTTTACTTTTTTATTTGTTACTAGCAGACCCGGCAGACTTTGTTCTGCCTGACCAGTGACTTCCCTAGAAATACATTTTCAAATATTTTTCTTTAACTTTTAACATTCCATTTATTGCAGTGCTTTAGGATATACAATGTTTTTGGCTTTAAAGTCTTTGGTGTAAACAAATAAATTTTTTGGATGTCCAACTCAAAAAACGGATCTTTTTTACTCAATGGGTATGACAAAAACCAGTATGCGCTGCTGAGCAGATGTATAGTTAGTACTTATTTAATTATATCCTATATCTACCTATAATACTCTGGATATGTATGAACGGCAATAACAAACAAAAAAAATTAAGTGCTTTGGTCAAGACTTAAGAACGTTAAAATGTCACTAAAGCAAATACATTCAGGGATATAACGAATTGAAATATTACTTAGCTTGTGGTCCTGGAACTGCCCACTTTTCCAAAGAATTTACAAATGTAGCCTATGTATGTCGTACCCAACGAAGATTTTAACGTATTGGAAAAGTTTAAAACAGATCAATCATAAACATTGGACATTATTGAAGTACAAACAAAGCACTGAATACAAAAAATGTGGGCGTGGCACGGCCCACATTTCCCAAATTATATAATTCTTGACCAAGGGACACACATATCCAAAAATCATTAGTTTAGACCAAAAATATTCAAAGTTATGATGATTTAAATTTTATATAGCCTGGGGGCGTGGCACAACAATCTTCTGAACCAATCTGGAAATTTAGAGAAGATAGACCATACCTAAACTTTGGACATTATTGAGGTACAAACAAAGCACTGAATACAAAAAATGTGGGCGTGGCACGGCCCACATTTCCCAAATTATATAATTCTTGACCAAGGGACACACATATCCAAAAATCATTAGTTTAGACCAAAAATATTCAAAGTTATGATGATTTAAATTTTATATAGCCTGGGGGCGTGGCACAACAATCTTCTGAACCAATCTGGAAATTTAGAGAAGATCGACCATAAACTTTGAACTTATTGAAGTAAAAACAAAACACAAAAAATGTGGGCGTGGGACCGCCCACTTTTCCCAAATTATACCCATCTTGACTAAAGGACACACATATCCAAAAATCTTTAATTTAGACCTAATATGTTCAGAGTTATGAAGAATTTAAATTTTATATAGCCTGGGGGCGTGGCACTGGCTACTTTTCCAAAAATTCATATAGCCTGAATCGTACACAACAATTTTCTTAACCAATCTTGAAAGTTTAAAAGAGATCGACCATAAACTTTGACATTATTGAAGTACAAACAAAACACAAAAAATGTGGGCGTGGCACCGCCCACTTTTCCAAAATTATATACATCTTGACTAAAGGACACACATATCCAAAAATCCTTAATTTAGACCCAATATGTTCAGAGTTATGGAGAATTTAAATTTTATATAGCCTGGGGGCGTGGCACCGCCTACTTTTCCAAAAATTGATATAGCCTAAATCGTCCACAACAATCTTCTGAACCAATCTTGAAAGTTTAAAAGAGATCGACCATAAACTTTGGACATTATTGAAGTACAAACAAAACACAAAAAATGTGGGCGTGGCACCGCCCACTTTTCTAAAATTACATAAATCTTGACCAAAGGACACACATATCCAAAAATCATTAATTTAGACCAAATATGTTCAGAGTTATGAAGAATTGTAGTTTTATATAGCCTGGGGGCGTGGCACCGCCCACTTTTCCAAAAATTAATATAGCCTATGCTTTAACTCGTGATCCCAAGAATATACTGTGAAAATTTCATAAAAATCGGTTGAGTACTTTGGACGCCCATAAAGGACACACAGACACACAGACACACAGACACACATTCATTTTTATTTATAAGACTAGCAGACCCGGCAGACGTTGTTCTGCCTGACCAGCAAATACATTCAGGGATATAACGAATTGAAATATTACTTAGCTTGTGGTCTTGGAACTGCCCACTTTTCCAAAGAATTTACAAATGTAGCCTATGTATGTCGTACCCAACGAAGATTTTAACGTATTGGAAAAGTTTAAAACAGATCAACCATAAACTTTGGACATTATTGAAGTACAAACAAAGCACTGAATACAAAAAATGTGGGCGTGGCACCGCCCATATTTCCCAAATTATATAATTCTTGACCAAGGGACACACATATCCAAAAATCATTAGCTTAGACCAAAAATATTCAAAGTTATGATGATTTAAATTTTATATAGCCTGGGGGCGTGGCACAACAATCTTCTGAACCAATCTGGAAATTTAGAGAAGATCGACCATAAACTTTGAACTTATTGAAGTACAAACAAAACACAAAAAATGTGGGCGTGGGACCGCCCACTTTTCCCAAATTATATCCATCTTGGCTAAAGGACACACATATCCAAAAATCTTTAATTTAGACCCAATATGTTCAGAGTTATGAAGAATTTAAATTTTATATAGCCTGGGGGCGTGGCACCGTCTACTTTTCCAAAAATTGATATAGCCTGAATCGTAAACAATAACTTCTTAACCAATCTTGAAAGTTTAAAAGAGATCGACCATAAACTTTGGACATTATTGAAGTACAGTACTATCTCGATAATCCGGACACGCGGTAGTCCGGTCACATCTATAATCCGGACAACACTATAATTCGGACAGTTTAACATTTTTTACTCTATAATCCGGACATTTTTCAAATTTGCTTCGCAATACATATTTACATACATATGTATTTTAATTTTTAGTTTGCTTCGTGAGTTTTTCGTAAAATAGGGGTACTTTAACAACAATATATGTACATATGTATACGGAATGCAACAGCATAAATCACGCTTTGTGTTTATTCTTTAGTGACAAACTGAATTGAGTGAACATTATTATTATGAGCAGTGGAAAATTTAAAAAAATGGCTCATAAAACCCTTACTCTTCAGAAAAAATTTGAAATTTTAGATCTCCTTGATAAAGGAAAATCATTATGATGGTTTGAAAAAGAATATGGTGCCATGTTGACGCTTCGGCTATGGATATTTTAGTTTTAAGACGATTTAAAGAAACTGCAGATAAAATGTTGCTGGCGAACTCGCAGCAGCCCAAAGTTAATAATTTTTTTGAAATAGTACGTACAAAAATAAAAAAATGTTTGATTATGTACAGATGTACATATTATTACATATGTAAGAATGATTGTACTGTGTTTAATAAAGCAATTTATGTACATAAATATATCTGAATTGCGTTATGTTCATTTCAATAAAACAACGAATTTTAGTTGAAAAAAAAAAAATCATCTATAGTCCGGGCACCCCCATAATCCGGACGACCCCTAACATTAAGGGTGTCCGGATTATCGAGCTAGTACTGTACACACAAAACACAAAAAATGGGGGCGAGGCACCGCCCACTTTTCGAAAAATGTATAAATCTTGACCAAAGGACACGCATATCTAAAAATCATTAATTTAGACCAAATATGTTCATAGTTAGGACGATTTGAAATTTTATATAGCCTGTGGGCGTGGCACCGCCCACTTTTCCAAAAATATATACAACCTAAATCCTACACAATAATCTTCTAAATCAAAGTGGAGAGTTTAAAAGAGATCGACCATAAACTTTGGATATTATTGAATTACAAACAAAACACAAAAAATGTGGGCGTGGCACCGCCCCCTTTTCGAAAATTGTATAAATCTTGACCAAAGGACACACATATCCAAAAATCATTAATTAAGACCAAATATGTTCATAGTTATGACGATTTGAAATTCATAGCTATGACAATTTGAATTTTTATATAGCCTGAGGGCGTGGCACCGCCCACTTTTCCAAAAATATATATAGCCTATGCTTTAACTCGTGATCCCAAGAATATACTGTGAAAATTTCATAAAAATCGGTTGAGTACTTTGGACGCCTATAAAGGACACACAGACACACAGACACACATTCATTTTTATTTATAAGATTAAACAAAAAAGAAGCTTACAAACTTTCCAAAACTCTCCAGCTATTTTGTAATCTCCAACAGCACAACATATATGAAGACGTTAGTGGAAGAAGGGGCTATGTCGCACTTTGAGTGAAACGAGAAAATCGACTTTAAAGTTTAGCAAAGAGATTTGAAGTTCTATCAAAACTGTTAAAATGAACTTGCCTGAAAACTATGTAAATCGGTGTAAGACGTTGTATATTTTCATATCAGGGGAGAAATAAAACATATAAATTTACACATAAACATGTTACATAGCACCTTCTTCCACAATTCGTATTGAAAACTTGTGTACATAGCCCCTTCATCCATGATTTATTTTCTTAAATTTTCATGATAGCGGTTATCTGATAAGCCAGAAATCTTTATATGCATAAAGACTATCCACCAATGCAAGAAATAGAGTTTGAGTGGTTTGCGACATAGCACCTGCTTCCACTACCGTCTTCATATAAAAGCTTTTACCAAAAGCCAAAGCTACAGTATCTGACTGTTTCATTGTACGCCAGATGGACCAGTGCGAGCCTTGCGCAAGAATTTCAACATTACCCTCAGCGACATCTACGACCCAGTAGATAAAGTCTCTGATTCACAACAGAAATGTTATACATGATACAGCAGTGGCGCAGGTGGTAAGGGTGCCGGCTCTGATGCGTGCGTTTACAGGATCAAGCACGGGTTCGGGGCAGGTTAAGTTTTTTTTTTTCTAAATTAAATTTGCCGTGAAACATATAACATATGAAAACCTTTCATCGTAACATTTTTTTTTTAATTTATTGAAGATTGGCCAGAAAAATATTACCAATTGTCTAATTTAGAGCAAAGCTGTAAGTAGACACTGGAAAGTATAAGTAGTTGCTGGCGTCATTTTAAATAACTTTCCTTGCTTTAAAAGAATTAAAACAAAAAACAATTCCCATTTTTGTCTTCACCGAGAATCCCGATTCACCGAGAATCCCGAGAATCGAAGCCAGGTGTCCTGCAAGTAGTATACATTTATACCCATTTTGGTATAAAAAATTGTACACTTAGTGTCTTCATAGGACATGCTCGAACAAATGTGACCAATTTATTCCATTTAAAAGAGACTACACATGATCCAACTATGCAAGGTCGTGGCATGAGACAGCTGATTAAATTAATTTTGACATTATGCCCATTTTTCAGTGTAATTTTGAAAGTACGCACACAAAGTACAACAACAAAATACATTACACATTTTACGTACGTACGGGTGTATGTCACCATGCGATCACCTGTTTATTGCATCATGAGACTAAAAAAGTAGAAGTCTACTACAATAAAATATTGGAAAAGCATATTTTCTAAGCAGAAAATGTATTTTTCATACTAAGAATGAAGTTAGTTATATAAAATAAAATATTTTGATAGCAACACCAGAAGAGGGATTTTCGAAAATAGAAGAGAAAAAAGAAAAATATCAAAATCCATGCAAAGAAATGTAAAGCAGGAGTTATTAGCTTTCAAATGTTGTTGAAAATAATTTGTAGCCGAAATCTAATCACTTCAGTTGGTGCATGTTTTCATTACCTTATGAAAAATTTCAGCAGTATCTATATATTAATAGACTAACACTCTCCCCATAGTAATTTTCGCAACCCAACTTCATATAGTATTTATAGATAGATCCCTATAAAAGTTATATTGCCATCTTGGTATGGACTATTTCTACTGTATCGCGAAAAAAAAAATTTTTAAATTTTCCTTTTTTATTTGTTATTAAATAAAAAAGAAGCCTACAAACTTTCCAAAACTCTCCAGCTATTTTGTAATCTCCAACAACACAACATATATAAAAGCTTTTACCAAAGCAAAAGCTACAGTATCTGACTGTTTTATTGTACGCTAGATGGACCAGTGCGCGCCTTGCGCAAGAATTTCACCATTACCCTCAGCGACATCTACAACACAGTAGATAAAGTCTCTGATTCACAACAGAAATGATATACATGATATAGCAGTGGCGCAGGTGATAAGGGATCACGCACGGGTTCGGGGCAGGTTAAGTTTTTTTTTTTTTGATAAATTAAATTTGCCTTGAAACATATAACATATGAAACCCTTTTATCATAATATTTTTTTTTTTAATTTATTGAAGATTGGCCAGAAAAATATTTCCAATTGTCTCATCTAGAGCAAAGCTGTAAGTAGACGCTGGAAAGTATAAGTAGTTGCTGGCGTCATTTTAAATAACTTTCCTTGCTTTAAAAGAATTAAAACAAAAAACAATTCCCATTTTTGTCTTCACCGAGAATCCCGATTCACCGAGAATCCCGAGAATCGAAGTCAGGTGTCCTGCAAGTAGTATACATTTATATACATTTTGGTATAGAAATTGTACAATTAGTGTCTTTATAAACCCCTTACCAATTTGTTCAATCTGTCACTAAAGTGTGGTGTTTTTCCAAAAGCATGGAAAGAGTTGTTTCTTCTACCGCTTCATAAAAGCGGAAGCAAGGCTTCTATAGAGAACTATCGTGGCATAGCAAAGCTTTCTGCCATCCCAAAAGTGTTTGAAGCTATTGTTACCAATCAGCTTACGAATTCTATCTCTACCTTGATTTCTGACTGTCAACACGGGTTCTGTAAGGGAAAGTCCACCGTAACAAACTTACTTGAATATACAAATCATGTCCCACATGGCTTTCGAAAAAATCTGCACACCGACGTTATTTATACTGATTTCAGCAAAGCTTTCGATAAAGTGTGTTACTCGTTACTTATTCATAACTAGATCAGCTGGGTTTCCAGCCGGGTCTCAATCGCTGGATCTCTTCTTACCTTAGTGACAGAACACAAAAAGTAGTGTTTAAAAACTGTGAATCCGATGTTATTAATGTCTCCTCTGGAGTTCCTCAAGGAAGCCATCTGGGCCCGATTCTGTTCTTGTTGTTTATAAATGACATTTCTACAGTAATAGAAAATGTTAATGTATGCCGACGATGTAAAGCTTTTCATGTCATTCGCATCATCCGAAGATAGCAATAAGCTTCAGTCAGATCTTAATACACTAGTTACTTGCTGCGATTTAAATTATATGCCGCTTAATCTAAAAAAATGTAAATACATGCGTTTTTGGAGAGGAATTTCACAGCCAGCTTCCTATACAATTAACAATTATAGTCTTGAGCAAATGTATGATTTTGTTGACCTTGGGGTTACTATGGATTACAAACTCAGTTTCAACTGCCACATTAACGTAACAGTCAATAAAGCTAGAGGCGTTCTAGCATTTCTTAAACGATGGTCTAAAGAATTTAGCGACCCTTATGTAATTAAAACTCTCCTTACTGTATTAGTCAGAACGATACTTGAATACGGTTCTATAATTTGGAACCCGCGTTACCAGGTCCACGTGGATCGCTTGGAATCAGTTCAAAAACAATTTTTACTATTTGCCTTAAGAGATCCTCACTGGGATCCCTTGTATAATTTGCCATCGTATACGAGTCGCTTAAAACTAATTAATCTTCACAGCCTTCCTAGTCGGAGGGAAATGATTGGAATTGTCTTCATGATTAAATTACTAAATGGTTCAATCGTAAGCCCGTTTCTTTTGAGCGAAGTGAACTTCAATGTATCTTCTCGTCCATCAAGACATTTTAAACCACTTATCTTGAAACAGTGCCGAACTAATTTTGAATTAAATGAGCCTTTTCGTTGTTTGTGTCAAGATTATAACTCCCATTCTGGTACGTTTGATATTTCAGACTCACTATGCAGCATAAAAAAGTCAATTCTTTCTATCCTAAATACATAGCAACAATTTTTTTTTATATCCTTTGTGTCTTATATTTATTCTTAACAATTAACTTTTCGCTGTCAACTAATGATTTATTAATTGTGTAATCTTTTTTACTTAGCTGATGAAGTTTTTCTCTGTAGCTGAGCAGTTTTAGATCTCGACGATTAACAAACCAAAGCCTTTAAAATACTCGGCATGAAAGAACAATCCGCGCGTCATGCGGATGCGCCCCTCGCGCCGTTCGGGCGGGATATGGTGGGTAGTCCGTTGGGCATTATTATTATTATTATTATTATATGACATGCTCCAACAAATGTGACCAATTTATTCCATTTAAAAGAGACTAAACATGATCCAACTATGGAAGGTCGTGGCATGAGACAGCTGATTAAAAAGTTTATATTAATACCCTAACTCTGTTGTACTACCACCATAATGTGTGAAAACTTTGAGTAGCACCACCACCTCGCAAAATTTCGCACTTTTTAAAAACTACGAAAACCTCACAAACCCCTCTGCTATCATTCATATGCAGTAATCCAGGAGCTGCCACTTGCTTTTATTTGTGTGCCAAAAAAATTGTGCTAAATCCTGTACAACATCATTTGAAGCCTGAGAAATCCATCTTAACTACTCATGGCTTTAGCTGCCATTATGCATACTTAGCATAGACTTGACTTGACTTGAGAACTGTCCCTTAGCACTTAGAAAAATAGCAAGAGAGCACACTAGCCAGTTTCAAATAAGACTAAAAGTTTCCCATATCGAATTGCTTTTTAAAAGTAATCGTGTGATTTTTTACATATAACTCAGTAAAAAGTACCAAAACGCATTTTCTTGCCATTGGGGTCGATTTTCTGAGCTTATCTACAATCAGTATATAGTCAATGCCAAAAAAAACTATAAAGCATTTTGGGAGGAAACAAATTTTTTTTTAGGTTAGCCTAATTTGAATTCAATTTATTTGACAGTAAGTTTTGCGGCTGTCATATGAATAATATACATCCAAAAATTCTTGTCCCTATAGAATAGTTGGAGGATTTTATTCAAAATGTTAAAAAAAAGGTACGGCATCACACAGTTCTCTCACGGCGCTCACTAAACTTAGAATTTACATAAAAAATCAAACCTCAACAGAATTCTAAGTCAAGTCAAGTAGGGTAATCGGATACATGCAAACTTCATTAAACAGAACGCTAAGTGGCAGTTCCAAGTCAAGTCAAGTCTATGCTAAGTAGGCATAATGGCTGCTTTAGTTATTTTTCCACCTATTTACTTGCATTTGTCACGGGAGATATGTATGTCAACCCTTTCGCTGCGCTACAGCTGCGTTTTTTTATACCTAGGAGTGCTTCGCACACAAGGTATATTAACTTCATTCGCCTAACGGTAGTATGTAACGGCATAAACGAATCGAGATAGATATTGACTTATGTATGTCAAAATGCTCAGGAGGAAAAGATAAATTGATTGAGCCATGTCCGTCCGTCCGTCTGTCCGTCCGTCCGTCTGTGAACACGATAACTTGAGTAAATCTTGAGATATCTCAATGAAATTTGGTATGCAGGTTCCTTTTCACTTATCTCGGAGCGCTATTGAAAATAGGCAAAATCGGTTAAAAGCCACGCCCACTTTCTATATATATAATATTTTCGAAAATACAAAAAGAGTGATTATTCTGTAAATAATACACCAATAAGGATAAAATTTGGTGTGCACTTTAGCGTTAAGGCAAAAAGTAAATTTTTGAAGAAATTTTTAATAATTAATTAATTTTTGATTAAGTCAATTTTGGAAATATTATTAATCATAAATCAAAAACCGCTCAAGATAGCAAAACGAAATTGAGCACACATATTTGAAGACGTTAGTGGAAGAAGGGGCTATGTCGCAAAACCACTCAAACTCTATTTCTTGCATTGGTGGATAGTCTTTATGCATATAAAGATTTCTGGCTTATCAGATAACCGCTATCATGAAAATTATAGAAAATAAATCATGGATGAAGGGGCTATGTACACAAGTTTTCAATACGAATTGTGGAAGAAGGTGCTATGTAACATTTTTATGTGTAAATTTATGTGTTTTATTTCTCCCCTGATATGAAAATATACAATGTCTTACACTGATATACATAATTTTCATGCAAGTTCCTTTCAACAGTTTTGATAGATCTTCAAATGTTTTTGCTAAACTTTAAAGTCGATTTTCTCGTTTCACTCAAAGTGCGACATAGCCCCTTCTTCCACTAACGTCTTCATTTGTATCAATACTGGCAATATTTCGAAAAAAAATTACCGAAATCGGGTAAGGCCACGCCCAATTTTATACGAAAGATTTTGAAAAGGATCATAGATATATTGAATATGCAATAACTTTGCTTAAACTACCTGTATATCATTTCTATTTCACCTCTAAAGTGTTCGTGGGCAAAGAAAGTCGCAAGCACAAAATTTTTGGAAAATGGGCATGGCCCCGCCCCTTTATGGTGGATTATTCCACAAAACTTTCCATGCCATAACTCCTGTAAAAATTAATTTATTGAAACGATATTTGGAGAAATTGTTCAACATATAAAGCTTACTCTTTGCTGTAAGAATTAACAAAATTGGTTAAAGGACACGCCCACTTTTCGAATACAGTTCTGAAAAATTTCTTTGTAAAATTAAAATCGCGATATTTCCATAATTGTATAAGTTATATAAATAAGATTTTACACACATAATAGGCTTTTTAGGGAAAACTAAGCTGTAAAAAAATTTTGCGGATTTTGTTGAAGTAGGCGTGGCGCCGCCCACTTTTCAGCAAAAAAGGTCTGTTATTTTCAAAAGCGATTGCTTAAAATTTCAAGAAGGTATTTCAATGAAAGTAAGTGAGATGCTTCCCAATAGTATGTAGTATACTCCTGCCAAAAATTACGCAAATCGGATAGCAAACACGCAAAATATACGGACAAGTAGTTAACACCCTACTGCCTTTTTTTTAAATTTTTTTTATTTTCATACCTTTCATGAACATGAGGAAAGCTATTTATATTTTGTTATTTAGTGATAATTGAATTTACCACTCACAAAAGCAGTGTTTTTAATCGAAAACAATCAGTTGCCTTAATAACAACTTTACCGTTATTAAAATAGACCTGAGTAAATTGGGATACCAAAACAGATCACTACTAGGTATTTAATGTTCGGTTACACCCGAACTTAGACTTCCTTACTAGTTTTCATTTGAAGTGTTCGTGAAAAAAATTTTGTTGTAACGGACGTAGCGGTAAATTGCGAGTATAAAAAAGCAATTTCTATAAATTTACTTAAATTTTTGTCAGTAGTGCACCGATTTTTGCAAGAGAAGGTTGAAAAATACCATTCAGTGAGTTTTTACTTCAAAAATAAATTGGAAAAAAGTGTATATATATATATTTGTGTAAGCGACGGTGTTTTATGTACCTTTTATTCTTTAATCGTTTGGAAGTGGATTAAGGTTGCAGTGAAGGTAAGAGTTTTAGGAACAGAAAACCTCATGTCCCTTGTAATGGACATGAGTAGTCAAGGGTTGCGTTTCATATGAGTATATTATGACTTTGCAGAAATAAAGTACCATGGCTAGGCGCAAAGTGTTGACTGAAACCGAGCTGTTTGAACTCTTAAATGATTTCTCTGATTTCGACGATGAATCGGATAATGACGAAATTGATTCAGGCGAACTGGAAGAGGTGAGGATGGAACGAATTGGTGGAGATAAGGAAAGCGACGATTCGAGCACAGAAGAAATGGAAGATATGACTCCAGGAAGTTCAAATAAACCAGCTGATCGTGCACATATTGCACGTATTTCAACTGCATCCTCGACAATGAGCGAAGAAAATGTTTCAGAAAATGAATATTTTTCGGTGAGAGTTTTACGTTCAGTAGCTACTAGCAAAGTAAGTACACGAGAGATAGAAGCAGAAAGAGAAATCTATGATTGGAAAAATATCACTGAAAAAAGTGACATTCAATGGAGACATTCCCGCAGTACTGACAGAATCGCAGATTTTTTATTCACTTCACCTGAACAGTTTCCTACAGCCGTCAAAAGTGAATACGAATACTTTCAAAAATATTTGTCTCCTAAATTTTTTGAAGATGTATCCAACTTCACTAATTTATATAGTGTTCAAAAAGAGTCGAACATTAGACCAACTAGTCCTGGGGAAATTCGAAAGTTGTTCGCCCTACATATTATGATGGGTATATTGAAGTTTCCACGCATAGCAATGTTTTGGGAGAAAGGTACGGCACTACCAATATTTACTGACAGTATGCCACGCAATCGTTTCTATGAACTACGAACACATTTGCATTTAGTAGATAGTACTCTTCCCCCACAAAACAATGATAAGTTATATCGCGTGAGACCAATAATGGATGCTATTCGAAAACGACTATCAGAACACCAGTTGGAAGAGGTTCTTTGCGTTGACGAACAGATTATTCCATTCAAAGGGCGCCTGGGAATAAAGCAGTATATACGTGGAAAGCCTTGTCCGTGGGGTATAAAGCTATATTTCCTCTGCGGAAAAAGTGGAATGCCCTACGATTTTATTGCCTATCAGGGGTCCTCCACTGAAATCGATCCAAATATTCTAAACAAGCTTGGTTTCGGTGCTTCCATTGTATTAGAGCTTCTAAGAAGAGTTCCCCAGGAGTCAGTTGGTCACCAATTATATACAGATAATTTCTTCACCACGTATTCTCTACTGGAACTTTTAGAGAAAAGGAAAATTATTGCCGCTGGTACGATTCGTGTCAATCGTTTTCGAAACCCACCATTGTCCACGGATGCTGATATGCGAAAGAAAGGTCGCGGATATGCTGAGCAAGTTACCAGTCGAGATGGAAAGGTTATCGTAACAAAATGGTACGACAACAAAGGCATTTATCTAGCTTCCAACTTTGTGGGAATCGGCGAAAAAGATAAAGTGCAGCGATATGATAAAAAAGCAAAACGGTTTACAGAAGTTGAACGACCTGAGGTTGTTCAGCTGTACAATAATGGAATGGGTGGCGTGGATCTTTTAGATCAAATGCTGCAGTACTACCGTATTTTTATCAAATCTAAAAAGTGGACTCTTCGAGTAATCATGCATTTTTTGGATATAGCAGTAGTAGCAAGTTGGATGGAATATAGGGCTGATGTAGATAAAGATGATATACCCCGAAATAATCAAATGGACTTGCTTAGCTTCAAAAAAGGACTGGCTAGCACTCTTGTAAAAATATGCCCAGAAAATCCTCAGTCTCTTGGAAATGTTACGAGACGGCGTTGTATCTCAAGTACTTCGAACGACGACGAAGAACCAGCTCCTAAACGATTGAACTATTTCCAACCACCTCCAGTTGATTCGCGTTATGATGGAGGTAATCACTTACCAAAGTTTGATACTTCACAAAATAATGCGGTTCGCTGTAAAAACGAAGGATGTAAGCAAAAAACCTTCTTATACTGTACGAAGTGTAACGCACACCTATGTATCCGTCGAAACTCTGACTGTTTTTATACATATCACTCTAAATAATTCATTACAAATGAAATATGAAGTTCTAAGCCCCTGGCTATGATAATATATTCTTAAATAAAACTGAATTCAATAACAAAACTACTCCACTTTTGTATCTTTTATCGAAATTTTAGTAAGCTCCCTGCATTCTATTTTGACTCCCTTGACTACCCATGTCCACTCAGGGGGACATGAAATTTCTACCACGCCCATATAATTAGGCGACTTATGTTTTCACTAAGGTGCTTCCTAAACTCCTTACAGTAAAAAGCATTACTTGGAAATAAATTTGTAATACGTAGAAGCTGCCGGTAGTGAAAGGGTTAAAGAAAAGATTGTGGCCAGGAAAATAAGTATTTTATTTCAAAGTATTAACAGCGAACATACATACGTACATATATATATGTATAATTTTTAACTCTTGTTGATACATATGTAAATTTTTGTATAGATATGTTTATTGTTTACACTTGCGGTACATGAAAATTTTTTATATTTACGGGATTCTCAATTTATATGTAGTTATATTTTATCGCTCTTTTGCCTCTCACAAAGTTATCTTTGTTATTTCTGTTTAGTCGATCATACATATCCACATGTGTAAGTCAAAGTTTTGCTACGGACATATATGTTTAAAAATGTTTATGTTAATGTGTTTCTTTTTCGTAGTTTCCTGATGATGACTTCAGGTTGAAGTCGAAATAGCGAACAAATAAATATTTCAATAGTACTAAAAAAGAAGTTTTATTCAAATTCTGGCCTAAAGCTCAACAAAAATTATCAAATTATATAAACCAAGGCTATAAAATTTATCAATAAATTTATTTAAGAAAAAAAATTGTATAGGTTCCTCCATAAAAATTAGTATATCTTTTTTGTTTGTGGTCCGATAAAACAAAGTGCAGATCCCTTTCTAAGCTTCATGCAGTATATTTGTGAAGGTCTCATCAAAATCAATTTCTTAGTTTCCGAGATCCTTAAGTTCAAACAGACAAACAGACAGACAATAATTCTAAAAATGGATCAGATGAACCCTATAGTATTCCCCAAGTCACCCCCAGTAATTTTTTCAAAGAAATTTTCAATGCACAGACACGACTTTTCTAGAGTTTTATTAAAGATATGCTGATACCCACATATTTTTTTTAATTTATTTAAGAAAAAAAATTTAATAGGTTCCACTATAGCATTCCCCAGGTCATCCCCAGTCATTTTTTCAAAGAAATTTTCAATGTATAGTTACGACTTTTCTAGAGATTTATTATAGTATAGATAAGATATGCTGATACCCACATAGGGCGGCAGTGTACCTATGCAATTGATTTTTGATTTAGCTGAAATTGAAAAATAAGTAAACAAAAATTTTAACGCTTTATTGGAACAACATTTTTTACCGATAACTCATATATTGAGAAATATGTATGTATATCAAAATATCGAAAAGTTAGAATCAAATCTTCCCTTTTTGTTTGATACCCATATTGGGGGACAATTTTAAGGTTTTGTGCAATCATATTTTGACTGATAACTCAGTTATCGATAAATTTATTGAACTATATCGAAGTTTAAATGAAAAACGGGGACTTCCTCTTTCGGTTGATACTCATATTGTAGGGAAATTTTGAGGTTTCAGGGCAACTTTATTTTCGTCGATAACTCTGTTATCGATTAATTTATCAAAAAATATCATCTCTGTGAATCCTACCAGATAACATGGAATATGTGTACAAAGTTTCGTACTGCTAGGTGCATTAGTTTTGGCGTGAAACCGTTACAAACATTGTTACTTTCACATTTATATATTAGTACTAGAAGGACCCGGCAGACGTTGTTCTGCCCAAATTTAGGGAAAAAATCGCAAGATAAATAAAAAAGTTTGGAATAATTCGGTCCCTGGTCTACTTCCCGGAAAAAAGTTATCCCATATTTTAACAAAGTAAAGTGGTACCCTTGTACCAAATTTGAAGAAAATCGTAGTATAAATAAAAAAGTTTGGAATATTTCGGTCCTTGGTCCACTTCCCGGAATAAAACTCTACATAAACACTCTCCGGGTTCCTACTGAGCTATCCTGTAAATATGAACAAAATCGACGTGGTAGTTCCGGAGTCTATAACATACATACACACATCCTTTTTATATACATAGATTAAATTCCACCGAATCTTTTATGACCGTTTCCAACAACATTTTCGATATAAATAAAAAAAAGTGTACTTAAAACACAAAATCCGTTGTTATTGGATGCCACGTGTTGAGTACTTTTTAGGTTATGAAAATCACTTGATTAATTAATCGTGCAAAATACACTCAAAATTTATCATTTTATTATTATTGATGATAATTTTATTATTATTGATAGAATAGCAATGATTAATAGTTAATATGAGAGTTACACTGAGATAGCAAAATAATAATTGTCAACCTTACTACACTTGATGCATAAACAACATGGCTTGCAGCTGTGTAGGGAGTGAGAGAAGTCTTATTGTGTGAGAGAAAGAGGAGACCGGCTTCGTTCTCATCCCTACTCCGTGCTGTTTACTGGGTCAGAAGTGACACCTGTAAACATCTGGCGAGGATAACTAATTAAAAAACGATTGATCAGTTATCGTCCGGTAATGAAAAGTGATTACATTACTAAAAATTTTTGGCGATATCTCGTAAACGGGGTAGCATAGGGTCCTGGAAATTACCTCTTTTTTAAACACCCATCAACGCCTCTTATTTGATACCCATATTGTAGAAAACCCGTCTGGGGTCACACCTGGCCCACATTTTTGGCGATATCTCGTAAACGGGGTAGCATAGGGTCCTGGAAATTACCTCTTTTTTAAACACTCATCAACACCTTTTATTGGATACCCATATAGTATAAACACCTTCTAGGGTCCCCCTGGTCCACATTTTGGTCGATATCTCGGAAAGCGGGTCGCATAGGGTCTTGTAGAATAGATGTTGGTCGATTCTCATACCTACTCAATATGCTCACAAAATTTCATGAGAATCGGTCAAGCCGTTTCGGAGGAGTATGGTTTCAAAAACTGTGACACGAGAATTTTATATATAAGATGATATGCTGATACCCACATAGGGCGGCAGTGTACCTATGCAATTGATTTTTGATTAAGCTGAAATTGAAATAAAAGTACACAACAATTTTAAAGAGGCACGCTTAGTCTTTTTTTTGACAAACTAAGTGAATTTTTCTTCATATAAATTTATATAAGAAAAAAAATTCATAGGTTCCTCGCTAAAAATTAGTATACATTTTTTTCTTTGTAGTCCAATTTTGATAAAACAAAGTGCAGATCCCTTTCTAAGCTTCAAGCAGTATATTTGTGAAAGTCTCACTAAAATCCATTTCATAGTTTCCAAGATCCTTAAGTTCAAACAGACAGACGATAATTTTAAAAATGGATGAGATGAACTCTATAGCATTCCCCAAGGCATCTCCAGTCATTTTTTCAAAGAAATTTCTCATCAAAATCCATTTCTTAGTTTCCGAGATCCTTGATTTCAAACAGACAAACAGATAAACAGACAGACAATAATTTTAAGAATGGATCAGATGCTCTCTATAGCATTCCTCAGTCATTTTTCAAAGAAATTTTCAATGTACAGACACGACTTTTCTAGAGATTTATTATAGTATAGATATGCTCATACCCACATATTTTTTTAAATTTATTTAAGAAAAAAAATTTAATAGGTTCCTTATTAAAAATTAGTATATCTTTTTTGTTTGTGGTCCGATTTTGATAAAACAAAGTGCAGATCCCTTTCTAAGCTTCAAGCATTATACTTGTGAAAGTCTCATCAAAATCTATTTCTTAGTTTCCGAGATCCTTAAGTACAAACAGATAAACAGACAAACAGACAGACAATAATTTTAAAAATGGATCAGATGAACTCTATAGCATTCCCCAGGTCATCCCCAGTCATCTTTTCAAAGAAATTTTCAATGAACAGTCACGACTTTTCTAGAGATTTATTATAGTATAGAGGAACCTATGAAATTTTTTTTGTTAAATAAATTTAAAAAAATATGTGGGTATCAGCATATCTATACTATAATAAATCTCTAGAAGGGTCGTGTCTGTACATTGAAAATTTCTTTGAAAAGATGACTGGGGATGACCTGGGGAATGCTATAGAGTTCATCTGATCCATTTTTAAAATTATTGTCTGTCTGTTTGTCTGTTTGAACTTAAGGATCTCGGAAACTAAGCAATGGATTTTGATGAGACTTTCACAAATATACTGCTTGAAGCTTAGAAAGGGATCTGCACTTTGTTTTATCAAAATCGGACCACAAACAAAAAAGATATACTAATTTTTAGGGAGGAACCTATGAAATTTTTTTTCTTAAATAAATTTAAATAAATATTTATGTGGGTATCAGCATATCTATACTATTATATAAAATTGAAAATCGAAATTGTGTTAAAGCTAAACAGCCGATCCACTGACCCGATTTTTTTCTTTCAAATTTTAATGTATCATAATCTAGCCAGAAAAGGACCATAGATACTTTTTTTTAAATAAAAATGTTATTAAAAACTTTCTTAATTCAAATAAATTTTGTATGAGAACCCATCTATACTTGGACGCTTTACCATTCAGTCGTTTGTGCTTAGAGAGCATCAACAGACCACATATTGCTCTCTATTTACTCAATTTTTGTACTCAGCTAGCACAGCTACAAAAATTTGAGCGCCACCGTATAACAATGCATGTGAATGTAGGGTAGCACACACATATTCACACAAACAAGCAGACGCTCGACGCAATTTGTACGTATGACGGATACGTCGACGCTGACGTACTGTATCTGCTTAAGCCATAAGTTCGCTGCAAGCAGTGAGAGTAAAAAAAGCTACAATTAAAACACTCAATACATCCAGTAACTCAAAATTTATGTATGAGTATTTCGCGCATTTATTCAAAAATGGTTGAAGGCAGGGTAGGGAAATGACATTTCATGAATTGTACTAAATCCACTCAAAAATCTTACTTTTTTCGTTCAAATTGTACTACATTTTTTTTGTATGGATTCGCATATGTTGTCCTATTACTCATTTTTATTATTTTTATTTTTTTTTAAAACCGAAATAAAAATACATAAAAGTTTTTTCTTTTTATCTATTTGGAAATATTTTACTTAGTTCAATAAGAGTTTTGAAAAACATAAATATTCTTTCTTCATTACATACTAGCTGACGAAGGGCATGGCCACAGCTTTAATTTTTCTTTCACTTTTCGATATTTCGGTTTATCTATACTACAAAAACTCTAGAAAAGTTGTGTCTGTATATTAGGAATTTCTTTGAAAAAATGACTGGGGATGACTTGGGGAATGTTTAGGCACAACTAAAAAATCCAATGGAAAGGAGATGACAAAATGTCTAAGTTAGTCTATTAAAAAACGCCTTTACTTTAGTTGGTTGCCGTAGACATTAACGGGATAGAACGTGGGGAAAAAAATATTGTTCTGAACCTTCTCTGCCTGTAAATTGTCTTCCCAAGTGAGGGTATCAGAATTTTATGAACTACTAACATCCCGAGCAACGCCGGGTTCCCTGCTAGTCTTTAATAAAACTCTAGAAAAGTCGTGTCTGTGCATTGAAAATTTCTTTGAAAATATTACTGCGGGTGACTTGGGGAATGCTATAGGGTTCATCTGATCCATTTTCAGAATTATTGTCTGTCTGTTTGAACTTAAGGATCTCGGAAACTAAGAAATGGATTTTGCTATCGAATTCATTTTTGAATTTTTCTTGCTCGGAACGTATAAAATGAGACAAGATATATTTAAAATAAAATATATGAAGTAATAAATAATTCATAATATAAAGTTAAAATTCCCAAGATATCTTAAAATAAGGTAAAATCCTGTATGATGTACATTTCGTAATGAAATAGAACATGGTAATGGAAATAACACGATTTCAAATAAAAATAACTATAATTAAAATAAATATTTGCAAATAATACAAAAAGAAAAGGCGTATTGTTTGTATCTTGTAAGCTTTTTTTATACCTGTAAACCACTCAAATGCGTGAAAAAAATATCATTTTCTACATATATTTTCTGCAGCTATTTCCTTAGATTGTACTATTTCATACTTTACGTATTTTTTCTCAATCGTGTGATATTTTAAGTTTATCGAAATGTTCACTAGTTTGATTTTCCCAAATTTGGTGCGTTTTTTGCTTTCTGGCTCCTCATTGTTTATGTATCTAATGTCAGATGGTCCTCGATTGTGTAGTATTGCCAACTAGCGCACACATAAAAAAGTAGGCAACACTGCATAATCGAGGACCGAAATGAGAGAGCGGGAAAGAGTTTCGTATCAAGTCATCTTTGCTAGCAACACAAATCCAAAAATATGATCAGTTCCTATCCAACTTTCATGCAAGCAAGAACGTTGTCGTTTATGCGCATCGATTTTTCTTGCTTACGTGGGTGCCTACATATTTTTGATATATCCCTGTATGTTTACGAACGCAATTATGGCAAAATTTAATTTAGAGTGGGAAATGCGATTTTTCTTTGCAGAAAATTTAGACGGGGAAGCTGTCTGCTTAGTATTTAAAAAAAACCCCAAAAAAATTTAAAAAAACACAAAAATTAAAAAAAAATTTATTGTTTTTAGTTGCTAAGATGAACTATGTACGGTCTTTTTTATTTAATTCAGTTGTTGGAGATGTGCGCTACATTTGTCAGAATATATTGAAATTGTCATGCAAAACCTTAGTAATCAATTGAGCAGCCATTATTAGATAGTCACCCACGTAAAAATATATATATGCGTAAAGCCGAACTATGAGAAAATTTGTGTAATTGTGCTCGCCTATATGTGTGACACACACATTCACGAAATGAATTGTTTGCATGTATGAGAATGCCGATGCCTGCTATAGAGGAACCTATGAAATTTTTTTTGTTAAATAAATTTAAAAAAATATGTGGGTATCAGCATATCTATACTATAATAAATCTCTAGAAGGGTCGTGTCTGTACATTGAAAATTTCTTTGAAAAGATGACTGGGGATGACCTGGGGAATGCTATAGAGTTCATCTGATCCATTTTTAAAATTATTGTCTGTCTGTTTGTCTGTTTGAACTTAAGGATCTCGGATACTAAGCAATGGATTTTGATGAGACTTTCACAAATATACTGCTTGAAGCTTAGAAAGGGATCTGCACTTTGTTTTATCAAAATCGGACCACAAACAAAAAAGATATACTAATTT
Organism: Sphenella marginata; assembly: GCA_951509765.1. NCBI lineage: Eukaryota > Metazoa > Arthropoda > Insecta > Diptera > Tephritidae > Sphenella > Sphenella marginata. The sequence continues at coordinate 53,664,720 of OX608078.1, read as the reverse complement.
TTAGGGAGGAACCTATGAAATTTTTTTTCTTAAATAAATTTAAATAAATATTTATGTGGGTATCAGCATATCTATACTATTATATAAAATTGAAAATCGAAATTGTGTTAAAGCTAAACAGCCGATCCACTGACCCGATTTTTTTCTTTCAAATTTTAATGTATCATAATCTAGCCAGAAAAGGACCATAGATACTTTTTTTTAAATAAAAATGTTATTAAAGACTTTCTTAATTCAAATAAATTTTGTATGAGAACCCATCTATGCTTGGACGCTTTACCATTCAGTCGTTTGTGCTTAGAGAGCATCAACAGACCACATATTGCTCTCTATTTACTCAATTTTTGTACTCAGCTAGCACAGCTACAAAAATTTGAGCGCCACCGTATAACAATGCATGTGAATGTAGGGTAGCACACACATATTCACACAAACAAGCAGACGCTCGACGCAATTTGTACGTATGACGGATACGTCGACGCTGACGTACTGTATCTGCTTAAGCCATAAGTTCGCTGCAAGCAGTGGGAGTAAAAAAAGCTACAATTAAAACACTCAATACATCCAGTAACTCAAAATTTATGTATGAGTATTTCGCGCATTTATTCAAAAATGGTTGAAGGCAGGGTAGGGAAATGACATTTCATGAATTGTACTAAATCCACTCAAAAATCTTACTTTTTTCGTTCAAATTGTACTACATTTTTTTTGTATGGATTCGCATATGTTGCCCTATTACTCATTTACTTTTTTTTTTAAAACCGAAATAAAAATACATAAAAGTTTTTTCTTTTTATCTATTTGGAAATATTTTACTTAGTTCAATAAGAGTTTTGAAAAACATAAATATTCTTTCTTCATTACATACTAGCTGACGAAGGGCATGGCCACAGCTTTAATTTTTCTTTCACTTTTCGATATTGCGGTTTATCTATACTACAAAAACTCTAGAAAAGTTGTGTCTGTATATTAGGAATTTCTTTGAAAAAATGACTGGGGATGACTTGGGGAATGTTTAGGCACAACTAAAAAATCCAATGGAAAGGAGATGACAAAATGTCTAAGTTAGTCTATTAAAAAACGCCTTTACTTTAGTTGGTTGCCGTAGACATTAACGGGATAGAACGTGGGGAAAAAAATATTGTTCTGAACCTTCTCTGCCTGTAAATTGTCTTCCCAAGTGAGGGTATCAGAATTTTATGAACTACTAACATCCCGAGCAACGCCGGGTTCCCTGCTAGTCTTTAATAAAACTCTAGAAAAGTCGTGTCTGTGCATTGAAAATTTCTTTGAAAATATTACTGGGGGTGACTTGGGGAATGCTATAGGGTTCATCTGATCCATTTTCAGAATTATTGTCTGTCTGTTTGAACTTAAGGATCTCGGAAACTAAGAAATGGATTTTGATGAGACCTTGACAAATATACTGCATGAAGCTTAGAAAGGGATCTGCACTTTGTTTTATCAAAATCGGACCACAAACAAAAAAGATATACTAATTTTTAGGGAGGAACCTATACAATTTTTTTTCTTAAATAAATTTATTGATAAATTTTATAGCCTTGGTTTATATAATTTGATAATTTTTGTTGAGCTTTAGGCCAGAATTTGAATAAAACTTCTTTTTTAGTACTATTCAATTATTTATTTGTTCGCTATTTCAACCTGAAGTCATTATCAGGAAACTACGAAAAAGAAACACATTAACATAAACATTTTTAAACATATATGTCCGTAGCAAAACTCTGACTTATAGCTGAATTACCCACCGACGTGTAACGTACGTGTACGTATAACGCACGTACGTACTTTTGGGCGGACTTTTATGCCCGTGATGTTAACGCAGAAATCAGCTATTTGCTTTTGTTTACATCTAATGCAATGTCGCCATTGATCGCTTTTCATGCATGCTACCGAAAACATGTATATTTTAATCGAGTATTTTTAATTTAATTTAATTTATTTAATACAGTCTACAGGAGTACTTACAGACTAATTGCTAGTTCAAAGCAATGAATAAGTTTAATTTAAAGATATAAATACTAACATTGAAATCTATTAAATGTGCATACTTGTTACAAAGACGTATACATCGCGAAATCGGTTCATTATGACCATAATTAGTCCTATGTGACGTTTCAATAAGTAATCGATTATTCCTTAATTCACGTGGCATGGTATTGAAATTAATTAAACTGAGAAGTTCATCACAATCAATCCTTCGGTTCACTAAGTTATAAGCAAACATTAGCGAAAAATAAGTTCTGCGATCTTCCAAGGATTGTAAGCCAAGAAGTTTTCGCCTGCTGTCGTACGACGGCATATCGCAAGGCCAATTTAATTTAAATAATGCAATAAAGCTTCTTTGAACTCGTTCAACTTTGGTAATGTGAGATGGATAGTATGGACTCCACACAACACAACAATAGTCCAGGTGACTCCTTACTAAAGAGATGTATAGAGACTTCAATGTACAAGGATCCTTAAACTCTATCGAATTCCTTCTAATGAAACCCATCATGGAACGTGCTTTTGAAAGAACAACATCAACATGTCTACTGAATGTCAGTTTCATATCGAAAATCACTCCGAGATCTTTAATCTCCTCCAAACGGTTTAAGTTTAAGTTATTTATTGAATAAACCGACGTAAGAGGACTAAATGTTTTACAGTAAGAAACCACATTGCATTTGCTCGTATTAAGAAACAGATTATTGGCAGAACACCACCGCTGAAATATCTCAAGGTCAGATTGTAAATTTTGACAATCACTTAGACTACAAATCTTCATATAAAGTTTAACGTCATCAGCAAACATAAGGCACTTTGCGAACTTGAAATGTTGTGGTAAGTCATTAATAAAAAGTATGAAAAGCAAAGGTCCACAATGAGTACCTTGAGGGATTCCAGACCAATCATTAACAACTCTGCCAGATTTAGTTGGGCCAATCGCAACTAAAAGCTTTCTGTTCACCAAAAAACTTTCGAAGAATACCGGAGCAAATCCTGCAAGGTCTAGACTAGTACTAGATGTCAGGTTTGATATTGCTTGTGAGACGTCATCTGAAGAAATATCAAAGACTGAAATAGAATTTAAGCTGAAAATTGGATCGAAAAATTCAGAGCCAGTATCAGGAGTCCAATCACTGTTCTCATATACCTCTTGAAAAAACTCTGCAAAGAGATTGCACGCTTCCAAGGGATTTTCCGATACCGCACCATCATACTCGAGACTAGTGGGAAAACCATCAGTTCTCCCTTTACTATTTATAAAAACCCAAAACTTCCTTGGGTTGCTTTGAAGGTCCAACTCCACATTAGATATGTAACGATTGTATAAAAATTTGTGAAGACAGTCGTACTATTTTTTTAAATTTGTTAGGCGAAGGTAATCTGCCGCAGAATTGGACAGCTTAAATTTTTTATGAGCTTTATTCTTTAAATTTTTCAGGTGGCATAATCTAGTATTGAACCACGGCGGCTTATTGCGTGAAGCAGACTTTCTTGCAGGAACAAAGTTCGAAATGCAATAAAGTAACTTATTACGAAATAGTTCATATGAATCGCATGGATTATCAAAAGAGTTCAGAATGGACCAATCCACAGAATTCAGAACATTATTGATAGCGTAAATGTTCACTTTAGCAAAGTCATAAATTACTTGCGAGGCAGCGCTGTTCGATGCAAAGTTGTAGAACTTAAAACTAATAACAATAGCTTTATGGTGAATACTATTACCAGACAAGGGCGACAGGCATTCCCAACAGGTTATACTTAGTTCATTGAATGCATCAACAAGATCTAAGATACGGCCATTATCATTTAAATTACTATTGTATTGAAAAAATCCCATTGAAAATAAAGCATTGCATAATAAAATCTCAGTATCCGATTTAACATTAGTTGGCACTAAATTATTGTCATAATGTGACCATGAAATATTACCTAGGTTAAAATCGCCAAGAATTATAATTTGGTCGTCCGCATTTCTTAAATTTTCATATATAAACGTAATATTGTCAAGATGCATTTGATAGATTTCAATGCCACTAGATGGTGGAATATAAGATACAAGAACAAATATTGACTTATGATAAGAGAATTTAATTTGAACACAGATTTGCTCTACGAAACTATTACAAGAGTTCAAAGCGATTTGAGTACTACTAATATCAGCTCTGACTGCAAGTAGAACTCCACCTCCCCTTACTTGACCAGTAGACGCTGCACAACGATCTTGCCGATACACAACATAACGATCATCAAAAAACTCAGATGTTAAAAGCGTATCATTAAGGCCCGGTTTTTCAGTGCAAGTTTAACTCAATTTGTCAGTTAAACTAAGCTTAAACTTGTTATGCAGTTTTTCAGTCAACTTTAAACGAAGTTTAAACGTAGTTTAGGCGGCCAATCTGCCAGGGTTAAACTCTAGTTAACCTGTCAGCTGTTTGCATAGTTGATTGTTTTAATTGTGAAATATTTGGTGAGAAATTCTTGCTTCTGGACTTTTTAAATTTATTTATGTTAACATATTTTATTTATCCTGTACACGGCGTATCTTTATCTTTGTTCACAGCGATTTTTCATTTAGCAATTGCGTTGAATATGTAAACGAATGTCGTCTGTTGCCGATCTAGATAAAAAAAAACAATGTTGCCCTATAAAAAGCAGACCAAAAAAGCGGCCTTAAACTCTCACTGAAAAACCGCTTTGCAGTTTAACTGGAGTTTAAATTTATGCCGAGATTAGGCAAACTTAGTTTAAACTGAGCTTAACCAATGACTGAAAAACCGGTCCTAAGCCATGTTTCAGTGAATGCAATTATATCATACTCGTGAGTTGCTGTTTCACGGCTTATTTGTAGTGCTTTGGTGCTCAGTCCGCTAGCATTATGATAATAAACCAAGAAATCATCGCGAGCATTGGTGGAAGAATTTCGGAACGGTCTAATGGGCTTGCCTATCGACATTCGATTTAAGAAAAAATTGAAAAGGCCGAACTCTCACATCAGTTGGCCAAATTTCAGAGCTTAGTAGTCTCTCAATATGATGGTGAGGCCCTCCAAGTTTAAAATTAATCCTCGTCAAAGATTCCACAGGAGTACCTTTCTTAACCAATTTCACACATGAAAGAGTTTCGGCATTAATATTAGCGTGTTTTGCAGCATAATTTATTATACTCTGCTCTGAAACCGATGGCTTGAACGATGACAAGTGTAGCCACTTCAACCGCACAGCTACGTCGAGTTCATTGTTGATATTTGACCCAACCACCGTATTTAAATAATTGTTGTGGCTTACTTGATTATCATGACTTTCATTATTATTCTCCTCTGAGCTTTGAGTTTGCATTTGGTTGTTTCTATGCTTCCGCATCAGCGGAGTAGTTAACAGCATCAGTGTCATTAGCAGGCTCAACGAAATTTATATTGCCTTAAACGTTTTGACGCGCGGTGTAGCTTTCACCGGTAGCCGCACAAGCGAGATCATCCGTAACAGCACTAATATTATTATTATTAGCTGCAGCGACAATGTTGTTGGTAGTTGCGGTAGCAATAGTTGCGGCGGATAGACAATTAAAAGAATGCACAATGTTAGCATCTTTCTCACTGTTTTCACTTACGCTCAGCTTCAGCAAACGAACTTCGTCAACAAGCGAATGTAATAGCAACAATATGCGCGCATTGTCCGATTTGAGTTCCTCAATTTCTTTTAGCAGAGAAAAGCGCGGCATTTGAGGCGTATTATTGTTGTTGAGATGATTTAAGTTATCAGGCCCGATGATGAATCTACGGCCTACAGCCAAAGTAGTCAAACCAGTATTTGGACTACTGCACGCTTTACATATATATTGTTTATCAGCATCAGCTGGCACAAGACCAATACACTCTAGGTGAAAGAGATCTTTACACTCGTTGCATTGAGCTTTGGGGCGGGCACGGTCAACTCTAAGCGCACACACACACGGCATATTATCAAAATATATTTATGTATGCAGGTATATAGAAAAATTGTTTCTGCAAGAATGTTTCACACCAAACTTTTACAAATAAGTCAGCGATATTTTTATTTAAAGTTTACAGCTTTATAGGCCTTTAATTAGTATTTTAGCCACAGAGCAATTTATCAAAAAGAAAAGAACACAGTCTCAAACAACTATAAGACGACAAATATGCAAATAACAATTGAAAATAATAAGAACACGGAGCACCGCAAACAAGACAACCGCACCGCTCTGAATTTAAATAAAATGTGCATATAAGACCGAAACTGGATATTAAAAAATAATAATTGGTCAATTTATTTGAAATCAAATTTTAACAAAATTTATTTTGGGTTATTTCAATATTATTCCCATAATTGAAAAGGTATTTTTGTAAAACATCTAAAAACGATCTAAAAAGAGCATACGAAAATGTGAGTAGGCAACACTGTCGTATGACACGTTCATACGTAAAAAATCAAAAGTAGTTTGATTTCTACGTTACGTTCACTTACACGTACGTCGTTGAGTAATCACTTACATGGCACTCTCATAAGACAGGTCGTCTCAGCTGACACGTACTACGTGCTTGCGTCGGTGGGTAATTGAACCATTACACATATGGATATGTATGATCGACTAAACAGAGATAACAAAGATAACTTTGTTAGAGGCAAAAGAGCGACAAAATATAACTACATATAAATTGAAAATCCCGTAAATATAAACAATTTTCATGTACCGCAAGTGTAAACAATAAACATATGTATACACAAATTTACATATCAACAAGAGTTAAAAATTACACATATATATATGTACGTATGTATGTATGTTCGCTGTTAATACATACTAGTATCGCCCGTGGTCGAAATTCGACCAATTTAAATTTTAATCAGCTCCTCTAAAAATAAAACTTTGAAATAAAATACTTATTTTCCTGGCCACAATCTTTTCTTTAACATACATATCTCCCGTGACAAATGCAAGTAAGTAGGTGGAAAAATAACTAAAGCAGCCATTATACATACTTAGCATAGACTTAACTTGACTTGGAACTGCCACTTAGCGTTCTGTTTAATGAAGTTTGCATGTATCCGATTACCCTACTTGACTTGACTTAAGCAGCCCTTATGCAGACTTAGCATAGACTTGACTTGACTTGGAAGTGCTACTTAGCGTTCTGTTCTGAAGTTTGCATGTATCCGATTACCCTACTTGACTTGACTTAGAATTCTGTTGAGTTTTGATTTTCTATGTAAATTCTAAGTTTAGTGAGCGCCGTGAGAGAACTGTTTGATGCCATACCTTTTTTTTTAAATTTTGAATAAAATCCTCCAACTATTCTATAGAGATAAGAATTTTTGGATGTATATTATTCATATGGCAGCCGCAAAACTTACTGTCAAATATATTGAATTCAAATTAGGCTAACCTAAATAAAAATTTTTTTTCCTCCCAAAATGCTTTATAGTTTTTTTTTGGCATTGACTATATACTGATTGTAGATAAGCTCAGAAAATCGAAACCTAATGCCAAAAAAATGCGTTTTGGTACTTTTTACTGAGTTACATGTAAAAAATCACACGATTACTTTTAAAAAACAATTCGATATGGGAAACTTTTACTCTTATTTGAAACTGGCTAATGTGCTCTCTTGTTATTTTTCTAAGTGCTAAATGGCAGTTCCCAAGTCAAGTCAAGTCTATGCAGGCCCGTGCGCACGGGGGGGGTTTTGGGGGTTAAAACCCCCCCCATGGCCAAATCTAAGTTGCAATGATTTTACAAATATTTTCAAAATACAGTTTATAAATTTTGTATTGAATCTTGACTAATAATTTTTGACAAAATTAGTTAAAATAATTTTACGGAAGAAGAAATTGGTGAAAGTTGCAAAGAATAAGGTTGGCCAATACATAAGTCCGGCACTTTGAATTGCACTTGGAGCTTTCCGAAATTACAAAGTTGTGTAGCGTATGGGCATTTTTTGTTCTTAAATTTTACCGATGAAAACAGTGAACAGTTTCAATTAACAGAGCGAATGAACTGCAAGGCTCAATTATATGAAATATTTCGAGTGTTTTCTGAAAATTTTTGTTGTAGGCGTAAAGAGAACTGTGAGAAAATGAACGTTGGAGAGCAGATGAGCGACAACGTTTAATTATTTGAATGTTTTCAAACATTTTCTGAGGTTTTTTTTATTTTACCTAACAGAAGATAAAGATCGCATTTTTCATGGACGTTTATCAATAGTCTGTGAAAAATAAACATAGCATATTTCATATTTTCCGAATAGTGTCAATAAAACTTCATAAACCTTATTTTTTATTATTTATAATAATAATAATAATAAGTCCCAACGGATTATCCATTATATCCCGCCCGACCAACGCGAGGGGCGCATCCGCAATACGCGCGGATTGTTCTTTCGTGCCGAGTCTTTGAAAGGCTTTGGTTAGCTAATCGTCGAGATCTAAAACTGCTCAGCTACAGAGAAAACCATATCAGCTAAGTAAGGTAGATAAAAAATAGATTACACAATTAATAAACAATTAGTTGACAGCGGATAGTTATTGTAAAGAATAAAAATAAGAATCAAAGGATATGAAAGCAAATTGTTGCTATGTATTTAGGATAGAAAGAATTGACATTTTTATTCTGCATAGTGAGTCTGAAATATCAAACGTACCAGAATGAGGGTTATAATCTTGACACAAACAACGAAAAGGCTGATTTAATTCAAAATTAGTTCGGCACTGTTTCAAGATAAGTGGTTTAAAATGTCTTGATGGACGAGAAGGTACATTGAAGTTCACTTCGCTTGTGATTCAACCATTTAGTAATTTAATCATGAAAACAATTCCAAGCATTTCCCTCCGACTAGAAAGGTTGGAAGATTAATTAGTTTTAAGCGACTCGCAAATTATACAAGGGATCCCAGTGAAGATCTCTTAAGGGAAATAGTAAAAATTCTAAGCGATCCACGTGGACCTGGTAACGTGGGTTCCAAATTATAGAACCGTATTCAAGTATCGGTCTGACTAATGTAGTAAAGAGTTTTAGTTACACAAGGGTTGCTAAATTCTTTAGACCATCGTTTAACAAATGCTAGAGCGCCTCTAGCTTTATTGACTGTTACCTTAATGTGGTAGTTGATACTGAGTTTGTAATCCATAGTAACCCCAAGGTCAAAAAAATAATACACTTTCTCAAGACTATAATTGTTAATTGTATAGGAAGCTGGCTGAGAAATTCCTCTCGAAAAACGCATGTATTTACATTTCTTTAGATTAAGCAGCATATAATTTAAATCGCACCAATTAACTAGTGTATTGAAATCTGATTGGCTTATTTCTATCTTCGAATGAAGCGAATGACGTGAAAAGCTTTACATCGTCGGCATACATTAACATTTTCTATTACTGTAGAAATATTATTTATAAACAATAAGAACAGAATCGGGCCCAGATGGCTTCCTTGAGGAACTCCTGAGGAGACATAAACAACCTCGGATTCACAATTTTTAAACACTACTTTTTGTGCTCTGTCGCTAAGGCAAGAAGAGATCTAGCGATTGAGACCCGGCTGGAAACCCAACTGATCCAGTTTATGAATAAGTAACGAGTGACACACTTTATCGAAAGCTTTGCTGAAATCAAAGTAAATTCAAGTAAGTTTGATTGGTAACAATAGCTTCACACACTCTTTGGATGGCAGAAAGCTTTGCTATGCCATGATAGTTCTCTACAGAAGCCTTGCTTCCGCTTTTATGAAGCGGTAGAAGAAACGACTCTTTCCATGCTTTTGGAAAAACACCACACTTTAGTGACAGATTGAACAAATTGGTAAGGGGTTGGTAAATATTGTTAGCACACTTCTTCAAGAAGCATGTAGGAATCTTATCAGGTCCGCATTTAAAAGGTTCCTCCAAGGTTTTCAGATAAATAAGAACATCATTGGCGCATATAGTCGGACAATTAATTAAATTGTTCCCATGTAGCCCATAGGGATAATTTTGAATGGCTGGAGGCAGGTTCGGCGCCATTGAAGTAGAAGGCAGATCATCCGTACGTCTGCGCTTGTTTTCGCGATTCTCTTCGCGATTGTCAGGGCATTCCAAGTTAGCCGAACTATCTAGAGGTTTTAAAGTTTTGAAAATATTTTCGTACTTTTTAAACTTTTCAGTCAGCAATGAAAAATCTTTGCTGATTTCAGAAAACCCGTTTCTAATGTGCCTAAAAGTTTTGCATAAGTGAACTTCCGTCGATCGACATTTAGTACAGGACCAGCGCAGGCCTTTTCCGTCGTTAATTAAGTCCGCTATTCTACCTGTTAACCCGGCGCATTTTGAGTGGATAAGTCCATCGCACAACCAGCATGCTACAAAGCGTTCGGACTCGCTTTTTATTTGACAGTTTTCAAACATACACGACATTTTTAAAAAAAGTAATTAAAGCACTATATAAAAATAAGGAGATAAGAAATTTAGTTTTATCAAAAATTAAAGAAAATATTAATTTATCAAATGAAAAGAAATACAACCCTGACAGTTTGAAACGCACAGGATTAAGCGACCAGTTTTAGACACACTGTATTTGACGTTTAACAAACCACGCAAACAGCTGTAACAAAAGAGAGATCAAAAAGCAAATCAGCACACAACAACAAATGCAATGTAAAGTACGAGCCTTTCAAATGCAACAAATACAATATGCAAAAAACTCGGCACACACAAATTCAATAGAAATGATTTAGACAATTAATCACAATTCAAAGATTTAAGTAATTTTTCACAGCAAGTAGTGAAGCACATTAAGTATTAAACTCTTTTAACTTTAAATGTAACTTTTAATATTAGGATATAAAGAAGTTATTTAATTACTAAAGAAAAATACAGAGCAAATAAAAAACACAACTACACAGCTTGACGTTTGCTTCATAAACATGGCAATATAACTTTTATAGGGATCTATCTATAAATACTATATGAAGTTGGGTTGCGAAAATTACTATGGGGAGAGTGTTAGTCTATTAATATATAGATACTGCTGAAATTTTTCATAAGGTAATGAAAACATGCACCAACTGAAGTGATTAGATTTCGGCTTGTAGTAAGGCTACAGATTATTTTCAGAAACATTTGAAAGCTAATAACTCCTGCTTTACATTTCTTTGCATGGATTTTGATATTTTTATACCTAGTAGTGCTTCGCACACAACATTAACTTCATTCGCCTAACGGTAGTATGTAACGGCATAAACGAATCGAGATAGATATTGACTTATGTATATCAAAATGTTCAGGAGGAAAAGAGAAATTGATTGAGCCATGTCCGTCCTTCCGTCCGTCTGTCCGTCCGTCCGTCCGTCTGTGAACACGATAACTTGAGTAAATCTTGAGATATCTCAATGAAATTTGGTATGCAGGTTCCTTTTCATTTATCTCGGAGCGCTATTGAAAATAGGCAAAATCGGTTAAAAGCCACGCCCACTTTCTATATATATAATATTTTCGAAAATACAAAAAGAGTGATTATTCAGTACATAATACACCTATAAGGATAAAATTTGGTGTGTACCTTAGCGTTAAGGCAAAAAATAAATTTCTGAAGAAATTTTTAAAAAAGGGCGTGGCACCGCCCACTTTTGATTAAGTCAAATTTGGAAATATTATTAATCATAAATCAAACACCGCTCAAGATAGCAAAATAAAATTCAGCACACATATTTCTATTAATACAGGCAATATTTCGAAAAAAAATTAGCGAAATCGGATTAGGTCCACGCCCAATTTTATACGAAAGATTTCGAAAAGGATCATGGATATATTGAATATGCTGTAACTTTGCTTAAACCAGGTGTATATCATTTCTATTTCACCTCTAAAGTGTTCGCGGGCAAAGAAAGTCGAAAGCACAACATTTTTGGAAAATGGGCGTGGCCCCGCCCCTTTATGGTGGATTATTCCACAAAACTTTCCATGCCATAACTCCTGTAAAAATTAATTTATTGAAACGATATTTGGAGAAATTGTTCAACATATAAAGCTTACTCTTTGCTGTAAAAATTAACAAAATTGGTTAAAGGACACGCCCACTTTTCGAATACAGTTCTGAAAAATTTCTTTGTAAAATTAAAATCGCGATATTTCCATAATTGTATAAGTTATATAAATAAGATTTTACACACATAATAGGCTTTTTAGGGAAAACTAAGCTGTAAAAAAATTTTGCGGATTTTGTTGAAGTAGGCGTGGCGCCGCCCACTTTTCAGCAAAAAAGGTCTGTTATTTTCAAAAGCGATTGCTTAAAATTTCAAGAAGGTATTTCAATGAAAGTAAGTGAGATGCTTCCCAATTGTATGTAGTATACTCCTGCCAAAAATTACGCAAATCGGATAGCAAATACGCAAAATATACGGACAAGTAGTTAACACCCTACTGCCTTTTTTTTAATTTTTTTTATTTTCATACCTTTCATGAACATGAGGAAAGCTTTTTATATTTTGTTATTTAGTGATAATTGAATTTACCACTCACAAAATAAGTGTTTTTAATCGAAAACAATCAGTTGCCTTAATAACAACTTTTCCGTTATTAAAATAGACCTGAGTAAATTGGGATACCAAAACCGATCACTACTAGGTATTTAATGTTCGGTTACACCCGAACTTAGACTTCCTACTAGTTCTTTTTTCTCTTCTATTTTCGAAAATCCCTCTTCAGGTGTTGCTCTCAAAATATTTTATTTTATATAACTAACTTCATTCTTAGTATGTAAAATACATTTTCTGCTTAGAAAATATGCTTTTCCAATATTTTATTGTAGTAGACTTCTACTTTTTTAGTCTCATGATGCAATAAGCATGGTGACATACACCCGTACGTACGTCATTTGTGTAATGTATTTTGTTGTTGTACTTTGTGTGCGTACTTTCAAAATTACACTGAAAAATGGGCATAATGTCAAAATTAAAGAAAAAAACTTTTTAATCAGCTGTCTCATGCCACGACCTTGCATAGTGGGATCATGTTTAGTCTCTTTTAAATGGAATAAATTGGTCACATTTGTTCGAGCGTGTCCTATGAAGACACTAAGTGTACAATTTTTATACCAAAATGGGTATAAATGTATACTACTTGCAGGACACCTGACTTCGATTCTCGGTGAATCGGGATTCTCGGTGAAGACAAAAATGGGAATTGTTTTTTGTTTTAATTCTTTTAAAGCAAGGAAAGTTATTTAAAATGACGCCAGCAACTACTTATACTTTCCAGCGTCTACTTACAGCTTTGCTCTAAATGAGACAATTGGTAACATTTTTCTGGCCAATCTTCAATAAATTAAAAAAAAACAAGTAAGGAAAGGGCTGTCTTCGGCACAGCCTTTCATGAATGCCAAAGTACACTTATCGGAACAATCGATTGTATGGGAGCTATACGTTATGTTGGTCCGATCTGGCTGATTATGCCTACATATACATATAATATGTAGCAAACGTGCAAAGTTTAACGTTCCTAGCTCTTTAACTGCAAAATTGATAGCCCAAAACCCATTTATCGAAACTATCGATTATATGGGAGCTATATGTTATGTTGGTCCGATCTCAATCATTTTCACTACACATGTTACGCATATAATATGTACTAAACCTGCAAAATTTCGCGCTTCTAGCTTTTTAATTACAAGAGTTATAGGCCAAAACCCGTTTATCGAAACAATCGATTGTATGGGAGCTATGCCTTGTATCGGTCCGATCTTGCTGGTTCCGACAAATGATTAATCCTAAGCAAAATGGCGACTACTTGCAAAATTTCATCGAGATATCTTTAAAACTGAGGGACTAGTTTGCGTTCAAACAGACGGACGGACGGACAGACGGACATGGCTAATTCAACTCGCCTCATGTTGTTGTTGTTGTTTTAACAACAAAATCACTCCCCGAAGGTTTTGGGGAGTGTTGTCGAAATAACAGTCCTTGGCCGGATGTGAATCCGGTACGCTCCGGTACTCCCTTGCGATACTGCCCGACTGTCGTGGGAGCGATTTGGTATGACCAGTGCAACCTTCTAGGTCATGTCATCCCTCCTTCCGAAAGGAAAGAGAAGATGGGTAATGAGAGGTGGGAGGCATCATATCCGTAGATCAACCATCGAGTTGCACATCATTACCTTTGCGCATATTGGTCGCCTCTTACGACCGGTATGCCTACCGCGGGCATATTCTAAGCCCCAACCCGCAGGGGTATCAACTCGCCTCATCGCCCTGATCATTTCGGTATACTTAATAGTGGGTCTATCTCTTCTTCTTCTCATACTTACAAACATCGGACCAAAGTTATAATACCATTTCATGTTCATGAAAGGTATAAAAATATTATGATGAAAGGTTTTCATATGTTATATGTTTCAAGGCAAATTTAATTTAGAAAAAAAAACCTTAACATGCCCCGAACCCGTGCTTGATCCTATAAACGCACGCATCAGAGCCGGCACCCTTACCACCTGCGCCACTGCTGTATCATGTATAACATTTCTGTTTTGAATCAGAGACTTTATCTACTGGGTCGTAGATGTCGCTGGAGGTAATGGTGAAATTCTTGCGCAAGGCGCGCACTGGTCCATCTAGCGTACAATGAAACAGTCAGGTACTGTAGCTTTGGCTTTTGGTAAAATCTTTTATATATGTTGTGCTGTTGGAGATTACAAAATAGCTGGAGAGTTTTGGAAAGTTTGTAGGCTTCTTTTTTGTTTAATAACAAATAAAAAGGGAAAATTTTAAAATTGTTTTTTTTTCGCGAGACAGTAGAAATAGTCCATACCAAGATGGCAATATAACTTTTATAGGGATCTATCTATAAATACTATATGAAGTTTGGTTGCGAAAATTACTATGGGGAGAGTGTTAGTCTATTAATATATAGATACTGCTGAAATTTTTCATAAGGTAATGAAAACATGCACCAACTGAAGTGATTAGATTTCGGCTTGTAGTAAGGCTACAGATTATTTTCAGAAACATTTGAAAGCTAATAACTCCTGCTTTACATTTCTTTGCATGGATTTTGATATTTTTCTTTTTTCGCTTCTATTTTTGAAAATTCCTCTTCTGGTGTTGCTATCAAAATATTTTATTCTATATAACTAACTTCATTCTTAGTATGAAAAATACATTTTCTGCTTAGAAAATATGCTTTTCCAATATTTTATTGTAGTAGACTACTACTTTTTTAGTCTCATGATGCAATAAACAGGTGATCGCATGGTGACATACACCCGTGCGTACGTAATTTATGTAATGTATTTTGTTGTTGTACTTTGTGTGCGTACTGTCAAAATTACACTGAAAAATGGGCATAATGTCAAAATTAAAGAAAAAAACTTTTTAATCAGCTGTCTCATGCCACGACCTTCCATAGTTGGATCATGTTTAGTCTCTTTTAAATGGAATAAATTGGTCACATTTGTTCGAGCATGTCCTATGAAGAGACTAATTGTACAATTTTTATACCAAAATGGGTATAAATGTATACTACTTGCAGGACACCTGACTTCGATTCTCGGGATTCTCGGTGAAGACAAAAATGGGAATTGTTTTATTTTTTTTTAATTCTTTTAAAGCAAGGAAAATTATTTAAAATGACGCCAGCAACTACTTATACTTTCCAGCGTCTACTTACAGCTTTGCTCTAAATGAGACCATTGGTAATATTTTTCTGGCCAATCTTCAATAAATTGAAAAAAAAAATATTATGATAAAAGGTTTTCATATGTTATATGTTTCAAGGCAAATTTAATTTATAAAAAAAAAAACTTAACCTGCCCCGAACCCGTGCTTGATCCTGTAAACGCACGCATCAGAGCCGGCACCCTTACCACCTGCGCCACTGCTGTATCATGTATAACATTTCTGTTGCGAATCAGAGACTTTATCTACTGGGTCGCAGATGTCGCTGAGGGTAATGGTGAAATTCTTGATACTGTAGCTTTGGCTTTTGGTAAAAGCTTTTATATGAATACGTTAGTGGAAGAAGGGGCTATGTCGCAAAACCACTCAAACTCTATTTCTTGCATTGGTGGATAGTCTTTATGCATATAAAGATTTCTGGCTTATCAGATAACCGCTATCATGAAAATTTAAGAAAATAAATCATGGATGAAGGGGCTATGTACACAAGTTTTCAATACGAATTGTGGAAGAAGGTGCTATGTAACATGTTTATGTGTAAATTTATGTGTTTTATTTCTCCCCTTATATGAAAAAATACAACGTCTTACACCGATTTACATAATTTTCAGGCAAGTTCATTTTAACAGTTTTGATAGAATGGAACCTGTGTATTTTTTTTCTTAAATAAATTTAAATAAATATGTGGGTATCAGCATATCTATACTATAATAAATCTCTAGAAAAATAGTGTTGAAAAAATTACTGGCGATGACCTGGGGAATGCTATAGAGTTCATCTGATCCATTTTTAAAATTATTGTCTGTCTATTTGTTTGTTTATATGTTTGTCTGTTTGAACTTAAGGATCTCGGAAACTAAGAAATGGATTTTGATGAGACTTTCACAAAGCTTGAAGCTTAGAATGGTAAAAAAAAGGTATACTACTTTTTAGGGAAGAACCCATGAAATTTTTTTTCTTAAATCAATCTAAATAAATATGTGGGTATCAGCATATCTATACTATAATAAATCTCTAGAAAAGTCGTGTCTGTACATTGAAAATTTCTTTGAAAAAGTTACTGGTCATGACCTGGGGATGCTATAGAGTTCATCTGACCCATTTTTAAAATTATTGTCTGTCTGTTTGTCTGTTTGAACTTAAGGATCTCGGAAACTAAGAAATGGATTTTGATGAGACTTTCACAAATATACTGCTTAAATTTTTTTTTCTTAAATAAATATGTGGGTATCAGCATATCTATCTATATACTATAATAAATCTCTAGAAAAGTCGTCTCTGTACATTGAAAATTTCTATGAAAAAATGACTGGGGATGACCTGGGGAATGCTATAGAGTTCATCTGACCCATTTTTTAAATTATTGTCTGTCTGCTTGTCTGTTTGTCTGTTTGAACTCAAGGATCTCGAAAACTAAGAAATAGATTTTGGTGAGGCGTCCGTCCGTCTGTCCGTCCGTCTGTTTGAAAGCAAACTAGTCCCTCAGTTTTAGAGATATCTCGATGAAATTTTGCAAGCAGGCGCCATTTTGCATAGGATTAATCATTTGTCGGAACCAGCAAGATCGGACCGATACAACGCATAGCTCCCATACAATCGATTGTTCCGATAAACGGGTTTTGGCCTATAACTCTTGCAATTAAAAAGCTATTAGAGCGAAATTTCGCAGGTTTAGTACGTATTATATGCGTAATGTGTGTAGTGAAAATCACCTAGATCGGATCAACATAACATATAGCTCCCATATAATATATGTGATGTGTGTAGTGAAAATCATACAGATCGGACTTACATAACATATAGCTCCCATATTACCGATTGCTCCGATAAATGTGGTTTGGCTATGTATTTTTAAATTAACAGTTTAGGAGAGTTTGTAAGTACATATATTCAAACTTACCAAAACTGCGAACTGAATTGAAAAAAGAAAAGCAAATCGACATAACCTAATTTAACTTTTGTAATTAGTTTATCCACCCAGGCGTGATGCGATGACCAAGGGAAATAGGGATTCATTTTTATAAATAGATAAGGCAAACAGCTCTATGAAAAAGCTTTTGTATAATAATTTTTTTCTTGAATTCAGATGAATCTAAAATTCCCTCTAAGCGGACACAGCCATCAACACTTTTGATATGATAGCTATATTATATAAGCATATTCTTGGGTCAGCCTTGGTCCACCTAATGGTCAATATCTTGGAAACGGGTTCGCAGATGAACCTGAAAACTGATCCTTGTGAAAACTCTCATCAACACCTTTAATTTGATACGCATATGGTTAAAATACATTCGGGGTCACCCCTGGTCCACATTTTAGTCAATATCTTAGGATTCCAGAAACTTTTTTAACTTTTACTTTCTGAAGAACCTTCTCGGGGCACAAATAAATACAATAAAAAAAAAAATTTGTGAAATCGGTGGAGCCGTTCTCAATTAATGAGTTACTATAAATTGTTTCCCTCCATTTTTATATATATAGATATGTATATGTAGCAAAATCCTAACGGTAAAATATTTTCAATCTCACATTGAGCGACGGTTCGTATTTCATTTGCTCTCATATTAACAAATTGGTTAAAGTATACACTTGCGTCGGCGCGTCTGCCCAATATCATAAAATTTTGTATGAGCGCTGCCATCCCTTACGCAAATTCTCACCAAAATCTTGGCAAAAAATTTACATTTGTTTTCAACATATTGACTGCTGATTGGAAGATTACCTTATTTAAAAAATTTGTTTCAATAAGAGCGTTATTGGATATATAATAATGGAATATTGAATACAATTTTTAAATAGCGAGTTTTAATTAGTAGAACTATGTTATTCATAGTCTCTGCTATTCCTGTAATTCAAAATTTTAATTCTCTTTTAAACTTCGATTTTTCGCAAAATTCTATTCTTTGTTTAATCTTAGCAATTTTTATATTTGGGAAAATTCTGTAATGAAAATGAGATTCGAAGTCATTCGCTACCACTTTTTTTGGCAGGGTATTTATATGCATCCTAAAATGCATGTGTGTTTATATTTAAATGTAAACTTTTACTGTTCATAAAACTCCAATAATAAAATGGGATTCAAGAGCACCCATGACCACCTTATAATTCAAAATTTGAAGTGAAAAGAAAGCAGAGTCAAAGTAGGTAAGAGCGTCGTTGAGTCGGATTTGCTAAACTGAATTTGTAATATGCTCCCGGTAAATGGATTACAAAAAATACTGCCTGTATACTAACAACAAACAAATTGCAATATGGCAACCATGTCTAAACGGTGGACATAACTCATGAGCATCTGTGGCTTTGAGATTGCAAATTACAATCGCATGCAACGCAAATGAAATAAACGAAAGACCATTATATATATTATGAGTCTAACTATGTTCTTGGTATATGTCCATGAAATTTAATATTTAATACCTATATAATTTAATATTTCTGCCTCTAGGCATTAGGTACTGGAGAAAAATGCGAACAGAAGATTTAGTAAGTTAAACTAATTTAAGGTGGTAGAATTTCGACCAAGGGATATACTAGTATATGGGTCAATTTCAAAAAAAACGTACAAAACGATTTTTTTTTGCTTATTTTTAAAGTTTTCCAATTCGCCTGTAAGAGTGGCCAATTTATGTAGAAATTGATGAAGAATCCGGTGGTACCTTTAGGCTCTCAAAAAAATCAATATTTTTGGTTTTTTTTAGGTTTTCTAGGATTTCTATATTGAGCGTCACACACCAAATATGTATAAAAAATCGCTGAAAATGCAAAAATATTTGAAATTCAAGTTTACTATGATGTTCTTTTGTTTTTCAAGATTGACTTTAGCGAAAATAACCTTTTCGATTATAAACACAAAATCACGATTCACCTTGATTTATTTATTTTTTTTTAAGTGACTAGTTATTTACAAATTTTAAGATGAAAATATGTAAATTTTTGTTAAAAAAAGACTTGAACTAAGGGGTTACTTGCTAAGTAATAGCCTTGTAACAATGTATTTAAAAAAACTGCAATTATAAGAGTTTTAGGAAAAAAACTGAGTGTGACGCTCAAGATATTTTGTGACGATCAAGATGAAAATATGTAAATTTTTTTTAAATAAAGACTTGAACTAAGGGGTTACTTGCAAAGTAATAGTCGTGTAACAATGTATTTAAAAAAAACTGCAAAATAAGCGTTTTAAGGAAAAAAAAAACTAAGTGTGATGCTCAAGATATTTTGTGACGATCAAGAGATTTTGTTGCACGCAAACAAGAAATAATGCCAAATTTAAAGTGTAACGAAAAAAAGTTAATTTTTTACAAAAAGTAAATAAAAGAAAACAAAAATTTTCATACAAAACTGAACATGTACATATCTTTGATGTCTTTAACAAAATTTTAAAAAAGGAAGTAATTCTTGAAGAAACTTATACATATACGCGCTTTACCGAGCTTGGTTTTCTCGCGATATTTCCGTGCTCTTTCAGCCGCCGTTAATTTTGTTGTTTTACTCTTGAAAATTAAAAAATAAAATCAAAATTAAGCATTTTAAGCTATGAAGCAATTTGTATGAAAAGTGATGCTCATGAAATGTTTGCCTATTTTGGTTTTTTCCGTAGGCAATTTATTTCCCAAATTCACAAATTATAAAAAAATGAGTTGAGACCATGTAAACAATGATTGTCAACTTTAATTTTTTACATTTAATATATTCATTTTTAAAAAAATTAGCGTGACGCTCATGAAATTTTAACGCCATGGTGTTCACAAAAACTACGCAAATCCGCACTTTTTTATACCCAGCGTACTAGTACTAGTACAAGGGTATATTAATTTTGTCCACATAACGGTACTATGTAACGGCACAAAATAATCGAGTTAGATATAGAGTTCCATATATGAAAGTTCTTAGGTTGAAAAGAGGAATTGATTAAGGCATGTCCGTCCGTCTGTCCGTCTGTCCGTCCGTGTATACGATAACTTGAGTAAAAATTGAGATATTTGCATGAAATTTTGCATACAGGTTACTTTCTGGCCAAGGTAGGTTGCTATTGAAAATTGGCGAAATCCGATGATAACCACGCCTCCTTTTTCGATATCGAAAATTTTGAAAAACGTGTAAAACGGGTTAATTCAATATCAGAAGCAGCTACAATGATAAAATTTGCAATATGTATTGATTTATATGTTCTAAGGCGGATTTTACCAAATTTTTTGAAAAGGGGCGTGGCACCGCCCCCATATATTTGAAGAAATTTTAAAATTTTGACTCCTAATAACTTGAGAACCGTTTATGCTAGTATAACGAAATTTTGTAGAGGGCATACTATTGTTGTGTTAAATTCAGATATAGAAAATAAACGAAATCGCTTGGCGACCACGCCTACTTTTTTATAAAAGTTATATTGAAAGGAGGTGGAAATATTGAAAAGTCCATATCTAATTAACTGATACCGCTATAATAATACAATTTTGTACATACATCAATTTTCATATTCTTTACATTATTTTTGCAAAATTTTGGAAAGTGGGCGTGGCACCGCCCACTTATGAGTCAAGCAATTTTCAAATTCACTGCTAATAACTTCAGAACGGTGTGAGATAGGTTTACGAAACTAGGTTCCAGGCATGTTATGTTTATGTAGAGTATTACCACAGAAAATAAGAAAAATCGGTGAACGACCACGCCCCTTTTTGGACTAAAGTTCTCTAAACGAGAGTAAGGAAACCGGAATATGCAATATCTGTTTAACTGATAAAGATATAATGCTAAAATTTAGTACACTCATTCACCTGATGATGTTATTAGTGATGTTTAAAGGTTTTTTGGTAATATTTTGGAAAATGGGCGTGGCACCGCCCACAAATGAATAAACAAAATATCAGCATTTCACTATTAACAAGCCACTGTGAAAGTATCATAAAGATCTGCAATGAAAACTGATCTTCAATAGGGACAAACAACATAATAAAATCCGTGGGCGTGCCACCACCCACTTTTTTAAAATTATGTAAATATTGATTAATGGACACATATATCCGTACATCGAAAAATTTCACAAAATACGTTAAAAGTTATGGGCATGGCACGCCTTCTTTTCCAAAGTTATATATAGGACATGGTATAACCCTTGAAAAGATCGATTCAGTACTTTTGGCTCATGTAAGCGGTTAAAGCTTTATAAGCAAGGAGCGTGGCCGCGCCCACCAAATTCGCTATTGTTTAGGCTCGGCATAGATTGGTTTTTAAAATGGGCGAAATCGGATGAAAACCACGCCCCCTTTTTCTGAAAACTAACGCTGGGTATTTAATGTTCGGTTCACCCGAACTTAGACTTCCTTACTTGTTTAATAGTTTTTTTTTTCGCTTTTTCACTATTGTAATAATTAAAGTTTGTACTTTTCTTACGTTATTTACTTTATTGAAATGAAAATTGAAAACTGCTAATATTTCTTGATTTATAAAAAAGTGACGTTCAATGCAAATTGTGAGGACAACTGTTCTTTGCAACGCCAAATTCGCACTAATTAATTTTTGACAACTATATCAAATCAAAACAAAAGAAAGATACCCAATAATTCGAAAACTGTTATTAAATGTTGCCCAGTAACTTTTTTCTTGATTTTATTTTATTTCGTTTACTCAAAATTCTAACGGGGGACACATGCTTTTGTATGAAAGGAGTCAGAGGGAGAAACAAAACACCATTCTGAATAAACAAAAAAACAAATATACAAATTTGAGAATTATGTTTTTTTGTTATATACTCCTCGGTGATCACTCTCCCATTTTTTTTTTTTTTAATTTGTTTTTTACCTAAAATAGTAGTGTAAAGTGCAGGGACACAAAAAATGCGTTTTTTTTTTTAAATTGACCCATATATTATTTCTGTAAAGTCTTTTTGTGTTTGCTCCTAATTATCTGCTCTCATTTCGAAACAATATTAATAAGCAAGGTATCGTTTTAAAGGTTACCTCTACATGCGAAACTATCAGGCGCGTAGCCAGAAAAAAATTTCGGGGGGGGTTTTGGCCAAAGTGTCAGTAAATAAGAATTACCTATAAATACACATATATTTATATTTTCACATATTACATATTTATACTTTTATTTATTTGAAATTTTCCTCTTTCTACACGGCTAAAAATTTGAGCCTAAATTTTAAACCATTCATTGGTGTACACAATTTTTAAAACTTTTTGGTAATAAATTCCAAACCTTTCTCAATTTTTTGCGGTTTAGATTTAAAACTTAACCGGGATAAACAAACACTGTACTTTTCGCACAAAATTCATGAGTGCGCCGTAGCTCAGTAGGTAGAGCATTGCGCACTGATTTGGGGCACGTCGGTTCGAGACCTAACATTTTTTAAAAAAACATAAAAAAATTTTAACAACATTTTCGGTATAAAATTTAAATAATTTTTATTAGGCGCATTTCTATGACAACCGGCGTAAATTTAATTCTAAACCAAATTTGGTCATACACCTAGACCAGTATGTCTGCGTTCAAAGGTTTTTTTTGGAATATCCAGTAAAATTAACTTCTTTAGACTAATTTAATTATTTTTGAATGAAAGTATGTGCAAATATATAATGAAACTTCTGCAAATCAAAGTTCAAAAGTTTGTGGAAAATACAGGAAAATTTAAGAAATCTCGAAAAAAATTCATCGAAATTTCTAACTTTCTCGTAAAATTTTTTTGAGTATGCAGTTTTGCTGCTCGTTCAATTGTCAAAAGCCGATCAAGAGCATTTTCTTCAATATAAAAATATTACGCTTATAAATTTGTATGGAAGAGAATGCACTTGGCTAGAAAAAAAATTGCCAAAAATCGAGTAATTATTCTAGCGGCTTAAGATTGCTATCTTTGTTCACTTTAATTGAACGGGCCACAAAACTGAAAACTCGAAAAAATTTAAATATTTTTACTAAAAAGTTAGAAATTTTTATGAAAATTTTTCGAGTTTTCTTGAATTTTCATGAATTTTCCAAAAAGTTCTAAACTTTGAGTTGCAGTATTTTTCTTGTTTTTTTGCACATTCTTTCATACAAAAATAATGAAATTAGTCAAAGGAAGTTAATCTTACTGGAAATTCCAAACAACACTTTGAACGCAAATATACTGGTCTAGGTGTATTTGTAGCCCCAAAAAGTTTTAAATCTAGGCTAAATCTTTTAGCCGTGTACAAAACAATATTTATTTTTATTGTTTGTTTTCAAATTTTGTGTAGGATTTCTTCAGGCTTTGGCAATAAGTAAATAGTTGTCGCTTTATTTCTTGAAGAAAAACTGAAGCTTCGGAAAAATAAAAACAAAAAATGAAATAACATTGAAATTCATATAAAAAGCGGAAAATTGCAATTATTCAACATGCAAAACGGAACGTCAACATTAGTTGGCTATTCATGACAATTTCATAGTCAAGAAATACTTGAAAATATTTCTTAAGCATTTTCTTTTCAACAGCATACCGGGCTTTCTTTTAAACGTTTTCAATCTTTTTTTGCCAAATTAGCGTCACTTTTTAGTATCACCTCACAAGTATAAGTACAATTTAATTGTTGCTTTCTCTGATAATTCAATACGACTCCGTTGTGTGCAGCTTAGTAATTTTTGGAAATTTTTTTTAACTTCTTGTTCATTTTTTTGGTTAAACCTTTGGCAACCGTGACTAACTATAATAACGAGGGACACTCATTTTTACGTTTTTTGCCCGCTGTATCATAGCTCGAAAAGCAGTTAGTTAGTCTTAAAGGGCCAAATGAGTAAACCGTTGCAGGAATTTAGTTGTGACCTCTCGGACTTGCTCTGACAATTGATTAGCGACTAGCAATAACTTCTATCAGTGTGAAATATTATTTAATTTTATTCTTTCGTATTTTCATTATTACTATTAATGCTAATTTCTTAACAGGGGTTTTAAAGGTGAATAGAGTAATTATTCTAGTACAGACGTATATTTTTTAATTTTCGGAAATTTCGGGGGGGGGGGGGGGTTTGAACCCCCAAAACCCCCCCTGAATACGCGCCTGGAAACTATATATTAATTACAGCAGTGCTTTTGTTTAAGCGTATTTTATAAAAATTAATTTGTTTAAATAAACCATTGTGAATGCACAAAAAAATCAATTTGTACTGCAACGCTATTGTGACTGACATTCATCAGACTTCAGAGCGGTGTTACCAGAATCGGGGATATCGGCCTTTTTCGGGGATTTTCCGTCTGCCAATGTAATTTCGAAATGGTTTGGTGGTTGTTTCCTTTAGGGCTTTTTTGCAATCAAAGGTGCAAGTTTTCATGTGGTTGTTGTAATCACATTAGGTCGTCCTTAAAAATGCCCAAAAAAGTGTTCTGCGCAGATATGCTGAGTATGGCGTAGCCGGTGTTGGACTGGCTGAGTGTTATTTTTTATAAGCAACTCGGAAAGGTGTTCTGCACACAAATACCATGGATTCCCATCCGAATTGGGATTGGACCTGTGCCCTTTTTCGGGATTGTGATCATAATTTTTCACTGAAACAAAAAATTAAAAAAGCGCTCCGGGATTCCTGATCCTGCGGCCAATACAAGTTTTTTGAGCCCTCTCCCATAATTTAAAAAAATTTTTTTGCAGTTGACCCCTAAAGGAAACAACCACCAATGCTGTTTATCTATAAAATCCCCAGTTCGAGCCCAGCTTCGGACATAAACTTTTTTTTTCCTTTTTCATATTCACTATTTTTTTGCAGCGAAATTACTAAAATTTACAATAACATATACGGTGCATACTTATATATGTAGTTTTATGCATTTTTTTAAGGTATTTGCTTTTTCTTAATTGATATAGAACTAAGGGTAAAGTTATATGCACAGCTTTAATAAATACATATAGCTATATATATAAGTCGAGGTCATACTATATATAAATATCACAAAAAATTATTGAAATGATATAAATGTCAATATAAAATGTACTTATATATATATATCTAAATTATTGAGAAAAAATCCTAAAAAATCCAAAATGGAAACCGGCCTAATGCTCATATTCAGCACTTCAATATAAACGCCAAATTCATTTTTAATAAAAAATATATACATATTTATGTAGCAAAATCCTAACGGTAAAATATTTTCATTCTCACATTGAGCGACGGTTCGTATTTCATTTGCTCTCACATTAACAAATTGGTTAAAGTATACACTTGCGTCGGCGCGTTTGCCCAATATCATCAAATTTTGACCGAGCGTTGCCATCCCTTATACCTAGGAGAGACATATGGTACATAGAATAGTATAATACGGAAACCATGTGTGTGTCGCCAGTTTTCCTAATTTAGTTCGAAAGCATATGGAGTTCCGTACCATGAAAGCAGGCAAGAAACCATTGAAATTGAGTGGAGTTGCTAATTGTAATACGTTGCAGTGCAATGAACACAGCCAATTCTTCTGTCACAATCAGGTGATTTATGTCATTTTGACAAAAAATATTAATTAAAAAAATCAGCAAATTTACATATATCAGAAATGAAAAAAAAAACAAAAAAAGCACGTTGGAAGCGACGCAATTAAAAAAAATAATTGCAGTGTGGGCTCAATTTAGCCATGAGCTGCGTGGAGCACATAAACATAGCCATCTATGTATATGCAAAGATGTACACGCAGCTGGCAAAGGAGCACGCAGTTTCGAGTTTTCATTGAGTTCATTTTTATTTTTTTATTTTGTTCAATCAGCTGATAAGTGCCAACGTCATAGAAAACCAAATGTGTGTCACTATGCTATTACATGGTTTCCTGAGCTTTCATTGTAGTACACATTGTGGTACAGAAACCATATATCTGTCTTAGGTATTACGCAAATTCTCACCAAAATCTTGGCAAAAAATTTAAATTTGTTTTCAAATTGTTGTTGGAAGTTTACCTTATTTCAAAAATTTGTTTCAATAAGAGCGTTATTGGATATATAATAATGAAATATTGAATACAATTTTTAAATAGCGAGTTTTAATTAGTAGAACTAAATTATTCATAGTATCTGCTATTCATGTAGTTCAAAATTTTCATTCTTTTTCAAACTTATATTTTTCGCAAAATTCTATTCTTTGTTTAAACTAAGCAACTTCTATATTTGGTAAAATTCTGTAAAGAAAATGAGACTCGAAGTCATTCGCGACCACTATTTTCGGCCGGGTATTTATATGCATCCTAAAATCCTGAAAAAGCTGTGTGTTTATATTTAAATGTAAACTTTTACTGTTCATAAAACTCCAATAATAAAATGGGATTCAAAAGCACCCATGACCACCTTTTAATTCAAAATTTGAAGTGAAAAGAAAGCAGAGTCAAAGTAGGTAAGAGCATCGTTGAGTCGGATTTGCTAAACTGGGCCCTTACTCTGTAGTTCTATTCTAAAGAAATTTCGTTCGCTTTCGAGCGATTCGTACTCTGTAAAGAATTTTCGATTAGAATACATTCGTTGTTCGAGTTCCATTTTGTTCCCTTCGGATTTGATTTTTCCCCTTTCGTTTGTAGAAAATTTGGCACTCTCTGTCTCGAAAACAAATGTCAAAGTAGTCGAATGTTAGAAAATTCTATTCTACAATAATTTAGCAAACGAAAATCAACAAAAATGTAAGTTCCTATGAAAAAAAGCAAATATTTCTCTTTTTCTCATCAAAAAATCGTTCACAGGGCAGAAAGATTTAAGCAACCAAATACGAAACCTCAACAGTTTGAGATTATGGTGCAGTATTAATAATTTAAGTGCAGCGGCGAGCTTAATAATTGGGGGAATCGCTGTTGATTTTTGAGGAATACTTAGCTCGGGGATAATTGCATTTAGTACATACTGAAATGCGTCCTTATTCAAAATAAAGTTTTGTACAAAGCTGTAAAGGAGTAATTCGAAATAAATTAGGCATAGTCGGTCTACAAATCAATCAATATATTTACCATTTGTCATTGATATTGAGTATATTGGAATTATCCCTAATAACGCGCAACCATAGCGCTACCGAATGCATTTCACATACATATATTCTAATTACCTTTTATTTTGTAAAATTAAAACTTCTTAAATCGCAATGTTTTCAATTTGGTTTGTTTTGTTTTTGTTTTCTTTGAGTTTGACATTTGTGAAACAGTGTTGCTCACCCTTATCGAATATTTTCTAAATTGAATTCTAACGAACTACCGAGTGCCGATGTGTTTTGGAATTGATTTTTGCTTTCGAGTAGAACAGCCTTTCGAATAGAACTACAGAGTGAGGGCCCTGAAATTTGTAATATGCTCCCGGTAAATGGATTACGAAAAATACTGACTGTATACTAACAACAAACAAATTACAATATGGCAACCATGTCTAAACAGTGGGCATAACTCATGAGCATCTGTGGCTTTGAGATTGCGAATTACAATCGCATGCAACGGAAATGAAATAAACGAAAGACCATTATATATATTATAAGTCTAGCTATGTTGTTGGTATATGTCCACGAAATTTAATTTTGACAATATTAATTCACTTAGAATTATTGTTAACTGGTCTCGAGCTTGCAAACAAACTTACAAATTAATTTTGTTTATTGAAATATTGACGGAATATGAAGGAGTGGTCGGTCTGATGGTGGACTTTCCAATATTGCTAAGTACCGTTTTTGACATCTCCTATTAATGATTACTGGTCTTTAATGGACGGATTTTTTTTAATTAGTTGTCAAATTACCCGTCTTCAGAGTAAACCAGCTTTTATGAAGGCGACCATCAATGTCTCCAATATTTCTGCCTCTAGGCATTAGGTACTGGAGAAAAATGCGAACAGAAGATTTAATAAGTTAAACTAATTTAAGGTGGTCCAATTTCGAACACGGGATATACTAGTATTAATCATTAGTCGGAATCAGGGAGATCGCAGTAATACAACGCGTAGCTCCTTTACAGTCGATTGTTCCGATAAACGGGTTTTGGCCTATAACTCTTGCATTTACTAGCTATTAGCGCGAAATTTTGCAGGATTGGTACAAATTATATATGTGATGTGTGTAGTGACAATCATACAGATCGGACTAACATAACATATAGCTTTAGTACATATTATATGCGAAACGTCTGTAGTAAAAATGAAGGAGATCGGACCAATATAACATATACATAGCTCCCATATAATCGATAGTTTCGATAAATGGTTTTTGGGCCTTACATTTTGCAGTTAAACAGGTAGGAACGTAAAATTTTTGCAGGTTTGGCACATATTATATATGTGATGGGTGTAGTGAAAATCATAAAGATCGGACCAACATAACGTATAGCTCCAATTTCTTACTTGCTTTAATGTAAATTACAAAATTAAAATCCAATAATCAAACAGATCCGTTTAATTTCCATGAATATAAATAGTTTCTGTCTAAACAAAACAATTATTCATTTCATATATGAATGTATGTACATAAGGAAAAAATGTACGTACATACATGCATGTATTATTCGCTGCGCAAACAAGCGATTACCTTCCACGATGTTGGCACGCCACTTGCTTAGCACGACTAAATCACCCACCGAAGAAAGAGCGTAACCTATCTGTGTGAATTGGGAATGATCGATCTATTATTTATAATTCCAGTGTCACGATGTACCGATTGCAAAGTTTTCTTTTTAAATATGTAGTTTTCTCCAACTTAAGAGATAGGATAGTTATATTTTTGGAAGAGTGGGCGGTGCCACGCCTCCAGGATATATAAAATTTCAATTCGTCATAACTCGGAACATATTTGATTTAAATTAATGATTTTTGGATATGTGTGTTATTTGGTCAAGATTTATATAATTTTGGAAAAGTGGGCTTAACCACGCCCACCCTTTTTGTGTTTTGTTTGTACTTCAATAATTTCCAAAGTTTATGGTCGATCTCTTTTAAACTTTCCCTATACGTTAAAAGCATTGTTAGGTATGACAAATTCCTTATATGTAATTTTTTTGGAAAAGTGGGCAGTTCCAAGCCTATAAGCTTAGTAATATTTCATTTCGTTATATCCCTGAATTGCAATTTATACATGTCCGGAGTATTAAAGGATTTTCATAAAATCTTAATAGTAGCAATAAATGATCAGTGTCTACAGCAATGTTTAAGGACAGTCTAAATAGAGTAGGATAGAACTAAATAAATACTAACTATGCATCTGCTCAGCAGCGAATAGCTGTTTTTGTCATACTCATTGAGTTCAAAAGATCCGCTTTTGAGTCGGGCATCCAAAAAATTTATTGCCGAGGACGGCTAAACCATAAATATTGTAGGATATACTAATAATATATAGCACTGCAATAAATGGAGTGCTCAAAATTAATAGAAAAATATATTTTTAAGGTACTCACTGGTCAAGCAGAACAACGTCTGCCGGGTCTGTTAGTTGATCTATGAAACGGCGACCACTGATTTACAGCTCAACCTAATATAAATTCACAGTGTTTGCGGACGCACAGAAGTCTATACGCAATTATTTGAGTAACCCAAATTAAAGCCCGTGCGTTGCTTTTATTGGTCAAAATATGAATAGTTGTATTGTATATAGAAGGTCTAATTAGTGTTTACAACATTTGGGTGATGTTTTAAATTAAGATATTTGTCTAAAACAGTTCTCTAAAATAACAAAAATGATCAAACAATAATTTGTAAAATGACCATAACCTCAATTCAAAACGTCACGCACAAAAATCTTGCATTTTGAGTTAGCTTTTAGCGCACGCAATTCTATTTCGGTTATTCTCATACAAGTTGTATGGGCATGAGACAATTTTGTCAGAAAACTCACGCTGTGCGTTCATATTAGGTTGAGGATTTAATAGATGAACAGCGAAGGCCGGTCTCTTTAAATGAGTGAGAACGAGAGAGTGGAAGCAACCTAGCAGGAAATTTAAACCAAACTAACAGCATATTTGATTGGAGTAGGAAATTTGGAACGTGTTAGACTTAAAAAAAAAAAAAAATCCAAGTGTGTTACTTGTTAAGCCTACACATTTTGTATTTGATAAAATTCTTGTAAATTAATTATTATGTTGTGGGAAAAAGTGATATTCACTGAAAGGATATTCTGTTCAATATTGGATATTATAACTCTTCTAAATTGTTTTTAAAATTCAATTGCAAGTCGCCAAAGGCATTTTCTGGCAGACAAACCTTTCACAGGGTATTGCATTGTATACACTATGGCATGCACTAAGCGTCGCGGACAAGCCTGGGGGGTTACTCTGTATTGCGATGCGAAAATCAAATGCGATGCGATAACCAAATGGTACTCTGTATTGCTTTCGCATTACGAACAATGTTGCTTGCTTTCGCTTTTAGCTGTTTTCATGTTTAGGTAGGCATTACTGCCAAAAATATCAACGAATGTAAGAGCAAAAGAAATAAAAAAATAATTTGACAACTCTGTGTTTGTTTACTTCTAAAGTTGTGTGTTTATTAGTTTGAGAGTTTCAATACCAAGTTTTTAATAAAACTCGAAGAAATAAATTAAGTTTGTTTAAAATGGATTCTGTGGCACTTTGGGAAGACAAAAATGAGCGTCTTGATAGGAGAATCATTCGGGATAGTTCCAATATAATGAGCTGTCGAGTACATTAAAATTTCTTGGACAGGGCGCGTACCAACACTTAATTGGTCAAGATCGCCACACAGGTTTGGCTCAACAAACGGTTTCACGTTGCATGTACCTTTTTCCAACCTGCAACGTCGCGCATTGGTGGACCAGCTGCATTAAGCTGCGACGTCGCCCTCTTCCACAAATTTGTTGCAGTGTTTCTTCCACTGCCAGACTTAAGCAATCCCTTGGATAAGTCGGTATGCGCCTGCATGAACTCGACAAGGAGCTCAAATTGTTTTGGTTGCGTGTGCTTCATATTGGTTTTTTCCCTAAAAAATTAACAATATAATCATTACAATTCATTATTTTTGTTAAATAACTACTTACATTTTATGGCGGTGCGATTTCTTTTTGCTGTAACAAAGGAAATTACCATTAAAGTTATAAATAAACATAAAACATAGCTAAATTAAAATATTTGTTTGTAAAAACTTACCTATTTTGGCGGTGCGGCTGATTTTCTTTAAATTTGTTCGCGGTGCTACTGCATTTTGTTGTAGCAAAGAAAATTAGCATTCGTCAAGCATTTGACATTTGCTTTCGCGATACAGAGTGCCGCGACTTCGAAAGGGTAAAATTGAATGCGAAAGGGAAAAGGCAATTGCGAAAATGTCAATTTCAGTAGCAAATGCCGAGTTACAGAGTGCCGTGACAGCAAATGCTAAAAAAATTTATTTCGCATCGCGATACAGAGTAACCCCCCTGGTGTTTGTTTATACGTTGCTGTTTAGCAAAGATGACTTGATACGAAACGCTCACCCTCTCTCTCATTTCGGTCTTTGATTATGTAGTGTTGCCTACAATTGTATGTGTGCGCTAGATGGCAAGACTACACAATCGAGGACCATCTGACATTAGATCAGAAGTCGGCAAACCTAACCCGTATGAGTATTAAGCTTGGACGAGTCTGACGGACTGTGACGGTTGACGTACGTGAGCAAATTTGAGATTTTTACGAACTTTGGGCTTACGTAGAAATCAGCTGTTTTGCTTTATTTACTTTTGACAAGCTTGTTCGCTTGTTTTGTTTACATTTAATACAGTGTTACTGTTTAGGCCCGATGCCTAAAGTCTAAAAAAATGCGCCACCCTAATGTCACTTTTCATTTTATACAAAACCCCAACACCAAGCCGCCCACATGTATATACATGTACGCATATTCATGTTTGTCAGCAACCATATACATGCATGTGGGTGTGCATGTGTCGGTTCACCTCCCCTTAAAACCGGAGGCTGAAATTTGGGGTTCAACGGTTGTCCGCGACTGGCCAACCGGCTACTTTTCCAGCGAACGTTGCAGACACCACACCACGGCCACCCCAGGATTTTCACCGTCAGCCAATATCGAAGGTAAAACAATTTGTAAAACTTATAAATTTCATACCAAATATACGGCCACTTTATAACGAGAATTCTCGTTCTTTTTCTTTTCTTTAAAAATACCAATTCGACCGGGGTGCTTTCGAGCCACGGCCGCTCCAGCTAAGCACCACAGCCGATTTGTTCATGGTCCATCTCACCGTAGAATTGAATACAGCGCAATACAGTCCACATCATAATAAAGCAATTCAGTATATTAAAATATCACATACATTGGAGCAAACTCCAATTAACACTGCCGCAAAGAAGCTGCCACAACAACATACAACAACGCTGCCGATCACCACATCAAAGCACGTAAGTTGTATATTTCTTGCCACTTGTTTTTTGGTGTTGCTATTTTTGTTAAACGAATTGCCACAATTATTTATATTTAAAAAGTGTCGCCCGCGAGTGTGCTCAAAACATAAGTGCGAAAAGTGAATTTGTTTAGTGCGTGCATTATTTAAAGTTTTTCTGAAAAATTAACATTGTAATTGCTAAGGTAACGTAACCTCACTTTTACATTAAATTCACGTAGCCTTTCGGTTGTTCGTTTCGTCTCAGTTTTGCCACTTTTTTTTAGCTATAAACACGCACAGCAATTCAACCGAAGGCTAGTTAGTTTTCTTAAATAAAGTCACTTAGTTTTTTAGTTAAATTTTCATTTATTCGCACAAATCTCCACTTAGATATTCACTTATTCGCTCGTTTTGATACACTGCGCACTTTACTTGTGGTTTCTTTTGTTTACTTTCGTTATTGCGGCAACACATATATACACGTATACATATTTATATAAACATATCCCCGATAGCGTGTGGGTGGCGAGTTAATCACATAGTATAAATTTGAATTTATTGTCGAGTTTAAACAAATTATTCAGACGATACGGCCAAGTCTGTAATAAATAAATAAAATTTAATAAGATTTTAAAGGCTCTGCGTTAATTTATTGAACAAATTTTTTGAATTGGTTTGTTTGATTTTCCTGGGGTACATACGGCCTTTACCCTTTTTTAAGAATTATATTGTACGATTGAGCATTTCTCGTACCTCAAGCTATTTTTCGAGTTTTGTTTTGATTCTAATTCCTTAAAATCCAAAATATGGAAAGCTTCATTAGACTGGCTGATTCGATTGCTGAATTCGAATCAGACTACAATGATTTAGAGGATTCGGCCCACAGCAAGTATACTCTTGCTCTTCAACTAGAGGACTTGAAATCAATGTGGAGAAAAGCCATAGCGGCCCAGGAGGAGTTGCTAAACTCAAACAAATTAGAATCGTCTGACATAGTGTCTGTAAAACAGAAATATAAAAGGGCATACGCAGTTTATTTACGCTGCATGTCAAATATGGCTACACGCCAAGCGACATTCACTAAGCCGGAAGAAAAGCCCGAATTTGAGCACAGTATCCGCCTGCCTCCATGTGATACTGAAGTTTTCAAGGGCGATTACTTGTCATGGCCAACATTTCGTGACATGTTCACTGCCATTTATATCTTAAACAAACGCCTAACACCAGTTGAGAAATTGTTCCATCTCAACAACAAAACCCAAGGTGGCGCAAAAGATATTGTGAAAAAATGTCCGCTTACAAATGAGGGATTCGATATCGCGTGGAGAAACTTATGCGAGAGATACGAAAATAAACGTATACTTCTGAACTCGCAACTCCAAATTTTGTTCAACTTAAAAAAGGTAGAGAGTGAGTGTGGTAGCGCAATTAAAACATTGCAACGCGAAATAAATAATTGCCTTTCGTCCTTGCGAAGTCATAAAATTGACACTTCCAACTGGGACGCAATTATTACATACTTATGCTCAACGAAATTGCCGGAAAGTACGCTAGGTCTATGGGAGCAAAGCATAGACCATAAAGTGGAAATATCCAAGTGGGAGGATATGGACAAATTTTTGTCCAACCGCTTCCAGACACTTGAAACAGTGTCTGGGTTCAAAGGGGCTTCTTCGAAAGCGCAGAAACCGCAGAGTATGCGACCTGCCAACGAAACTCCTGCAAAAAGACTTGGTGCATACCAAGCAAATGTCACAAAGTTATTGTGCACAAAATGCAAAGCAAATTCCCACATATTGCGAAATTGTCCCCGTTTTCTGAAATTAACGCCGGTGGAGCGAATTAATTTCGTTAAATCGACTAAGGGCTGCCTAAACTGCCTATCCCCAGGACACACAGTGTCGAAGTGCAGCAGTTCGTACGACTGCAACAAATGCCACTCTCGACATCATACGCTCCTGCATGCGGAGTCTCTACAGACGCAGGCAACCAACAGCCCGAATCAGTATAATGCTGATAATGCTGCCTCTACTTCTCAAGAGGCACAACAGAGACGGGAAGTTTCAAACTCAAGCTCGGATTCTTACCGAAATGTAAAATCCTGCCATGTACATTCAAGTGCAGGTGTGCTGCTAGGGACAGCTCGAGTCACCATTCATCACAATGGTACAGACTTCCCAGCAAGAGCACTGATAGATTCTGGCTCAGAATGCTCGTTCATGACAGAACGACTAAAACGCCGAATCAATTTACCAGCAAAAAGGATGCATGCCCAAGTTTCGGGTATCACTAATGCTGTGTCGGCTCAAGTCAAGGCGGCCTCCCACATTGAACTCCGTTCACCTGTGGACCCTTGCGTTAGCCTAAAAACTTCTGTGCTAATTCTAGACAAACTAACTGCGAATCTGCCATCCTGCCATATCGACGCAACGACTATGCAGGCATTCCCAGACTTAGTCTTGGCAGATAAGAGATTCTACGTTAATGAAGAAGTAGATCTCATACTAGGCGGAGATATATATCCGCAAATAATACTGAGCGGACTAAAAAAGAATGTACTAAGTACACTTCTGGCTCAAGAAATGGTGTTCGGTTGGATACTAACCGGGCGTGTAGACGCACCCAATCCAGCCAGAAATATAGTGTCGTGTTACAACTCTTTGTGGTGGCAGAGACCTTCTTGGTTACAAGAAGACAACTCACAATGGCCAGTACAAGAACACGAATACCATAATACCATACCTCCGTGGAGGAAAAGAGGGCGCAGGCCTACGCAATATCAAAGAAACAACTTCTGTAGGCGAGGGAAAGTGGAATACTTATCCAAACTTCAAAAACGAGTGAAGTGGAAGCATCCAAAACAAAATATTAAGGTGGGAGATCTTGTTGTCATCAGAGAAGACAACTTGACTCCGAATGAATGGAGGCTCGGTCGAGTTACCCACGTACACCCCGGCGAAGATAACCGAGTGCGTGTAGTGGACCTCGTCACCGAAAAAGGCCAGATCAGAAGACCGTTGGTCAAACTGATTCTGCTCCCTATGGAAGGAATGGATGGCGAGAGGCCCGCTACCTCATCCTTACCATCCACTCCACCTCCAACCAAGACCCTACCATCTCCCATATCCCAAACTTCCACCCTTCACTCGCTACCCTTAACGAGGACACAAGAAAACCTAATAATATAAATAAACATATATATATGTATAAATTACCAATGTCACTCGCCCTGGAGGACACTTACTCCATCATACCGCAATTTAATCATATATACCTGAAAATAAGAAATATGAGTATAGATCTACAAGGATTAATAATATACAAAGCTATTCTAACTGATGTATGCACATGCCCTAAAAATTCCAAACTTCAAGACAAATATCTCTTGACGTAACGAGATTATCGAACTTCCGCCCTCGAAATATTGTCACTAAGGCCAAAACGCGTCGTTTGACACCTTTCCAGACATTTTCGGAAGTGTTTTACCAGTGGACAGTTGTGGTATACAATTACCGAAAAAGTTCAATAATCAAGACAAGGAACTCTTGCCATGCGAATGGCACCCATTAAAACTCACGCAGTACCGAAACAACGGAGTTAAGCCCACTTGTTATCCCATTACCGCCTGAAATTGATGGGCTGGCATAGCTACAACGCCTCCAAATAAACCACGAAAATATCCGGCCCTGGTATATGCCAACCTAGGCCCAAACACGTCGTTTTACACCCTTCCCGATATCGTCGGGAGTGGTTTAGCAGTTGGCAGTGGATGTATAAAATTACCATCCAAGACCCAATTTTGTGCACTATCAGGGATATGACAATGCATGCGGACAGACTTGTTTTTTTTGTGATTGTATAAATCACTGTTAATAAACAAATAATAATTTGTTCTTCTGAAGCAAAAAATGTGATCCAGATAAGGACGCTCACATCACTTGTGGATTTAAAAGAGTCTACATAAATTTCAATATAATACTCGTATTATATGTCGATTAATAGGTTTATATCCAATTAAATAATTTGGTTGAGAAATAAACTTCAAGGGCAAATACATACATAGCATACAATACAAAACTAAAATACATAGTACTACCTTTACTTACTACTCACCACTACCAGACCGTAGGCCGTAGACAATTCTTAATAAAACCTCAAAGAAGATGTGACCTGTTTTTTGGTTAAATCATTCTGAAGGAAATCCTTAATTTCCTGCACTGCATAGAAATCCCTAATCACTTAATTTGGCGTCAAAAGAAAGCAACGAAGCTTGTGGTTATGCCTCTGTCAAAGCGTTAAGATTTATTTCAGCTCTACAATACGCAGCTGTAAAAATTGTATCTATTGTAAAATTGCAAATATCCAACAGGGGCGTTTATTCATCTCCTGTACACGTGACGACATTCCGGACCCCTTTCGTGGAAATACTCACACCGCATACTTTGCTTAACATTCCAC
Source organism: Sphenella marginata (assembly GCA_951509765.1). Classification (NCBI taxonomy): domain Eukaryota; kingdom Metazoa; phylum Arthropoda; class Insecta; order Diptera; family Tephritidae; genus Sphenella; species Sphenella marginata. Next base: position 53,627,335 of record OX608078.1, on the reverse strand, counting down.
ACTTTACAAGTCCATGTTTTTGCTGTTTCTACGATGCCCACCTTAAGGAAATAAAAGGGTTGCAATATATGTAAGATATAAAAGTTAATTCGATTTACCTGATAGATCTTACATTCGACACATCGGACAACTCACAATTCCTGTGACAGTAATAACAACCAAGAGACATGGTGAACTTTGCCACTTTGCTAATAGGAGTTCAAACGTATGCTCTGGACGATTTCGGTATGTGCTGCTATAGTCAACTGTTTTTATGGCTGTGCTGAAGTTGATATCCTCTTCAAAATTTAAGGATGAAACTCGATCTTCGCGCTCTGCACCGAGTAGTGATACCCGCCCATTGCTATAGCCAACGGCCAACACGGCTTCACTCAATTGCCAACCGAGTGAACGTACGGCAATATCTTCGCCCAGTGCCAATTCACCCGCCGTATACAACTGCACCTCTATCGGTGCCATAGGCTATCAAATCCATTTTGTTGCTCCATTCCATATGATCCACAGCACCATTTGTTTCATTGAAGCGTAGCTTAACCATCTTGCGTTAAGATTAATGTTTGCAAAATTCCCCGCACAACAATTCAGAATCGAAACGAGTTACCAACTTTGGGTGGGTCTAATTCTACATATGTATAAGCTATAGGGTATTGTTAAAACCCCACATAACAAAAAGCAGCTTGATAAATCACATAAACGGTGGCGCGCTGTACCTTTCACTAAAGTCCAACCCGCATGAAAACCTGCAAAGAAAAAAACAAAATATTAAGATTTGCACCAAATATACATATATACCTACGTACATACATCTATGTACATGCAAATGTGTCTCAAAAGCATGTGCCGGCCGCCACAGCATTTGAGACAGTTTATTTTTCTAAGTAATTTGCGCTGCTACCGAAACGACACAATATTTCGGGCAGCGCGAATAAAACTTACCTAATCCTGTCCTGATGTCCATGACCCCAGCAGGCGATCCTCCATGATTTCATCCATGTGTCCATTGAGATCTGAAAAGGAAAAATTAGGTTATGCATATGGATGAAAATAAAAGAAAATTTACCACTTACCTCTGCTACTGCGACCACGCGTGCCAAAAATCCATGAAGAATGAATTGTTCTACATAATGTCAATATGTATAACAATGAATTTTTCTAACCACTCACTAGCAAAGCGTGAGTAAACACATATATGTATGTGTGGTTCAATTGAACCGTCGCTCAATGCGAGCGCCATACATATATGTAAATATGTTTGCTGATGATCAACCCAGCGCGCTAGTGATGCTACGGATGTTGGTCAACGGGTACCAAAACCCGACATGCCGAAAAATCGGGGCCGCTTACTGCGGGCGAAGGGGGGACGAAATCTACGTTCGTCCCAGACCTCGGCGACCGTGCCGAGGCCAAAGAAAATTGAAAAAGTTCAAAAAATAAAAAGTTTTTTTTGAGCTTCGAGCTTGGTGCCGTACGACAATTTTTGGCAAAATTATGTCTGCCAAGCATTTAGTCTGCAAAATTGCAAAGACTAATCATAAAATAAAAAAATATACATTTATATAAAAAATAATTTCGCCACCCACGCTTACCGGCGTAGGTCATATAACGGCGCAAGAATCGAACCTGGTTTTTTTTCTCCCTCTTCTCGTTTCTGGGTTTTACCATACGTAAATCAAATTTTACTGGCAAGAAATATACAACTTTTTATTTTTTCAAAGTTTCTTCCACCTAGCTCTAGAGCTAGAAGCAGAGGTACGGCCAGACGATAAACCTCAATCTTGTGGAGGTCGCTCAAGGGCAGACATTGGTGACTGCGCCATCCGGCACTCACCATCCTAGATATAAGCCAATAGCTTTAAGAGGACGTGGTCGGAAATCCTGGGGGCGGATTAAGATGTTGCGTATCGCAAGGGGGCCGGCATGTTTAGGCCCGATGCCTAAAGTCTAAAAAAATGCGCCACCCTAATGGCACTTTTCATTTTATACAAAACCCCAACACCAAGCCGCCCACATGTATATACATGTACGCATATTCATGTTTGTCAGCAAACATATACATGCATGTGGGTGTGGATGTGTCGGTTCACCTCCCCTTAAAACCGGAGGCTGAAATTTGGGGTTCAACGGTTGTCCGCGACTGGCCAACCGGCTACTTTTCCAGCGAACGTTGCAGACACCACACCACGGCCACCCCAGGATTTTCACCGTCAGCCAATATCGAAGGTAAAACAATTTGTAAAACTTATAAATTTCATACCAAATATACGGCCACTTTATAACGAGAATTCTCGTTCTTTTTCTTTTCTTTAAAAATACCAATTCGACCGGGGTGCTTTCGAGCCACGGCCGCTCCAGCTAAGCACCACAGCCGATTTGTTCAGTTACCATTCCTCAGTTTGCATGTATGCTTACCCAAACCTCTACTTTTGTATTTGTAATTTTTCACTTCCCTTCAATTCAATTTTCAATTCAATTCAATTCAATTTATACGTTTTAGTGTATTAGGTAGAGAATTCCACACTCTCACAGCACTAACAAAGAATAATCGCGAGGCAACCATAGTGGTATGCCTAGGCACTACTATGTTGTGAGTTCGCGAGGATTGAACAAATGTCAGTTTTTCAAAGAGATATGCAGGTCTTTGGTATTTTATTATTTTATATAGGAATAAAACATTTCGGACATTTAGGTAGGCTTCTATGCCAAATCCAAGTATATTTTTTGCGTATGGTGAAATGTGGTCAAACTTTCTTTTACAATATACGAATCTTGCTGCATTGTTTATAGTCAAACTCAATTTATTTTTGGATTCGCCGTCTAAATCCCCATACACCGTTTCAAAATAGTTAATTTGAGGCACAATCAGGGATTTTACTAGTTTAAGTTTTACATCATTTGGTAGAGAGTAACAGTTTTGCCACAAGCTTCTTATGGTGTTGCATATTTTTGATATGTTTTTGATATGCTATAACGTATATGATGTGTACATGTTAGCCGAGAGTTAACTTTATAGCCCACTAGTCTTGGCTACTACCGACTGAAATTGTAAATTATTTCCATCTAGGGTTATAGGCGATAGCCCACTAAGGTCTACGGCATCGAGGGATATTGGCAGGGCTTGCGTTTTTTCTGCGATTAAGCAAAGGTGCAAGTGAAGTAACACTGGAGTTTGAGTGTTTATTAAAAATTCTTTCTCTTTTTATATAAATTACTAGCAGACCCGGCAGACGTTGTTCTGCATGACCAGTGACTTCCCTAGAAATACATTTTCAAATATTTTTTCTTTTACTTTTAACATTCCATTTATTGCAGTGCTTTAGGACATACAATGTTTCTGGCTTTAAAGTCTTTGGTATAAACAAATAAATTTTTTGGATGTCCAACTCAAAAAACGGATCTTTTGAACTCAATGGGTATGACAAAAACCATTATGCGCTGCTGAGCAGATGTATAGTTAGTACTTATTTAATTATATCCTGTATCTACCTATAATACTCTGGATATGTATGAACGGCAATAACAAACAAAAACAAGTAAGGAAGTCTAAGTTCGGGTGAACCGAACATTAAATACCCAGCGTTAGTTTTCAGAAAAAGGGGGCGTGGTTTTCATCCGATTTCGCCCATTTTAAAAACCAATCTATGCCGAGCCTAAACAATAGCGAATTTGGTGGGCGCGGCCACGCTCCTTGCTTATAAAGCTTTAACCGCTTACATGAGCCAAAAGTACTGAATCGATCTTTTCAAGGGTTATACCATGTCCTATATATAACTTTGGAAAAGAAGGCTTGCCATGCCCATAACTTTTAACGTATTTTGTGAAATTTTTCGATGTACGGATATATGTGTCCATTAATCAATATTTACATAATTTTAAAAAAGTGGGTGGTGGCACGCCCACGGATTTTATTATGTTGTTTGTCCCTATTGAAGATCAGTTTTCATTGCAGATCTTTATGATACTTTCACAGTGGCTTGTTAATAGTGAAATGTTGATATTTTGTTTATTCACTTGTGGGCGGTGCCACGCCCATTTTCCAAAATATTACCAAAAAACCTTTAAACATCACTAATAACATCATCAGGTGAATGAGTGTACTAAATTTTAGCATTATATCTTTATCAGTTAAACAGATATTGCATATTCCGGTTTCCTTACTCTCGTTTAGAGAACTTTAGTCCAAAAAGGGGCGTGGTCGTTCACCGATTTTTCTTATTTTCTGTGGTAATACTCTACATAAACATAACATGCCTGGAACCTAGTTTCGTAAACCTATCTCACACCGTTCTGAAGTTATTAGCAGTCGAATTTGAAAATTGCTTGACTCATAAGTGGGCGGTGCCACGCCCACTTTCCAAAATTTTGCAAAAATAATGTAAAGAATATGAAAATTGATGCATGTACAAAATTATATTATTATAGCGGTATCAGTTAATTAGATATGGACTTTTCAATATTTCCACCTCCTTTCAATATAACTTTTATAAAAAAGTAGGCGTGGTCGCCAAGCGATTTCGTTCATTTTCTATATCTGAATTTAACACAACAATAGTATGCCCTCTACAAAATTTCGTTATACTAGCATAAACTGTTCTCAAGTTATTTAGTCAAAATTTTAAAATTTCTTCAAAAAATTTGGTAAAATCCGCCTTAGAACATATAAATCAATACATATTGCAAATTTTATCATTGTAGCTGCGTCTGATATTGAATTAACCCGTTTTATACGTTTTTCGAAATTTTCGATATCGAAAAAAGGGGCGTGGTTATCATCCGATTTCGCCCATTTTCAATAGCAACCTACCTTGGCCAGAAAGTAACCTGTATGCAAAATTTCATGCAAATATCTCAATTTTTACTCAAGTTATCGTGTACACGGACGGACAGATGGACAGACGGACGGACATGCCTTAATCAATTCCTCTTTTCAACCTAAGAACTTTCATATATGGAACTCTATATCTAACTCGATTATTTTGTGCCGTTAAGCTTTGGTTTCCTCGAAAGCGGTGCCGCTATATAGCGGCCGTTACATAGCGGTAGAGTACGTTGTCAAAAACAATTCAATGTAAAAGTAATTAGGTGTAAAGTTAGAAGACGGTGAAGTTCACCGTAATGTAATATAGCGGCAAGCATGATATATTACGGCCGTCATGACGGTGAAGACTAATTCTTCACCGTTTTTTCTCACCGCTATTGTCATAGCGGTATGAATTCTATCAAATATTTCAAACATTTTTTACAAATACAACAATTGAAACATGTCAATGTTTTAAAAATAAATATTCACACATTTTAAAATCAAAAAAGAAAACAAGAAACGTTCAAATGCGGCAAACCAAATAAAAAAAATACGGAACGGCGATCATGTAAGTTTACAGAAAAGCGGTGCCGCTCATGACGGCAAGCATAGTCACCGCTATATGACGAACGTTACATGGCGGCACCGCTTTTCGAGGAAACCACGGCTTTACATAGTACCGTTATGTGGACAAAATTAATATACCCTTGTACTAGTACTAGTACGCTGGGTATAAAAATTAAGTGCTTTGATTAAGATTTAAGAACGTTAAAATGTCAATAAAGCAAATACATTCAGGGATGTAACGAATTGAAATATTACTTAGCTTGTGGTCCTGGAACTGCCCACTTTTCCAAAGAATTTACAAATGTAGCCTATGTATGTCGTACCCAACGAAGATTTTAACGTATTGGAAAAGTTTAAAACAGATCAGCCATAAACTTTGGACATTATTGAAGCACAAACAAAACACTGAATACAAAAAATGTGGGCGTGGCACGGCCCACATTTCTCAAATTATATAATTCTTGACCAAGGGACACACATATCCAAAAATCATTAGTTTAGACCAAAAATATTCAAAGTTATGATGATTTAAATTTTTTATAGCCTGGGGGCGTGGCACAACAATCTTCTGAACCAATCTGGAAATTTAGAGAAGATCGACCATAAACTTTGAACTTATTGAAGTACAAACAAAACACAAAAAATGTGGGCGTGGGACCGCCCACTTTTCCCAAATTATATCCATCTTGACTAAAGGACACACATATCCAAAAATCTTTAATTTAGACCTAATATGTTCAGAGTTATGAAGAATTTAAATTTTATATAGCCTGGGGGCGTGGCACTGGCTACTTTTCCAAAAATTCATATAGCCTGAATCGTACACAACAATTTTCTTAACCAATCTTGAAAGTTTAAAAGAGATCGACCATAAACTTTGGACATTATTGAAGTACAAACAAAACACAAAACAAGGGGCGTGGCACCGCCCACTTTTCCAAAATTACATAAATCTTGACCAAAGGACACACATATCCAGAAATCATTAATTTAGACCAAATATGTTCAGAGCTATGAAGAATTTAAATTTTATATAGCCTGGGGGCGTGGCACCGCCTACTTTTCCAAAAATTGATATAGCCTAAATCGTACACAACAATCTTCTGAACCAATCTTGACAGTTTAAAAGAGATCGACCATAAACTTTGGACATTATTAAAGTACAAACAAAACACAAAAAATGTGGGCGTGGCACCGCCCACTTTTCCAAAATTATATACATCTTGACTAAAGGACACATATATCCAAAAATCTTTAATTTAGACCCAATATGTTCAGAGTTATGAAGAATTTAAATTTTATATAGCTTAGGGGCGTGGCACTGGCTACTTTTCCAAAAATTGATATAGCCTGAATCGTACACAACAATTTTCTTAACCAATCTTGAAAGTTTAAAAGAGATCGACCATAAACTTTGGACATTATTGAAGTACAAACAAAACACAAAAAATGTGGGCGTGGCACCGCCCACTTTTCTAAAATTACATAAATCTTGACCAAAGGACACACATATCCAGAAATCATTAATTTAGACCAAATATGTTCAGAGCTATGAAGAATTTAAATTTTATATAGCCTGGGGGCGTGGCACCGCCTACTTTTCCATAAATTGATATAGCCTAAATCGTACACAACAATCTTCTGAACCAATCTTGAAATTTTAAAAGAGATCGACCATAAACTTTGGAAATTCTTGAAGTACAAACAAAACACAAAAAATGTGGGCGTGGCACCGCCCACTTTTCCAAAATTACATAAATCTTGACCAAAGGACACACATATCCAAAAATCATTAATTTAGACCAAATATGTTCAGAGTTATGAAGAATTGTAGTTTTATATAGCCTGGGGGCGTGGCACCGCCCACTTTTCCAAAAATTAATATAGCCTATGCTTTAACCCATGATCTCAAGAATATACTGTGAAAATTTCATAAAAATCGGTTGAGCACTTTGGACGCCCATAAAGGACACACAGACACACATTCATTTTTATTTATAAGATTGACTTACACGTATAAGCTTAAACACTAATACTTACAAACTACTTTCCTAATGTGTAAATATGTATAATATGTAGATATGTACATGTGTAAATATGTGAATGTCTAGCGTCAGCATTTTGCGGTCAAGTGCTGTCATATGTAACCAAATATGCGGCATGTGCTAGTGAAGTTGAACTCCCGCTGAATTCATGATTTATCTAGGTCACTAGTGTTTGTTTATTGTGACGAAATATTCTGAAGTCAACAGCCTGTTCATCACACTACACCATCCACCTTAAGAATAGTCATATATAAATGGTTGAAATTGGATATGACTATTTATAAGTGCTTTTTATGTTTTATTGTAATTTCTTGTTGTACATATTTTTTTTTTGATATTGCTCGCGTTGTTTGTTTATTTGTTTACATTCGCTTTGCACGTACATATACATATAATTTTTTTTTGAATATTTTTTTTTCTTTGTTTATGTAAGCTAACACGCTGCGGCACCCAACATATTCCATTCCCACACTCTACCCATACACGTGCCGCTGCATCAGCATAATTGCAGTCATACCGTTTTGCAACCCAACACCCCAATTCAAAGCCAATAATATTTCACCACGTAACCTGTGGGAAACGAAGTTCATGATTAGTACCACGTACTAATAGTTACCCAACAGAGCCAGACAGTAGCGTCAGCAAATTATGTTTCACACGATTGTGAGATACTTACACATGCCCTCAGTGCATGTCAACCGTGGGAAGCTAGGGCCTAAGCCAGCGTACCAGTACTGCGCGCCTCAAGTCTATAAAAGGAAGCAGCGCGCATCGAAGAGGCAGTTGCATCGTGGACTACTAACCCGCTTGTTGTATTTACTTTCAATAAATTGCTGTAAACTTTACTTTTCTTGCGTTGTCATTCCAGAGCAAGTTGGCCCTTTAATTTTTTTGGTGTTCAAGGACCTTCAGTCCTTTACTGGCGCCCGATCAGGGACCAGTAGTGAAGTGAAAAACAAATTGCTCAATCTATTCAGCTAGTGTGTGTATCCGTGAATAGGAGCAAGAAATAAAAAGCCAGAAGCCAACAGAGCTAAAAGGCAAATCAGTTAATAAATAAAAAGGCTCTAAGCCACAGCCAAAAGGCAGATAAGTGAAAAAATAAAAAGGCTCTAAGCCACAGCCAAAAGGCAAATTAGTGAAAAAAAAAGGAGTAAAGGCTCCACAGCTTAAGCTTAAAAACAAACCATTCAAAAGTAGAAAAAGGCTCTAAAAGCCATAAGTCGGGTTTTAAGTTGATACCGTGATATGATAATTGCTGTGTTGTGAGTATAACTATAACAAATATTATATCTAAATTCATACTTCCAGGATGGAGTCACTCCAGGTTACAGTTACAAATTTGACAGGTGCAGTGAATGCACTTATGGACCGATTAAATGGTCTTGAAAGGCGTGCATCGTGCTTGGACGCACTTCAAAGCAGAATCGCTTCGATAGAAGCTGCTACCCCAGAGCGAGAAACGGAAGAAGTTCCACCAGTTCAACCCCGAGCTTCAGCAACTGAGGCGGAATTAAGGGATATCTCGAGGCTTCCAGACTCCGTAAAGGAGTTACAGGTTTTTAATGGTAATCCAACGGGCAATTTTACAACACGTTCGCCAAAAGATACGAGGTCCCGCCGACACTGCCCTCATATCCCATAGTATTTTTGATACTGACTGGGCCGCCATGAAAGAATGTCTATCACTCCATTATGCGGACAAACGCGATATCCGCACCTTGGAGTACCAACTCTCTCAAAGGGATTCACGGCTCGATGACTTCTACGGAGCCGTGAATCACCAATTTGCTCTAATAATCAATAAACTTAAAACTGAGAAATATTCTCAGGAGACAGTGCGTGTACTGATAGACACGTACAGAAACCGCGCGCTGGATGTTTTCATCCGCGGATTGAATGGGGATCTCTCAAAGATGCTCTTGGTTCAGCGCCCAAAGACTCTACCCGAGGCATATTCAAGGTGCCTCGAAATACAAAATACAAACCTAAGGAACTACACGGTGCATGCTACGCGATTCAATAATCGCATCGTTGCACCAATGAACTCCATGCCAGAACGCATGCATGGCCTAGAGGGCAGCAAGGCACCTCCGCTACCACCTAGGACGACATATCGTCCCCAAGAGCGACGATATCCTTTTGAAAAACGAAGTGGGTACACTGCACCTAAACGAGATCCTCCAACAACCTCCCAGCCACCCGTCGAGAAAATGGACGTAGATCAATCTACCCAGTCCCGTAAGGTAAATTATATGAACAGACCAAATCCTTTTAAACGAGGTGCCAAGTCAGACAATCTTCCGCGGAAACAGCAAAAGCTGTTCAATATAGAAACGGAAAGCACCAACGATGAAGTGAATAACTATATACAGAATGCACAAGATGCACAGGAGGATAATTTTTTATCCGACGGCCATCTAGCGTACCTTACATAGAGTACGTACTCCCTGACGGCCGCATCCTAGATTTCCTTATCGACACTGGTGCCAATAAAAATTTCATCAGCCGAACTGTCGTTAAGCAAGGTAATGTGGTCGAAAACCCTTTCTCAGTAAGATCAGCCGGCGGAAATATTCTCATAAAAGAAAAAATGTATTTAAACCTGTTTAAAGACATCAATAGTGACTCTAAAACAACCTTCTTTGTGCTCCCAGGATTGACGTCATTTGGCGGGATCATAGGAGACGATACACTTAGGGATATAGGTGCCATAGTTGATAGGAAATCGAACCTGCTGAAAGTAAACGAATACAAAATCCCATTGAAAGCTCGCATATCTACGCAAGTGAATTATACGTTGTCTAAAGATCTCCCTCCTGACACAGAAGGAAAAGTGTGTAACCTTATTGATAAATTTAGCGATCTTTTCTTTCCCCTAAACGGGACGGAATTAGTAGACACTTGCGTACGAGCTGAAATCAAGACAACGACCCCCGAACCTATTTATAGCAAAAGCTATCCCTATCCTTCTTGTATGAGAGAAGAGGTCGACCGACAAGTGTATGAATTGTTAGAAGAAGAAGGTAGCCAACCATCCAAGAGCCTATATAACTCTCCTATTTGGGTGGTTCCCAAAAAACCTAAGCCCGATGGGGAGAAACAGTACCGAATGGTGATAGATTACAAACGGCTTAACGCTGTAACGATCCCCGACACATACCCTATTCCTGATATTAACGCCACCTTGTGTAGTCTTGGCAACTCTCGCTACTTCACAACCATTGATTTGACTTCTGGGTTCCATCAAATCCCTATGAAGGAATCCGACATACCTAAAACTGCCTTCTCAACAATGAATGGGAAGTATGAGTTTTTGAGATTGCCTTTCGGCCTTAAAAACGCACCGGCAATTTTTCAACGCATGATCGACGACGTATTGAAACAATATATCGGCAAAATCTGCTACGTTTATATAGACGATATCATTGTGTTTGGTAAGGATGTTGATGATCATTTGAAGAATGTTGAAATGGTATTTTCTCAATTGCTACGATCCAATCTTAAAGTGAATCTGGAAAAAACACATTTCCTGCAGACTGAGGTTGAATTTTTGGGTTACATCATCACTCCCGAAGGAGTTCGTCCTGATCCAAAAAAGGTCGAGGCCATGAACTCAATCTTGCCACCATGCAATTTGAAAGATCTAAAAAGTTTTTTGGGAATGACTTCCTATTATCGGAAGTTCATTCGGGACTATGCGAAAATAGCTAAGCCATTAACAAACCTAACGCGTGGGCAAAACGCACAAATAAAGGCCAGTGCATCGAGGATGGTAGCAATACAACTTGACAGTGCTGCTTTGCAAGCCTTTACTGATCTAAATCGTGTGCTAACCTCCGCTGATGTTCTGTCATTTCCTGATTTCGACAAGCCTTTTAACCTGACCACTGACGCGTCGAACTACGCAATTGGTGCAGTTCTATCACAGGGGGATATGGGTACGGACAAACCAATTGCATATATTTCTCGTTCACTAAACAGGACTGAGGAAAACTACGCCACTAATGAAAAGGAGATGTTGGCTATTGTATGGGCCTTAGATAATTTGAGATCGTACTTGTACGGTGCCAAAAAGATAAGGATATATACTGATCATCAGCCTCTAACATTCTCCTTAAGCTGCCGCAATTATAATGCAAAGTTAAAAAGGTGGAAGGCACGAATCGAAGAGTATAACTGCGAAATAATTTATAAGCCAGGGAAGGCTAGTGTAGTTGCCGATGCTCTTTCACGTCTGAAGACCGAAGTCAACGCTTTAACGGATTCTGTGGTGGCCGAACCGCCAGGAAGCGAAATTGGAAACAACGACGAGGATGCTGCATCGGAGGCAACGATTCACTCCGCTGAACAGGATAATTCCGATCTAGTACCACATGTAGAGGTACCCATAAACGTCTTTAGAAATCAGTTGATATTTAGGGTGGGTCAGGAATCTCGATGCCATGAGCAACCGCATCATGGTTACCGCAGATATTTTATTTCTTTACCAAACATCGATAGGTCGAACCTCATTCCAATTCTTAAAGAGTGCCTTAATCCTAATGTCATAAATGGCATACAAATCCCTGAGGAATTTATCCAACTGTTGCAAAACGTGTATACGGATAATTTCCACAGGTATAAAATCAATATAACCCAGCGCCTAGTGGAAGATATAACTATCCCTGACAGAATTTTCAATATAATCGAGGAAGAGCATCGCAGAGCACACAGGAATCCCAAGGAAAATCGGGAACAGGTGTTGGAATAATACTACTTCCCAGGTATGTCAAAACAAATTAGGGATTATGTTAAGCAATGCGAAGTCTGCAAGCTTAACAAGTATGACAGGCATCCGGCTAAGCCTCATCTCCAACCAACGCCGATTCCCAGTCACAGATGTGAGATCATCCACATGGACATTTTTGAAATAGAAAAACAAAAGTTCCTTAGTTGTATAGACAAGTTTTCGAAGTTTGCCAAAGTGTTCCCTATCAAAAATAAGTCGTCCGTTTATATTAGAAGGAAACTCACCGATGTTTTACATTATTTTTCCGTGCCAAAAACATTAGTCATGGACAACGAGAGGGGATTCCTAACACCACTCGTTCTCAATTACATAAGGTCTCTAGGGATTGAAATCTACCATACGCCTACACAACGGAGCGAGGCCAATGGCCAGGTAGAAAGGCTACATTCAACCCTGATAGAAATTTATCGATGCTTGTCCAATGATTTTCCCAGAATTACTCCCAAGGAGAGGGTGTCGATTGTCGTAGATAGATACAACAATACAATCCACTCCATAACAAAAAGAAAACCGGTGGATGTATTCTTCAATAGAACAGCTAGAATAAACTATCAAGGCCTGAGAGACTTTAGGGATCAAACGCACGAAAACATCAAGGCTCTCTTACTCCACGAACAGGAGAGTAGAAATGCGAGAAAGAATAGAACTCGCTCGCCCCCTCGGAACTTTAATAGTGGTGATGAATTATTCATCGCCAACAAACAAATAAAAGGTAAACAAAAGGCTCTTTATAAAAAAGAAGCCGTAGCCGAGAACAGAAATGTAACCATCACCACAGAAAGTGGAAAAAAATTCCACAAGGTGGATGTGAAGAACGTATAAAATAACATTGGTCAAAGGGTTAAAGAGAAGCTTAAGATCATTAGAGTCCGGAGGTCCGGATGCGAGCGCTAACGCGCCTGTAGCAGTTGAAGTTATAGTGGTTCAATTCCTTTTTCCTCACTGGTGTGGGATAACTTATTCGGAGGGGTTCAACTCTCCCAAAATGATCTTCTGCTTACTTGCGTGAAGCCATCCGTGCCACGAGTAGGTCGTTGGCAATTATTAACGCTTGCGACTAAAAGGGATCAACGCGGACCTTCCACAATCAAGTTAACACCCATATTCCAATGCAAATGAAAAAATATGCGTCACAAAATATAAATTGCAAAATAAATGCAAACAGAAGCTGCGAAAAAGGCGGCCAAAATGCGTAAAAAGAAGCGCCAAAATAAAAAATAAAAATGCAAAAAACAAAAAACAGAAAGAGAAAAAAAAAAAAAATATAAAAAATTATAATAAAAAAAGGGGGAATGGAGATTCTCTATCTCAAAAAAAAAAAGAAAGAAAATAATAAAAAAAAGGAGAAAAAGGAAAAATAATAATAATTTTCTTTTGCATGAAATTTACTAACAAATTAACAACTTTAAATTTTTCCATAACTAATAACACTAGTCGAATTAAAAACTTGCAACTAATATAACCAACTACTTCACTACTGGGTTCCCAACTAATGGAAATAGAAAAACCTTTTTAATATAATAGACTTCACCATCTTTTACTAATTCACCTCCCACTATGCAACTCGAATTAGGATAAGTTCCTAGAATATTCTTAAAAAATTTATTGTATGAATGAATGACTGTTTGAAATTTCATAGATTAGCTTAGCAAAATAGACACTAAGATGATACATTTTTTACTAACATTACTATAATTCATAGCATCTGCCTCTGCGCAACCGCGCACTCTTATGAGATATTTAGAATAGACTCACCATTGGCTTCAATACGAGATGGGTACGGTTGGATCATCGATGGGCACTTCAAGCTCATTCACATAATAGCCCTGGACCGCTATGACTTGGCAACGGCTCAACTGGAGCGTTCATTAATCAACCTCAGTGAAACAACAACAACAACAGAAGTACTACTGTTCCAACTAAACAGAATTCACATGCACTTAAACGAGCTAAGAGGGCACAAACCTGCGAGATCGAAGCGATCCATTAATTGGATAGGGTCTGCCTGGAAGTGGGTAGCCGGTTCACCAGATGCCACTGACTGGGATAAGGTCCTCAGCAACGAGAACTCCCTTAATCAAAATAATAACAGACAATACAAGGTAAACAATGCAATTTTCAAAAAAACTAACGAATTACTGCAGAAGTTAAACACCATTGTGACTATCACAAATGACGTCGCTGAGCGGAGAATCAGGGAAAGGCTCGAACAGGATGTCCAAAACAAAATAACCATTCTGAAAGAAGACGTAAACGAGCTGATACGTGCCTGCCAAATGGCCAAGGCTGGCATCGTCAACAGCAACCTTTTAAGCAAGGAAAAAGTTAACCAGCTTGTTGGCTAGATCGACATCCTTCCATACAGCAATGCCATCGAAGCCATCGAGTATAGTAAACCCTCGATCTACACTAACAACACGCTATTGCTGTATGTTTTATCTCTGCCTAAAGTCACGGAAGAAACCAATCCTAACTAGCGTTACGAACCACACCATGGCTGTAAACCTCGATCTGGTACACGGAATGGCAATAGACAACTTGAAGGTATTGAAACTCCTTAAGTCTGAGTTGAATTGGTTCATGCTATCCGAGGGATCAGGACTACTACTACTTATGATACTAGTTTGGTTCATCTGGAGAAAACTCACAGCAAGGATTCACTTACCCGAAATAAAAATGGAGAACCGACTTAGTCGAAGGATCGAGACCCCCCCCCCCCCCCATCTAATCTGCGGGACGCAGACATTTAAGGAAGGAGGAGTTAACACGCTGCGGCACCCAACATATTCCATTCCCACACTCTACCCATACACGTGCCGCTGCATCAGCATAATTGCAGTCATACCGTTTTGCAACCCAATACCCCAATTCAAGGCCAATAATATTTCACCACGTAACCTGTGGGAAACGAAGTTCATGATTAGTACCACGTACTAATGGTTACCCAACAGAGCCAGACAGTAGCGTCAGCAAATTATGTTTCACACGATTGTGAAATACTTACACATGCCCTCAGTGCATGTCAACCGTGGGAAGCTAGGGCCTAAGCCAGCGTACCAGTACTGCGCGCCTCAAGTTTATAAAAGGAAGCAGCGCGCATCGAAGAGGCAGTTGCATCGTGGACTACTAACCCGCTTGTTGTATTTACTTTCAATAAATTGCTGTAAACTTTACTTTTCTTGTGTTGTCATTCCAGGGCAAGTTGGCCCTTTAATTTTTTTGGTGTTCAAGGACCTTCAGTCCTTTACTTGTATATTTGTATCATTATGAGTAAAGTGTTTACAAACATTTTGTGTTTTGTTTTTTTTTTTTTCAACATACTGACTTTGTTTATGTGTGTTCGTGTGCATATTTACATATGTATATTACTTTGAGTAATCTGGAGTGCTTTATTTTAGATTTTTTTTTTTGTATTACTACGGGTGTTATACTGGTTTAAGTCTATTTTCATGAATTATTATTTGTTTATTACTATCGCCTATGTTATGTGGTACTAATGTAAAACTATTATTTATATCTATACTTTTAACTTCATATTTTCCTTTATATCTACTATCTAACTTATGGGAGGCCTCTTCTCTAACTAATACTAAATCTCCTATATTTATCTCCTTACTATAACTACTTTTATCATAATTAAACTTTTGTTTTTCTTTAGCCTCTTGGACTAATTTTCTAGCTCTCTGCTGTGCTATCAGGAGTCTATATTTTATTTCTTTGTCATAAGCCTCGTGATTGTACAGTGGGCTGATTTTATTTTCTTCTAAAAATTCGTAATTTGGTGGTTTTTTCCCAAATATGAGCTCAAACGGGCGATATTTATGTATGGTAGATGGCGTTGTATTGTAACAATACGCGAAGTACTTAAGGTATTCATCCCAATCGTCTTTGTCACTGGATATGTACGAGCGTACATATTCATTGAATGTTCGGTGACTGCGTTCTACTGTATCCAAGGTTTGATGATGGTAGGGTGTTGAGGTTTTATGCTCAATTTTTAGTAATTTACACTGTTCTTTGAATAAGTTGTTTTTATATTCGGTGCCCATGTCCGTCATAATTGATTTTATGTGTCCATAAATGAAGTTTTCAAACACGGCCTTAGCAACTGTTGTTGCGTGTTTGCTTGGGACTGGAATCGCTACCAAGTATTTTGTTAGATCGCATATAATGGTAACTGCATATTCGTTTCCATTTATCGATTTCGGTAATGGTCCGACTGTATCGATTTGTACAATGTCAAGTGCCTTCGGAGGTGTCTCCGTTATTGTCATTGGCTCTTTTATGTGTCTATTTGTTTTATTTTTCTTGCAGTGGATGCAGTTCTTTATATATTTTCTTATGTCATTTTTCATATTCAGCCAGCTATATCTCTGCTTGATCTTGTCTGTCATGCGATTTATTCCTGGGTGGCCCCCACTAATAGGATCGTCATGATATTTTTGCAGAATTTCTTCTATTTTCCCGGGATCTGTCACATCTATAACCTCTGGGGTTAGTGCTATTGTTAGCTTTTTGAGAATCTTATTACCCATTTCAATAAATTTTCCTACTGCAGTATAATTATGTTTGAACAATTTGTGCCCTAAGGTCAACTGTATTTGTACAAGTCCTAAATTGCCGGCTTCGTTTTCGAGCCTGGTAAAGAATTGTCCTAAGTCAATCTTATCCTCAACAATTAGGTTGCTACAAATTTTCTTTTCTTTTTTGAAATGTAATTTCGGAGGAGAGAAAACGAGCTCGACTAGTCTTTTTACTTCAAATTTATTTAGCGCTTCATATATTTTGGGGTGCTCTTTGTGACTTTGTTTATCTTCAACGTTAGTGTTGGTATTTTTTGCTGCTGATCTTGTTTTTACTCTTATTATTTTACTTGCTTCCACTGACATATCTATTAAATTTGTAATTGTTATGCGGGACAATGCTTCCGCAATGTGGTTTTCTTTTTTCTGCGATGTACTCCACTTCAAAATCGTACTGTTCTAAATCGAGTCGTACGCGTGTTAAATTATTTAGATGAAGGACTCCTCATTGAGAATAGGTATGTTAAAGGACGGTGGTCAGCTTTAACTAGGAATTTTCTGCCATAGACATATGGTCTGAAGAAGGTTATGGCCCAGTGGATTGCGGCTAGTTCTTTCTCTATTGTCGCTTTGTTGGTTTTGCCTTTTGTAAATGACCTAGAGGCGTAAGCGATTGGTAACTGTATGCCATTGTGCTCTTGGCTATGGACTGCTCCGCAAGCGTATCCACTTGAATCTGTTGTAATGCAGAATTGTTTATCGAAGTCTGGGTATTGCAAAAGTTTTGGACTGATTAATGCTTCCTTTAAGTAGACAAAAGATTTTTCGCATTCTACTTCCAATCGAAGGAAACATTCTTTTTGCAAAGTCTAGTTAATTTTCTTGAGTGTTCTGCGAAATTAGCTACAAATCTTCTGTAGTAATTGCAGAAGGCTACGAATCTTTTGACTTCGTCTGCTATTTTTGGTATTGGATACTTTCGAACTGTTTCAAATTTGCTTGGGTCAGGCAATATTCCTTTGTTTGTAAATTTATGGCCTAAATAATTTACTTCTTGGTTGAAAAATAGACATTTGTCTGGATGCAGGTTTAGATTATATTTTCTACAAGTGGAGAACACGTCTCTTAAATTTTTTAGCATGTGGTTTTCAGAATAGCCTAATACAACCAAGTCATCCATGTAGAGGAAGGCTTGGGATTGTTTGAGCCCTGCGAATGTTAGAGTCATCATTCTTTGGAATGAGTTTGGTGCTACGTTTAATCCATATGGTAGTCTTTTGAACCTGTATGTGCCGTTTTCAGCTGTGAATGAGGTGATATCTCTAGAGTCCGGGTGTAATTCTCTTTGGTGGAAACCTGCCATGAGGTCTAGGCATGAAAAATATTTTGCTCTACCAAGTTGGTCTAGAATATCATCAATTCTTGGGAGTGGGAATTTGTCTGCTGCTAACTTTTTGTTAACTTGTCTGTAGTCAATCACCAATCTCCATCTTTTTTCTGTGCGATTTTTTAGGAAACAGTAAGATTGGGCTATTGTACTCTGATATAGAGGGTCTATTATGTCATCGTCGATTAACTTATTAATATGTTTGCTGATTTCTCCTTTTTGTGTCTGCGGTAGTCTATAATTTTTTATGTAAACAGGGGTGTCATCCTTCATGTGTAATTTTTGTTTGTAAAAGTTGTTTGATTAAATTGGTTCTGTTTCTAGTGCAAATATGTCTAAGAATTCTGTGCATAATGATGTTAACTGCGGGTTGACGAAATTTGGAAAATTTTTGGTTAGTCTTTTTAGTTTTTCTGTATTGTTGCTTTTTTCCTTATGCGTGTTTCAATTAGTGTGTATTCGTCTAGATTTTCGGTGTCGATTTTGTAGTTTTCAATAGTTGCGTTTTTATGTGTTGTGTTGATAATTCTAACGAAAGTTTGATCTGTGTTTGTGATTGTATTTGCTATAAAGTTGGTGTGGTATAAAAATGTTTTTGTTATTTGTAATTACTTTAACTTGCCTGATCACTTCCGACCTAGCTGGGATCGTGATTGTATTGACAGACAGACAATTTGTTAGGTTCATAGTTATTGTTTGTGGGAAATCGTATGGTCTTAGGATTAATTTATCCTCCGTTTCGCCATAGTCTAAAATGCAATTGTATTTCTTTATAAAGTCTAGTCCTATTATTCCATCGCATGGAATTGGGAAATTGTCTTCTACGACGTGAAATTTATGGTAAATTAGAAGGTCATCGCCTTTTAAGTCCGCTTTAACTGTATCTCGTGTGCTAGTTATACCCTGACCAATGCCCTTTAAATCTGTTATTTGGTCTGTATTTATCTTATTATTACTGCTAATTTGATGTTTTTTAATAATGGAGATATCGGCTCCTGTGTCAATTAAGAAATTTGAGATTGAATTATTTAATGATGTCCTTGTAGCTATAAAACTGTTTAGGTGTAGGTTTCGTACACATATTTTTCTATTTATTGGTCTTGAAGTGGAGTCTCTTGGTTTTCCGTCTGGTTGCAACTGCGCACGTTGCGTGTCTGGCTATAGGGTCTGTTGCCATTCTGTGCTTGTGCTCCTTTCTGGGAATTGTTGTTTTGTCTAAAGTTATTGTTGTATCTTGGTTGCGGTCTGAATCTCCTGCCTTGGTAGTTTCCATAGTTGTTACCTCTGTAACCTCCACGGAAATTACTTCGGTATTGACCTTGCCGTTGTACATTCAGAATTGTGTTTGAGCTGCCTGTTATTTCAGTGCAGCTGTTGGTGAATTTAGAAATTGCGTCGTTCATTGTGGTGAACGTTCCAGCTTGCATGATCATTTTGACCTTGTCATTGGAGCTGTTTTTACACATAGCTTTGACTGCTATTTGTGTTCGTTGCCAAGTCTGGGTTGAGTCCATCCGAAATATAAGCTCCTTCCAATGACCTGGTAATTTTTTCTATTTCTTAATTTATTCTATTTTTGCGCTGTATATTGGTTTGCAGTTTTACTGCGTTGTTGGATGTTCAGGAGTTTTGCTGTTAAAACTTCTACTGATTCTCCTTTTACTGCAGATTTTAATATTGATTTTATTTGGGTTATCGTGTTTTCAGTACTAATAAAGTTTCTCGCCGTGCCTTTTAGCTTGGTTTTTATTATTGTTACCGCTAAGGCTTCGTGGGCTTCTTTGATTTGATCGAGTATGTCAAGGGCGTCTAATAAACTTTGTAAGTTCTCTGGTTTGTGGCATTGTGACGTTTTGGTTTTGGGTAATTACCAGTTTATTGTCTCCTATAGATGAGGATTGGCTGGAAACGGGTGATGGGGTCCGGTTCTGTGTAGGATCTAATGTTATTAAATTGAAATCGATGACGATTTCCTTCTCCACTGTGGTGGGTATTGTTACTTCAATATTGTATCTAGCTAAGGAGGCCCCCAATTTATCTCGCACCGTCGAAAAAAATTGGTAGGCTTCGTTTTGGTGTTCTTTTGTAAGTAAGCTGTTTACACTATTGACCACCTGTCTTATGCTATTTAAAGCTTCTAATATTGAAGTGAAATGTCTAATTATCGTTTCCGTTTTGATTGGGATGGTCTTGTTTATGCATTTGTATGCTTTATCTGCTTTTATTTTTTCCTCGTTTAGTGCCTTGTGGATTTCTTGCCAATTATTCATTTCTTGGTGTACAAGAAATTGGAGAAAAGGTTTTTTTTGTGTTTATATGCGTTGCTGTCCGTTATTCAATCGTCTAATTTTATTCTTTATGCAATTTTTCGTAAGAATTGCGATTGTGATAATTAAAAGCGCAATCACGCATACGTAAATAGTTGGCCATTTGTCAAGAGTTTTTTCTGTGACAATTTTTTGCTCGTATTTTACTACTTGGTTATCCAAGTTCTTTTCTTCTGAATTTCCCTTACCGATTTCATATCCTGCCAAACCTATAAGTATCGCATGTAGAGCGGTTTTCCACCATGCCATTTTGAATAAAATTAGTAGATAAAAATTTTTTATTTTTTTATTTTGTATTTCTTAGCCCTTTTATTTCTTTTTGTAAATTTGCTCTTTCTGTGGCGCTAGTGGGCAAATTTAGTTTTACATATGTTAGTGCTAATTCTTTCCCTTTTCTGAAAGCTTTCCCCCTCTTTTCCTGTGTGGGGTTTTTGCTGGGGATGGTATTTTGGACGATTCTATTTCCTTGCGGACTCGTATTCCGTTGCCGATATTCTTCTATGGTGATCGGTTTCGGTCCCTGTTTTGTCTTGCTATCTTCCTAAAGTAATTTAGTGGAAATTGCTATTAATTCTTTAACGGTGTCTTCGCATTTTTTGAAAACCCTGTCAAATTCTTCTTTTGTAGAAATCTCTTGCATCGCTACTCCAGTTTACTCTAACAAAAAATTTTCTACTAAATATACAGGTTAAACTTTTTTTTTCTGTCTATCTTCTTTTTTTTCTTTATAAAAGAAAAATTTATATTAAAATATTTTCTAATTATCTAACCAATTTTAATTTTTTCCTAAGCAAAAATTTTCATTTTTGCTAATTGTTAGGCTGCCGTGTGGCTTGCCGGAATTTGTTCTAAAAATTTTTGGTGGTTGATGTTTTGAAGGTTGAGCTTGTGGTGAAGGTGTAAGTATCACCATCCTTTTTCAGTTCCACGGTGGGGCTAATGCTGTTACCCATTTTACGTAAAACCATTCCAACACTTATATTTATGCTGCCAGTCTTCTGGATGTCTTCTGTTTGGTGTTGGAGGGTTCATTCAAAAATATTTGCCGAAAAATACTTATGCTGCCAGTCTTCTGGATGTCTTCTGTTTGCTGTTGTAGGTTACATTCAGAAACATTTGCCGAAAAAAGTCCAAATATAGCGGAAACACTTGTCAACGCTATATAAAATATCAGAATTTGCTTCTGGCCTGCTGTTCTGGCGGGATTATGACTGGCTGATATTAAGCCTGGTCAGGATCGCCATGTAAGTGAAGTAACACTGGAGTTTAGCGTGTGATCCAAAAGTGAGTGTTTATTAAAAATTCTTTCTCTTTTTATTCAAATTATTGACTTACACGTATAAGCTTAAACACTAATACTTACAAACTACTTTCCTAATGTGTAAATATGTATAACATGTAGATATGTACATGTGTAAATATGTCTAGCGTCAGCATTTTGCGATCAAGTGCTGTCATATGTAACCAAATATGCGGCATGTGCTAGTGAAGTTTAACTCCCGCTGAGTTCAGGATTTATCTAGGTCACTAGTGTTTGTTTATTGTGACGAAATATTCTGAAGTCAACAGCCTGTTCGTCACACTACAAAGGCCATTCGTTTTGGCCCAGACGGATAATCTATCAAGGTCTTCATTTAACCTAAACACAAGATCTTCGGAAGGCCAATAGGTCCCGATAAATAAATTTGTGTGTCGTCAGCGTACAGGTGAATGGATGAATTTTGACAGCAATTTACGATGTCGTTAATAAAAACCGTAAATAGTATTGGACCCAAGATTGCGCCTTGTGGTACACCTGACGGAATACCACTACGTTGGGAAAATGCTTCACCACACTGAACTTGTTGTAGCCTTTGTGAGAGATAACTTTCCATTAGCTTAATTGAAGTTGAGTCAAATCCGAAATAACGTTCAAGTTTAATAAGTAAAATACTGTGATTTACCGTATCAAATGGCTTAGAGAAATCCAAAAGAACTAAAACAGTAAGTAATTCGTTGTCTAAGTTAGGGCGTATATCATCTATTATTATGAGCAAAGCTGTGGAACAGCTATGGCCAGCTCGAAAGCCAGATTGATTTTCTGCTAGCAATCTATTTTTGGTCAGATCAGTCACTATTTGCTTTGCTATAAATTTATCAAATACTTTTGACAACGCTGGTAATATGATTATAGGCCTATAATTTTGAGGGGAATCATAGTTGTTGCTTTTAGCTACTGGAACAACGTTAGCTACTTTCCACTGGCTTGGAAAAGTGAAGGAGGTTATCGCGAAATTAATATAATGTGTGAGAGATGGGAGCGCATAAGGCAAGATTAATTTCAAAAAGCGTAGACTTAGCCCATCCACACCAACCGCATTTGACTTGATGTCATATACACAATGCGCAATCTCGTTTTCAGTGCCTGTATCAAATTTAAATTTATGAGCTAGGTTGTATTCCAAACTCTGGTTAATAACATATGGCGAAACATGCCCTTGTGGTCTATTTATTCCTATAAAATAGGACTTCATTACGTTTGCATCAACAGTGCATGCTTTGTCACCTCTATCACCGACTCCCAGTGATTTAATATTTTTCCACAAAACTTTGGAATTAACGGCATCATTGAATTTGGCTTTAAGGTAGCTAGCTTTGGCCTGATGTAAGCTTGCTGTAACTTTGTTCCTTAATTTCTTGTATTCGCACCACCGCACAGTGTACGAAATTCGAAATTAGGACGATAAAAATCATAACTTGAAAACTAATGGATACCTATAAAATTATGAATTTTTGCACATATCATTTTCGTGACGAAAAGTAGGTTCAGGCAAAAAATTGTATAAATCCGCCCACCGCCACGCCCACTTCCCATAGGAACCACACATTGGAAATGAATGAAAAACCAAAATACACTATTAAATTAGTTTTTATTAGACAGAATTTTTGCAAATTGACTTAACTCTCATCAAATTCAATATTTAATAATGGGTTTTTAAGCAATTTTAATATATCTGGAGTAATGGCTCCATGCTTGGTCTTTGGAGATTTCCTTAAGATAGAAATGTATGGATCAGACGAAATTAGAAGTCTTTTTAATAAGTCGTTGTTTGTTTCGGTTCGAGAATTTTTTCGCGTGAACTGCAATCTGTAGCGTTTATTGTCCTTATTTCTCGATTCTTGGGCTTCTTCAGATAATTGGCCGATAGGAAGTATGCAATGATCAATTACAACCTTGCCATGGCAGAGCACTTTATGTACCGTAACTGGCATATAATACCATGAATAAAGCTTTAAATATAGTTCCATAGTTTCAGACGCAATGGAATATCCCGACGCTAAGCATTCAAGTATCACATGAAATCGTTGCAAAAGCTCCAAATTAATTCCGGTTATTTCTGCTGACTTTTCTGAATTTCTAAAAAAGCGTCTGGCCGTGTTGCCGTCATTTGTATTTCCACATGATTGCTTCGGCATATCTACTAATAACCCCATTTCTGATCTAAATTTCTCCTGAATAATAGTTTTTCTCCGCTGTACATTGCATTTATTTTCTGATCCCCGAACTTGCCATGATTTAATTTCCAACCTATAAGCTATATGCAACAAAAATTCCATAAACCGTATCCACGAATGTAACGGTGACAAGCCAAATTCTAAAAGTTCAAGATCAATGTTTTTTTTTGATAAAATTGAAGTATTGTTCATTTCTGTTGGTTTTGCCCCACACAAATAACATACTTGGGATGAATTATAGTTGGAAAGGGCTGTGCATACTTTTCCATCAATCTTGCATAAAATTACTTTTGGGTGAACATATATACTAGGTCGGTGGACCTCATCAACAAGCACGTTCACTTTTGTTGGGCGGAGTTCTTCTATTTGCTCCTTGATATATTTTACCTCCGTTTTTATTAGGTCAGTGGTCTCTTTAGCAAACAATATTTTTATAGGACGGCAATGTCGAGAAGAGTTCGGAGCAGGATTTTGGTACAGTATCAGCTTCTCTCCTTTAAAATTATTCACATATATTTGAATTGGAACAAGGGATATGCTAAATAAGTTTTCATCGCTATTACGCTCGTCTGACCAATTTTGCTTATAAGGGCTCTGATTTGCACCATCGCATCCCCATTTAAATAAAATTTGCAATTCATTGCCAGTACATGAGTCTAGGTTCGCTTTTAAAACATCATTAATAGAAGCACATAACCTTATTATCGTGTGATCTATCAACGACTGTAAATTTATTTCAGCGAACGATTCCGTCACTGTTATGTTTTCAGGGTAGCACAACTGTTTTGCAGACCAAACACGCTCATATGAGGGAAATAAATTGGGGCATATATGCTTGGTATATTGCTTAAGCAACCGATATTTATTTGCGGATAAATCTAAATCCAAAATCATAGCTAACGCCTCAACAGGCGAAAGAGCTTCAATCTTATTGCTCGATGTTCTTAACTTTTTAATAGTATTTCCTCTTTCTGGAGATGCGAAAGCAAGCTCTTTTACTATTCCTGCTGAGCTTCTCTACCCGGAAGAGCGCATTTGCATTTCTGCTGCTAAAAGTAATTGACTACTGTCAATGTTTTCAGTAATTTTCTTAGCTTTTCTTTCTTTACTTCTTTGACTGCAATCATCGAAGCTAATTGCAGGTCGACCTCTGGGCTGGCTTTCCTTCTTGTATGTGTACTACGATTGTACTTGAAAGCCATTTATCATTATCATGCAAAAAGCGAGGTTTTACTCTATACGCTTTTGCCCATTTTCCTTCAAATTTTGAACATAAACGCCAAGAACAATGTTTAAGTTTATCAAAATCGATAGTTGTTGTTGATCCGCTGCTAAAATTCATAGTAATAAAGTTACATATTTTATCACATCTATCTTCTTTAAGGTTAGATAACCATACATCAAACAAAATTCTATGCGATATTTTAGAGGCGCTCATACTAAAACTTAATTTTCTCACAAAAGTGCAAGTATGTGTAGAATTTTATTTCTTATTTTTAAAAATAAATATATGTATATTATATATATGTTCCTTGTTGTGGTGGGTGTTGGTGGAGTCAAAAGATCAGGACTGCTGAAAATTGACTTTTATTAGGAATCACTTGTAAAAACATGCCCTGAGTTTTTCATCTGTAAACAGTTACCTGTATTCAAAACACAAAAATATAAAAAGTTTAACCAGATAATAGCTTAAGTTATCTCCACCGAAAAAATTTTGAAAATATATTTATTACTTTGATAATTATAGACTTTTAAAAATTGCACTAGTTGCGTTCGTACTTATTGTGTTTTTGTTTGCTTATTTTCCCTACCATTCGCAATACCGCTAGAAGTGTATAAACAAAAAAATTGTCGCATATATGGTATTTCTCGTATATATTGACATTCTTCTTTATAATAGAGTAGCCAGATTTAAAAAAAAAGTAATATTAAAAAACCATTTTTGTCGTCTCACATTTGAAGATCGAACACTGTGCACCGTTCAGTAGTGGGGTTACGCTTCCAATACCTATAAGCACTATTTCGAACTCTAATGAGGTTTAAGATTGTATTATTGAACCATGGTTTTCTATTATTGGTTAAATTTATAATCCGAGTAGGAACAAACTTTTCATACAGATATTTTACCTACATTTGTAAATATGTGAATGTCTAGCGTCAGCATTTTGCGATCAAGTGCTGTCATATGTAACCAAATATGCGGCATGTGCTAGTGAAGTTGAACTCCCTCTGAGTTCATGATTTATCTACGTCACTAGTGTTTGTTTATTGTGACGAAATATTCTGAAGTCAACAGCCTATACAAAATTTTTTCTCCAATTATCAATTTTTCCCAAAAACTGACAATTAAAATTCATTACGAATTATTGTTTTCTCTGGTCTCGAGCTTGCCAAACTTACAAATATGTAAAACAAGAAAGACCGCAAAAACCAACAACAAATATTAAGAACCGTAGCACGGGTTTACGTACATAAATATGTACAAACAGAAAAGTCCAGCACACACATTGGTACTGTCTAAGCTTTAGAGAAGGCGAGTTGTTTTTTAAGTTATTATTATTTTTTATTTTATTTTATTATTTGGCTCAGGTGCTATGTGACCGTTTTGCTCAAATTGTATGTATTCATTTGGCTCAGGTTCTGACGACCATGATTGCCTAAATGTTCAAAATTGTTTGTTCTTTAGAGAACGGGAGGTGCGGTACACCTGTGACACCCTGTATGTATTATTGGTGGCGAGCACTGTTGGCTCTGAGGCATGGCGCGATTGGCTTCCTCATTTTCGCTTGGAAAAACCACCCTTTGGCTTTCCAAACCATAAACTATATCATCGAAATATTTTATAAGCTTATTGCGAATTACAATAGCATGCAATGCAAATAAAATAAACGAATGAAATAACCGTAGCTTATGTATGTATGTATGTCGCTTAAACATCCTCGCCCCCCTAGACGGCTTAGTCGTCTAGTGAAATGCATAAGTCGCCGGTTCGTATCCGGCTCGAAGGACCATGTCTAAGCTTTAGAGAAGGCGAGTTGTTTTTTAAGTTATTATTATTTTTTATTTTATTTTATTATTTGGCTCAGGTGCTATGTGACCGTTTTGCTCAAATTGTATGTATTCATTTGGCTCAGGTTCTGACGACCATGATTGCCTAAATGTTCAAAATTGTTTGTTCTTTAGAGAACGGGAGGTGCGGTACACCTGTGACACCCTGTATGTATTATTGGTGGCGAGCACTGTTGGCTCTGAGGCATGGCGCGATTGGCTTCCTCATTTTCGCTTGGAAAAACCACCCTTTGGCTTTCCAAACCATAAACTATATCATCGAAATATTTTATAAGCTTATTGCGAATTACAATAGCATGCAATGCAAATAAAATAAACGAATGAAATAACCGTAGCTTATGTATGTATGTATGTCGCTTAAACAGGTACGTATGACCGAAGGTCTAACAACAATGTGTGCTCACTGTTGGCAAGAACAAACAAACAAAAGGGAATTAATTGAAGTGGAGATAAATGCATTGTGACGTCACAGGGCAGTGTCCGAAAAGGGATCTGATGATGAGCTTGGAAACTCTGAAACATGTAATCCTATCCATCGCTGTGATTTAACAATGTAATTTTTTCTCCAATTATCAATTTTTCCCAAAAACTGACAATTAAAATTCATTACGAATTATTGTTTTCTCTGGTCTCGAGCTTGCCAAACATTGCAAAGTAATATAGTTTATCTTCTATGTTTGAAAAATTATAGCAGTAACTCCAATCTAACAAGAAACTTTCGTTATATAAAGCATTCATATCAATATTTTTAAAGTCCCTGTATACCAATTTCGTTGCCTTTATAATCCTGCTAAACTCAACATCGTAGGATAAAAATATTAGCTCATGGTCCGAAATTCCTGCTAAGGGAAATTGGTCAACATGCATTACCTTACTGATGTCACTTGTTCCTAACAGATCTAGCATACCTGGCTTACTTTGTGGGGCGAAACGTGTAGCGTATTTGTTTACTACGGTGATGCCAGCAGAATTTAAATTACTCAACAAGTTCCTGGACATTGATAGTTCCCATATTTTATTGAAAACCATGGTGAGGTCATTGTTTTTATGTGGATTATAGATGCAAACAAGGAGACATTTCTTAGCACTATCACTAATTTCTACAAAGATACTTTCAATGACATCTGTGCTGAGTGATTTATATACAACTTTACATTGCAGATAATTCTTAAAGAAGATGGCTATGCTACCTCCTCTGTTACCAGTCGATCGGTAATTTCTTAACAGTGAATAGTCAATCAAGGTATACGTTGAATTTTTCATACACACTTGAAACACATTTTGTAAAATTTTAAGAACAATTTCTTTTTGAGATATTTCGACAATATTTAAGACTTTTTTGGGTATTTTTGTAAAATAATTGCAAACGGTCCAAACTCAACATGCAAATAATTGAATAGGCAACATTGTGTGGCGAAAAGCGATCAGCTGACACGTTTCTTACGTAAAAATCAGAAATTTTTTGGTTTGACGTAGCGACGTGCGACGCAATTCTCATAAGGTAGATCGTGTCAGCTGACATGTCGTCCGTTTTCACGTCGATGGCTGTTTGCAGCATTATAGCTGAATTACCCACCGACGTGTAACGTACGTGTACGTATAACGTACGTACGTAGTTTTGGGCGAACTTTTATGCCCGTGATGTTAACGCAGAAATCAGCCATTTGCTTTCGTTTACATCTAATACAATGTTGCCATTGATCGCTTTTTATGCATGCTACCGAAAACATGTATATTTTAATCGAGTATTTTGCATTGTATATAAGACCGAAACTGATATTAAAAAATAATAATTGATCAATTTATTTGAAATCAAATTTTAACAAAATTTATTTTGGCTTATTTCAATATTATTCCCATAGTTGAAAAGGTATTTTTGTAAAACAACTAAAGACGATCTAAAAAGAGCATACGAAAATGTGAGTAGGCAACACTGTCGTATGAGCAAGCAATCAGCTGACACGTTCATACCTAAAAAATCAAAAGTAGTTTGATTTCTACGTTACGTTCACGTACACGTACGTCGTTGAGTAATCACTTACATGGCACTCTCATAAGACAGGTCGTGTCAGCTGACACGTACTACGTGCTTGCGTCGGTGGGTAATTGAACCATAACACTCTTCATTTTAGTAGCTGCTAAGAGCGAGAAACGAGTTCTGCCACAGGGGCGTTAAGCTGCAAACAGCCACCGACGGAAAAACGGACGACGTGTCAGCTGACACGATCTACCTTATGGGAATTGCATGTAAGCGATTTTTCACCGACGTTCGTGACGTACGTTTTACGCACGTCGCTACGTCAAAACCAAAAAATTTCTGATTTTTACGTAGGAAACGTGTCAGCTGATCGCTCTTCGACACACAGTGTTGCCTATTCAACTATTTGCATGTTGAGTTTGGGCCGTTTGCAATTATTTTACAAAAATACCCAAAAAAGTTTTAAGTATTGTCGAAATATCTTAAAATTTTTGACTTATGTTAAAGTTTATAAATAAATATACTATATGTAGTTATTTAATATTACTTTCGACATTTTACAAAACGAAAAATTACAAAGACAAAAGTAGAGGTTTGGGTAAGCATACACGCAAACTGAGGAATGGTAACACTGTATTGAATGTTTCTACGTAAGCCCAACGTTCATAAAAAATCGCAAATTTGCTCGTGTACGTCCACCGCCACCGTCCGTTAGACACGTCGGTGGCTGTTTGCAACTTTAGAACAGAATTTCATGCCAGTCGCTTCGCAAACAGCAAAGGGGGAACACGTACTGTCGCTTTGCTGATTGCTTTATGGCTTTATGCATTTGCAATGAATGAAAATCTTAAATCTTATCATAAAGATTTTGACAAATCATTCTCTTGGACCACTCAAAGGCTTTTGATACCGTTAATAGCGAAATCCTAGTATTAAAACTGACTAGGTTACTTAATTTTTCGTCTACAGCTGCGAAACTGATGACTTCTTATTTAACAGGCAGATCACAATCAGTTTTTCATGGGAGTAAAAAGTCCAGTAGTGTCGACCTTATAAGAGGTGTCCCTCAAGGATCTATTTTAGGCCCATTACTCTATTCGGCTTATGCAAATGATCTTCCGGGTCAGTTACAATACTGTAATGTTCAAATGTATGCTGATGATGTGCAACTCTATATAAGCTGCAAAGCATCAGAGTTCGATGACTGCGTACGTAAAATTAATGTTGACTTGGATAATGTAAGAACTTGGGCTGCAACTACCGGCTTATGTCTCAATCTAAGCAAATCCAAATATATGTTGGTAACCAAAAAACACAAATTGTAACATCTTTTCCCGATTTAGTTCTGGGTGAGTCTAAAATTGAATACGTGGATAAAGTAAAAAATCTTGGTATAACATATAATAAACACTTTCACTGGAATGATCACGTCATCATCACAACCGGCAAAATATACGGGATGTTAAGAAGTTTATGGTGTAGCCAATGGTTCATACCACTTGAAGTCAGAATGCTTCTGGCTAAATCATACATAATACCGACGTTACTATATGGTTCTGAATTGTTTTCTAGCTGTGACGTAACCAGTAGGCGCAAATTAAACGTGGCTTTTAATGGTATTGCAAGATATATATTTGGCATACGTCGATTTGACAGAATATCTCATTACTCCAAACTTATTTTTGGTGTTACCTTCGAGAATCTTTTAAATTGTAAAACTGTAATTTACCTTCATAGAATAATATACACACAACAGCCGCATTATCTTTACCAAAAATTAAACTTCTTCAGGTCAGAAAGAGGAAACCGTATTATACAAATAGAACATAACACTGCTTTTTCAGATCAACATTTCTATACAAACGCTATACGAATTTGGAATCGATTACCCCCTTACTTGCAATTAGTCAGCAACGCAACTCAATTTAAAAAGTTAATATATGAACATTTTAAATAACACTGTTAAATATCACTGTTATATTTTTAACTTTAAAACTTAAACTCTTGACTTTTTATTATCTGTTTTTTAATATTTTATATTGTAAATTAAATCTAAGTTGTTGTCTTAGTTTTATTTTTTTGGCATAATATTTTTTATTTTTAATATGACTATAATACTATTCAGTGCTGTTATATAAGATGAAATCTTTGTACTGAATTATAAGCATACAAATAAACAAAATAAATAAATAAATATGAGGGCGTGCAAAGGGACAATATTTTTTGGTTGTGAAAAAAAGAATATGCTTTTACAAAACCATAAGCAATGGGTTCACCAAAATGAAAATTATAGAAATGCGAAAACAATGCTAAAAAGGGATATGGGTGTTTCCACGATCGCGAACAGTACGTGCGTACGCTTTTGTGGGCCAAAAAACAAAGTAAACATAGGTTTTTGTTTTTTTTTTGCTACTTCAATAGCATTTTGGAAGGTCAATTTTAGGTGCAAGAGGCAAGTTTGTTCGATTTTTAGTTTAGACTGTGGGGGCAATAAACATGTGGTCGCGAACGTACGCAAAATGGAAGTGACTTTTTTGTGCAACTGGAAAAATTCAAAATTCAGCGAAATGGAATGGATGTTTTCAAAACGGTTGATAACATATTGAAGTGGCATAAAGTGACTTTCTTTACGTTTATTTCGCGTTAAAATATCGTCCGTACATTTTTATATATACGCTTAAATACTGGTCGCGAACGTACGTTTTTTCCATACACTTTTTTTTCCTATTTTCGGCATAATGTTTTACAAATTATATGAATTGGAACACTTAATTCACAAGTTTAAATCTTATATGTTGTATTTATAAAGAAGGAAGATAGCATAAATTCTTAGACTGTACTGAAATTCCGCGGCTCACACCGAAAGGCTCGAAAGTGGCTTGCATAATATAAAGTACACTCACTATAATGTATGGTTGTAAAATTTATGAATAACTTCATTAAAATTATTCAAAACCCTATGATCTATTATTAGAAATGGAAATAAAGTATATTAACAACCTCTTTTTTTCTTGCTTCAGTTTTTGGTAGGCAAAAATATATCAAAATGCAAAACGGTCGCGAACGTACGCAACTTTGAGAATAAAAAAAAAAGGTTTGGTAAAACCTTCAAGAGAAGTAGTTTTGTTTTTCAATTAAGTGCACTCAACTGGCTTTAGCAATGTAGTTCTAGACATATCCTTACACTCCTTGAGAAGTGGTAACAAAAAATGTATTTTTTTGGTCGCGAACGTACGATCCAGGCAGAGGTAAAAGTTTCAATATAAATTTACCGTTAAAACATCGTCGTTCAATCTTCTTTCATTTTTATAGTCTTAATTGATATTCATGGGGGTATTTTGTTGCAAAAAAGGATCGCTAGTATAAGTCGTACATGTGAAAAAATTTAAAAGAAACAGGCCTTTAAAACTGGCTTTAAATGAACAATTTTTTTTTTCAGGTTTCAAGCCAAATTTTTCATAAAAAAATTTAAATTAACTTTCAAACCGTTATTTTTATAAAAATTTGGGTAATTTTGTATAACAGGGTTAAAAAAGAATTTATTTTTATTAACATTTAAAATTTTTGCTCTGGTTGACCATTCTACGGAAATGCTCATATGTCTTAGTCTTACAAGTATTCTTAGGTAGGGAAGGCATTTTGCAGACGGCGTTTTTGTTAAAGAAATTGTTCTTAAAATTTTACAAAAACTGCATGTCTCTTAATATTATACTAGTATATCCCGTAGTCGAAATTCGACTACCTTAAATTCGTTGAACTTATTAAATCATCTGTTAGCATTTTTCTCCAGTACCTAATGCCTAGAGGCAGAAATATTGGATACATTTCTATTGCTGAAATTAATTACAAGTACAAGGTGGCGCAAAAGTAATCTTCGTATCAGAAAATGCTATAAATTTTGCGATTGGCCCCTAAAATCAATTCTGTTTTGACATTTGTGTAGTAAACACATGCAAAATACACCTCAATAAACAATGTTACTCTACACTGCTCCAGAACGCGGAATATTGCTGACTTGAAGAGGAAGATGATTTTTCATTAAAAATAATCATGAGTGATGAGGCCCATTTCCATCTTAGCGGGTACGTAAATAAGCAAAATTCTCGCTTCTGGGGCACTGAAAATCCGCGTGTAACCCACGAAGAGCCATTACACCCGCTCAAAGTCACTGTATGGCTGTTTTCGCTGGAGGAGTCATCGGACCTTCGGTCGCGGACCAAACGGTTACTGTGAATGGTGAGCGCTACAGAGCAATGATCAACGAGTTCTTTTTGCCGCAAATTGATGAATTGGGATTGGAAAACATGTGGTTCCAACAAGACGGTGCAACAGCACACACTGCACGTGCCACAACCGATATGCTGAAGGATGCATTTCCCGGGCGCCTAATCTCCCGTTTTGGCGATTTGCATTGGCCAGCAAGATCGCCTGATTTGACCGCTCCAGACTTCTTTTTGTGGGGCTTTTTGAAGTCGCGGGTCTATGTCAACAAGCCTCAGACTCTTGCAGCTCTTAAAGACAATATCAGTCAAGAATGTGAGGACCTATCGCGGCCAAAGTGATGGAAAATGCCATAAAAAGGGCTCAAATGACAATCAACTGTGGCGGCGGCCATTTACATGACATCATATTCTCGACTTGATGTAAAAAAAATTAAAAGACCAAATAAAAATAATCCACAAGAAGAATCAAAGTTTTTCATTTTTTTTTTTAATTACAGCCAAAAAACATCGGTAGATTACTTTTGCGCCACCCTGTATATATAGTTGAGTTATTGAGGGTCGCTTTCATAACAGCTGGTTTACTCTGAAGACGGGTAATTTGACAACTAACCAAAAATAATCCGTCCATTAAAGACCAGTAACCATTACACTTTTGTAAAAATACTCTCAGTTGTTTAGAGAATGCCTTACTTTTGCTTTCATATTATTTTATTTTAACGGTCTTTATTTTAAGTTACCATTGTAATATACTCTTGTATCTTGAAAGAAAAATGAATAAAAATCTAATTTAATCTAAAAATCTAATTAATACGAGATGACAAAAACGGTACTTAGCGATGTTTGAAAGTCCACTATCAGACTCACCACTCCTTTCATATTCCGTCAATATTTCACTAAACAAAATTAAATTTCATGGACATATACCAACAACATAGTTAGACTTATAATATATACTAGTATAGCCCGTGGTAGAAAATCGACCACCTTAAATTAGTATAACTTATTAAATCGTATGTTCAACACTACCATCAGCGACATCTACAACGCCAAAGTTCTCTGATTCACAATGGCGTTGCAGTACAAATTGACAAATGAATTTTTATAAAATACGCTTAAACAAAAGCACTGCTGTAATTAATACATAGTTTCGCATGTAGAGGTAACCCACACCTTTAAAACGATACCTTACTTATTAATATTGGTTCGAAATGAGAGCAGAAAATTAGAAGCAAACACAAAAAGACCTTACAGAAATAATATATACTAGATGGAAACGTGAGCGCCTTGAGCAAAGAATTTCACCACTACCCTCAGCGACATCTACAACCCAGTAGATAAAGTCTCTGATTCACAATGGCGTTGTAGTACAAATTGATTCTTTTGTGCATTCACAATGATTTATTTAAACAAATTCATTTTAATAAAATACGCTTAAACAAAATCACTACTGTAATTAATAAATGATTTCGCATGTAGAGGTAACCCACAAATTTAAAGCGATGCCTTTTTTATTAATATTGGTTCGAAAAGAGAGCAAAAAATTAGGAACAAACACAAAAAGACCTAACAGAAATAATATATATGATGATAATGGTTACTGATTGAGCAACATAAGCTGTAATTATTTCTTTCGTTTATTTCATTTGCGTTGCATGCGATTGTAATTCGCAATCTCAAAGCCACAGATGCTCATGAGTTATGTCCACCGTTTAGACATGGTTGCCACATTGTAATTTTTTCGTTGTTAGTATACAGGCAGTATTTTTTGTACATACTTACATACTTTGCCTACTCTTTCTTTTTACTTCAAATTTTTAATTGTAAGGTGGCCATCGGTGCTTTGGAATCCCATTTTATTATTGGAGTTTTATGAACAGTAAAAGTTTACATTTAAATATAAACACACAACTTTTTCAGGATTTTAGGATGCATATAAATACCCGGCCGAAAAAAGTGGTGGCGAAAGACTTCGAATCTGGAATAAAAATAAATAAATAAAATAAAAACCAAGCTTTTGTCGTATTTTGCAGAAAAATGGTAACTTTGAACTATTTTTTGCAGCAAAACATGCGAGATATTTTTAAAACAAATGTTTTAGGATGCATCTAAAGAACTAACCGAAAATAGTGGCCATGAATACCTTCGAATCTCATTTTTATTATAGAATTTTGCAAAAAATAGAAGTTTGATTGCGTTTTTAAAAAAGAATTAAAAGTTTGAATTACATGAATAGAAAAAAGAGACTATTAATAATATAGTTCTACTAAAAAAAAAACTCTCTATTTAAAAATTGTATTCAATATTCCATTATTGTATATGTATCCAATAACGCCCTTATTGAAACAAATTCTAAATCTTTCAATCAGCAGTCAATATGTTGAAAACAAATTTAAATTTTTTGCCAAGATTTTGGTGAGAATTTGCGTAAGGGATGGCAACGCTCGGTCAAAATGAAATTGGACAGACGCGCCGACGCAAGTGTATACTTTACTCAATTTGTTAATGTTAGAGCAAATGAAATACGCTCAATGTGAGAATGAAAACATTTTACCGTTAGGATTTTGCTACATATACATACATATTTTTTATTAAAAATGAGTTTGGCGTTTATTTTGAAGTTCTCATTATGAACCGGCCTATTTCCATGTTGGATTTTTTAGGGTTTTTTGCTCAATAATTTAGATATACTGAAGAATCTCGAAAAAGTTAACCAAAATTTCCCAAGGGTATTTTACTTTTCCGAATGTTTCCCAAATTTGAAAAAAAAAAAATACGGTAATGAATATAATTTTAGTGATATTATTCGTTAGATTTATTTGCATGACTTCCTTTTAGTCATTTAGATTTAATTAGTACTGTTGTACAGAATGAACATACATATGTAAATACATCCAGGTATGAATGTGTTCATGACCAACTACACCGCCAATAATATTTTACATAATAATTCGGGGAAGACATAGCAAAAAGGGGAATACCCGCGCTTGTTTTTTACCAAACCAACGGTTGGATTAAAAAAAAAAGAATAAGCTCGAAAAAGTTAACCAATACGCTACGTTGACGCTCAAAATTGGTTAACTTAACCGAAGGTTTTACTTTTATGAGAGTTAACTTTTGCGAGATAAGTACATTTTATATTAACTTTTATATCATTTCAATAATTTTTTGTGATATATAAATATATACTGTGACCTCAACTTATATATATAGCTATATGTATTTATTAAGGCTATGCATAACTTTACCCTTAGTCCCATATCAATTAGAAAAAAGCAAATTCCTTAAAAAAATGCATAAAACTATGTACATAAGTACATATTGTGTTATGGTTACCCTTAGTCCTATATCAATTAAGAAAAAGCAAATTCCTTATAAAAATGCATAAAACTACATATATAAATATGTACTGTATGTGTTATCATAAATTTTAGTCATTTCCCTGCAAAAAAAAATTGTCAATATGAAAAAGGGGAAAAAAATTGTATTTCCGAAGCTGGGATCGGACCATGGAATGCACGCGTCTCACCCGAGACCATTACACATGCGATATTGGTACACATAAATATACCATGTCAACTGCCCCTGCCAACCATGATCGGATAAAAATCTGGATAATCATTGAGTCGCACTTACCAAAAAAGATGATAAAAAAGTGGGTAATTTTGTTCAGAGAGGTTCACTTCTTACCCATGTTGAAATGATTTTTGCGTGTAAGTGTGAGAGCATACTTTTAGGCACTTGTCGTTTTCCATACAAATTCTAAAAATATGCGTTGGTGTTAGTAAAAATTTGTGAATTTTTGGAATCAGAGTTTCACCATGGTTAGCCATGGTTGGTAGGGTGCTATACCTAAGCGCTAAAGGTTCAGCAAATATTTCCACCGCTAAGAATATACATTCACACATAGCCATATGGATTCAAACGAATGAAAGTTCATTTTGAGATTCCGCTAACTTCTTAACATTAGCCGGTTTCCAAATTGTTTTCTTTTTTTTTTTGGGTATAAAGAAAGTTTTCTCAATTTTTCCTTTAGTTGTGGATTTTTTGAAGTCCGTATAGCGGGAGAATGTTGCAATTTCAAAATATGATGGTTTTCTGGTTTTTTTCGCCAACTTCAACTCAGAAATATTGAAAACACATATCTTAACTTTTACCAATTTATCTTAAATATGTAAGGATTCCGGTTATATGTCGACTTTTTTACAAATAAAAATTTTAAGGAAGAAAATAGTTGATGTCTTTAGGAAAATTAACCCGATTTCTCATTTTTCTTGAATATAAAATTGAAGTAGCTACAAAATGTGTTTTTACTTTTTGTATATTAAATATGATTTATTTCTTAAAAAAAAAAAATAAAAAGAGAAATAATGATAAATTGGAATAATTTTTTAGCTTTTTTTTCAAAATATTTGATTTTTTCACTCCAAGAAAGACGTCATCAACAGAAAAATTTTAGGTTACAAATATAAGGATTCCGATTATATGTCGTCTCTTTTACAAATTAAAATTTTTAGGAAGAAAATAGTTGATGTCTTTAGGAAAATTAACCCGATTTCTAACTACATACTTCGTAAAGATAAAATTGAAGTAGCTACAAACTGTGTTTTTACTTTTTATATTGGCGGCCACCGTGGTGTGGAGGTAGTGTTGCCGGCCTACCACACCGAAGGTCTGGGTTCGAGCCCTGGTACAGGTTACATCAAAAAGTGGTTAGGAGGTTGATGATATAGCTGTTGTATATCGCGCCATATATATATATATATATATTAAATATGATATATTTCTTAAAAAAAAATAAAAAGAGAAATAATGATAAACTGGAATAATTTTCTAGCTTTTTTTTGATATTTTCACTCCAAGATAGATGCCATAAACGAAAAAATATTTAAGTATTGGGTTTCAAATATGATAAATGTAAAAAAAGAATATTATGATACAAAGTTTTCATATGTTTAAAGGCAAATTCAATTTAGTAAAAAGAAAAAAAACTTAACCTGCCCTGAACCTGTAAACGCACGCATCATAGCCGGCACGCTTACCACCTGCGCCACTGCTGTATGTACAGTAAAACAGTCAGATACTGTAGTTAACAGCTTTGGCTTTTGGTGAAAACTTTTATGAATTATTACAAATTAATGAAGCATTTTTTGTTAAATATAATATGCCTATGCAAAGCTTCTGGCCCATGAAAAGATACCAAAATATATAATAATTGGAATCATGCATGTTTTTATGAGATACACTCTGGCAATTGATTGTATGGAAAAAATGTTAGCCTATTAATATATAGATTCCCGGTTCCCCATGGAAGCGTAACATAAGATACATTGCATTTGCCCAAGGCAGCTGGAATCATAAAAATGCTTACATACTTCCTTGCTGTCGGTTAAGCTACTGGCATGAAAATTCTATTCTTAGCTCCACTGTAGCAAAGTTACTCTCGCATTTACCAACACATACTCAAAAAAAAAAAAACGCCTACCACTGCATTAGATACATAAAGAATGAGGAGCCAGAAAGCAAAAACGCACCAAAACAACTTGGGAAAATCATTGAATCATAAGTCAACATTTCGAAATACTTAAAATAACGCACAATTGAGAAATAATGTATGAAATAGTACAATCTAAGTAAAATAGCTGCAGAAAATATATTTATTTATTTATTTATTCAAGCACACAACCTTTAGTTATTTTACAGTGTTTGAGCTTATAATTAACTTAAATAAAACTAAAGACTAGCTTAAAAAACAACTGAGTAGGTACATATAATAGAAGAATAGAGGTTGGTATAAGAAGAAAGGAGATGGATGTAGGGGAGAGTAGGCGATCGTATTACCACTTTATTGTCTATAGTAGTGTAGGAGCTCATTTTTGAAGCGCAGTGCATGATGTATGGCTTTTAGATTCTGGGGCAAAGCGTTCCAAAGGCAAACAGCAAAAATAAAAAACAAAAAAAATTTACGCTCAGTTACAAGACTCAGTAGAAGATGATATTTTTTTACGCATTTGAGTGGGTTACAGGGATTAAAAAACGCTTAGAAGACAAAACGCTTTTTCTTTTTCTATTATTTAAAAAATTTATTTTAATTTGAAATCATATTATTTCAATTTCCATGTTCTGTTTCATTACGAAATGTACATCAGTAAGGATTTTACCTTATTTTAAAATATTTTGGAAATTTTACCTTTATATTATGAATTATTTACTATTTCATATACTTTATTTTATATACATATATCTTGCCTCATTTTATACGTTCCGAGCAAGAAAAATCAAAAAATTAATTCGATAGTACCCTTTTATATACCTCATGATCTTTGGAAATTGCAAAATTCCTAAATGCTACTCAAAATGCCCATATTTTGTTTCATTGGAAAGTGTTATAAAAAATTACCACTTTTTGAGGGCTCTCAGAGAGCGCGAAGTTTCGTATGTAGTCATCTTTGGCTTTTTCGCTAGCGACTGAACGACGAAGAGTAAGAATACGTGTGATCAATTAATCTATGGGATTTACACCACTGCTTTAAATCATCCGAATAAGCAAAATACGCTTACTATAAGCTTACAATAAACTTACTTTTGTAATCTTTTCGCTTGGAAAACGTTTACTATAATCATTGGCAAACGTTTGGAAAACATTGTACACTCAACGAAAGTGGTCCCTTTTTAATCAATTGGAATTGATGCTTCGAAAACAATGTTTAATAAACATTTTATTCAATGTATAGTAAGGGTTTGTTGAAAACTGATTGATAAAACTCCAAACGGGCCAATAGCCTAACGAATATGTTGTGGGATTTTGATCAGAAGGTTGCAGTTCGAATCCCGACCATTTCCTTAATTTGTTTGTT
This sequence comes from Sphenella marginata, assembly GCA_951509765.1. Lineage (NCBI taxonomy): Eukaryota > Metazoa > Arthropoda > Insecta > Diptera > Tephritidae > Sphenella > Sphenella marginata. Next base: position 53,587,277 of record OX608078.1, on the reverse strand, counting down.
TTTTTAATAAATTCTTATTTGGTGCAAGAGGATATAAAGGGCCAATTTTTGGTGTGCTGCGTGCAATTTTTTATGCATTCTACATCTGCAAGGCAAATATGTGCATTTTTTCTGAGAAGCCTTTCATGACACCCTTTTTAAAAAACCTTTTCAAATAGTTTTTTATGTTGCCTGTACAGGGGTTCGAACCTAGGTCCTTCTGTGCGGTAGGCCAGCTGCACTACCGCCACACCACGATGCCCATATAACAAAATCAATAAAAATGAAGAATATAAAATTTCAAACATTATTTTTGAAAACTGAGAAATTTGTCACCCCGCTGAGAGTTCACCTCAAGTTATTTCTCCAAGGCTACCACACCATTGGAAAAACATATATGTTGAGTTCGAATAAGCAACATAGCAGCATATATGTATGTAATGTAACAGCGCAAGGGTTAATGCACAAGCATAGTCAAGCACTTTTGCTTTGACGTCTAGCTAGTTACTTTTTATTCTGTTTTTGGACTTCTTCTGTTTTTTGCCTAAAAAACAACCGCTCGCTATTAAAAAGTGTACTACAAAGTTTTTAATAAAAGTTATTCGAATTGGTAAAATATACACAACAAATCGCCACTGTCTATTTATTTGAGAAGAATTGGTAAGAAGCAATATTTCAACCATATACAGTCCACAACCCGCAATCGCTAAATAAGATAACCCGCAACAACACTTTGAAGTAAGATAACCCGCGACAACATTTTGGACCTTACGAGCCGGATTCATTACGCCCGCACCGTTTGCAAGTAAAACCAGCCGCTAATAACTTTAGTTGTCCATTAAAATCGCTTTTTGGAAGTTTGTCGCTTTAAAGTAACATTCATTTGCCCTCTGAAACTGTCTTACATTTTTATTGTACTCTTTCCTCTAACCTTCGTGCAGTTAATTAAAAGCCACATTAGACTACCCACAATTTGTAATACAAATTAAAAAATGTCCTCCTCCGTTAAAACGCGCGATTCCGCTCTAAAAGCCATCAAGAAATACATGACAAAAAGTATAGATGATGCGTTTGCAATGGACGCCGATACTATCGCAAGTTATTTGCAACTTCTCGACGAACAATGGCTGCGTTTCAATACTGCTCAAGACGCCGTCGAAAATTCTTGCGGAGCCGACAACGCCGACGTAGAGGATAATGTCCGTATACAATGTGAAACGTGGTATGCTACATCCTTGGCCAATTTTAAGCGCGTACAGAAGTGTCAGGTGCAACCGGCAGCGCAAGCTACAACCGCACCAGTGTCAGTTTCAGCAGCAATACGCTTACCGAAAATGGACCTACCAACATTTTCGGGTGCCTCTACGGAGTGGATCGCGTTCTACGATGCATTTTGCTCGCTCGTTGATGGAAACGCTGCATTGTCTGCCGTACAGAAGCTCCACTACCTTCGAAGCTGCTTGAAGGGTGATGCGCTGAAAATCATAAGCGGATTTAAGATATGCGACGCTAATTATGTAGAAGCCTGGGGTCTATTAACGTCGCGATATAAAGTTATGCGAGTAATCGTGGAAGCACATCTTCGCGAATTGTCGGAGATAAAGAATGCTACGAGCGACAGTGCCGACGCAATAAAGGGTGTCATCGACGAGTTCCAACAGCACATTCGCGAGCTTAAGGCTTTGGGTCGTCCAGTGCAGTTTTGGGACGACTGGCTGGTACATGAAGTTGTTAAGAAACTGTCATTCGAAACACGGAAGCAGTGGGAGCTTTCTCTAGTTAGTGATGAGCCCCCGTCGTTCGAGCATTTAACGGAGTTTTTAGAAATAAGGTGTAGGTCTCTATCCATGCTTTCGTCAGCAGCAGTAACTGCGCCAGGGAAGGTCAAAGCCGCACCTGCAAGCAGATCTACAAATGTTTTCCATGCAGTCCCGGAACAGTATGACAACTGCGCTTATTGTAGCGGCCCCCACAAGATTTACGGCTGTGACAAGTTTCGTGACCTCGAATCAACTGCGAAATCTAGTTTCGTGATGCAAGCGCGTGTATGCTTCAATTGCCTAAGCTCAGGGCATCTCAGGGATCGGTGCAACAGTAGTTCTACTTGTCGCATATGTAAGCAACGCCACCACACGCTGTTGCATGGCATCGGACCTGCAAATGTTACTACCGCTACCTCAAGCAGTCACTATGTCAACGCATCGTCCAATCCCTTTTCTACCGCTACCTCCTCCCCGCTTTCAAACGATCTTTCCTCATACCCTTGCAACCCAGCATCAAGCGTCGAAGTCCCACACGTATCCTCATGCCTAAACTCAAGTGCTAGTCCACAAGCTTCAGTTGAAAGAGTAATCCTGTTATCTACCGCCTTAGTGAAAGTATGTGACCGCTACGGTCGGTTGCAACCCGCGCGCTTACTCTTCGATTCCGGCTCCCATGCTACCTTTGTAACCGAGGCGTGCGTCCAACGATTGGGCTTACCGCGAACGTCATCTCAGGTGTATGTAACTGGAATTGCATCAGCGCAAGGAGGTCGGGCTAGAGGTGAGGTGTCACTCTCGCTATCTTCTTATTGTACCGATCAGCGGTTCGCCGTCAAAGCACTTATTTTGCCAAAAATTACTGGCGATCTACCAACGCAGCCTATAGCTGGCTCTTCATGGCCACATATTCAAGGCCTGTTTCTGGCCGATCCACAATTTATGCATCCTAGACAAATAGATATATTGGTTGGCATGGACGTCATGGATCAGCTCATCTGTAACGAATTCATCAAGGGACCACCCGGCACGCCTATGACTCAGCGAACTGTGTTTGGATGGACACTTTTTGGAACCGTTGATGGCGCAGGGCCTGCTACGCCAAGCTTACCATCACTGTGCTGTGATGTTCGGATAGATCGCGCGTTGACTAGGCTGTGGGAGCTAGAAGAGGCCCCTCAAAAGGTGTATCTTACCCCCGAAGAACGGTATTGCGAAGATGATTTCATGAAGGAGCTAATCGACATGAATCATATGCAGATCGCTTCGGAAACGTCAAACCCAACCTACTACATGCCTCATCATCCCGTCGTGAAGGAAACCAGTATAACGACTAAGCTAAGAGTGGTATTTAACGCTTCTGCCAAGTCGTCGTCTGGAAATTCATTGAATGATGCCTTATTTGTCGGACCTCAATTGCAGCAGGACCTGTACACTATCCTTACTCGCTTTAGAACACACCGATATGCAGTAACAGCTGATATTGCCAAGATGTATCGCCAGGTTTGCGTATCCCAAAAGCATACTGATTTGCAACGCATAGTGTGGCGTAGCCATCCTTCCCAGCCTATCCAGGATTTCCGCATGGTTCGTGTTACTTACGGCGTGGCAGCTGCATCACATCTAGCTGTTAGATCGCTGCGACAGACTGCAAAGGACTCAAAGACTGGGAGCGCTAGATTCGTTGATGTTGTTCTCAAGGACTTTTATATGGACCATCTGCTTACTGGTGCATCTAGCAAAGAAGAGCTTCAGTCACTGCATCAGGGAGTCTCGACAATACTGAACGAAGGTGGGTTTGAACTCCGAAAGTGGGCGTCGAACTGTGAGGAGCTAAAGTCTAGCATCTGTAATGCCTCGGGAAATATCTCCCATTACGTAGTCGATGATAAGGACGTCTACGCTTTGGGTCTCGTTTGGAACACAGAAGGAGATTATTTTACATTCGCCGTCAATCTGAAGGATCCGCCAGCTGTATTGACCAAGAGAGCTTTCTTATCAGACGCAAGCACGCTGTTCGACCCGCTAGGTCTTCTGGCACCAGCTATTATAAAATCAAAAATGTGGTTTCAGGATATTTGGCGTAGTAAAACTGGCTGGGATGACCTCATTCCCGAGTCCATTGCAGTTAAGTGGCTAGAACATCGCGCAGAGTTGCAGCATCTCACCCCCTTCAAGGTTAATCGCTGGCTTGGCACGGAAGTGGTTGGGTCGGTCACGCAGCTACACGTTTTTGCCGACGCATCCGAGGCTGCCTACGCCGCCGTCATTTATGCACGGACATCCTACAGTGATGGTTCCGTTACCGTTTCACTTATCTCGTCAAAGACCAAAGTGGCCCCACTTAAACCAACGACGCTACCACGCCTTGAGCTTTGCGCCGCGCATCTGGCCGCTAAACTTGTGCGAAATGTGCAACACAGCTTGCCTGATCTCCGCTGCCCCCTTTTCGCTTGGACAGACTCCACAATCACGTTGGCCTGGCTTCAAGCGCATCCCAGCAGATGGGTAACCTTCATCGCCAATCGCGTCGCTGACATTCATGAAGTCTTGCCTCCTGAATGCTGGAATCACATACGATCTGAGCAGAACCCCGCAGATTGCGCCTCAAGAGGAATAGCTCCTGTAGAGTTATTGCATCAAAAGTTGTGGTGGCATGGTCCTGATTTCCTGAGAAGTGCTGAACAATGCTGGACGTCCAATTTATCAAAACAGCACACGACCGAATTAGGTATACGAAGCGGCGTTCGTGCCCATGTAACGAGTTCCAGTGATCACTGGCCTGTGATGATGAAGTACTCGTCGTACTCCAAGCTGCGTCGCATCGTTGCTTACGCTCTACGCTTCGTATCCAATATTCGCACCCAGCAACAGCAGAATGGTACTAAGCGTTTCGGCCCTCCCAGTTGCCACGAGTTAGCAGAATCTGAACTTCGTTTAATCAGGTATACACAACAGTATTACTTTGCCAGCGAAATTTCTCATTGCGTCGCTAAAAAACCAATCCCGCTTCGTAGTGGTCTTTTGCGTCTACAGCCGTTTATGGATGAGAGCAATATTCTTCGTGTTGGAGGTAGGCTAAAAAACGCTCAAGTCGCACCAGATGTCCGACATCCTATTATATTACCAAGGAATTGCCCGCTGGCGATACTAATAGTCTCTGATATACACAAGCTTAACTTGCACGCTGGGCCCCGCATCATGCAGACCATTTTGCAACACCGATATTGGGTTATAGGCGCTCGTAACCTGATTCGTAACTTGTATCGCAAGTGCGTTAAATGTACGTGCTTAAATCGTAACCTTGCTAGGCAGGCTATGGGTAATCTACCAGCAGTTCGCACAACCTACGCACGATGTTTTACCCGCACCGCGGTCGACTTCGCTGGTCCGTTTATGTACAAGTTTACTCACGGAAGAGGAGCTAAGGCCACCAAGGGCTATGTTTGCTCGTTTGTTTGCATGTGCACTGGTGCTATGCACCTTGAATTTGTCGGCGATCTATCAACTTCATCATTTCTCAACGCGTTTAAAAGGTTCACGAATCGTCGGGGCTTTTGTAAAGTAATGGTGTCGAACAATGGCACTAACTTTGTCGGAGCGGAGAAAGAGCTACGCATTGCCTTTGAAAGGTGTTTAAATGATGAGCAACTTCGCTTGTTCTTTGCGGATTCAAATGTTGAATGGCGTTTTAATCCTCCAGCCGCGCCTCACATGGGTGGTTACTGGGAAACTGGTATCAAGCGCGTGAAGTATTATTTGAAACGCGCGCTCAACGAGACTTTACTATCATACGAAGAGTTTTCTACGTTGCTGACAGAAGTCGAAGCCTGTGTGAACTCCCGCCCGCTATGCGATAACTCTTCGGATGCAGGAGACTTAGAGGTGCTAACCCCGGGGCATTTTATCGTAGGTGAACCGCTTAGATCCATCCCAGAGCCTGAGGGTCAAGGGTTCTGCGGAAGTCTTCGCCTGCGATGGCAAGCCATTTCAGCGATGAGGCAACATTTCTGGCGCCGTTGGCGAGACGAGTACTTATTAAGCTTGCAACGCCGCACAAAATGGTTCCGTCCCTCTCGCAGTATTGAAGAAGGCGATGTGGTTGCTGTTTTAGATGATGTTAGTCCTCCAACCAAATGGACGCTCGCACGCGTGGTAAAGTGCCACCCTGGTACTGATGGGCATGTGAGAGTAGTAACATTGAAAACACCGCATGGAGAGCTAAGGCGACCAATAGTAAAGCTGTGCCTTCTACCAACCAAAGACGATTTGTTTTGCCAGGAAGTCTAGTTCACATTATTTACGTCAAAGTCAGGTGGAATTTACAGTTTTTTTTCATATTGAATTTTTCAACGCACAATATTACAATATTTCACTTCATGATTTTCTTACTCACGTTTTTCTCAATAAGAATGTGATGATAGTTTTAAGTTGAACATATCATGTATAAATTAGATAGTTCAAGGGCGGCGGTATGTTGAGTTCGAATAAGCAACATAGCAGCATATATGTATGCAATGTAACAGCGCAAGGGTTAATGCACAAGCATAGTCAAGCACTTTTGCTTTGACGTCTAGCTAGTTACTTTATATTCTGTTTTTGGACTTCTTCTGTTTTTTGCCTAAAAAACAACCGCTCGCTATTAAAAAGTGTACTACAAAGTTTTTAATAAAAGTTATTCGAATTGGTAAAATATACACAACAAATCGCCACTGTCTATTTATTTGAGAAGAATTGGTAAGAAGCAATATTTCAACCATATACAGTCCACAACCCGCAATCGCTAAATAAGATAACCCGCAACAACACTTTGAAGTAAGATAACCCGCGACAACAATATATAAACGTTTGTGAAATTTTTTTGTTACAAAGTCGTTTGGAAAACATTTACTTTTTACGCTTGGAAAACATTGTTTAATAAACTAGCTTACTTCATTGTTTATTGGGATAGGTTGGAAAAATGAAATGAGAGGTTGTATTGGTAAACGGGAGCGGTATTTGTCGTGCGAAAATGAAAATTTATAATAATATGATTTTACAAAAGGATAAGCACTGGGTTTCCCAAAATTAATGTGAAAATTCTTCCTATTCCTATATTCTCAATAATCAATAATTTAATAAGGTTCCTATATTATTTTTATACCCAGCGTACTAGTACTAGTACAAGGGTATATTAATTTTGTCCACATAACGGTACTATGTAACGGGGCAAAATAATCGAGTTAGATATGGGGCTCCATATATGAAAGTTCTTATTTTGAAAAGAGGAATTGATTAACTTGAGTAAAAATTGAGATATTTGCATGAAATTTTGCATACAGGTTACTTTCTGGCCAAGGTAGGTTCGATATAGAAAATTTCGAAAATCACATAATTTGATATAACTTGCGTAAAAACTGAGATATTTGCATGGAGTTTGTTATGCAGGCTACTTTCTGACCAAGGTAGGTTGCTATTGAAAATGGACGAAATCGGATGATAACCACGCCCCCTTTTTCGATATCGGTAATTTGGAAGTCACATAAATTAACATAGCTTGAGTAAAATGTAGATCTTTGCATGGAATTTGTTATACAGGTTAGTTTTTGGCCAAGGTAGGTTGCTATTGAAAATGGATGAAATCGGATGATAACCACGCCCCCTTTTTCGATATCGAAAACTTCGAAAATCTCATAAATGGACATAACTTGCGTAAAAACTGAGATATTTGCATGGAATTTGTTATGCAGGCTACTTTCTGGACAAGGTGAGCTGCTGTGAAAATTTTCGAAATCCGGTGATAACCACGCCCACATTTTCGATATCGAAATTTACATAAATTAACATAAGTTGAGTAAAACTTGGGATATTTGCATGAAATTTGGTACACAGGTTACTTTCTGGCCAAGGCATGTTGGTGTTTAAAATGGGCGAAATCGGATGAAAACCACGCCCCCTTTTTTGATATAGAAAATTTAAAATGAGATTCTAGGGACTATATCATTGCCAAGTCATGGTATTTGTATCTCGTTCTGAAAACTAACGCTGGGTATATAATGTTCGGTTCACCCGAACTTAGACTTCCTTACTTGTTTTAAAATAGCTTATTGAATCATAGTCTGGAGGAATATATGGGCATGTATTTTCTTATTCTTATTTATAGCAACAGCGTTTTTAAAAAGATAGCTGAAAGACGTTATTGAGACTAGATTGATATTGGAACGATTTTCCGTTTTCCCTTGTAAATTTTTGTTTGTTTACAAACCGGTTGCGGCGATCCGCCATCTTTAGTGTAAGTTTTCATTCTGAGAACGGAAAATCGTTCCAATATAAATCTAGCATTCACCCTGTCGGAAAAACAGAAAATCATAATAACTCAGTTATTGAGACTACTTCAAATGTTCCGAAGGTGTTGTCGAAATATTTTCTCAACGTTTTACTTATCTACTATTAACAGTTTAAAAGTTATAAGAGTGTCTTGTGCGGAAATACTGTGGAATCGTTATTTTTGGGGAGTGTCCAAGATGTTGTGCACATTGTAATGTAAAATATATATCACATTGCGTTTATTTGGTATATTTTTTCAAATTGAATAAGTGTGAGTGAATCTGAATGGCTTAGCTTTTAATTTTCCTTTTACAAAAAGTTGGATTCATTTATCTGATATGTTAATATTACATTGGGTCCTCGTAGGTGATGTGGAGATGCAATGGTGACTCCGGTGAGCATACCAGTGGTCTATTGAAAAGCGGGTAGTGACTTCCTAACATGCAAACTAAACCATCACTATGCAAATCGTTTCAATATTTTTGTAATATCAATTACAAGATAAGTTGTGAAGACCAAATATGGCCACAAATTTGGCCCACACAAATATCAACGGCATAACACCAAAATGACTAAACGGAACAAAGCAACCAACATGCAACAGCAACATCAGACAAAACGACTCCAACACGAATCGGCACAACAAGTCGCTAGAACATGACAACAGCGAACCACAACAAGTCGTAGCAACACGGTCACAACATGTAATCATACGCACAAGCAACAATACGAAGAGGTGTATATAACAAGCAACACGAGGAGACAGCAGTCAGTCAGCACGGAACTGCGGTAGTGACAAGATCTACGCGGAAGGGTGATAACTAGTACATGGGAGCTTACCAATGCTAGTGATCATCGTTTAACGTAGACGCGGACTAAGCTGTACTTGAGGTGTGCTGGATTTACCCCGCCCATTATACGCTTAAGGCTGCGATAACCTGATCTGCCGCGGTCAGCCGTGGATACGCACATTACAACGCGAGTACAGTTGCGACAGCATAGCCGTGGGTACGAGATCGCGACGTCGACGCAAACACAACGCCAGCGAAGCAGTAACCGAGATAGCGGAACGCATATAAACCGCAAGCCCGCCAGCGCCATACCATCTGCATAGCGTGTACCAGTACGGAGTCACGGTCAAGATCGGATCTACGCTGGGTAGTGATAGTTAGTAAATGGGGTTTACCAATACTAAACATTACGATTCAGAGTAGACGTGGACTAAGTTGTACTTGAGGTGTGCTGGATTTACCCCGCCCATTATACACTTAAGGCCGCGCTCCGCCGATCAGCCAGCACTCGCCGTCGGGACGCGCGGTAGAGGCAGCCAGACGACGTCGCTGCCAAGTCACATAGCCGCTAACACACGCAGACAGAGGGACGCCACTGCAAGCAGCACAGAGCAACGCTAGCAGACGTACGCCGACGCCAACAGCACAGAGCGTCGCTAACCGAGGTATAACGGGATACGACGAACCGTTACCGAGCCAAGAGGCGCATCATCACGCCAGACAACGTCGCTGCCAAGTCACATAACCGCTAACACGCGCGACCACACGCCGACAGAGGGACGCCACCGCAAGCAGCACGGAGCAACGCCAGCAGACGTACGCCGACGCCAACAGCGAAGAGCGTCGCTAACCGAAGTATAACGGGATACGGTGAGCCGTTACCAAGCCAAGAGGCCCGTTACCACGCCGGACAACTAGGCACCGAGCCAACATTACGAGCAGAAATCATTGAGTTATTTAAGATTATTGGATTATAAGTATAATTAAGTTGAACAGGATTGAATAAAGTTAAGAATACGACTTGCAAAAGGGCCCCAAAGTATAAATTTATTGTACAAGGACCCTGGACACGGCGAGTATACCCCAGCACCAGATAAGAAGCATAGGGGCAGGGAAAAGCTTCGTTACAATTGGCGCCCGAGCAGGGACCCTGCAAGTCGTATATCCAACTTATCAGACGGAAAATTCCTGATAAAATCCACATAATGAATGAGCCACTGGATACAACGTGGCTAGATAGCGTCTCCAAAGAGCAACTGGTATCCATCGCGCAAGAGCTGGGTATCGAGCCTACCGGTACCACCCGTGAAATCCGCAAGCGATTAGCGGCATGGGCCTCCAAGGCGCCCATCGACGCAGAGATACACGCCAAATTCCTGTTAATGGAGAGCACTTACAAAACCACAGTGAACACGTTAAATCATGAAGACGGGCCAAAGACACCGATCCCGCCGAACTTCGGTGACGGAGCCGGTAACGTGCCTCAGGGACCACCAGAGAGAAATTTTTTGACGGTCCCAACGCAGAACCTGCAAGGCCCACATCAGTACCCACCATTAGCAAGTGCCGTGCCCAACAATTTCGCGATAGCCCAAGGTGGCCAAGTATCGGGCCTGGTAATCGCACCGGTCATCGATCAGGTACGGAAGTGGTCAGTAAAGTACGATGGTGGGCGGGACCCCCTAGCATTCGTAGAACGGCTGGAAGAACTGGCCGAGGTATAAATGGTAAACAGAGACCTCCTCCCAAAAATTATGCCCGAATTACTGTGCAACACCGCCCTGCAGTGGTATCGCAACAACAACGAGCATTGGGATAACTGGGCGGCTTTCAAGCGAGAATTCCTGCGATTTTTCTTACCGGCCAGATACTTCGAGCGCCTAGAAGATGACATACGACAGCGGAGACAACACGCACGGGAGAAATACAAGGACTACGTGTTGGCGATACAAAACTTAATGCGGCACGCCGGGTACAGTAGCGAGCAACGACTGGAACGGATATTTCGCAACAGCCATCCGGATTATTTACTGTACATCCGCAGACGAGATTTTAGTAGCTTAACGGAACTCCTCACCCTCGCTGAAGACTACGAGGGAATCCACGAAGGACACCGACGCACGTCGGAAGTACCACGACGCGAAGCGGCGCGACACGTAGTGGGCGAGAAAGCAACGGACCCAGCAACGAGTCGGTCGCCCCACCAGCAGCCCCCACGAGAAACACCTCCGGACGCCCAGCGCTACCCCCCGTCTAACACACCTAACAACCGGTGCAGGAGGTGCGGCCTGGAAGGTCACTACGCTGATAGGTGTCGAAATCCGAGCAAGTTATTCTGTTAGGAGTGTGGCCGGCCCGATATACGAACAATAGAGTGCTGCCGTCGACGTTCGGGAAACGAAATGGGGAGTCACCAAGGACAAGGCGCGGTGAACCCACAGAACCCAGCGCCGAAGCACCAGTAATCATGCGTCAGGATCATGGCCGCCTCTACGCCCTCGTCGAACTTGGTGGGCAGCCCGCAGAGGCCATCATCGACACCGGAGCCTCAAGAAGCTTTGTATCAACCGTTGTACCAGAACGCATGGTAAGCGCTGGAGGCGGAGAAAGAATAGCCGCAGCCCTTCAAGTAACAATGGCTGACGGTACCAGCAGCCAAATTTTCGACGCAATAAGGACCGAAGTACGCCTCGGGAAGTCATCACACCGCACCATTCTACACGTAATGCCCGGTGCCATTGATGACATCATCATCGGCCTAGACACACTAGGCGGTATGGGAGCTACATTATCCTGCGGAGGAAGTGGCATCGTCCTGGCCTACCCAGTTGATCAAAATGCAGCCACACCACGGGCGACCGTACCATCAGCGGCGGAAGACAGAAAAGGATCTGCTGCGACGAACGGTAGTTCACCCAAGAAGACCGGAAAAAAACGCTCACAAAGAACAAGAACGGAAACCAGAACTAGAGGAGAGAAAACGGACGGGGCAGCTACGGGCAGCCTCATCACGCAAACCACGGAGAACGGGTCCGGCTCAAGCCGCCTACCCAACAACAACCTGGGCCGGTTGTTAAAGTCAACACGCTCAGTTTCCAGCAATGAAAATAACTGCGTCACCTCCGAGTGTACTGAGACATGGCAAATGTTGCCCGAAAACCCAAGCATCACGACACCACCCAACCGACGGAGTATCTTTAACCAAATACGAAATGTTCACCAAACCCGCTGCGCTTCGGCCTTCATCACACAGACCACTACAACGGATCCACAGTGCAAATGGTGGCAGCGACGTGTCAGCGAAGTACGAACCAACCCTGAAAAGTACGGCGATTATACGATACAAGACGAGCAACTTTACCGGCACATCCCCTGCAGGTCTCACGACGAAGATACGGTACCATGGAAGTTATGCGTACCAACTCCGCTCCGACAACGGGTGCTACAGGAGAACCACGACACACCAAGTGCCGCGCACATGGGCATACGCCGCACGGTAGCACGGATCGCCAACAGGTACTATTGGCCAGGCATGTTCCGCGACATCAGCCGCTACGTACGCCAATGCGAGTCGTGCCAAAAATATAAGGAGGGACAACAGAAACCAGCCGGAAAGATGCTCTCGCAGGTAGCACAAGAACCCTTCGCCACGGTCTGCGCCGATTTCATTGGACCACTACCACGCTCAACACACGGTAACGCCATGCTATTGGTATTCTTCGACCGTTTCAGCAAGTGGGTAGAGTTGATCCCCATGAGACGGGCTACGGCCGAGGGCCTCCGCCGCGCTTTCAGAGAACGAATCGTCGCAAGATTCGGCGTACCCAAAATACTAATCTCCGATAACGGCGTGCAATTCACTAGCACCATGTGGAAGCGTTACCTCCAAGAGGTCGGGGTCCGCCAGCAATTCACGGCGCCTTATACACCCCAAGAGAACCCTACAGAACGCGCCAACCGGACCATCAAAAGGATCATAGCGCAACTCACCAAATCGAAACACCAGCGATGGGACGACCTCCTGCCCGAGATCGAACTTGGCATAAACACCAGCGTTACAGCCTCAACCGGGTACAGTCCGGCCTTTCTGGTACAAGGACGCGAGCCACGACTACCGGGGACGCTCTACGACGAGTTAAACGTCGGAACTGGTACGAGCCCACATACGGCAGAGGAGAAGTCCACCCGGCTGCAGGAGGCATTCAAGATAGTAAGGCACAACATGGAACGGGCAGCTACGGACCAAGCGCGACATTACAACCTTCGGCGGAGGAAATGGACCCCCGAGGTCGGCGAACTAGTCCTTGCTAAGGAGCACCACCTATCAAAGGCCGTAGAGGGCTTCGCGGCAAAATTGGCTCCCAAATACGACGGCCCGTACCAAATCTTAAAGTACGCGTCACCAGTCATCGTCCAGCTAAGAAAAATCAACGGAGGGAAGGAGAAGACGGCGAACCTCGCCGAATTAAAAATATACCACGCGCCTGAGGCCACACAACCATAGCGGATCAACAGCAAGGAAAAAAAAAAAAAAAAAGGGAAGCGCAATTTTGCCTTGCTCAAAGGAGCCAGCCGACAGCATCACAAATCATTCTGTTACCGACCATCAGAGTATCAACATCAACCGCGACAACCAAAAAGAATTACCAGCAATGGAAAACAAATTTAATAATAGCGTAAAACGTTTACGTGAGCGCATGGAAGAGGAGGAGGCGAAACGGCCTAGGGCCTTGCTACTAGGGCTGGTTGGCGAAGCCAACCGCAACGCCAACTCAGCTCGCGAAGACGCCGCACACGCAGCTAGACGCCACATGGCATTGACCAATATCAACAATGCCGTACGGAGGAACGCCGCGCAGGCAAGACGCGCATCAGCACCAAGGGCGAACACAGGGGGCGCCGGCGCGCACATCAAGCACACAACAACAGCACGTGCTATTTCCACGCACGACGCCGACGCCGACGTCAACGACGACGCCACGCGCGCAGCCACGTCAGCAGCTACCGCAGTAGCCACCACGGCAAGCAGCACGCGCGAAAAATTCGTACGCGCGGCCCTTACGCACATCCCGACGCCAACTAGGGCAGCCAACGCTACCGCGACCACCGCATGCGCACCCACCACGTCAACGCGCGCGCTCGTCACGATGGCCAACGCCCGAGGCACAGCTACGGCTCATACGCCACGCACAACAACTTGGGCCGAGCCCACAAATATCAGCAAGTCTCCGAAGTCGGTACCGACCTGCACCGTGGGAAGGGACCTCCCGAAACCATTACCGACCTGCACCGTGGGAAGAATAATGGTGGAGAAAGCCGACGTCAATCGGAGCCACCAAGAGAAACCCCAACAAGGCAACCCCATCAACAAGAGCCCACCAAGCGACACCGATAGCGACGCAACTACAAGCGACTCATCCGAATCGAGTGAAGACACCTCGACCAACCGTAGCACACCAGAGCCAACACAGTCGATGCAGGTCATTGAGCTCTCCTCGGATGACGAAACAGTGGGAGCAAACGGAACACGACCCGAGTTAGTGTATCCACCGAGGCCAGGAGGCATCGCCCTGTACCACACGGACCTCCACTCGCTCGGGGAGGGGCACTGGCTCACAGACACGGTCATCGACGCATGGGCAAAAGGACTGGAGCTGAAGTACGGGGAACAAGGGGTCGTACTAAGCCCATTTATTGTATGGCAACTAAGCCGACAAAACCATAGGGAGGAGTACTACCAACGAATCCACCGGTCGTTGCGAAAGATCGACCTATTTGGTAAACGCGCAATACTAGCGCCGCACAACGTAGCCAATCACTGGTACCTTCTCGGACTGGCATGCCAAGAAGTCACCCACCACGTCGCAGACATCGAATGCTGGCACAAACGATACGTGTGGACAGCCGACTCGAGGGTCAAGGGTAGGGCACCACACGCAACCGAGGCTTGGATCGAGTTTTTCCAGTGGGAGTACCGGCAACGATACGGAGTAGACGACTTCGAAGTTTGCAAGTTACAATTGGTAGTACCGCAGCAAGAGAATGACAATGACTGCGGGGTATACGTGTCGGAAACGGTCGAGAGGGTTCTGCGGTACGTCAACCAGAGGGAAGGAGCACCGGGACTTATATCCGAGCCATTCACGAAGGATATGGCAAGCCATAAACGGCGCGAGATGCTATGGGAGTTCCGACACCATATGCGCGGTCAACCCGAAATACCACCACTATCACAACAGCCACCCCCTCAAACTACAGCCCCAACGTCACCACTGCCACCAACAACGCAATATCCATCACCATCAATAGTACAAGAGGAACCAGAACTCCCACCAGAGGGAATTACAGTTACGGCGGAAGACGCGGCTGGCCCAGCGCTTGACCGATTCCCGGAAATTGCAAAAAGAGTAAGGGACGGTTTCAAAAACATAGCAAAGGGCATAGGGAAATCCCGCATCAGATTCTCGACGCAGACGCACCGGGTAACAATATACCGGTCGCGTGCACTTATATGCGGAAGGGGCAGGGGGCCATAGAACTCCAAAGTAGGGGGGGAGTGTGAAGACCAAATATGGCCACAAATTTGGCCCACACAAATATCAACGGCATAACACCAAAATGACTAAACGGAACAAAGCAACCAACATACAACAGCAACATCAGACAAAACGACTCCAACACGAATCGGCACAACAAGTCGCTAGAACATGACAACAGCGAACCACAACAAGTCGTAGCAACACGGTCACAACATGTAATCATACGCACAAGCAACAATACGAAGAGGTGTATATAACAAGCAACACGAGGAGACAGCAGTCAGTCAGCACGGAACTGCGGTGATAACTAGTACATGGGAGCTTACCAATGCTAGTGATCATCGTTTAACGTAGACGCGGACTAAGCTGTACTTGAGGTGTGCTGGATTTACCCCGCCCATTATACGCTTAAGGCTGCGATAACCTGATCTGCCGCGGTCAGCCGTGGATACGCACATTACAACGCGAGTACAGTTGCGACAGCATAGCCGTGGGTACGAGATCGCGACGTCGACGCAAACACAACGCCAGCGAAGCAGTAACCGAGATAGCGGAACGCATATAAACCGCAAGCCCGCCAGCGCCATACCATCTGCATAGCGTGTACCAGTACGGAGTCACGGTCAAGATCGGATCTACGCTGGGTAGTGATAGTTAGTAAATGGGGTTTACCAATACTAAACATTACGATTCAGAGTAGACGTGGACTAAGTTGTACTTGAGGTGTGCTGGATTTACCCCGCCCATTATACACTTAAGGCCGCGCTCCGCCGATCAGCCAGCACTCGCCGTCGGGACGCGCGGTAGAGGCAGCCAGACGACGTCGCTGCCAAGTCACATAGCCGCTAACACACGCAGACAGAGGGACGCCACTGCAAGCAGCACAGAGCAACGCTAGCAGACGTACGCCGACGCCAACAGCACAGAGCGTCGCTAACCGAGGTATAACGGGATACGACGAACCGTTACCGAGCCAAGAGGCGCATCATCACGCCAGACAACGTCGCTGCCAAGTCACATAACCGCTAACACGTGCGACCACACGCCGACAGAGGGACGCCACCGCAAGCAGCACGGAGCAACGCCAGCAGATGTACGCCGACGCCAACAGCGAAGAGCGTCGCTAACCGAAGTATAACGGGATACGGTGAGCCGTTACCAAGCCAAGAGGCCCGTTACCACGCCGGACAACTAGGCACCGAGCCAACATTACGAGCAGAAATCATTGAGTTATTTAAGATTATTGGATTATAAGTATAATTAAGTTGAACAGGATTGAATAAAGTTAAGAATACGACTTGCAAAAGGGCCCCAAAGTATAAATTTATTGTACAAGGACCCTGGACACGGCGAGTATACCCCAGCACCAGATAAGAAGCATAGGGGCAGGGAAAAGCTTCGTTACAAAGTTTTAAATCATTTTTTAACAAATAAGGCTAGATAAAACTACAGGGCTGAAGTAACGTACAAGTTCATATAAACGCAACCTTATATGTACGCTTGAACACACAAAACAAAAAACAAGAAATTAGCATCCACTTTTTAAATGGCAGGGAACCTCATTAAGATACTCTGTAAATAACAAAAATACAGCTTTAGTTGAACTATTTAAAGTAAATTATAAAATTAGCACGTGGAATTTTACTATAAACAAAGAAGAACAAGAGAACTGTCACGGCAACATCAATCACATGGTTGCTTTTATAGGTTTTCTCCAATTATCAATTTTTCCCAAAAACTGACAATTAAAATTCATTACGAATTATTGTTTCTCTGATCTCAAGCTTGCAAAACTTACAAATATGTAAAAACAAGAAAGATCGCAAAAACCAACAACAAAATATTAAGAACCGTAGCACGGGTTTACGTACATAAATATGTACAAACAAAAAAAAAAAAAAAAAGTCCAGCACACGCATTCGTTCGTCTGACCGAAGGTCTAACAACAATGTGTGCTCACTGTTGGCAAGAACAAACAAACAAAAGGGAATTAATTGAAGTGGAGATAAGTACATTGTGACGTCACAGGGCATCATAGCTTAGATGTTAGAATTTTCTAACAGCGGCTTTGGTGCAGACACTGGTTCGCATCCCAGTGTCCGAAAAAGGGATCTGATGATGAGCTTGGAAACTCTGAAACATGTAATCCTATCCATCGCTGTGATTTAACAGTGTAATTTTTCTCCAATTATCAATTTTTCCCAAAAACTGACAATTAAAATTCATTACGAATTATTGTTTCTCTGATCTCAAGCTTGCAAAACTTACAAATATGTAAAAACAAGAAAGATCGCAAAAACCAACAACAAAATATTAAGAACCGTAGCACGGGTTTACGTACATAAATATGTACAAACAAAAAAAAGAAAAAGTCCAGCACACGCATTCGTTCGTATGACCGAAGGTCTAACAACAATGTGTGCTCACTGTTGGCAAGACCAAACAAACAAAAGGGAATTAATTGAAGTGGAGATAAGTACATTGTGACGTCACAGGGCATCATAGCTTAGATGTTAGAATTTTCTAACAGCGGCTTTGGTGCAGACACTGGTTCGCATCCCAGTGTCCGAAAAAGGGATCTGATGATGAGCTTGGAAACTCTGAAACATGTAATCCTATCCATCGCTGTGATTTAACAATGTAATTTTTCTCCAATTATCAATTTTTCCCAAAAACTGACAATTAAAATTCATTACGAATTATTGTTTCTCTGATCTCAAGCTTGCAAAACTTACAAATAGGTAGCACGCACATTTTTTTAAGATTTCGATTGTATCAAAAAGTGGTAATTATATAAGTAAAACCTTTCCAGAAATCATTCTACTTGAAATGGTTTGCTTTAAACAATAATTTGCGTCAGCTTATTTCTCTTATTTATTTATAAATGATGTTTATACCAATAGCATCCGTATTTTTTTTCTGCTTCCAACGATTACGACACTGCGTTGAATAGCTTCTGAATATCCAGCTTTTTACATGGTGACGCACAGCTGAGGACGACCGCTGATACATAACTTACTTGTAGATTTGTACAATGGACACGACTGGCATGAAAATAATGTTCTAACACCACTGTGGCGAAACAGCTTTCGCGCTCAGTGTTGTTTCATAGTAAAAATAGCAACTAGAAACTTGAAAATGGAACTGAGTGATTAAAACTGCTTTTTATTTATTAATTTGGGAGTATTTTGTATATGCGTTCAATATTGCAGTATTTATTTCATAAATTTAGAAAACAAAAATTCAGAAATTCACATCTAAAAATTCAGAAAGAATGAGACGGCAGAAAAAATTAAATTTTGCGCAAAATTATGGCTTATAATTTTATACACGATTGGGTATATGGGTTTCTGAATTTTTGATTTGTGAAAAAAGTTTTCTGAATTTTTCCTTCATACTTTTGGTTTCTGAAAACATTTTTCCGAAAAATTGTATTTCTGAATTTATTCTGCCTGAATTTATAGGGGCACCATTTATTTGCGATTGATTTATTATTGCATATAGCGTAAACAGTGTAGTTGGTGTGTGTGTGCTGGTTAGGAGTAAGTCAGCTGTTAATTGCGCTACTAGTATACATAGATATACTAGGCTGTTTCGCTAACGACTGAACGTTGGAGAGTAAGAATACTTGTGATCAATTGATCTATCCCTGTAAAAAACGTTGGTACATCGGTGTACTCCAACACTTATCCTCATTCACATAAAAAGGTGGTCCAATTTATAAGGCCATGTTCGGTGGTTGGATCACCTAATCCATTGTTGCTGTTGAATACTCCGTAGAGTAATCCAATGGTAGTACACTCATGTAGGTGGTCTATAGTTAGAGTATTCAAAAGCAATGAAATGGAGTACCCCGAGTTGGATTAGGTGATCCAATTACCGGCCATCGCCATTTAAATTGTACCACCTTTTTTATATGAATGAGGATAAGTGTTGGAGTACTCCGATATTCCATAAGGAGTATATACTCTATGGAGTATGAAACGAAGTAATTCGGTTTCATGCAGCGATGGGATGGACACTACTGCTTTAATTTAAATCTTCGCTGAAATACATATTAATGTACTCATTTTATGTGTAGATACGAAACTTCGCGCTCTCTGAGAGCTCTCAAAAAGTGGTAATTTTTTATATCATTTTCCAATGATGCCAGCATGGTGAAAGCAAAATATGGGCATTTTGAGTAGCATTTAGGAATTTTGCAATTTCCACAGACCATGAGGTATGCAAAAAAGTACTATCGAATTAATTTTTGAATTTTTCTTACTCGGAACGTGTAAAATGAGGCAAGACATGATAAAAATATTTGAAGGTGGTTTCACTTTAAATTTTTTGACACTAACCGTGTTCGCCAAGAGGGCGTGATGTTGCCACATTTGAATTATTAGTTGTTGTTAAATTTGGAAATTTTGCAAAATTTTATTGTTTATTTTTTATGTATATTAAAATTTTTAGTTATTCGCAAAATGAAATATATAACATATGTAATTAAACTGCAAAATTTTCTGAGGTAATTATGAGCAGCGGTTTATCATGCAAATATAAATATTAAAAAAAAAATTTGGCTTTGGTATTTGTTTCATTTATGAGACAACTGCTAAAACACGTCCAAGTTTATCTAGAAAGGTGTCAAAATACGCGGTTTCACCTAGGTATAAATGATCCGAAATCGAAATTTAAATTTTTTGTGTCAGTGAAAAGTTATTAACAAAAAGCCAAAAAATGAGCCAGGTCAAATCCTGATTTGGAGGCCCGATCCATGTTTTTTATGTACCGAACACCTTTCCTTCGGCCTCCGGGCGCTAAAGAAGTCCAACACCAGCTACGCAATCCCAATTATTTTTCGTAATTGTAAGGTCCACATGAAAATGACAGAAAATTGTGATCTTTAAGTGCAAATATCTTTTCACAAAAACAAAAATTCAAAAAACTGCTTACGCATTATAGTTACTGAGGTCAAAACGCGTCTTTTGATACCTCTCCCGGGATTCTTGGTCGTGTTTTAGCAGTTGTCTCCTAAGGGAAACAAATACCGAAGAAAATGATTCGATTTCTTTTCATTTAACTATAGGAAAAATGGTGGATTTTTTTTTTAAAGGACTGGTAGTACGAAAAGTACGGAACACGATTTCTGTCAGATGGCTAATCAAACGGGGAAGAAGAAGAAGTGGAACTACCTTCAAATATTTCTGCCATGAGGCAAGATATATTTAAAATAAAGTATATGAAATAATAAATAATTCACAATATAAAGTTAAAATTTTCAAGATATCTTAAAATAAGATAAAATCCTTAATGATGTAAATTTCGTAATGACATAGAACATGGAAATTGAAATAATATGATTTCAAATAAAAATTTTTATAAATTAAAGTACATTTGTGAAAATAATAGAAAAAGAAAAAGCGTTTTTTTTGTTTCTTGTAAGAATTTTTTATCCCTGTAAACTACTCAAATGCGTAAAAAAATATCAACTTCTACTTATATTTTCTGCAGCTATTTTCTTAGATTGTACCTACTAATTCATACTTTACGTGTTCTTTCTCAATCGTGCAATATTTTAAGTTTATTTTATTTAAGTTATTTTAAGTTTCACTTATGATTCAATGATTTTCCCAAATTGTTTTGGTGCATTTTTTTGCTTTCTGGCTCCACGATGTTTATGTATCTAATGTCAGATGGTCCTCCATTGTGTAGTGTTGCCAACTAGCGCACACATAAAATAGTAGGCAACGCTGCATAATCGAGATGTTACTGTACGATTCGATTACTTTAATCTAAACGAAATACGTTTATACAAATTGAATTCTTGAAGTTGAGTGGCAATGGCTACCGTGCTTACATGAACATAATCCGGTCCCACACTTTTAGAGATATCTATCTAAAATTTGAAATGCGGTCGCCATTTAGTAGTATGTGAAGTTGGACCAATATAGCTGAGATCCTACCGACAAACGGGTTTTGTGGAAATTAAACAGATAGGAATGAACATTTTCAGTTTTTATCTGAAGTTATTGGTGCGTTTGTCGTATCGCTGTAGTCGCATCTTTAAGGGAGGGTTAAGGTTTTAAAATAATTTGTTTGGATTTTTTTCTTTTTCAACCTTAGCCTAAAACCAACATTCATTTGGTCGGTATTAGTGGTAACCAGAATGAAAACGGCAAACGACAAGCGGCATCTGTCAAATTATTTTTACACGTGTTCTTATGGGGAGGAATTTTTTGAACACGACGCGACAAAGCGGCAATCATTCACAGATGCCGCTGCCGCCAGATTAAATCTAATTCTATTTTGACAAGCGGCAGATGGTGGCGTTTGGTTTTTTTGACTATAAAAACGAAAGGAAGAGTAAATAACTTGTAAAATAAGTTCCAATTATTACAGAATTTGTCTCTTTCACACTTTTTACAACATTTCTACTTTTCAAGTTGATTAGCACCTGTCGCCCCTGCCCTCATTATAATCATGTCGGCAATTCTTGACGGCAAATATCGTCAAGCTTCAGTTTTTCGTCGTTGTCGTTCGCCGCCGTCGTGTTCATTGTGGGCCTATTCACGATGGTATATTTAAAAGGTTGCAGCAATTCTCTAATGCTTATTATTAATTAAATAATTCAGAAATTCATTAATTCCATAAATTGGTTACATGTATAATTAAAGTTATATTTATATGATTGATATTATTTAGAATTCATAGGAAATTTACACTCACTATGACTATATCGAGATTAGTGCATAGGTGATCAGGCAATATACGCTTAATAACTTCTTCCTCAGGCATCCCATTAAAACGATCATGTTTTTTACGTCCCTTTTCCTTGAGAAAGTTATCACCGTACAATCGTGTTTTATTAAAACTGTATAAAAGTATGTATTAAACAATTGTGTCTAATTTATTGAAAACCACGAAACATAACTTTGGAAGGAATTAAAAATACTTACGTGGCTGAACTTTCTTCTGAACAACATGTGTCGTCAACTAATAATTGAGGTGACGGTTTTGAAATAACAACAGAGCCAGCATGTATTTTCTTCCTCCGGCCACGCTTCTTTTGCAGAGGCTTGAGAATTTCATTACTGCCAGTAAAACCATTATGAGGCGACAATGTTTGTAACTTGAAAGGCAGGTGGTCATGCTGTTTTTCTTCAAGCAGCATATTTTCTGAAGAATCAGACAGCGTTGTATTTATATTATAGTCAGTCGATTTTTTCGGTTTGATGGTATTAAGTTGCTCGTGTTGATGTTCTTGAGAAAGCTGATAATCACAACATATATTAAACATTTCCTCCGTCTGATTCATTACATTGCCAGTAAAATACTTATTAGGTGATGTGCTGCTACAAATTTCTGTTGGGACCACTTTCTGTTGCAAATGTAGTTGACGTTCCGGTGATTGAATTCTCATTGTGTATCGCTTGTTATATCAAATATTTGCTATGTAATTAACATTGGCTTTGTTACATCACAAACTGTTGTTTCTCAGACTGTATAAGAGGGCTGAGGGTAATGGATTGAATGGATGAATGTGATGGCCTTCGTTATTTCTTTGATGGGTAAGATTATTTCGGGAATTACCTGCAATTAAAGATCGTAGTGAATTTGAAATATTTTATAGTATATACATTAAGACGCCTCACGCTCCATACAAAAAAAATGGACACCCTGTTTCCATCGGAATTATAAACTTCAATGTATTCTAAGACCTTGGTCAAAATATTTCGAAAAAATATTAAGATTTACCGGAGCTAAACCGCGTTAAAAAAACGGTAAAAATATCGTTTTTCATGTATAAAAGGAGTATGAAAAAATATTTTTTAATAAAAAGCACCTGAGATGATGAACTAGCTGGAGTACAAAAGGTAAGCATAAAAAAGTTTGAAAATTTTATCAACGCAATCCAAATATTGAGATGTATGATGCTGTTTTTGGTCATATTGCGAGGGGTACGTTTGTGGAAAACTTTAATAACTCATCCAATTATTAACGGATTTAGACGATTAGGATATCATATAAAAGGTATTTTCGAGATGTTGCCATTTCTGCAAAATTTAACCCTTTTTGGTCCAATTTCACACATTGCGAATATTAGAACACAGGTACACAATTATAGCATTGAAAAATTTTTAAACTTTTTTATGCTTACCTTTTGCACTCTATCATCTCAGATGCTTTTTATTAAAAAATATTTTTTCATACTCCTTTTATACATGAAAAACGAAATTTTTAGCGTTTTTTTGACGCGGTTTAGCTCCGGTAAATCTTAATATTTTTTCGAAATACTTTGGGAGAGTCCTTAGAAAAGAGTGAATTTTGAAATTCCGGTGGAAACAGTGCAACTTTTTTTGGCGAGGCACCTTAATATACATACTTATATCGAGCCATGATTGCGATTGTATCACAACGCCAAGCTATCGAAATTTTTTTTTTCCTCGCAAATAGCTTGTGAATAGTTGTTGTCATAAACTTATAGAGGTCTACATACAATGTACCGTTCCTAAGAAAAAGTAAAAAAAATATTTTATCGTTTGCTTTGTTTACACTTTTACGTGACCGCAATTTTATCGTTAGCTAGAGTATGAGTACAGTGTACGAGTATAATAGAATTGTGGGGTGTTTTTAGTAGTTTACCTGGATTTTCCTCTTTTTTTGTTACGAATGTATATATTAGTCGGACAAGCATTGATTGCCTGAGAGTTTAAAGGTCTCAAATTTTCTCTATTGGAAAAAATATGGACCAACATCTTAACTTTGCACTAAAAAAAGCAGACATCAAATCAATATGATTTATGTGTATGAAAAATTTAAACAACTTGATCAAGATGTGGATGGCAAATGCTTTAAATCTTGACATTTTCGTTGCATACTTGTTAATAAAGTTAAACTAACATTTTTACTTCCCGGACATACTATGATGCCTGTTGATTCAGTTAATAGTACTATAGAGTTATTTATTAAAAGGAGATCAGTTTGGTCGCCTTCCGAGTGGGAACCGTTAATACGGAATTCGCGAACGAATCCGAGTAATTACGTGTCCAAATGCATTGAATGTTCTGAACTTCGAGATTGGAAATCTTTCGCAGAAAAATTATTGTTGTTTTTGGGTTTCTTAATAATTTTTTATTAATTATTAAAAGTTTTTGTTGAATTGAACAGGAAAAATTTAGAGACAACCGCCACAGCTTTTGTTATAGGTCCATTTCGGAAGTTGCTAACTTCACTCATCAGAGAAATTTTGGCAAGCATTGCTAACTATTGAGCTAACAATACGCTGGGTTTTTTGCCTTCTAAACGCCCTGTTCAATCAACTTTGACCAATTCATGAACCAGCAGCGCCATCCGGCGGTGAGATTGGATATCATGATGGATTTTTTGCAAGACTGTTTTGGTGTCACAGTTTGCCAACCATGTGCTCTTGGTTTTTGTTATTGAGATTTTACACAAACAACAAGCTTGTGTTTCCGGTCTTTATATTTGAAGTATCCTGGTTCGGTACGAGCTATAGACCTATTAATAATTTTTTGTTGTTTTTGGATTGAACAGGGCGTTTAGAAGACAAAAACCCAGCGTATAGTTAGCAATGCGTGCCAAAATTTCTCTGATGAGTGAAGTTAGCAACTTCCGAAATGGATCTATAAGAAAAGCTTTGGCGGTTGTCTCTAAATTTTTCCTGTTTAATTCAACAAAAACTTTTAATAATTAATAAAAAAATATTAAGAAACCCAAAAACAACAATAATTCTTCCCTGCAGAAAAATTATTAATAGGTTTATAGCTTCAGATATAAAGACCGGAAACACAAGCTTGTTGTTTGTGTAAAATCTCGAAGATGAATATGATTTGGGTTAACAAGCACTGGCTATTACTTATGTTATGATTATTATAACCCTATATATCTTTCAATAGTATTACTCTGCGTGAGGTCTCAATAAATGAAGTTGTATGAAAAACAAGTATTTTATTTTCTATTTATCATAAAAACTATTGCTCAACCACGGTATGTATCCATTTTCAAATGACTAATATGCAACTAATTTTCAGAGAAACGCTAGTGCACTTTTGATGAAAATCCCTTTGATTACTTCTATACTAGTAAAAACCGCTACTAAAGTTAATTTAAGCTTTTTAGACCGACCCCAAAGATCTTGACTATGATACTAAACACCTACCGAGAATTTTGTTTAGACTTTATTATGACCAGAAAATCAGGCTTTTGATATTGCATTATCTGGCTGGGATTCGAACGCAGGAGTTTTGGCATGTAACTCTTGCAGTATCACACCTATGATACACCAGCGTTCTATATACGTAACTTTACCATAGAAAATATCTATGTAACACAGCATATACAAAAAGTATCTTAGGCGCCAAAACCTTTTTTATTGCCTCTCAGCAAGACTGCAAAAGTATCGCAAGCGCCACAATACCCTTAAAAACTAGGAAAGTCAGGAAAAAATGCATGCCTTATTTGGAGTAGCAAATAAATAAACTGATGTCTATCAAAATTTTAGACATACATTCAAAAGTTAAAGAAATAAACAGAAAAAAGCATTTCCTGTAAAATTTGCTTTTTGGCGCTTACGATCAAATCGAAAGTGAGGCATATTGTCACGTACGATAAATTGGATCTCACTAAAGATGCGGTATGAAATAAAAAGTATCAACTTATTTCCCGTGCAGGCACCGGAGCTTTCTTAAGAATAACAAGTAAGGAAGTCTAAGGGCGGGTGAACCGAACATTAAATACCCAGAGTTAGTTTTCAGAACGAGATACAAATACCATGACTTGGCAATGATAGAGGCCCTAGAATCTTATTTGAAATTTTCTATATCAAAAAAGAGGGCGTGGTTATCATCCGATTTCGCCTATTTTAAACACCAACCTGCCTTGGCCAGAAAGTAACCTGTGTACCAAATTTCATGCGAATATCTCAAGTTTTACTCAACTTATGTGATTTTCGATATCGAAAAAGGGGCCGTGGTTATCATCCGATGTCGTCCATTTTCAATAGCAACCTACCTTAGCCAAAAATTAACCTATATAACAAATTTCATGCAAAGGTTTACATTTTTACTCAAGTTATGTTAATTTATGTGATTTTGAAAATTTTCGATATCGAAAAAGGGGGCGTGGTTATAATTATATTGCGACAATTTTCAACAGCAGCCTACCTTGACCAGAAAGTAACCAACACACCAAATTCCATGCATATATCTCAGTTTTTACCCATTTTCAAAACCAATCTATTCTGAACCCAAATAAGTACGCATGCCGAATTTGGTGAAGATATCTCATTATTTGCTCAAGTTATCGTGTTAACGGACAGACGGACGGACAGACGCACAGACGGACGGACATGGCTCAATCAAATTTTTTTCGATCTTGATCATATTGATATGTGGAAGTCTATATCTATCTCGATTCCTTTATACCTGTACAACCAACCGTTATCCCAACAAAGTTATAATACCCTTGTACTAGTACTAGTACGCTGGGTACAAAAATATGAATTGAAAAACAAAATAACTACCTTACCTGCGATAGCGGCTGTCAGATATTTCACGGGAAGTCACCTAACTACCACATAGAAGTGAAGCTAAAATACTTGCTGTTAAAAATCCAAACAAAGAAGTTCTCAGTTTTTACCCATTTTCAAAACCAATCTATTCTGAACCCAAATAAGTACGCATGCCGAATTTGGTGAAGATATCTCATTATTTGCTCAAGTTATCGTGTTAACGGACAGACGCACAGACGGACGGACATGGCTCAATCAAATTTTTTTCGATCCTGATCATATTGATATGTGGAAGTCTATATCTATCTCGATTCCTTTATACCTGTACAACCAACCGTTATCCCAACAAAGTTATTATACCCTTGTACTAGTACTAGTACGCTGGGTACAAAAATATGAATTGAAAAACAAAATAACTACCTTACCTGCGATAGCGGCTGTCAGATATTTCACGGGAAGTCACCTAACTACCACATAGAAGTGAAGCTAAAATACTTGCTGTTAAAAATCCAAACAAAATGTTAAGAAGTAACTTCTTGTTTATCTGTCACAAACCTGACCAAGCAACTACTTGAAGAATAACTGTCTCCGCTAGGGCTGGTAACTTCTTGTATAAAAATTACAAACCCCAACATCCATCCTAGTTGACGAAAAACCGCATGCGTTAAACTATAACCTATCCAGGCTGCACCCTGACATGCCGAATGTTTGGCCAGAATGCGGTATGCTCCCCCATTACACCAACTATCTGTTTACCTACTCGACGGAGTGGACTCTTCTATCCAGGGTTTGGAATTATTCGTTTATTAATATTCAGGTACGTTCTTATAGGTTCTTACACGCGGACCTGAACATTAAAAAGGCAAATTTACATTCCTAATCGCCAATACGAACGCATAAAAAAATCCCCATCATTCGTATACCCGAACACCTGCTCGAATATTCCCATATACATTGGCAAATCACAGTAACAGAGCTATTCTGTGCACTTGACAAACTCACCACTTTCCTTATTTGTCAAGCTTGATTATTTATCAAGTATTTTTTTATTCTGTGTTAAAACGTAAAAGCTCTTGGTTGATAAATAGTCAATATGTCAAACGGTTTTGATAATTAAATTTTGCGCTAAAATAACGTTATTTTGTGTACAAATGGAAGAAGAGTTATTACTTTTGGTGTTATTGTGGGAAAATGAGGATAATAAGTAACATCGAGATCGCGCAAGGTACCAAAAATCTTTAAGGGGTGACATCAATCCATTTTCCTTACGTAAAAACGTGTTCGTTCAAAATTTTCGTTTGACCCGTTCATTGTGTCGTCGCCTTATTGATGACTTGGAGTCTCATGATGACCAACAAACCTCTTTGCAAATATCTATCCGCGTTCTGTCGGTATTGAACTTCTTTACTAATTCATCTTACCAAACATGCGTGAGCAACAATTAAAATGAGCCAGGCACCTTTTTCTCGAAGTTTGAAGGCTGTGGCCAACCTAGTAATTGTGAGGGTTAAGGGCAGTGAAATCGAATTTCCCCGTACAGTCGAAGAAGAGAATATTGTTAAAACAGGGTATGAGTGCAAATGAAATATTTCAGTAGCGCGATTCACTAACTTTTATCACATCCACAAACGACAATTTTAACCTTATCACAAATGGTTTGCATTGTCACATATGCGATTCACTAACTTCGCTTTAAACATGATAGTTAAGTATTTATCCATAGTGAGAAAATATGGCATCCCTTGTACTGAAATGTCAAAATATGCGAAAAGCACAAAGAGGAATTGAACAAAAACAAATTGAAACAAAAAGTTCTAGGTACATTAGAAGTGCGATATTGCAATATTTTTATTAAAATAAATGGATTCTGTTGCAAAAACAACAACAACAAGTAAGGAAGTCTAAGTTCGGGTGAACCGAACATGAAATACCCAGCGTTAGTTTTCAGAAAAAGGGGGCGTGGTTTTCATCCGATTTCGCCCATTTTAAAAACCAATCTATGCCGAGCCTAAACAATAGCGAATTTGGTGGGCGCGGCCACGCTCCTTGCTTATAAAGCTTTAACCGCTTACATGAGCCAAAAGTACTGAATCGATCTTTTCAAGGGTTATAACTACCATGTCCTATATATAACTTTGGAAAAGAAGGCGTGCCATGCCCATAACTTTTAACGTATTTTGTGAAATTTTTCGATGTACGGATATATGTGTCCATTAATCAATATTTACATAATTTTAAAAAAGTGAGTGGTGGCACGCCCACGGATTTTATTATGTTGTTTGTCCCTATTGAAGATCAGTTTTCATTGCAGATCTTTATGATACTTTCACAGTGGCTTGTTAATAGTGAAATGTTGATATTTTGTTTATTCTCTTGTGGGCGGTGCCACGCCCATTTTCCAAAATATTACCAAAAAACCTTTAAACATCACTAATAACATCATCAGGTGAATGAGTGTACTAAATTTTAGCATTATATCTTTATCAGTTAAACAGATATTGCATATTCCGGTTTCCTAACTCTCGTTTAGAGAACTTTAGTCCAAAAAGGGGCGTGGTCGTTCACCGATTTTTCTTATTTTCTGTGGTAATACTCTACATAAACATAACATGCCTGGAACCTAGTTTCGTAAACCTATCTCACACCGTTCTGAAGTTATTAGCAGTCGAATTTTTAAATTGCTTGACTCATAAGTGGGCGGTGCCACGCCCACTTTCCAAAATTTTGCAAAAATAATGTAAAGAATATGCAAATTGATGTATGTACAAAATTATATTATTATAGCGGTATCAGTTAATTAGATATGGACTTTTCAATATTTCCACCTCCTTTCAATATAACTTTTATAAAAAAGTAGGCGTGGTCGCCAAGCGATTTTGTTTATTTTCTATATCTGAATTTAACACAACAATAGTATGCCCTCTACAAAATTTCGTTATACTAGCATAAACTGTTCTCAAGTTATTAGGAGTCAAAATTTTAAAATTTCTTCAAATATATGGGGGCGGTGCCACGCCCCTTTTCAAAAAATTTGGTAAAATCCGCCTTAGAACATATAAATCAATACATATTGCAAATTTTATCATTGTAGCTGCTTCTGATATTGAATTAACCCGTTTTACACGTTTTTCGAAATTTTCGATATCGAAAAAGGGGGCGTGGTTATCATCCGATTTCGCCCATTTTCAATAGCAACCTACCTTGGCCAGAAAGTAACCTGTATGCAAAATTTCATGCAAATATCTCAATTTTTACTCAAGTTATCGTGTACACGGACGGACAGACGGACGGACATGCCTTAATCAATTCCTCTTTTCAACCTAAGAACTTTCATATATGGAACTCTATATCTAACTCGATTATTTTGTGCCGTTACATAGTACCGTTATGTGGACAAAATTAATATACCCTTGTACTAGTACTAGTACGCTGGGTATAAAAAGGAGTCGGGCATCAGCGGAGCAGCTCAGGGTGATGGTGGACATCCTTTCCGAAATGGAGGGATTAGCTTCTGGGAGATTCCAACGCCTCCATGGTAAGTTGGAATACCAGAAAAAGTGGAGGGAGATGTCTGAGAAGCTCAACACAGTTGGTGGCGCATCAAAGACAGTTGAGCAATGGAATACGGTAAGTAGTTTTTTAAGAAAAAACATTTAGATTTTGTCTAGTTTAGGAGCAACTGCCAAAACACATCCAAAAATCTGTTTTGACCTAGGTATCAATGATCCGAAAGCGGATTTTGGATTTTTTCTTTGTGTGAAAAGTTATTGGCCAAAAAATTACCCAGGCCAATAACGTTTGGTACCTGCTGATATTTTTTACGTGTTTTAGCACTTGCCTTATAAACGAAACAATTACCTTCGATTTTAATATATCTATATTTTACCAATTCGCTGCTAGGTATGGCGCAATTTGAAACGGCGGACAAGCAACCATGTGCGGGACCTGAACAACCAAAGGGCCCTTACTGGGAATAGGCCCATATCTTTGCCGCCCTTAACGGATCTGGAGCTGCGAATAGTGGACTTGATTGGGGATAGATACGTGGAGGGTGCAGATATCTGCGACGACAGTATCCCAAGGGAAGAGGTACGGTGAAATTATTATAGTTAAGTTGTCATATGCATTATTTCATCCTCATTGTTTTATTAACGTCTATTTCTAGGAATTCCAATTGGTAATGGAGGAGGATGATGAAATCCCCTGGTCCGAGTCCAACGGGACTATTATTATCCCGCTGACACCTCCACCAGCAACACCAACACCTCCACCAGCAACACCAACACCTGCTGCAGCAACACCCAGAGCAGCTACAGCTAGGGCAGCAACACCTAGAGCAGCTACATCTAGGGCAGCATCTGCAACACCTCGCAGGGGCACGAAGAGGAGGTGTGAAAACGGGTGTTGCGACGATGACCGGCAAAGGTTTTTGGACATCGCAGAAAACCAAGCAGAAACCATGAGGGTAAACAAATTATTCAAAACATGTTAAACATTCATTTAATATTTTCTCTTTTGTTAACAGATCCTAGCCGAAAACCAGTCCAAGCAGACAGATGCCATTGTGCGCTTGGGAAACATTTTGGAGGAACTGGTCAGGGCTATCCGGAATTAATTATATCAAAAATTAAAATAGTATGATTATGTTTAAGTTTTGCATTGTACCACAAAAGCATTCGTACGGTCAAGTTTCTTCACTAATCATAATGTTTGTATACGTATAGTTTCCCAGCAAAAAATGCCTAACGCATTCACAAACACAAAAGCAAATTCTTCTGCTGTCACCCAACACTATTGAAGCAAAAATTATAGTCTCGCTGCATGCCAAAATGAGATGGGAATATATTATCGCTGACATAGTTGTCAATTAGTATATTGTATGCGTTCCCACTCATTGTTGTCCTTATATTGCCAACTTAAAGAAGAATTTTGTGCCACTGCTCATTGGCAGCATTGCCATATGTATTCGGTTATGTAACGAGTTGAAACTCGTGGTACTTCTTTACACAATATGTATTCGGTTATGTAACGAGTTTAAACTTGTGGTACTCCTTTTCACAATACGTCAGCTTCTAAAAATGCATTTAAAGTTCGGGAGAGTTGTCAAAACATGAGTTGCGGTTCAAAAAAGTTTAATCTACAGGCAGGAAAGTAGTATATGTAATTGGTCTTTTTAAATTTATAAAATTGTTCGGAACATTAATAAAATTTTCAATAAAAAATAAGTAGTACTTTAGATAAAAAGTCTGCTTTTGTTGCATGAGTTCGATAAAGAACAAATTAAATTATACTATAAATACTTTACATAAATTAATCATTTGGTTAGTTTTTGACCTTTAAATTCGCAGACGCAAATGTATAAGTACGGAAACGAATCTGCATTTTTCGATTCATACCCGAAACTTGGTTATTCTATACGACCGCACCACCTGCTAATAACGAAAAATATCAGAAAAGGTATCAAGAGATGCGTTTTTAACTCGGTATCAATAATCCAAAGGCGAAAAATGAATATTTTGTTTCAGTAAAAAATTATTTAGGAAATAAATATGCAATCGAATTTTCGAGTGCGGATTATAGATGCAGAGATCAAAACGCGTCTTCTGATAAAATTCCTGATATTTATGAACATGTATTACCTTACCTATGGTCGAATGGATTTAACCAAATCCTTAACATTAGATTCACATAAAATCCGGTTACTTTTAAAGATCTTTTGGCTTACCCGTATCGAAGTTAAAAGTTGCGTCATTATTATTTATTGTGTATACTAGTGAACATTTTTATGCGAATCGTGTGGACGGACTACCAAAATCTAGAAAATTGTACGGAGCTGCTATTTAAACGATTTAAAAACTACAGAAGTGGAGAAAAACGGCAAGTATTTTTATAAATATGGTATTCAGTGTAATAAATTGTATTGTGTGTGCAAAAATAATAATTCACTTCCAAACTATAATGTAAATAATATTGTTCATTTATTTTTCTCGTAATAGTTTAATATAATGAATAATTGTTATGTATACAGATAAATAGAAAATGTATGAAATTAAAAAATGTTTTTCAATAAAATTCAGTTTTTTACCGATTTTTTAATTTAACTGTTTTGTATTTTATTAAATATGCATTGGGAATATGCGGTAAGTATAACAGCTATATAACACATTAACATTATATAACAGATAGTGTTCTAGCTGGGTTTATTTTATTCAAGTATGTATTTTATTTCATTCAAGTATGTATTTTATTTTATCTAAGTATGTATTTTATTTTATTCTATACATGATTTGGGAAAAAACTTTACCGTACGAATTCTTTTGGGGCACAATGCAAAACTTGAGCATAATCATACTATTTTAATTTTTGCTTAGTTTATGTATTATAGTTTTTACAGAATAACTTTTTATTTTACTTCTAGCTTTAATTTCTTTAACTAATGGATTTTTTTAGTACGTAATAAATGAATTAAAAGAAACATGCATTTTTTGTAGTCTTTTTTATTTATTATTCGATCCATTGAATCTTCCAGCCTTAGTCTAATTGGTATGACTTTATCTACACCCATGTATTTAAGAGAAAAAATTGTTTATTAGTCTATTTTGGACACGTTTTCCAGCTGAAGACACTGAACTTGAGCTATCAGAGGTATCATCTGTCTGTGTGTCCAAGACTACGTTGAGGTTATCAACCTCGTTTGCGTGGTCACCTAAACGAATATTGTGCAAGGTAGCACACGCCTTAACAATCTTACCAGCGAAACCGGGTTCATATAAAAGAACCCTTTGTTGTGACAAGCAGCGCCAAGTTCCTTTCAGGACCCCAAATAATCTTTCTATAGGATTTCGCGCTTTGCATAACGCCTCGTTGTATTTAAATTTGGGAGAACCTTCGGGTTGACTCGGTAATGGCGTCATAAGATACGGCTCTAAAGGGTATCCAGAATCTCCTGTGAAGTTTTATCTTATAAAATAAAATATATTTTAAAGTAACTTCATAGTCCAGGCGCAGACACAAAAAAGTGATTATAGGTTGAAAACTATGGCGCATATTCATAGTCAGTCATCTAAGCTGCAACTAGTTAAGTTGGAACTTAAATTTAGGTACCAACTTAGAAGATACTTGTATTCATAGTGGCATCTCAGACTTCTGCTAATTAGTTTCGACTTAGTTGTAGTTATCGATATCATAATCCAAAACAAACAAACACATACCTAGTTTGTTTACATAAAATTTCTAAACACGACAACAATTAGCACGTACAAAGGAAAACAAAACGTACGCAATGGCTGCAGAACTTCTAAAAGTAAGTAAAATACTGCGAAAATTCGTTAATATCTTTTAACAAATGTAATTTTTGTGTTACAGAGAGAACGAGAAGTGAACTGGTCCCAGGAAGAAAAGGATAGCTTCCGTGAAATAATTTCAAGGCACACACACGTCATTGATGATAAGGGAAATGACACCAAACTCATAGCAAAGAAGAAGGAAGCATGGCGGTGTATAAAAAGCGACATGCAGTCACTGGGATATGCGAGGGAAATATGTAGGATGAAGCAGCAATGGATGCGGATGAAGGCACATACCAAAAAAAGATTGTCGGCTGTCCGAAAGGCCCGCGAAGCCACGGGTAATTGTGTGGAAGTTCCTGGGCTTAGCTACAGCGACGAAGAAGTAGCAGAAATGATTCAAATTGAGCTGGAAGAGGACAGTACTTTGATAGACAGCAATACTGAGCCTTTGCAAGTGGAGCAGCTCCAAGTAAGTTTTTCCGAATCTCACCCAGAGCACCAGCCTACTGAAGCTGGCCAGAAGCCTATTTGTTCGAAAAAAAGTGGTCAGGGAAAAGAAAATTTATTGAATGAATTAAAAAACATGCCAAAAAGGTACGAAAAGCATGACGTCTTGAGCGAAAGACGGAAACAAATTATGCATGAAACTCAACAAAGCGAGGAAATGCATCTCCTAAAAATAAGGCACGAAAAAGAAATTCATGCATTACAAGTGGAGCACATGATTGAACTCCAAAAACTAAAAAAACAGTTGATTGAGGAGCAAATTCTAAGGGTCCAATCGAATGAACAGGGCGACCCCCTAGAGTACCTGGACTAAAACAGTTAAATAAACCAATCTAAAGTAATACTAATATAATGCAATATAAAATAAAATGAAATAATTTCAAATAAAAGTAAAAAATTACATGAAAAAAAATAAAATTAAATATAATAAAAAATAAGATAAAGTAATATAAAGTAAAATAATATAAAATAATATAAAATAATATAAAATAAAATAAAATAAACAAATTTTATTTGATTAATTTACTTAAGTAGATATAAGATTTTTTTATAAAATAAAGACTGAAATGTGACTTGTTATCCTCTAAATGAATTCGAATGAATTGAGAAACCTAGATTTAAGATTTTTTTATTAAATGGATGAAATGTGATTTACTTTTCTATTAATGAATTGAATTGAAATGAGAAATGTAGATTTAAGTTTTTTGTTTTTTATAATGAAGACTGAAATGTGATTTATTTTTTTTAAATGAAATAAATTGAAATTACAAATGTGATAAAAAATATAAATTCAAAAGTGCCTATTGATAAATGCAGTTTTGAATGCTCTTCCAGAGTTTTCTTCAGGAACGTCAACGGAAAGACTTGGATTGGATGAAATTAGTACATTTTGCGATATTGTGTCGAGAAATTGTATATTTCTTTCCTTCGCTATGTTATGCAGCACACCCACAGCCACGACAACATTTTTGGCAGTATCTAAATCTACGCGAAGCCTCTCCAGCACTGACTGAAATTTCGATTTAAGTTGTCCGTTTAAGCATTCAATTTTAGCCCTGGTTGCTATGTGGCTTCTATTATACCTTTGTTGCTTTTCTGTAGTCGGGTTTCGGACTGGTGTTAACATTATTGAAGAAGCGGGATAGCCTCCATCGCCAAGCAGAACGCCTTTATGCATAGATTTTGTTGCTTCTAATTTTGATTTCAGTCGACACATATTCCAAATCCTGGCATCATGTACAGATCCACGAGTTCTGGCAACAATATCCACAATTTTGCAATCTGCATCGCAAACGATTTGTACGTTTAACGAATAGTAACCCTTTCTATTCCTAAAGTGACCTGCCATCATATGACCAACGTTTCCTGCTGGGCATTTAATGCGGACGTGGGTGCAATCTATTGCCCCAATCACACACGGAAATCGTGCTACGTTGAAAAATCTCTTTTTTACTTCACTAATTTCGGCTGCCCCGTTTGGAAACTTGATGAAATGTGGTAGGTGCAAAGCGATTCTCCTGGTTATGTCCTTAATAATCCTGCTTACTGTTGGCTGTGATAAGCCATGGAGATCACCTGAAACAAAAATGGAATTATGACTGATTAAAGTAGTTGGAGGCGCTATAGAGCGCGAGCTGCAGTGAGGGTTTGTTGTGGCCTGTCGGGAAATATTGTTCGTAGACACCTTGCCAGGTGAAACGTGACTATTTGCGGAAACCGTGCATTGGAGTGAACAGCATGGAGCCACGAAGGCGCGCCAGAACATTTTGTGTCTTTGTGGGGAAAACCCTGGAACATCAAGAGGCTCTATGAAGTCCCGAACACCATGAAGCCCTACGGCCGGGTAAAACCGAGCTATTCCTAACTGTCCTGGGAATGAATAGTCAGCAGATTACCGCTAACTTACCAATATCGATTTGCTGAACATTTCGGCCCAAAAATCGTAATGTGCAAAGTACTTGAAGAGATAAGGGAACAGGCAACCCTCGGTTATTATTTGTGGAATCCCTTTTCAACATGTTGATGATAAATTGTGCTGTGGCTTTGTCGAATCTGTAGCGTGCATAAAACTCGTCATCTTCAAGTTCAAATGGATCACTTCGAACTTTGTATGTTTTCCTCTTTCTAATTATCTCCATATCTTCCAAAATTTCGAAATCCCGCTCAATGTGCTCCATATTTTCTTTAAATTACATTTTTTTCGTTGAGATCATAAAATATTTTCCACTAGTTAGGACTTAGTTCATGCTGCAGTCGAAACTAAGTTTTAGTTGACAACTAAGCAAGAAAAGTCTAAAGTAAACCCACTATGAATAACTTTAGTTACAACTTAAAATAGTTTCGACTTAAGTGTCAACTAAAGGCGACTATGAATACGCGCCTATAGCATTTACAAGAAAAACTGTTAACACACTTTTGATGGAGAATTACCTCGGCAACAAATTGTGGAGGAAAATTTTTTGATAAATGTTACCACTACAGAAACAAATAAAAAAATGCCTATGCATATTTTTGGATTATTTTTTACTCTTTTATGTCCACTAGTAGGAAAGTTAGATAAACCAAAAAAACCTATGGAAGTTACTTAAACCCTGTCGCCTGAACTATCAAAAGAAATACCTATCAAAAATATATTCCTGCATCCATTTGCATGGGCTCTCTGCATGACTCGCCGCACTGCACAGGAGCTCCATATGTAGGCATCATGACGTGCTCCTGGAAACTTTGCATTAATATTTAATATTTTCAGATTTGGGTCACATATCTGCAAAAAAGTTTACAAATGATATAGTATATGAATACACTAGCTTTTTTTGTGATAAAGTTACCATTTGAACATTTATGGAGTGATGATTTACATAGGCTTCCTCGTGCTCTTTCGGAGCCAAAATGGATATGTGGGTGCAATCAATCGCCCCTATTGTGCCCCCACAAATGGTGCAGGCGCCGAAGAAAAAACTTCCTTTGCAGCTTGACGTTCCGTCTGAGTCATAGGAAATTTAACTTCTTCAAAAAATATTCGGCTATTACTGGCATCCGTTACTCGATGGATGCACCGGCTTATAGAGGATTGGCTCATTGATATGCCCCACTGTTCCCCTACAGGCCTTTGGTA
Source organism: Sphenella marginata (assembly GCA_951509765.1). Taxonomy (NCBI): domain Eukaryota; kingdom Metazoa; phylum Arthropoda; class Insecta; order Diptera; family Tephritidae; genus Sphenella; species Sphenella marginata. The sequence goes on along the minus strand of OX608078.1, from coordinate 53,549,476 downwards.
GCATCCTGTGGCATACAACCGGAGTGTACACAGCACCTTTAAGGGAAAGAAATATTTGAAGAAAACGCATAAATTCTGTAAACAATTACATATCTACCTGTTTTTCTGAGGAAATTGCTGTAACCCTTTGACCTCTTATGTAATCATCTAGGAGTTCTGCAATGCCTGTCGCTATTGCGGGACTAACCCGCTACAACTTCCGGAACTCACATGGCGCAAGCTCGAAGGGATTGTACATTTCCCTGAGCAAACGCCGATCTACTTTTATGCAATGCGCAGCTGTATTTTGGGACAAATTGTATGCCACGAACTCAAATGCCATATTTATTCCACTTTTTAAGTTAAAACTCTTTAATATTTAAGCAAACAAGCTTTAATAATATATCAACCACACCAAATGAAACCGCGTTAAATTATCACATTTCAAGACGACAACAATAACAGCTGATATCGTATTCCGTGATAAAAAACGTGAAAAAAATTAGTGAATAGCAAAGCTGTTAAAATTATGTGATAAGTTAGTTACCGTCAGAAAATGTGGTTAAAAAAGTTAGTGAATCGCGCTACAGATAGAGTTTTAACGAAAATCTTTGAACTGCAATAGGTGCAATTGATTGCATTCACATTGCAATTGTTGCTCCTCCTTTCAACAATGTTCGGGGGGGTTTTGGCCAAAGTGTCGGTAAATAAGAATTACCTGTAAATACACACATATTTATATTTTTACATATTTATACTTTTATTTATTTGAAATTTTTCTCCTTCTACACGGCTAAAAATTTGAGCCTAGATTTTAAAGCATTCATTGGTTTACACAATTTTTAAAACTTTTTGGTAATAAATTCCAAACCTTTCAATTACCCACAAAAATTCTCAATTTTTTGAGGTTTAGATTTAAAACTTAACTGGGATAAACAAAAATACAACAAAAGTCGTATACACAGCGAATATGTGTACTTTTCGCACAAAATTCATGAGTGCGCCGTAGCTCGATAGGTAGAGCATTGCGCACTGATTTGGGGCACGTCGGTTCGAGTCCAAACATTTAAAAAATAAATAAAAAATTGTTAACATTTTCCGTTTAAAATTTAAATAATTTTTATTACGCGCATTTCTATGACAACCGGCGTAAATTTAATTCTAAACCAAATTTGGTTTGGTCATATACCTAGACCAGTATATCTGCGTTCAAAGGGTGTTTTTGGAATTTCCAGTAAAATTAACTTCTTTAGACTAATTTCATTATTTTTGAATGAAAGTATGTGTAAATTCACAATAAAAATACTGCAACTCAAAGTTAAGAACTTTGTTGAATATTCAAGAAATGTATATGTAGCCCCAAAAAGTTTTAAATCTAGGCTAAAACTTTTAGCCGTGTACAAAACAATATTTATTTTTCTTATTTGTTTTGAAATTTTGTTTAGAATTTGTTCAGGAGTTACTTCAATAGTATAGTCTATGTTCAGTAGAGCCAGCCTCTCCTGCCCCATTGTACTTCTTAGATAAGTTTTTAACCTTCGAAGGGAAGAGAAAGACTGTACGGAAGGAGCAACGGAAACTGGAAGATTTGCAGCAATTTTTATATATCGATGTACCAGAGGGAAAAAATACAATTATTTAATGCATCAATGAACGTGCTTGGTCGTTCCTCCTTTGGGATTGGAAAATATTTTTCTTTTTTAGGGCTTTACGCTTTTCAAAAGAAATCCAAAAACTCTATATAAAATGACACTTATGAAACGGTTCAGAAAAATTTTTTGTGTCAGAATCTCTTCTACTTTTCTACTGCTAATTTCTGGAAAATTTTCACAAAAAAGCGACCTGCGCAAATCTGGCTTTGGCAAGAAATAAATAGTTGTCGCTTTATTTCATGGAGAAAAATTGAAGTTACGGAAAAAAACAAGGAATATAATAAAATAATATTGAAATTCATATAATGTTGCAATTATTCAACATACAGAACGGAACGTCAAAATTTCTTGGCTATTCATGACAATTTCATGGTCAAGAAATAATTGACAATATTTCTTCAGCATTTTCTTTTTAACAGCATACCGGGGTTTTACTTTTAAACTTTTATCTCCTGACAAGTATAAGTACAATCTCATTGTTACTTTCTTTGATAATTCAATACGACTGCGTTGTGTACTGCTTGGTAATTTGTGGTATTTTTTTTTTAACTTCGTGGTAATTTTTTTGGTTAAACTTATGGCAACCGTGACTACAATAACGGGAGACACTCATTTTTACGATTTTTGCCCCCTGTATTCATAACTCGAAAAGCAGTTAATTTGAATTTCAACAGACTTGAGTTCGAATCACTCTTGCTATTGTTAACATGCTATGTAGTTGAGGTGCTAAGTTGATCTTATGCAGAGCAAGTCTGATAGTTTTGCGCGAATTTCTTAAAGCGCCAAATGAGTAAACAGTTCTACTTCTAACCAAAGGGAATCATGGCACATTGGAGATCAAGGATACCCTTTGGAACCATGCGTCGGCTTAGGTCGCAACGGTGCTAAGTACCATTTTTCAAATTTTACAGGAGAGACAAAAAACAATATAAAAACATAAATTTAAATTAGGGATTTCGTTTTTTTACGTCATGTTACTCAATTTTAGAGTACAATAAGTGGACGCTCATAAAAAAACAAAAAATTTTAATTTTCGCCGAGTTATATGCATTTTTGGGACTTAGCACCTTTTTGCCAGCTACTTTTAATTTTTTTCACTGGACTTAGCACCTTTTCCCAAATCAAAACACCTGCGAGTGAACCAAAGCAATTTTCTGAGTATGAGGGTTCTTAGAGGTTCTTCCGTAGAATTTTTACCTGGTCTTAGATTTCTTATATTAAGCCTAGTTCTACCACAATCCGCGCTTAAAGCTCAAATGACCTATTTTTTGAAGCTCTGTTACTCTGCAATTAGTAGCAATATTTGGATCAAAATACATTATTCTAAAACCCTAGGCGTTTCTTTTTATCACACAACAGCGTTTTACTATCGCCGATTCATAGCAGAAAAGCAGGAGTAGATTTTATTGCACAACTTTTGACGAAAATGGACTTTTGTGAAAGTCGACAAGTAAATGTGATTTAGGTTCTTGGAAGTCTGAATATGATAGCCCAAACATTTGTCTTTACTAATCAAGGTCAAAAAGTTATGTGTCAGTTAAAAAGGAGAAGTGAGGTCAGCTGACGTAGATGATCCCATTTAACATATGCATTCATAGTCGAAATAAAGTAGGTACTTAAGTTTATGTCGGTTTTTATGACATATAGGGCGTTGGAAATTGTGTCAAAAAACCCACGCTAACTTTATTAGCTACTATTTTTCGAATATGAATATGCCACATATACTTTAACTTTAAATTTTCAAATTCGCTTGGACTTAGCACCTTTTCCTTTCATTGGTGGACTTAGCACCTTTTCTAATCAATGCAAAAAACGCATTTAAAAACAGAATTGTTATGCAATTCATGATGTAAGTAGTGTATATTAACTGTTTCTAGCATTTTGCATCAAAACCTGAAAAAACCCAAAAGGTGGACTTAGCACCTTTGCGACCTAAGCCGACGCATGGCTTCTCACACCAGTTGCAAACCCAAGTACCACGAAAGAACGAAAATTTAATAAGATACATGCATCTGGAAGAAATTGTATGGAAAGATTATTTGGTGTAGTAAAGTCGCGTTTTAGGTGTTTGCTTAAGCATCGAGTGCTACATTTTTCTCACGAAACAGCTGCTGCTATTGTTACGAGCTGCGTCATATTGCACAACATTATGACAAAAGCTGGTATGACCCCAGAGGAAGTAGATCTCGTTGAAGATGATCATGAATTCGCAAAGATCAAAATGCCCCCACTAGGGTGGCAGGTAACTGCCACAGCTCGCCAGACATCTCCATTTCTACGTTAACAGCTACGTAAACTGGCAACCAATGCTTACTTACACTGGCATCAGATCACCTACCCATCCTACTAAACATCGAACGACCGTCCGACTTCATAACGACAGAAAAACGAAGGTACATCAACTTTAGTAAAGCGGACTGGAACCGCTTCACGGACTTTACAGAGCACTCCTTCGCTGACCTACACACACCGACGGACGTATGCAAAGGTGAGAAAGAGTTTCGCAAAGTCATCGATTCAGCCTCCGGCCGCTTCATCCATGCTGGCAGAATCCCGGAAATTCGGCCGAATTTCCCTGCGGAAGCAGCGGCAATGGCAAGAGAACGTGACCAAGTGAGACTCTTGAGCCCCGCAGATCCAAGAATAAAGGATCTCAACGCAGAAATCCGTCGGACTGCAAATGACCACAAATTGAAAAAGTGGAAAGAACACCTAGAGTCATGCAACCTCTCCGGCGGTGTCGGCAAACTATGGTCGGCAGTCAAGGCCCTATCCAACCCGACCAAATACAATGACAAGGTCGCCATTGCTTTCGGCGATAGCGTAAAATCGGACCCCAGGAAATGCGCGAGCGCATTCTGCCGGCATTCTCCTGCGGATAGGGTTAAGAGAAAAGTCATTCGACGTGCGCACAAACACAAACACACAGCCGCGCCCATTGTCGTCTCCGCTGCAGTGGTTAAGGAAGCTATAAGGAAGGCGAAACCTTCTAGATCACTCGGACCCGAGGGAATTGCCATGAAGATGCTGAAACACCTCGGCCACGAGGGGCACAAGTACTTGGCGGCTCTATTCAACCTCTCACTGACCACCTTCGTTATACCAAATATCTGGAAACACGCGACTGTGGTCCCCCTCCTAAAACCTGAAGAAGTTGTTAGAGGCTATCTTGCTCCCATACTATACTGCAAACCTGCAGCTTGCCAATCATCAACATGGCTTCCGTAAAAACAACACACATCGGCATTGAATGCCACCACGACGCACATTAACTTCGGTTTGAATCAACACCAACCAAACCACAGGACGGTTCTCGTGGCACTTGACCTGACGAAAGCCTTCGACACAGTCAACCACGCCACACTCCTTAAAGACCTTGAGGAGACACCGTTCCCTGCCGGCCTAAAACGATGGACCGCCAACTACCTAAACGGTCGGCTGGCGTCAGTGCAGTTTCGAAATGAGAGGTGTAGACCTAGAAGAATTAGACAAGGGGTTCCGCAGGGTGGTGTCCTTTCACCCCTTCTGTTTAACTTCTACATCTCGAGCCTCCCTCCTCCACCAGAGGGGGTCTCCATCGTTTCGTACGCTGACGACGGCACTGTGATGGCCACGGGCAAAGGACCTTCCACGGACGAATTATGTACTAGACTTAACCACTACCTGCGCGATCTTTACAGCTCCTTCACAGAGCGGAACCCTGACACTCTCCCCGACTAAATCTACAAAGACATTATTTACCACGTGGAATACGCAGATGGGGCAGAAGTTGAATATCCACGTAGATGGTGTTCCACTACCTACAGTCAACCACCCTAAAATTCTAGGGGTTACATTCGACAATAGCCTAATTTTCGCTAATCATGCCACCGCAATAGCTTCAAAGGTACAAGCCGCAACAAGATCCTCAAGTCACTGGCCGGCAGTACTTGGGGCAAAGACAAAGAAACCTTGCTGGTCACCTATAAGGCTATTGGCCGACCGGTTATTGATTATGCTGCGCCCATATGGTCGCCTAGCCTTCACGACACCAGCTGGAGGAAATTGCAGATCTGCCAAAACACCGCCATCAGAACCGCGACGTGCTGTTTGCTTATGTCTCCTGAGTCTCACCTGCACCAGGAGGCTAAAATGCTCAACGTTCGCGAGCATGCGGAACTTTTAAGTAGGCAGTTCCTTCTGAACTGTCATAGACCCAGTCATCCAAATCGACAGCTATTGGATGAAACTCCGCCCCCCAGAGACATAAGGAAACATCTCCGAAAGCATTATGATGAGATCCGGCATCACATCTCGTTGCCGTTTGATCTGCGGGACCATAGGCGGGCCCTAAAGGACCTCCACACTGAGTCGGTGGACAGATCCCTCAGATCCCGGCCTGTGAACCCCGTATTTGGTGCCCAACCACCCGTTCTTGCTGAGGAAGAACGTGTCCTTCCGAGGGAGACTAGAGTCATGCTGGCTCAACTTCGGTCTGGATATTGCAATAGGCTGAACTCCTATTTGTCCAGACTGAACCCCACCATACCAAACGCATGCCCTGCATGCGGTATGGTCCCCCATGACACGCAACATCTCTTTTCGTGTTCTTCGGAACATACTCATCTAATTCCCCTAACACTTTGGTCCAACCCTGTTGAAACAGCACGTTTCCTTAACTTCCGTTAGAAGAGCCCGATGACAACTAGGAGTGTACTGGCCCTTTGGGCAGGGCGAAGCACTGCTAACAACAACAACAACAACATCGTAGGAAGGACGCGCAAGTCGATTGTTGATCGACGGATATGAACTGGATGTGGGGATGTCTTGACCAGGAAGTTACATAGGTCATACAAAATTGCTGCCTTTACAGTCGGGCCATTACAACAACAACAACACCTCCCATCAAGCTAAACTCTGTCTCACAGAACTTTTTTGTACAATTCCTTCATTTCGCTTCTCAAACCTAGTTACCGAGTTACGAAGTTCTTACCATATACTTCTATATTAAATACAAACATACATATGCTTCCGAAGACCGCTTTGTGAATTATTAGCTTTTTTTCTTGAAACGCTCATGACTTTTGAAAATATTTTTATAAATAAAAATATATGCCTGTCTCGCTCAAAAATAATATATCTGTACTGTAATGTTTTCGAGCGGTATTAGCTCTTACTGCCAATGTAGAAGTATTACATATATGCCTATCACAATCCCTTGACCAATCCTAAAATATAGACATACACAAGATTTGTACATGTACATAAATATACATACATATGGCTGATTCCTTGGAAACTGATATATTTCACATCGACTTTTTGTGAAATGTCAATGTTACGATAAATGACTTTTGAAAGTGTATACAGTGTAAATGGGGTATAAGAAATAGCCCCTGTTTCGCATTGCGCTACAACTTAACCCATTAACGCCCACTGTACCCATACTTATTCAAATATCGAAAAAATGCATTCTAAATATCGAAAATATATAGTTTTGCTACAACCATTTCATAAACTGCTTTAAACGCAAGTGAATTATTCAGTTTCATAATTAAACTATTAACCCCTTATGAGAACACATATATATTTGGTGGAAATTGAACGAAGAATTATTGTATTTTTTTGTGTTTTTTTAACGGTGGGCTATATATATATGTATATGTGAACAATATGCTCCAAAATCAGTTTATTCATGTATTAACACTAAATAACAGTTATTCCTGTATCAAAACCAGTAGAAAAAAAGTTGTGACATTTTAGGGTTGTGACATTTCATCTTTAATCTATTCTCATTTTAATATGCCTTAATATTTTTGGACTTCCGTTAAAATTAGATGTATGCCACCAAGGTCTATATGTGTTCTAATTTTCAAGAAAAAATTACACCTAGTTTAGAAGAAAAGCTGTGGTAAAGTTGTGACATGAGAAAGTGTGACACATATATTAAACGCAAACATTAGACTGAACATGTGTCAAAAAAAATTAATATTATATGTTAATTAATATTCACACACGCTGACTGTGACCACCATTTATTGATTTTTTACAAAACTGGAGAACAAAGTTTAGTCCTCTATAAGACCCTAGTCAAGCACATTATTTTTAAAACAATTGCGGCATATTGTTACGCTCTTTATCCTCTTTTAAAGCTTCTTCATGCAAATTTTGTTTTGAACACAATTTATAGCATATAATGCCAATAAAAGTACATGACCTCAGCAAAGGGACACTATAAATTGTTACTTTTTTTTTCTTTTTTGTGTGTTTTAAAGTAGTCCATGGTATTAAAAAATTAAATTTTGCACTTGATTTATATTACTCGATGAGATTTATAAGATATCAGTTTATTTAGAAAAATTTCGGTTTGTTATAAATTTTTGACATTAAAGTCGGTGAACACAAATATATCAGTTTCCAAGGAATCAGCCATATGTGTAGTGTATATTACATTTTATTAATAAACTAGCAGACCCGGCAGACGTTGTTCTGCCTGACCTGTTATTTCCCTAGAAATACATTTTCAAATATTTTTCTATTAATTTTTAACATTCCATTTATTGCAGTGCTTTAGGATATACAATAGGCCCGTCCACAATGAACACGACGGCGGCGAACGACAACGACGAAAAACTGAAGCTTGACGATATTTGCCGTCAAGCATTGGCGACATGATTATAATGAGAGCAAGGGCGACAGGTGCGAATCATCTTGAAAAGTAGCAAAAAATGTTGTAAAAAGTGTGAAAGAGACATATTCTGTAATAATTGGAACTTATTTTACAAGTTATTTACTCTTTCTTTCGTTTTTATTTTCAAAAATACCAAACGCCACCATCTGCCGCTTGTCAAAATAGAATTAGATTTAATCTGGCGACAGCGGCATCTGTGATTGATTGCCACTTTGTCGCGTCGTGTTCAAAAAATTCCTCCCCATAAGAACACGTGTAAAAATAATTTGACAGATGCCGCTTGTCGTTTGCCGTTTTCATTCTGGTTACCACTAATGTTTCCGGTGTTAACGTCTTTGGTACAAACAAATAAATTTTTTGGATGTTTAACTCAAAAAACGGATCTTGACAAAACCACTATGCGCTGCTGAGCAGATGTATAGTTAGTATTTATTTAATTATATCCTTTATCTACCACTTAAGGCCACTATTATGATTTTATGAAAATCCTATAATACTCCGGATATGTATAAACGGCAATAACAAAAAAAAATTATGTGCTTTGATTAAGATTTAAGAACGTTAAAATCTCACTAAAGCAAATACATTCAGGGATATAACGAAATGAAATAGTGCTTAGCTTGTGGTCTTGGAACTGCCCACTTTTCCAAAAAATATAAAAATGTATGTCCTACCCAACGAAGATTTTAACGTATTGGAAAAGTTTAAAACAGATCAACTATAAACAGCCCACTTTTCCCAAATTATATAATTGTTGACCAAGGGACACATATCCAAAAATCATTAGTTTAGACCAAATATGTTCATAGTTATGACGATTTCAAATTCATAGCTATGACAATTTGAATTTTTATATAGCCGGGGGCGTGGTACCGCCCACTTTTCTAAAAATATATATAGCCTATGCTTTAACTCGTGATCCCAAGAACATACTGTGAAAATTTCATAAAAATCGGTTGAGTACTTTGGACGCCTATAAAGGACACACAGACACACATTCATTTTGATTTATAAGATTGCAATAACAAAAAAAAAAAAAAGTTGTATTCATTAAGATTAAATTTAACATCTCCGAAAGCATTATGATGAGATCCGGCATCACATCTCGTTGCCGTTTGATCTGCGGGACCATAGGCGGGCCCTAAAAGACCTCCACACTGAGTCGGTGGACAGATCCCTCAGATCCCGGCCTGTGAACCCCGTATTTGGTGCCCAACCACCCGTTCTTGCTGAGGAAGAACGTGTCCTTCCGAGGGAGACTAGAGTCATGCTGGCTCAACTTCGGTCTGGATATTGCAATAGGCTGAACTCCTATTTGTCCAGACTGAACCCCACCATACCAAACGCATGCCCTGCATGCGGTATGGTCCCCCATGACACGCAACATCTCTTTTCGTGTTCTTCGGAACATACTCATCTAATTCCCCTAACACTTTGGTCCAACCCTGTTGAAACAGCACGTTTCCTTAACTTCCGTTAGAAGAGCCCGATGACAACTAGGAGTGTACTGGCCCTTTGGGCAGGGCGAAGCACTGCTAACAACAACAACAACAACATCGTAGGAAGGACGCGCAAGTCGATTGTTGATCGACGGATATGAACTGGATGTGGGGATGTCTTGACCAGGAAGTTACATAGGTCATACAAAATTGCTGCCTTTACAGTCGGGCCATTACAACAACAACAACACCTCCCATCAAGCTAAACTCTGTCTCACAGAACTTTTTTGTACAATTCCTTCATTTCGCTTCTCAAACCTAGTTACCGAGTTACGAAGTTCTTACCATATACTTCTATATTAAATACAAACATACATATGCTTCCGAAGACCGCTTTGTGAATTATTAGCTTTTTTTCTTGAAACGCTCATGACTTTTGAAAATATTTTTATAAATAAAAATATATGCCTGTCTCGCTCAAAAATAATATATCTGTACTGTAATGTTTTCAAGCGGTATTAGCTCTTACTGCCAATGTAGAAGTATTACATATATGCCTATCACAATCCCTTGACCAATCCTAAAATATAGACATACACAAGATTTGTACATGTACATAAATATACATACATATGGCTGATTCCTTGGAAACTGATATATTTCACATCGACTTTTTGTGAAATGTCAATGTTACGATAAATGACTTTTGAAAGTGTATACAGTGTAAATGGGGTATAAGAAATAGCCCCTGTTTCGCATTGCGCTACAACTTAACCCATTAACGCCCACTGTACCCATACTTATTCAAATATCGAAAAAATGCATTCTAAATATCGAAAATATATAGTTTTGCTACAACCATTTCATAAACTGCTTTAAACGCAAGTGAATTATTCAGTTTCATAATTAAACTATTAACCCCTTATGAGAACACATATATATTTGGTGGAAATTGAACGAAGAATTATTGTATTTTTTTGTGTTTTTTTAACGGTGGGCTATATATATATGTATATGTGAACAATATGCTCCAAAATCAGTTTATTCATGTATTAACACTAAATAACAGTTATTCCTGTATCAAAACCAGTAGAAAAAAAGTTGTGACATTTTAGGGTTGTGACATTTCATCTTTAATCTATTCTCATTTTAATATGCCTTAATATTTTTGGACTTCCGTTAAAATTAGATGTATGCCACCAAGGTCTATATGTGTTCTAATTTTCAAGAAAAAATTACACCTAGTTTAGAAGAAAAGCTGTGGTAAAGTTGTGACATGAGAAAGTGTGACACATATATTAAACGCAAACATTAGACTGAACATGTGTCAAAAAAAATTAATATTATATGTTAATTAATATTCACACACGCTGACTGTGACCACCATTTATTGATTTTTTACAAAACTGGAGAACAAAGTTTAGTCCTCTATAAGACCCTAGTCAAGCACATTATTTTTAAAACAATTGCGGCATATTGTTACGCTCTTTATCCTCTTTTAAAGCTTCTTCATGCAAATTTTGTTTTGAACACAATTTATAGCATATAATGCCAATAAAAGTACATGACCTCAGCAAAGGGACACTATAAATTGTTACTTTTTTTTTCTTTTTTGTGTGTTTTAAAGTAGTCCATGGTATTAAAAAATTAAATTTTGCACTTGATTTATATTACTCGATGAGATTTATAAGATATCAGTTTATTTAGAAAAATTTCGGTTTGTTATAAATTTTTGACATTAAAGTCGGTGAACACAAATATATCAGTTTCCAAGGAATCAGCCATATGTGTAGTGTATATTACATTTTATTAATAAACTAGCAGACCCGGCAGACGTTGTTCTGCCTGACCTGTTATTTCCCTAGAAATACATTTTCAAATATTTTTCTATTAATTTTTAACATTCCATTTATTGCAGTGCTTTAGGATATACAATAGGCCCGTCCACAATGAACACGACGGCGGCGAACGACAACGACGAAAAACTGAAGCTTGACGATATTTGCCGTCAAGCATTGGCGACATGATTATAATGAGAGCAAGGGCGACAGGTGCGAATCATCTTGAAAAGTAGCAAAAAATGTTGTAAAAAGTGTGAAAGAGACATATTCTGTAATAATTGGAACTTATTTTACAAGTTATTTACTCTTTCTTTCGTTTTTATTTTCAAAAATACCAAACGCCACCATCTGCCGCTTGTCAAAATAGAATTAGATTTAATCTGGCGACAGCGGCATCTGTGATTGATTGCCACTTTGTCGCGTCGTGTTCAAAAAATTCCTCCCCATAAGAACACGTGTAAAAATAATTTGACAGATGCCGCTTGTCGTTTGCCGTTTTCATTCTGGTTACCACTAATGTTTCCGGTGTTAACGTCTTTGGTACAAACAAATAAATTTTTTGGATGTTTAACTCAAAAAACGGATCTTGACAAAACCACTATGCGCTGCTGAGCAGATGTATAGTTAGTATTTATTTAATTATATCCTTTATCTACCACTTAAGGCCACTATTATGATTTTATGAAAATCCTATAATACTCCGGATATGTATAAACGGCAATAACAAAAAAAAATTATGTGCTTTGATTAAGATTTAAGAACGTTAAAATCTCACTAAAGCAAATACATTCAGGGATATAACGAAATGAAATAGTGCTTAGCTTGTGGTCTTGGAACTGCCCACTTTTCCAAAAAATATAAAAATGTATGTCCTACCCAACGAAGATTTTAACGTATTGGAAAAGTTTAAAACAGATCAACTATAAACAGCCCACTTTTCCCAAATTATATAATTGTTGACCAAGGGACACATATCCAAAAATCATTAGTTTAGACCAAATATGTTCATAGTTATGACGATTTCAAATTCATAGCTATGACAATTTGAATTTTTATATAGCCGGGGGCGTGGTACCGCCCACTTTTCTAAAAATATATATAGCCTATGCTTTAACTCGTGATCCCAAGAACATACTGTGAAAATTTCATAAAAATCGGTTGAGTACTTTGGACGCCTATAAAGGACACACAGACACACATTCATTTTGATTTATAAGATTGCAATAACAAAAAAAAAAAAAAGTTGTATTCATTAAGATTAAATTTAACATCTCCGAAAGCATTATGATGAGATCCGGCATCACATCTCGTTGCCGTTTGATCTGCGGGACCATAGGCGGGCCCTAAAAGACCTCCACACTGAGTCGGTGGACAGATCCCTCAGATCCCGGCCTGTGAACCCCGTATTTGGTGCCCAACCACCCGTTCTTGCTGAGGAAGAACGTGTCCTTCCGAGGGAGACTAGAGTCATGCTGGCTCAACTTCGGTCTGGATATTGCAATAGGCTGAACTCCTATTTGTCCAGACTGAACCCCACCATACCAAACACATGCCCTGCATGCGGTATGGTCCCCCATGACACGCAACATCTCTTTTCGTGTTCTTCGGAACATACTCATCTAACTCCCCTAACACTTTGGTCCAACCCTGTTGAAACAGCACGTTTCCTTGGACTTCCGTTAGAAGAGCCCGATGACAACTAGGAGTGTACTGGCCCTTTGGGCAGGGCGAAGCACTGCTAATAACAACAACAACAACATCGTAGGAAGGACGCGCAAGTCGATTGTTGATCGACGGATATGAACTGGATGTGGGGATGTCTTGACCAGGAAGTTACATAGGTCATACAAAATTGCTGCCTTTACAGTCGGGCCATTACAACAACAACAACACCTCCCATCAAGCTAAGCTCTGTCTCACAGAACTTTTTTATACAATTCCTTCATTTCGCTTCTCAAACCTAGTTACCGAGTTACGAAGTTCTTACCATATACTTCTATATTAAATACAAACATACATATGCTTCCGAAGACCGCTTTGTGAATTATTAGCTTTTTTTCTTGAAACGCTCATGACTTTTGAAAATATTTTTATAAATAAAAATATATGCCTGTCTCGCTCAAAAATAATATATCTGTACTGTAATGTTTTCGAGCGGTATTAGCTCTTACTGCCAATGTAGAAGTATTACATATATGCCTATCACAATCCCTTGACCAATCCTAAAATATAGACATACACAAGATTTGTACATGTACATAAATATACATACATATGTCTGATTCCTTGGAAACTGATATATTTCACATCGACTTTTTGTCGATTTTCGCATTGCGCTACAACTTAACCCATTAACGCCCACTGTACCCATACTTATTCAAATATCGAAAAAATGCATTCTAAATATCGAAAATATATAGTTTTGCTACAACCATTTCATAAACTGCTTTAAACGCAAGTGAATTATTCAGTTTCATAATTAAACTATTAACCCCTTATGAGAACACACATATATTTGGTGGAAATTGAACGAAGAATTATTGTATTTTTTTGTGTTTTTTTAACGGTGGGCTATATATATATATGTGAACAATATGCTCCAAAATCAGTTTATTCATGTATTAACACTAAATAACAGTTATTCCTGTATCAAAACCAGTAGAAAAAAAGTTGTGACATTTTAGGGTTGTGACATTTCATCTTTAATCTATTCTCATTTTAATATGCCTTAATATTTTTGGACTTCCGTTAAAATTAGATGTATGCCACCAAGGTCTATATGTGTTCTAATTTTCAAGAAAAAATTACACCTAGTTTAGAAGAAAAGCTGTGGTAAAGTTGTGACATGAGAAAGTGTGACACATATATTAAACGCAAACATTAGACTGAACATGTGTCAAAAAAAATTAATATTATATGTTAATTAATATTCACACACGCTGACTGTGACCACCATTTTTTGATTTTTTACAAAACTGGAGAACAAAGTTTAGTCCTCTATAAGACCCTAGTCAAGCACATTATTTTTAAAACAATTGCGGCATATTGTTACGCTCTTTATCCTCTTTTAAAGCTTCTTCATGCAAATTTTGTTTTGAACACAATTTATAGCATATAATGCCAATAAAAGTACATGACCTCAGCAAAGGGACACTATAAATTGTTACTTTTTTTTTTTCTTTTTTGTGTGTTTTAAAGTAGTCCATGGTATTAAAAAATTAAATTTTGCACTTGATTCATATTACTCGATGAGATTTATAAGATATCAGTTTATTTAGAAAAATTTCGGTTTGTTATAAATTTTTGACATTAAAGTCGGTGAACACAAATATATCAGTTTCCAAGGAATCAGCCATATGTGTAGTGTATATTACATTTTATTAATAAACTAGCAGACCCGGCAGACGTTGTTCTGCCTGACCTGTTATTTCCCTAGAAATACATTTTCAAATATTTTTCTATTAATTTTTAACATTCCATTTATTGCAGTGCTTTAGGATATACAATAGGCCCGTCCACAATGAACACGACGGCGGCGAACGACAACGATGAAAAACTGAAGCTTGACGATATTTGCCGTCAAGCATTGGCGACATGATTATAATGAGAGCAAGGGCGACAGGTGCGAATCATCTTGAAAAGTAGCAAAAAATGTTGTAAAAAGTGTGAAAGAGACATATTCTGTAATAATTGGAACTTATTTTACAAGTTATTTACTCTTTCTTTCGTTTTTATTTTCAAAAATACCAAACGCCACCATCTGCCGCTTGTCAAAATAGAATTAGATTTAACCTGGCGACAGCGGCATCTGTGATTGATTGCCACTTTGTCGCGTCGTGTTCAAAAAATTCCTCCCCATAAGAACACGTGTAAAAATAATTTGACAGATGCCGCTTGTCGTTTGCCGTTTTCATTCTGGTTACCACTAATGTTTCCGGTGTTAACGTCTTTGGTACAAACAAATAAATTTTTTGGATGTTTAACTCAAAAAACGGATCTTGACAAAACCACTATGCGCTGCTGAGCAGATGTATAGTTAGTATTTATTTAATTATATCCTTTATCTACCACTTAAGGCCACTATTATGATTTTATGAAAATCCTATAATACTCCGGATATGTATAAACGGCAATAACAAAAAAAAATTATGTGCTTTGATTAAGATTTAAGAACGTTAAAATCTCACTAAAGCAAATACATTCAGGGATATAACGAAATGAAATAGTGCTTAGCTTGTGGTCTTGGAACTGCCCACTTTTCCAAAAAATATAAAAATGTATGTCCTACCCAACGAAGATTTTAACGTATTGGAAAAGTTTAAAACAGATCAACTATAAACAGCCCACTTTTCCCAAATTATATAATTGTTGACCAAGGGACACATATCCAAAAATCATTAGTTTAGACCAAATATGTTCATAGTTATGACGATTTCAAATTCATAGCTATGACAATTTGAATTTTTATATAGCCGGGGGCGTGGCACCGCCCACTTTTCTAAAAATATATATAGCCTATGCTTTAACTCGTGATCCCAAGAACATACTGTGAAAATTTCATAAAAATCGGTTGAGTACTTTGGACGCCTATAAAGGACACACAGACACACATTCATTTTGATTTATAAGATTGCAATAACAAAAAAAAAAAAAAGTTGTATTCATTAAGATTAAATTTCACCAATTTAAAGCAAATACAATCAGAGATATAACGAATTGAAATATTACTTAGGTTGTCGGCTTGGAAATGCCCACTTTTCCAAAAAGTAATACTACCTAAATCCTACACAACAATCTTCTAAATCAAATTGCAGAGTTTAAAAGAGATCGACCATAAACTTTGGACATTATTGAAGTACACACAAAACACAAAAAATGGGGGCGTGGCACCGCCCACTTTTTGAAAAATGTATAAATCTTGACCAAAGGACACACATATCTGAAAATCATCAATTTAGACCAAATATGTTCATAGTTAGGACGATTTGAAATTTTATATAGCCTGGGGGCGTGGCACCGCCCACTTTTCCAAAAATGTATACGACCTAAATCCTACACAACAATCTTCTAAATCAAATTGCAGAGTTTAAAAGAGATCGACCATAAACTTTGGACATTATTGAAGTACACACAAAACACAAAAAATGGGGGCGTGGCACCGCCCAATTTTCGGAAAATGTATAAATCTTGACCAAAGGACACACATATCTGAAATCATCAATTTAGACCAAATATGTTCATAGTTAGGACGATTTGAAATTATATATAGCCTGGGGGCGTGGCACCGCCCACTTTTCCAAAAATGTATGCGACCTAAATTCTACACAACAATCTTCTAAATCAAATTGCAGAGTTTAAAAGAGATCGACCATAAACTTTGGACATTATTGAAGTACACACAAAACACAAAACATGGAGGCGTGGCACCGCCCACTTTTCGAAAATTGTATAAATCTTGACCAAAGGACACACATATCTGAAAATCATCAATTTAGACCAAATATTTTCATAGTTAGGACGATTTGAAATTTTATATAGCCTGGGGGCGTGGCACCGCCCACTTTTCCAAAAATGTATGCTACCTAAATCCTACACAACAATCTTCTAAATCTAATTGCAGAGTTTAAAAGAGATCGACCATAAACTTTGGACATTATTGAAGTACACACAAAACACAAAACATGGAGGCGTGGCACCGCCCACTTTTCGAAAATTGTATAAACCTTTACCAAAGGACACTCATATCCAAAAATCATTAATTAAGACCAAATATGTTCATAGTTATGACGATTTGAAATTCACAGCTATGACAATTTGAATTTTTATATAGCCTGGGGGCGTGACACCGCCCACTTTTCCAAAAATATATACAGCCTATGCTTTAACTCGTGATCCCAAGAATATACTGTGAAAATTTCATAAAAATCGGTTGAGTACTTTGGACGCCTATAAAGGACACACAGACACACATTCATTTTTATTTATAAGATAAAAAAATAAATCAATCACAAAAAAAATTCAGTCCAATAACTAATTAATTAATAATTAATAACTAATTTAATTTAATTTTAATTTTAATTTCTTTTTTAATTTTAACTTATTATATCATATTTTCTTATAGGTTTTCTTACTTTATTTTTTATTTTACACTAGCAAACCCGGCAGACGTTGTTCTGCCTGACTAGTAACTTCCTTAGAAATACATTTTCAAATATTTTTCTTTAACTTTTAACATTTCATTTATTGCAGTGCTTTAGGATATACAATGTTTCTGGCTTTAAAGTCTTTGGTATAAACAAATAAATTTTTTGGATGTCCAACTCAAAAAACGGATGTTTTGAACTCAATGGGTATGACAAAAACCATTATGCGCTGCTGAGGAGATGTATAGTTAGTACTTATTTAATTATATCCTATATCTACCTATAATACTCTGGATATGTATGAACGGCAATAGCAAACAAAAAAAATTAAGTGCTTTGATTAAGATTTAAGAACGTTAAAATGTCACTAAAGCAAATACATTCAGGGATATAACGAATTGAAATATTACTTAGCTTGTGGTCCTGGAACTGCCCACTATGTATGTCGTACCCAACGAAGATTTTAACGTATTGGAAAAGTTTAAAACAGATCAACCATAAACTTTGGACATTATTGAAGTACAAACAAAGCACTGAATACAAAAAATGTGGGCGTGGCACGGCCCACATTTCCCAAATTATATAATTCTTGACCAAGGGACACACATATCCATAAATCATTAATTTAGACCAAATATGTTCAGAGTTATGAAGAATTGTAGTTTTATATAGCCTGGGGGCGTGGCACCGCCCACTTTTCCAAAAATAAATATAGCCTATGCTTTAACCCATGATCTCAAGAATATACTGTGAAAATTTCATAAAAATCGGTTGAGTACTTTGGACGCCCATAAAGGACACACAGACACACATTCATTTTTATTTATAAGATTATTTTATCATATTTTATTATAGTTTTTCTTACTTTATTTCATTTTACATTTATTTATCATATTTTATAATAATTTTTCTTACATTATTTCATTTTACATTCAGGGGATTCATGTTAGCATATATGTAAGTTTACACAACACTAGCAGGGAACCCGGCGTTGCTCGGGATGTAAGTAGTTCATAAAATTCTGATACCCTCACTTGCGAAGACAGTTTACAGGCAGAGAAGGTTCACAATTAAAGTAAAGCCGTTTTTTAATAGTCTAACTTAGACATTTTGTCATCTCCTTTCCATTTGACTTTTTAGTTGTGCCTAAACATTTCCTAAGTCATCCCCAGTAATTTTTTCAAAGAAATTTCCAATATACAGACACAACTTTTCTAGAGTTTTATTATACCATAGTGGCTAGATTAGCCACAACACTGGCGGGTACAACCCTGCCGCCAACATTCACCACACCACACACACACTTACACAGTCACGCACATATATTTGTCAACACAAAACACACACACATATTGTAAACAATTATTGCAATTTCGTAAATCTCGAGCAAGACGGTCATTTAGCGCCTGAGCCAAAATATATTTACCAATTTTTAAAAACGCCTAAATCTTTACATTTTTATTGAAAGTTCGGTAGTGAGTGCAAAGGTGAGTGCAGTGAAGTGTCCCGAAGTGTATACATAGATAAGCCGCAAAGCTGTGGTCATGCCCTTCGTCAGCTAGTATGTAATAATAATAGGTTTCATGTATGAGGAAAGTATATTTGTTTTTCAAAAACTGTTATTGAACTAAGAAAAATAAAAAGCAAAACCTATTTCAAATGTATTTTTATTTCGGTACTAAAAAAAAAAAGTGAATGAGTAATAGAAATATATGTATATAATACTTCTATATTGCTAGTATCGTATCTTCCCAATATGCTGAAAGCGTGTCAATCATTATTACACGAGATGCTTATAATGCAAGTTGTGCGCATGCGCGAGTTTTATTAGTGTTAGTGCATTGAAGCAGCGCGGCGGAAAAAACGTATGGAAGGGGTAAACAAGGGCCACTGACTTGTTTACACAAATTGTACTTTACAGTAGCGTACAAAACCACAGTTGAGTAAATTAAATATGAAAATGCCAATATATTGAATATAAACCCGAATATATTTATTATTTGAGCTTATAGGGTTTCTATGGCTACGTGATCGTCCATAATATGGTTAGAAAATGCATTATTTAAATTTTGAAAAATTGTGAGAGCGAAGCTGACTTTTGTACATTACATTAGTGCAAGTCAGGGCCGTGCGCAGGAATTGGCCTTGGGGGGGGTTTTAATTTAGATTTGCATTCACATACATTTTTTACTAAGATAAACATATTTGCTGAAACAGATACCTAGACCCATACATCATAAATTTAAATGTTCTTTAACTTTTCTGAAACTGCATACTCTGATACCTAAACCTATACCCAAGAAAACTTTTTTGGTTGTACACATTTTTCTGTATTTGATAGAGAATTGGTGATATGATGGCATATCCCAGCTAACTAAAAGTACAAAAAAAGACTCCTTTCGGACCATAAAACGCTCATTTCTCAGAGCTTTACTCTCCAAAATGAGCTCCTTTCGGAGCGAAAAATCGCTCTACGCGGGAACTCCAACGGAGTCATAAAAAAGAGTCCGAAATGAGTCCGATTTCGATGAATTTGAAGCGTTTTTTGACTATTTTTAAATGAACTGCGGAGCCTTTTATTGGTGCTTTTCTGAACCTTTTCGGAGCCTTTTATTCATCCATTCTGAGGGTTTTTGGACTCTTTTCGGAGCCTTTTATTGGTGTTTTTCTGAAGCTTATTTGGGGTCGTTTTTTATTTCTTTTGGGTCATAACTTCTTTGCGCAATTTTTCCCTTCTATGAGCTACATGGGAACAATTTAATTAATTGTCCAACTATATGCGCCAATGATGTTCTTATTTATCTGAAAACTTTGAAGGAATCTTTTAAATGCGATCCTGATAGGATTCCTACATGCTTCTTGAAGAAGTGTGCTAACAATATTTACCAATTTGTTCAATCTGTCACTAAAGTGTGGTGTTTTTCCAAAAGCATGGAAAGAGTCGTTTCTTCTACCGCTTCATAAAAGCGGAAGCAAGGCTTCTATAGAGAACTATCGTGGCATAGCAAAGCTTTCTGCCATCCCAAAAGTGTGTGAAGCTATTAGCCGTGTTTTTTTTTATCGGCGTCTGCGTTTGCGCTTAATATTTGTATGGACTGCTAAGCGCACAACTTTATCTGCAACTACGAAATAGTGGTTGATAAAATCAGTACTTCCAAGAAGTTTCCATTCATTTTGCAAACTGCCTTACCAACTTCCAGCAATCTGTTTATCATCCCTTAATAATAACCGGAATGTCAACAGAGGAAATGTATGTATGTATGCGCGTTGATAATGGAATAACCGCAATTGCGGATGACCGTTTTTTTTTAGTCGCAGACGCAGATGTATATGCGTGTAAAAAAAAACAGGCCTATTGTTACCAATCAGCTTACGAATCCTATCTCTACCTTGATGTCCGACTGTCAACAAGGGTTCTGTAAGGGAAAGTCCACCGTTACAAACTTACTTGAATTTACTTTGATTTCAGCAAAGCTTTCGATAAATTGTGTCACTCTTTACTTATTCATAAACTGGATCAGTTGGGTTTCCAGCCGGGTCTATGTCTCCTCAGGAGTTCCTCAAGGAAGCCATCTTGGCCCGATTCTGTTCTTGTTGTTTATAAATGATATTTCTACAGTAATATAGTTTTACAAAATTTTAATGTATGCCGACGATGTAAAGCTTTGTCATTCGAAGAAGCTTCAATCAGATCTAAATACACTAGTTACTTGGTGCGATTTAAATGTACATGGGTTTTTCGAGAGGAATATCACAGCCAGCTTCCTATACAATTAACAGTTATAGTCTTGAGCAAATGTATGATTTTGTTGACCTTGGGGTTACTATGGACTAAAAACTCGGTTTTAACTGCCACATTAACTTAACAGTCAATAAAGCTAGAGGCGTTCTAGCATTTGTTAAACGATTGTCTAAAGAATTTATGTAACTAACACTCTTTACTACATTAGTCAGACGGTTGTATAATTTGGAACCCAGGTTACCAGGTCCTCGTGGATCGCTTAGAATCAGTTCAAAAACAATTTTTAATATTTGCCTCAAGAGATCTTCACAGGGATCCCTTGTATAATTTGCCATCGTATACGAGTCGCTTAAAACTAATTAATCTTCACAGCCTTTCTAGTCGGAGGGAACTGCTTGGAACTGTTTTCATGACTAAATTACTAAATGGTTCAATCGTAAGCCCGTTTCTTTTGAGCGAAGTGAACTTCAATGTACCTTCTCGTGCATCAAGACATTTTAAACCACTTATCTTGAAACAGTGCCGGACTAATTTTGAATTAAATGAGCCTTTTCGTTGTTTGTGTCTCATTCTGGTACGTTTGATATTTCAGCCTCACTATGCAGCATAAAAAAGTCAATTCTTTCTATCCTAAATACATATCAACAATTTGCTTTCATATCCTTTGATTCTTATCTTTATTCTTTACAATAACTATTCGCTGTCAACTAATTATTTGTTAATTGTGTCATCTATTTTTTATCTACCTTACTTAGCTGATGAGGTTTTCTCTGTAGCTGAGCAGTTTTAGATCTCGACGATTAACAAACCAAAGCCAGGCTACTGATAAACGTCCATGAAAAATGCCATCTTTACCTTCTGTTAGGTGAAATAAAAAAAAAACTCAGAAAATGTTGGAAAACATTCAAATATTTGAACGGTGTCGCTCATCTGCTCTCCAACGTTCATTTTCTCACAATTCTCTTTACGCCTACAAAAAAAAGGGTCAGAAAACACTCGAAATCTTTCATTCATCAGTTCATTCGCTCTGTTAATTGAAACTGCTCACTGTTTTCATCAGTAAAATTAAAAAAAAAAATGCCCATACCCTACACAACTTTGTAATTTCGGAAAGCTCCAAGTGCAATTCAAAGTGCCGGACTTATAGTCGCTACCGACGAAGAAAGGCGCATTCAACAAATTGTCAACGAAAAAAGGTGTATTAAAAAATATTTTAACGAAGAAAGGCGCATTAAAAAATATTTCGAGGAAGAAAGGCGCAGTGTATACATTTACAGTAAACTTCACAAGGGATTTGGTGCTGGATTGAAAAAAATTGGGCCAGCCCAAGTACCCATTATACGTATATATTTTTATTTAGTATTTCGTTTTTTGAATAACTTATATTGCAGCGCGTCTTTCTTTCCTAAAAAATATTTTAAACCGCCTTTCTTTCTTAAAAATTATTTTAATGCGTCTTTCTTTCTCAAGATATTTATAATGCGTCTTTCTTCAAACAAAAAAAGTTTGCGCCTTTCTTCGTCGACAAACAGCTTTGCACCCTTTTTCGTCGATAGGAACGTTATGTATTGGCCAACCTTATTCTTTGCAACTTTCACCAATTTCTTCTTCCGTAAAATTATTTTAACTAATTTTGTCAAAAATTATGAGTCAAGATTCAATACGTTATTTATAAACTGTATTTTGAAAATTTTTGCAAAATTATTGCAACTTAGATTTGGCCATGGGGGGGTTTTAACCCCCAAAACCCCCCCGTGCGCACGGGCCTGGTGCAAGTAATAATAAGAAAAAGCAAATAAATTCAATCTTTGAAATATCCACATATTTCACTGACCCTCTTTTATTCAAAAAAATTGACGACGCCAACGAGATTTTGTCTTCTTCTCTCATTGCATGTCTGTACTGTAATGTTTGACACGCTTCACAGTTCTTTACTAGCAATATAGAAGTATTATATATATGGTAATAGGGCAACATATGCGAATCCATACAAAAAAATATTTAGTACAATTTGAAAGAAAAAAGTACGATTTTTGAGTGGATTTAGTATAATTTATGAAATGACATTTCCCAACCCTGCCTTCAACCATTTTTGGGTAATGGCTTAAGCAGATACAGTACTTCAGCATCGACGTATCCGTCATACGTACAAATTAAGAACAAAATCAACTTTGCCGTATGCTATCTGTCGCTACGCACACAAACACTTCTCGTCTATTCAGCTGTCAGTTTTTTCAACGTATCGCCGTACTGTATCTGCTTAAGCCATAAGCCATAAATGCGCGAAATACTCATACATAAATTTTGAGTTACTGCCCACCAAGAATTTTCGTTAGGTGCTACTTGTGTTATTCATTCCAGCATGCATGATTTTGTTAGGTTCATCGGAGGTACTGCTAAAATGTGTTAGCTGGTCATGACAGTTTTGAGTACCTCATTTTCCACCTTACTATAGCAGCTATAAAGTAGGAGAAGCCGAAGTTATCAGATGAAAAAGTAAGGCTGTGAGCAGCTACGAATTCAGCATCTTCAGGAAGATGTCGGATACAAAAGCAATAGCAAATATGATCGCATATACGCACGGTTATTTCCGAACGATCACTCTTCATTCCTTTTTGTACTATACAAAGTCATTCATGCGAAGGCGGCCATCGCCGTGCGTTAGTCATGGGGAAAAGTCATGGAAGTTGTTATGCTCCACTGGTGAAGAGTAAGGCTGAAAGTATTCATGATTTCCACCTTCGGTGGCCTACTGGGACAGTGATACAGTAGGAAAACTCTGGTGAAATTACATTCTGGAGGTGAAATTTTCAGAGTCGAAATTAATTGTAGTATGCAATTACTTATACCCACGGTTGCATTACAGCACCAAAACAAAACTAAAGGAGTCATTTTAGAAAAACAGTATTTATTGCACATATTGTTCTATGGCAAGTATAAAAAATAAAAGTGAAATGGTAAAATTCCGAAAAAATACATATTACTGACGAATTTCTCTTAGCGATGACCTGAAAAGCAGACTTTTAGTGCTTGTTGATTTTCAGAAAGTGGAAGAAATATTGGGTTTCAGACTATATTGAGTATGATTATAGCTATACATTGAGTTTTAGCTATATACTATATATTTGAGTAGACACTTCTGGGTAGAAAACCCCCTTTTGCAAAATAAAACCACATTTTCTATCGGGTCGATATGGACGCCTCTATTAAAGCAATGGTTTTTTAATCATAAAATCTCTAAGCTGGACTAAATTTCATGTCTGGGCTATATTTTTTATTTAAATCTATTTTACGAAGATGTGATGATTACACTCAAATTCTCGCGTCCTTTTACTCACTTTATTTTTTTTAATAAATCACGGTTTTGAAATTTAGCTTATGAACTGAACTTTCTCCGGCGAGCCTTGCAGATGTTATGAAGAGTTAAGGCGCATTAACTCATATTTAAACTCGGAACAAAAATAAAATTGAAAAAATCAAATCTTACCTAGATAGAAAGGTTCCTTTTTACACGAAGCCGGGAAAAGAAATACTACCTGCTTTAGATGTAGGCTTTACAAATTTTCTGTGTCTTATAATTTTGAAAATCTACCTGCATACTTACCCATAAGTGACGGATATACATGTTTATAACTACATGCCTACAGCATGTTTCGAATCCAACCACTCTTCCTTTCGATGCAACAACTCTACCTACTATAAAACAATTCAAGTATTAAAAGTACTATTTGATTTATTTAAAGAAAAAGTATTATCATTGCTGTGGTGTTATTCGTTTATCCGGATAATATCCCATTTGCACTTTATACCTTTAATATATGTATGTATACATACATACATTGAAATTGCGCAACCTGTTTATTTTTATTTGATCGTTTATAACTTACGTAGTTTTGCATCGATTTTCTTCGATAATAGCTTATCTGTTTTCTAATTAAACAGAGCTTTGCGTAAAGAAAAAATTTTGTTTTTGGTTTTTACGGTCTTTCTATTTACATATATTTGTAAAATTTGCAAGCTCGAGACCACTGAACAATAATAATTGGTTTTAATTATTATATCCGATTTTGTGGAAAAATTGATATTTGGCAAGACTAAAACAACAAAACCAAAGGAAAAATTGAAGTGGGGATGAATGCATCGTGACGTCACAGGGCATCATAGCTGAGTTGTTAGATTTCTAACAGCGGCATTGGTGCAGACACGGGTACATATCCCAGTGTCCGAAAAGGGATCTGATGATAAGTGGGGACACTTTGAAACATGTAATCCTATCCATCGCTGTGATTAGCTTTGTAATTTTTTCTCCAAATATCAATTTTTCCACAAAATCGGATATAATAATTAAAACAATTATTATTGTTCACTGGTCTCGAGCTAGTAAAGAAAAAATATCTGGAAAAAAAGTTGTGGTTTTGGAATGCTGCTCTCGCAAAGAGTAATTTTTTTCATATTTTTTCATAAAAAAAACATCGTTTATAACTTACGTAGTTTTGCATCGATTTTCTTCGATAATAGCTTATCTGTTTTCTAATTAAACAGAGCTTTACGTAAAGAAAAAATATCTGGAAAAAAAGTTGTGGTTTTGGAATGCTGCTCTCGCAAAGAGACATTTTTTTCATACTTTTTCATAAAAAAAAACATCGTTTATAACTTACGTAGTTTTGCATCGATTTTCTTCGATAATAGCTTATCTGTTTTCTAATTAAACAGAGCTTTACGTAAAGAAAAAATATCTGGAAAAAAAGTTGTGGTATTGGAATGCTGCTCTCGCAAAGAGTAATTTTTTTCATATTTTTATCTTTTTGGTTTTTTCGAATCACGGTAAATTGAAAATATCTCGAAAACGGTACCATAGAATCAAAAATGAACTGATTTTCGAAATTACGAATACGAATTTCATAACGGCGTTTCTGGTAAAGAGAAAATGTTGAAATTCGTGGTCCAGTGTAATTATTACTAGTATATCCCGTGGTCGAAATTCGACCACCTTAAATTCTTTGAATTTATTAAATCCTCTGTTAGCATTTTTCTCCAGTACCTAATGCCTAAATGCAGAAGTATTGGATACATTTTTATTGCTGAAATTAATTACAAGTATATATACATATGTAGTTGAGTTACTGAGGGTCGCTTTCATAACAGCTGGTTTACTCTGAAGACGGATAATTTGACAACTAACCAAAACAAATCCGTCCATTAAAAACGAGTAATCATTAATAGGAGATGGCAAAAACGGTACTTAGCAATGTTTGAAAGTCCACCATCAGACCCACCACTCCTTTCATGTTCTGTCAATATTTCACTAAACCAAATTAAATTTCATGGGCATATACCAACAACAGAGTTACATAAGCTGTAATTATTTCTTTCGTTTATTTCATTTGCGTTGAATGCGATTGTAATTCGCAATCTCAAAGCCACAGATGCTCATGAGTTACGCCCACCGTTTAGACATGGTTGCCACATTGTAATTTTTTCGTTGTTAGTATACAGGCAGTATTTTTTGTAATCCATTTACTGGGAGCATATTACAAATTCAGTTTAGCAAATCCGACTCAACGACGCTCTTACCTACTTTGACTCCTCTTTCTTTTTAAAATGTTTTTACAGTAGTCGCTCACAAATTAGAACTCTCAGTAATTAGAATTTCCAGAAATTAGAATAAACTTTTTGAATACATTACACGCTCTGAAATTAGAATCGAAAATTCTAATTTGCAAGCGTATTTTGTTTTTTGTTGCAAAAGGAGATATAAGAAGGGGAATCCCCAATTTATTCATGTTACCCTCGTTGGATTTTAGTCGCTATCTGTACAGTTTTTGTTTGAATTCAATACGCGTTCATGTGTTTCGGCATTGTTTGCTTGATATTTGACGATGATGTGGCACTAGCACAGCTACTGCAAAATGATCAATATATTTACTGTAATTGGAGTTTTTGTTTTTTGGACCTTCTTTCGTCGTATCTGTCCGCGGATTTTTGCATTCGATTTTAAACCAACTGCCTGTTGAGCTAGGGTCTTGAAATTTTCACCATAGTTCAGGTCCCGATGACAATGCAATATTATGAAAAAATAAAAATTACGATAGGTGGCGCGTGGGTCGCTATATTTCCAAAATTCGCATTTATGGTCCGATTTGGATGAAATTCGGAACATGTATTACGACGATGAAAATAAATATTTGCGTGAGTCGCTCTATTTAAGAAATGCGAAGGTCTGTTTTCGGTGTCGATTAATTCGTTTTTCAACGAACTTCCCGTTGAGGTAGAATCTTGAAATTTTCATCATCGTTTAGTTTTGTGCCCCCACACCATATAACAAAAAAATATTCCGATAGGTGGCGCACGGGTAAAGATATTTGAAAAGTTTCATTTCCAGAGATTTTGCTTTGGATTTTGAACTAACTTGCAGTTGAGCTGGGGTTTTGCAATTTTCATCATCGTTCAGGCTTCGCTAACAATGCATTATACGAAAAAAAAATCAAAAATATTGCTTAATTTCATAAATCCCATTTATCGTCCTATCTTGAGTTTAGTCGTTTAGTCTTATTGCCACAGATATTATAGGAAGTAGTGGATTATAGCATGACGTCTTCACGTCTTTTAGTTGTGAGTTTGTAAAAATGATAGCATGAAGTTCGTTAGTTAATCATCGGCGCCATCTGCACATTAGTAGCGCCGAAGATTAACTATCAAGCATCATGCTATAATCTAATAATGTGCAGATGGCGCCGATGATTAACTAACGAACGTCATGCTATCATTTTTACAAACTCACAACTAAAAAGCATAAAATAAAAAATAGAATAAAAAAATATTTTTAATTTAAAATGTTTTTAAAATGAACTAAAAACTGCAAAATAATTTCTCCTCTGCCTACATAGATTTTTCACCACGTAGAGCTTGTCCTGAACATTTATTAGTGGGAATTCTCATAGGCATTACAGTACTTGGCAAGATTGAAATGTATAAAAACATTGGCGCACGCTATAGATGGTTCACATAAGTTTCTAAAAATCTTACTACCGATATGAACTTTCCTAAAAAAGATCATCTTTTCACGATATAGCAAGCGCCAAATGTTTTTATGCATATCAAACGTGCCAAGTACTGTAATGCCTATGAGAATTCCCACTAATAAATGTTCAGGACAAGCTCTACGTGGTGACAAAATCTATGTAGGCAGAGGAGAAATTATTTTGCAGTTTTTAGTTCATTTTAAAAACATTTTAAATTAAAAATATTTTTTTATTCTATTTTTTATTACTTCAAATTTTGTATTATAAGGTAGTCATGGGTGCTTTGTAATCCCATTTTATTGTTGGAGTTTTATGAACAGTAAAAGTTTACATTTAATATAAGCACACAGCTTTTTCAGGATTTTAGGATGCATATAAATACCCAGCCAAAAATAGTGATCGCGAATGACTTCGAATCTCATTTTCATTATAGAATTTTACCAAATATAGAGGTTTGATTGCGTTCTTAAGAAAAATAAAAATAAATAAAAAAATAAAAACAAAGCTTTTGCGTTTTTTCCAGAAAAATGGTACCTTTGAACTATTTTTTGCAGCAAAACACGCGAGATATTTTTAAAACAAATGTTTTAGGATGCAACTAAAGAACTAACCCAAAATAGTGACCATGAATACATTCGAATCTCATTTTTATTATAGAATTTTGCAAAAAATAGAAGTGTGATTGCGTTTTAAAAAAGAATTAAAAGTTTGAATTACATGAATAGCAGAGACTATTAATAATATAGTTCTACTAAAAAATAAATCTCACTATATAAAAATTGTATTCAATCTTGCATTATTATATATCCAATGACGCCCTTACTGAAACAAATTCAGCATTTTTAAAAAATTTTTAAAATTGGGTGATCTTCCAATCAGCAGTCAATATGTTGAAAGCAAAATTTAAATTTTTTGCCAAGATTTTGGTGAGAATTTGCATAAGGGATGGCAACGCTCGGTCAGAATGAAATTGGACCGACTCACCCACGCAAGTGTATACTTTACTCAATTTGTTAATGTTAGAGCAATGAAATACGCTCAATGTGAGAATGAAACATTTTACCGTTAGGAATTTTCTACATATACATATTTTTTATTAAAAATTAATTTGGCGTTTATTTTGAAGTTCTTATTATGAATGTTGGATTTTTATAGGGTTTTTGCTCACAATTTAGATATACAGTAGAATCTCGAAAAAGTTAAGCAAAGGTCCCAAAGGTATTTTACTTTTCCGAAATATTTACTTTACCAAAGGTTTCCCAAATTTGAAAAAAAAAAAAATACGGTAATGAACATATTTTAGTGATATAATTCGTTACATTTATTTGCATGACTTTCTTTAGTCATTTATGTAGATTTAATTAGTACTGTTGTACAGAATTAACATACATAAATACATCTAAGTACGAATCCGTTCATGACCAACTATATATATGCCGACAATAGCGCCAGCAATATTTTACATAATAATTCGGGGAAGACATAGCAAAAGGGGAATACCCGCGCTCAGGCGCGTAGCCAGAAAACAATTTCGGGGGGGGGGGGGGGGGGTTTGGCCAAAGTATCAGTAAATAAGAATTACCTGTAAATACACACATATTTATATTTTTACATATTACATATTTATACTTTTATTTATTTGAAAATTTTCTCTTTCTACACGGCTAAAAATTTGAGCCTAACTTTTAAACCATTCATTGCTTTACACAATTTTTAAAACTTTTTGGTAATAAATTCCAAACCTTTCAATTACCTACAAAAATTCTCAATTTTTTGCGGTTCAGATTTAAAACTTTACTAGGATAAACAAAAATACAACAAAAGTCGTATGCACAGCGGATATGTGTACTTTTCGCACAATATTCATGAGTGCGTAGCTCAGTAGGTAGAGCATTGCGCACTGATTTGGGGCACGTCGGTTCGAGTCCTAACATTTAAAAAAAAAAAACATATGACAACGGCGTAAACTTAATTCTAAACCAAATTAGGTTTGGTCATACACCTAGACCAGTATGTCTGCGTTCAAAAGGTTTTTTTGGACAACTTCTTTAGACTAATTTCATTATTTTTTGATGAAAGTATGTGTAAATGCACAATAAAAATACTGCAACTCAAAGTTAAGAAACTTGTGGAAAATTCAAGAAACCTCGAAAAAATTTTCATCAAAATTTCTAACTTTTTAGTAACAATTTTTAGATTTTTTTCGCGTATGCAGTTTTATAGCTCGTTCAATTGTAGTCAACAAAGATACCAATCTTGAGCTGCTAGAAGAATTACTAGATTTTTGGCAATTTTTTTTCTACCCGATCAAGAGAATTTTCTTCAATATAAAAATATTACGCTATAAATTTGTATGGAAGATAATGCACTTGGTCGGCTAGAAAAAAATTGCCAAAAATCGAGTAATTCTTTTAGCGGCTTAAGATTGGTAACTTTGTTCACTAACTCGAAAAAAATCTAAAAACTTTTACTAAAAAGTTAGAAATTTTGGATGGAAATTCTTTCGAGGTTTCATGAATTTTCCACAAATTTCTTAACAAACAACACTTTGAACGCAGACATAGGTGTATATGTACCCCAAAAAGTTTTAAATCTAGGCTTAAACTTTTAGCCGTGTACATAACA